>ML681998.1:24428666-24522812 GCA_007922195.1 Podocnemis expansa | reverse complement strand
AGGGGAGCCCCAGCCCACACCTTCTCTGGCCGCTTTCAGGTGGCCAGGGGCTGGGGGAGCAGGGCGCCCTGGCTGCAGCAGCCAGCCAAGCCAGCTGGGGCACCCACCGCCCCCTCCTGCACCCAGCAAGGGGAAGCAGCGGTTTCCCCGCCGCTTCCCCTTGCCGGGGGCAGGTGGGGCAAAGCGGTCTGAGGCACCTGACCCCCCCCCCATGCTCCCAGCAAGGGGAAGAAGCGGGGGAAGCTGGCTGGGGTGGGAGGCTGTCCCCCTGCACCTCTGGCCAGGGTGCTGGGGGGTGGGACTTCCTCCCAGGGTGCCATGCACCCTGGAAGGAAGGTCAGACACTTTATTTCAAAACAACAGTTGTTTTGAAATAACGTGTCCCAACCGTGTTATTTCAAAACCACCGGTTTGAAAATAACCATCGTTTCGAAACAAAAGCAGTTTAAGCTGTTTCGAAAAGACGGCTCTTATTTCAAAACAATGAGCTCCGTCGTTTCAAAATAAGAAAACATCGTGTAGACCAAAACTTTTTTATTTTGAAGTAACCAGTGTTATTTCGAAATAAAAAAGACTTGTGGACATACCCCTAGTGAAATTCAGCATGGTTCTGCTTTTTAATACCCAATGGCTCCTAAAACTGGAGAAATCAAAGCAGTGATTCTTGAAGGACAGGATTACTAAACAAAGCAAAATATGCTGAATGCATGCATTACTGCTTTGTGATGCCCTCTGAGGGTCATATTGGTGTTATTGGGCCAAATACATGGTACCATTAAGCAAATTTTTAAAAACTATATGAAGTTTAGGACTCAATCCTGCTGCCTTTGAAGGTAATAGCAAAACTTCTATTGACTTTAGAGGGGAAGGCCATACCTTTATGGTTCAACTTTTCCATATATCCTCTTTCTCTTCCCTCCATCTTATCTTTTTGTAATGTTACCAGCAGTAGTATTCCTTCCTAGATGACATCTTCTCTGGGCAGGTGTTAAAAGTATGCTGGAATGGCCCAGAACTCTGTTTTAGGGGCTATTATTTTTAGGAGCTTAGCATTCTGGGCCCCCTAAAAATACCAAATGGTGCCAGAACACTGCATTCCAGGGCCCACCATTGAAAAATAGTGGGCCCCAGAAAACAGCATTCTGGTTTCATTTTCTACACTTAGGGGCCCAAATGCTGGGCCCCTAAAAAGAGCAGGCCCCAGAATAATGTTCTGCCATGTTCCAGCAGGCAGGGGAGGGGAATAGGCTCCCCTGTGCATGTACAGGCTGCAGATGGAGGCAAAAGCCTCCAAGCACTGCCTGCAGGCTGCAGTTTCACGCCCAGCATGCTTCCGGTGAGTACAGGGGTGGCCAGCCTCATGCTGGGGGGAGGAACATTGGGGGTTCCTGAGCCGGGGATTGGTATTGGGGGCAGGGGGTGGATTTTGGGGGCAGGGGACTGCATATTGTGCATGTATTTGGGGATAAGTATTGGGGGCTGAGGTGGATTTGGGGGACAGAGGAATGGTTATTGGGGGCAGTAGCTGGGGTGCTTCAAGGGGGCCCGGATGTGTAGGAGGGAGTTCCAGACACATGGGAGGGGAGCCCACCCATGGAGGAGGGGGGCCCACCTATGTAGGAAGGGGGCCCACCCAATTAGGAGGATTCTGGGGCCTGTCAAATTATACTTTAACCCCTGTCTCTGAGGTAGCTTTGTAGGCTTGTGACATAGTGGGTTTTTGGACCTTGTTCACCTACTTTGGGGAGGAAGTTAGAGCCAGCTTGAGTGATTGCCTGGAGTTTGGGAGCCCACAGTTCAGAAGGTTCAGCAAAGAGGGTTTTTTTTGTTTTTTGTTTTTTTTTCTCTAGAGCCAAAGTGAACTTCTTTTAATCAGACCTTTTGGCATGCAACTGGATACATGTACAGCAGGTTGGTAAAGTTTAGATGAAGTTCTGGAATTAGGCATCCCTTTTTCCTTTAACTTACATGGAAAAGTGACTCTAGGTTTGGTAGTCATTGTTTCTAATTCACCATTGCAGGTTTATTTCTTTACTTGTGATAGATAAGGCATCATTAATAAATGATGACACTGAAAAGGTTTAGTGATATTTGGCTGGGCAGTTCAGCATGCATTCTTTTAACTTGCAAATTGTATCAGTGCTCAAGTTGAAGTAGAAAGTCTGATTGTTTCTATATTTTGGCATGCCTTTACTTCTTTTGCTTTTGCCTAATATTACTTATATATTTTATATGGACTATTCTTTGGCAGAAGAATCTAAAAATCTGAAAGTGTTACTAAGAATGGATATGATTCAATGGTGCAAAAGGTTGTGGGGGATTAATTGCAGCTTCCTACTCTATTTTATTATTGTTTAAATCATTTGCTTTGTGCGTATTTAGTCAGCCATGAGATAGTCATGAAAATGTTTGTGAAATCAGAAAGGTTTGTGAATTTTATCACCAGTTCATCCAAAAATTAATTCCAGAAATGAACCATTTATTGTTCTCTGGTTAAAAAGTTCTAGTCATCCAATCAGGAAGCAAAAACAGCACTATGTGCCTTGGATGATCAACCATAAAATGTGAATAACAAATATTGAATCACTGAAGAGAACATTTCACAAACAACCCAGAGTCTGGAGATTATTCATCCAAATTATTCAGTGACTTCTTCTAAGTAATAAATACATTAGAAGAAAATCAGGCTTAGTGATCAAATGATTCACTAACCAAAAAGGAGCTACAATACATATGAATGTTAATTGTAATAAACAGTTTGACCAGCTACATCAGTAAGTTATGGTCTTCTTTCAAATAGGCTGTTTTGATATTTTAATAGATAACTGAATTACCTATATCTTTATGTATATTATTTAAAATATGGTTAAATTCAATTTTATGCTCCTGATCCCTTTTCAGTGCAGTAGCTAAGGCTGTGTCTATATCTAACTGCTTAGTTTGGACTTGCTTAGTCTGAACTAAGCAATTTGAAGTTAGTTTGAACTAACCACTATTTTTGGTTTGAACTAACTTTTTAGTTCAAACTAAAAAAATGCAGCTAGTTCAAACTGAAAGTTAATTCAAGCTAAAAAACAGTGGTTAGTTCGAACTAACCACTAGTTCGAACTTACTTAGTTTGACCTAGCATGACTACATCGTGCTAGTTCACACTAAAGTTAAAATGTTTGAACTAAGCAGTTAGTTCGAACTTATCATTTGAACTAAATTTTTTTAGTTTGAACTAGGCAAAGCCAAATCTAGACAGGGATCAAATTAGTCTGGATTAAGCCTCCTTAATCCGGACTAATTTGCTAGCATAAACATAGCCTGAATGCCAGTTTTTGGCAGTAACTCATTTTAGTTTTGATACAGTGTGATTTGTGAAGTGGGTTGCTTGTTTTTCTTTCTGTGGATTCTAAATTTCATGACCCTAAATTTGAAGAAATGGCCCGATGATATCTTGTTACTGCTGAGTATTTTGAAATATGAGCATGTATTACCACCGCCCTCCTGATTCACAACCCAAGTACCATTGAAACCACCTTCACTGAATTTAAATTATTTTAACGAGAACTTCACGTTAATGTTTTGTTACTGAATGTTACTAGTTAGGGGATACATAAGTAAAGTCTCCATTAACCTTGCTGGCACTCAGCCTTCTTTCCACAAATGAAGACATAAGGCATATATTTCATGTATTCTCACAGCATGCTCATTTAACAAATTCTTACCCTAGTCATTCATCAGAATTAATTTTCAAATACTGGACAGTTTTAGACATTAACAGATTATAAACTAAACACACACCACATGCCATGCACAATATAAGAAATCCACAAAGAATAAATAAAGTCAAGGCATGCTGTAACTCCAATGGTCTCAGAAGTCATTACTGAGAAGTTTTACTATTTACTGAGAAGTCATTACTAAGAGTCCTCTAACCACCCAGAGGTAATAGAAAACATTGTCAATGGTAGAGTAGTTTGCAGTGTTGTTGTAGCTGTGGTGGTCAGAGTATATTAGAGAGATTAGAAAGGTTGAGTAACATCTTTTATTGGACCATCTTCTGTTAGTGTGAGAGATCTAAGAAGAGTTCTGTGTAGCTCAAAGATTTGTCTCTGTCAGCAACAGAAGACAGCCCAAAAAAAAGATATTATCGTACTCTCCTTGTCTCTCTGATAATGTTAGTTGAAATTGACCAGGTTGGGGGGCAAGTTACTGAGTTCTGGGCTTCTGAGGATCTCTCCAGTTTATGATGCTTTGAACAAGCATTGTCTCCTCTCTAGACCAGTATTCTCCAATTTGCATGGTGTGTGCATGTTTTGTTTTGTTTTGTTTAACATTAACTTGTAACATCTATGCTACTGCAGAGCTACACTAGAGCATTGTACCAGGACTGCTTTGTGCTTTCCATCTGCTTGATGCATAGCTTCCTATTTTGGCCTCAGCAATGGCACTGTGTTGAAAATTCTGTAAGCTGCATACTCCATCTCTCTGTTGGGGTACATCAATGTAAACATGCTGATGTTATTTTTTTGGCAGGGGGTTGGACTAGATGACCTCGTGGGGTCCCTTCCAACCCTATGATTCTATGATTCGATGATGATTCTATGATTCTATTGAGTAGGCAACCAAATTCCTGGCAGCATGCTAAGGATGATCAAATTGTGTCATTTTGCCAGAAGAATGGCAGAAATTCTAGGCTGTAAAAATAAGCCAAGTTACCACATCAACACTGAAACTCAGCTACTTCCTATCAAAACCTGAAGCATTTATTGAATATGTGAGACAAGAACATCTTCAGGGTGTGTGTGTGGAAGACTGCTTTGGATCCAAACCCACCACAACATGATCCACTGCAGTATGGATGGATACTCAGTCACTGAGCCAAGTCTCTGTTTCCAACCCTGTACCAACCTATGCTGTGCTTGCTCCTCTGGATGTTTTGAACTTAGCTGAGTGCTTTTTGGAAGAGTGATGCACCTCAGGAGATATGGATGTAACAGTCCCAGACTGCCATGGACCTAATTCTGTGTGTCCCATGTGGGTATGATGTATTGCAATGACCTGATAAAAGTCAGCTTTAGCATTTGTATATAAAACCAGTCATGATGAATAGTGACCTGACTTACTCATTCATGTCAGGACACTTAACTATAGTTTGAATGAGAGAGAACTTATAGTAATTGATAATGATTCCAACATTAAATATTGGCTTTTCATTTTATTATTTGTTTTATTTTGTTTATTATTTATACTTATAATTTATTAAGTATTTTTCACAACAAAAAGAGTGCTTATATATCAAATAAAAATCCAGGTCCAACCTCAAACTTCCTCCCCATGTTTCCTATTATGCAAATATAAAATACAGAATTTACAAAAGAAAATATTTGTATGTACTCTAATGTGGGATTAGGCAGGTTGACTGCCGGACTATTTCTGAAGATGCAAGTTTAAGCAAAATGCGTTACAGATGCATCTTTATAAGGACTATAAACTGAATAATTGAGAGGACTTCCTTTTAAATTCATATTTGCCCCTCCCCCCGACATTAATCTTTTTCTGATCGTAAATAGTGAGTAGCTATAGTATACATACAGCAACTTTGAAGAGCTGGTTCTCAATTAGATGATGGTGTATGAGTGGGGAGATGAAAGAAGTAAAGGAACACATGACTGTATAGATGTAAGTAGTTAATTTCTATCTATCTATTTTAACATGCCTGGCATTACTCATTGCTGCTATGCAACATCTACTTGTGGGGACACCAAAAGGGCCATGCTGTAGACCTTTTTTCCAAACAATCATTTTCCTTCCAGGGACATTTCCATGTATATTTTCTTGAACTGATCTGGCTTTTTCACCCTTTCCTCCAAACCAGGCAATTTCACTTTCCTGGGCTTCTGGAATTAGCATAGCCTCTCCTCAGTTCTTTCAGGTACCAAAGGTCTGTTCCAAATCTAAACACTATAAATTGGCTGTAAAATCAGTAACTCAAGCAAACTGATTCATTGTTTGCCACTTGTTCTTTGAGACACTTCTCATATCTTCTGGCTACCTCTTGAGTCTCTCTATTTGAAGGAGCCCCATTATATATCCACTCTCCATCCCAGTAGGCCTTGTTGGACCATGATCTACAGTTACAATCTGTCCTATCCTGGCATCCACAACTCCCATCCTGCTCTAGTCAGTTGGTTTGGTGAAAGAGAGGCTGACTGAAGGCAACTTGGTCTTGAAGTACTGAAGAGAGAGAGAAATTCCAGGACACCATGCACATGAGAACTGTTATTTCAAGCCCTGAGTCATATGTGGCTTTATCACCAACTCCAAAATGTCTCTTGGTCCCTGAGCACTGGTGTTCCCTTTTACGAAAGTAAATCCCTTCCAGAAAATTCTAGAACAGTGCCAACAGCAGAGATTCACTGGGTTGGCACACCCTAGTATACCTGTACTTTCAACACTGATTCTGTTTGCACAATGAGTACAACGAATATTCTGAAATACTTCATATAGATGTAAAATGGGATAAAGAGACAGGTAATCAACACCAGTCCATCAGGTTATCTAGAGTTCAGCACTCTGCTTCTTTAGACCTTGATAACAACTCTCAAAATGGCTCTTTCTGACTTGGAGGAGAAAGGCTTTGGTCAATGCTAACCTTTCCACAGGTCTCATCACAATCTGTTCTTCTGTCTTTGAGTGGTACCTTGAAAGACAGTCTCCTGTCAAATGTCCGTTCGTCTGTAGGACAATATTCAGTGCCTTCATCAGATGGCCTGCTTAGCAAAGTGGCCATTTTTCTTTAACCCACTGGTTTCTGACATTGGCTAAAAGTTTCATTTTAAGTTATACCAACAGTATATCTGTATCACTTGAACCACAAAAATAAAAAACTTTTTTGGTTTAACAAAAACATTTCAATCAATTGTTAATTGGTAGAAAAAGAATGTAATAATATGAGTGACACCTGGTAGCTCTCATATAGCACTTAGCAGGCCTTAAGGCACGATACAAAGGAAGTTAGTGTCATTACTCTCATTTTACTTACAGGTAAAGTGAGGCACAGGGAAGTGACGTGACTTACCCATAGTTACTCAGCAAGCTAGAAGCAAAACTGTGAATAGGAACTGAGTCACATCAAGTGCTCTAACCACTAGTATGTATTGCCATCCCCTATTTATGGTTACATTGCTGTGTTTTTCTGTTTCCTTTATCAGAAGTTCTTTTTCATTTGACAGACATACAAGAGTATCTAATCTTTGAAATTTTCTAGGCTATTGTTGTTATAATAGAAACTGAAGTACTGCTGGGTTGAATTAAAATGGAGTGTTTGAGGCTTCCAGTAACTTCCATGGAATCTTTCAATTAACTTACATGTAGAATAGATCAGATAAATAATGCACAAGATATATCTGTTGTATGATATTTGTTTTTACAAATGCCCTCAAATATGTTCATACTGCAAACAGTTGCACCTGAATTTATGGTCCTGATTTAGTAACTAATTTCTATGGAGTTACACCAGTATAAAGCTGGAGTAATACAATAGTGAATCAGTCTCCTTGATTAGTCTTCTGTTGACATTATGATATCTTGAAAAATTGCCACTGATTTCTTAATACAAGTATATCAAGAAAAATGGAAAATGGAAGAGGGGCAGTTTTGCTCAACTGTTGGTTGAACTTTCCATTCCACTTAGGTAATTACTACAAAACACTGATGATAGGGACTGCAAGCACTTCTTTGAGCAAGATCATATTCTAAGGCTTCCTTTAAAACACAAAAGGACAATAATCTGGCAAATAGGATGTGGGCAACGAGTTTAAAAATATGGCATATTGGGGTCAGGGGAATGGACTCTAATTATTTTTGACTTTTAAAAGATAGACATTTGGTCAAAAAGGTAAATATGTTATTGGAACTCCAGGGCAACATACTGTAACTAACCAACCAATTATTCTGCTTTTGTGCACCTTGTTATTTTGTTACACATAAGAAAGCACATTTGCTCTTTGGTATCTGTACAGCTGCCACAATACATGAAGCTCAGATGGCTTTTAAGACACCAAATAGTGGTTTTAAAAAAAAAAAAAAAAAGATGGTTTCTGAAGGCTGCCATCTGTCTAAATTAATCACTCAGCCCTCCTTGGTTTTTAATGATTTTTTTAAGTTGAAACTCATCTTCATGTATTGGTTGAAAGATTAATGCATTCCTATCATAAGGAAGAATTATCTCTGTCTAGCATCCAAAGTAAATTTTATTTGTCCTTCCTCTCTGAATTCATTGAGCCTGCATAGATGTAACTGAAGGATTAACACATGCAGGCTGGGGGTGCTTTGCTTCATCAGCAGGTGAAAGAAAATTCAGACCACATTCATTATCTTGTATACACAGGACCCCAACTCTTCAAAGGTTTTTAGAGGCTTCAGTACTGTTGGAATAGCTGGGATGTTGTTACTTTCCTGAGCATTAATGACTTATCATTTTTAACAGATACAAATTGGGAGGGGCTTGAAATCATTTGTGCTACTGCATTATCATTGAAATATTATAATTACACATAATTAATGCAGCCAATTTACTTATTTGCCTCATAGCATACAATTTCTACTTCAAGATTTTTCCTAATATTGCATCCATAGATTCAAATTCTTTCCTGAATTATATCCTCCAAGACAATATATGAACAGGATTGCACCCTATATTAACCAGTCATGAGTCTGTCCCAAGCTGTTGAATTAAGTACCCATCATTCACATCTCCAACATTATGTGTGGCTTGTTGGAGATATGGAAAGTGATTCTCCACCATTCTTTGAAAGTAAATAGGTTCATCAAATCCAAATACAATGCCATGCACCACGTATGACTCCAAAAGTTCACAGGAAGGATCTAGAGTTGCTGTACACCTGAAGGGAAGGTGACTGCCTTGTTATACAGCCCTGAAACCTGCTGAGCTATTTTTCTTAATGACATTTTCAAGGAAACTCATTTCTGCACTTACAGATGATGTAGGCATGGTAGGATAAAAAGCTATGGGGGAAAAAAAATAGTGCTTCCAAAGAAAACTGGCCTAAAACTGGCTACCAGATCTATTGTGGAAAAAGAAATAGAAATGTTATGCACACTCTTCCGTCCCCCTCCCTCCCAGTGATTTAGCCATTTTGCAAACATGAGTAGACCTGGTGCCCTATAGGTAGGATAACCAATATTTTGATTGCTCTGTCTTTACTGACCCATGAAGCTGTTATTTCTCTAGGCCAGTCTCAGCAGTACTGTCTGTGATACTTTAAGGCAGGGGCGTCAAACTCAAATCATCATGAGCGCCACATGAGGACTAGTAGAGGGCTGCATGAGGATTAGTATAGTAGCCTGTGGGGTTCACCACTGAAACCTTTTCATACAATGATATTGCAAATATCTGTAATGATTGTGTCATCGAAGGCCGCTGGAAATAGCTTTAGGGGGCTGCATGTGGCCTGCGGGCCGCATGTTTGAGATACCTGCTTTAAGGAGTAATAGTAAAAAAGGCTGCATCATTATTCCTTCAGTACCACATACTGCAGATGGCATAAAATCCCCATGTCATAGGCAATGTGGGTATTTAAGCTTAGTTTTTCCAATAGAATGAATTTCATTTTAACAAAAATCAAGACTTTGGACTATTTTAGGTGTATCCTGTTGGCAATACCTAATATATTCTAGTCTAACTTTGTAAGTTGTTACCAGGGTAAGGAGGTAACATATTTAACTGTCCTGTGGGTAATGGCTTTCAACTGTATTTCCCAAAAAATATCTGTGCAAGAGCTAGCATATAAGCAGACATTCACATACTTCTTTCCTACCTCTGCTGAGCATTTACCCTCTTTTCTTTACCCACAATGCATCGCTCATTCTCACTTCTCACCACAGGTGGGCAAGTGCTATAAGTGACAAATAGTGAAGACTGGGGCATAATTATTCTCAGAGGTTGTGAAAAAATCTTGCTATTTTGATCTTTGCAGCTGGATAGAGAGAAGGGGGAAAGCAGCAGAAAATAGCATCAAGTGACTAGTCTGCCTTAAACACATAACAAGGAGTGATCTTCATTAATTAGAAAAGTTGAAAGTTATAGAATAAAAATAGTAACTAAAGTAGTCCCAATGAAATGTATGGTTCTCCTGCACTTGTTAGTGTGACTTAATTGATCAGTCATGTAATTGTAGCAAGATCCATTCACATTAGAATCCCAGGGACTTTCTATTAGCATGGGTTGTTTAATGCTCAGCACAAAGAGACATTGATCCTGAATGGGACTTTACTGTAATACAAATGATAAATCACAAAAGACTGCTAAATGAATGTTTAGGTTGCAAAGTCTAGCACCCCAGAATTCAAAAATTGCCAGACACCTATGAAATCTTAAATTTGCCCCTCTGCGTGTTCATCCTGTGCACTGAATGAGGCAAGATCTTTTGGAAAAATAGAATATGATCTTATATTATAAGACATAAAGACAAAGGGGTCAAATTAAGATTGTGTGGAATTGGGTGAGGTGCCCTAAACTTTTGCAAGCTCAGTTTTGCAACCTAAATTTTCTTTTTAAAATATCTTAATATGGTTTTGAAGGTATTTTAAAGGAAAATTGTAAAAACATTTTTTATATTTCAGTGGTAACAATTCTGTCCTCCTTTGTCAGCAGCAGTGGTTGAATCTGAATCTTCAGCATTATAGCACAGACTGCTACTACTTGAGTTACAGAACTGTATTAGGAGATAGCAAAAAAAAAAAAAAAAAGCTGTTCTCCTAGAAGAGGGAGATAAACTGGTGTGTCCTGGGGGTGGCTGGCTGTCTCCCACACACATAGAGTGAAGATGGGACACTGAGGGTCTGTGCCAGGTCCAAAGGGAGGAGATGATAGCCCGGATTTCTTTTACCCCCTTTCCCCTCTCCTACATCCCCACCCCAGTTGCTCTGGCAGAAACCAGGGGTTCCCAGTAGTGTCTGCTGTTGATTTGGCAGTGATGTGTGCTTGGCATAGAACATTCATGGATTTAGCTTTATTTTGGTAGACTGCTAACATTTTCCTGAAGAACACAAGTGGCCTCCCATTCAACCCTGGTCCCCATTCATCAGAGAACGTGAGCATGTACCTAACTTTAAGCATCTGAGTACTCCCTTTACATCAGTGAAGTGATTGCTTTTCGTACCATGCAGGGTATTTGGAAGGGTGCAGCAGAGTGAGTAAAAATTACATGTAGCAGCACAGTTGAACGCTGTAGCTTCAATTGACCCCAAACTAAAACAGAAGCTGGGATTTAAATAAAAAAAAAAGTTTCAAGAGTGTCTTCTTTAAAAAGATTGATTTGTTTAACCTATACAATTTAAAACAATTAAATGACTATTTATTGCCCACTTTTTAAAACTAACCAGATATTATGGGCTACTGAATATGCCTCCATTGTAATATTTTAAAAAGGATTCCTATGACATAAAATAGCAGAGATTTACTGGCAAAATACATTTGTTCTTAATGTTCTTGAAATATTATAATCTCTTATCAGTAAAGTATAACCTGAGTGTGGGTTTTTCTAAAAAAGGTAAAACAAACAAGGATTCCTGTGACACTTAAAGATTAACAAATTTATTTATTGTATGAGCTTTCGTGGGAGAAAAGCCCACTTCACCAGATGCTTTGAAGATGAGGAACTTACAGAATGGGAGAAAATAAATAGAGGGAAGTGTAAGTCAAGGGATCAAGTCTCACTGTAACAGCAAATCAAAGTAGCTGTCAAGATTCAAACACCAGCGAAGAGCATATAGAGGAAGATAAGGTCAAATCATCTGTTGTAATGAGCAAAAAATCCAATGTCCCTATTTAGCCCCGAAGCAACACAGTCAGGTCTGCAAATAAATTCAACCCCTGCAGCTTCTCTTTGAAGCCTCAAACTGTTATTCATTTGGCTGAGCACAGCACTTAGTAAATCTTCAATGGAGAGATCAGGAAGACAGAAATGCTCACCCACCAGTTTTAGAAAGTTGTAATTTCTGCTGTCAGATTTGTGCCTGTTTATTCTTTTGCACGGAGACTGTCCTTTTTGTCCAAAATAAAAGGCAGAGGGGCATTTCTGGCACACCCTGACATAAATCACATTGGTGGATGAGCAGGTGAATGAAGGGGAAAGGCATCTAAGAGAGCTGGCTGTATTTTAAAGAAAACTTACTAAGGGCATAGGAAGATACCATGCCAATGTACAGAAAGAACAGCAAATATTGAAGGTGCCCTTCATGGCTTAGCAGAGAACGCTACAGTGAGCTGAGATCAAAAGGGGCAGCCATGTTAGTCCAGTAAAACAAACAAAAAAGGAGTCTTGTGGCACTTAAAGACTAACAAACATATTTATGGTGAGCTGAAACACAAAAGGGAAGATTACAAGAAGTGAAAGTGTTGACGGACGACTAGGCAGGAGTATAATGATATTGCTCGGGCCTGCCAAGATAAAATCAGAAAGGCCAAAGGGCAACTGAAGTTGCAGCTAGCAAGAGATATGAAGGGTAACAGGAAGGGGTTCTACAAGCGTGTCAGTAATAAGAAGAGGATCAGGTCCCTTCCTAATGTGTCAGGTGTCCTCATGGCGGATGAAGCAGAAAAGGCTTTTTCTACCTCAGTCTTCACAGGCAGGGTCAGCTCCCAGGCTCCTGTACTGTGCAACACAGAATGTGGAGAAGGAGAGTGGCCCTTAGTGATGGGAGGTCAGGTTATGGTCTACTTCAAGAAATTGGAGGCACAGAAATCTTGAGGGCTGGATGAAGTGCATCCGAGAGTGCTGAGGGAGTTGGCTGTGTAACTGCAGAGTCACTAGCCATTATCTTTGAAAGCTCATAGCAACTGGGGGAGGTCCTGGATGATTGGAAAAACGCTAATATAGTACATATTTTCAAGAAAGGGAAAAAAGAGGATCCAAGGAATTACAGACCAATCAGCCTCACCTCAGTGCCTGGGAAAATCATGGAGCAGCTCCTCATGGAATCAATTCTGAAACCCTTGGAGCAAAACAGAATGATCAGGAAGAGTCAGCATAGATTCATCAAGGGCAAATCATGCCTGACCAACCTGATTGCTTTCTATGATGAGATGGCTTGGGAAAGTGTTCATAGGGGTCCTCCTTAAAAGATTCTGACAGGGCTGTAAATCACTGATCAACTGTTGAAAGCTACTTATGTTACTCTTGTTAATTGCTTTCCAAAGTATCCTAATTATAGTCATTACTTTGTAACTACCTTAGCACTTATATTGCTGGCTGCTAGAAGTTTAAGATTAAGCTTCTAAAAGGGGGTTTTCTGTCAGTCTCTTTTTGCTATTCTCACCCATTAGCTCAAGTATTTTGGGGCAAAAATCTCTGGCTACACCTTCCAGCTCTCATATTCTATGATTCTATGATATGTGCCTGGTTTAATGGTTCTGTTGTTGGGTCTGTAGTTGCTGGTGAGTATCTGCTTAAGGTTAGGGGCCTGTCTGTAAGCAAGGAGAGGTCTGTCTCCCAAGGCTTCAGAGAGTGAGGGATCATCTTGTAGAATAGGCTGTAGGTCCTTGATGATGTTCTGTAGAGGTCTGGCTTGAGAGTTGTAGGTGATGACTAGTGGCGTTCTGTTATTTTCTTTCTTGGGCTTCTCCTGTTAACTTCGGGGTACCCACCTGGCTCTGTCAATCTGTTTCGTCACTTCCACAGGTGGGTACTGTAGTTTTAAGAATGCTTAATAAAGATACTCAAGGTGTCTGTCTCTGTCTGAGGGATCGGAGCAAATGCAGCTATATCTAAGTAAAACTGTCCTACTTCTAGGCAATTAAAATAATAATTAGCATCCAGAGGATTTTAGCCAATAATAACAAGAAAAATCAGTGCAGAGCAATTAACTCTGTCATCTTTTATGCAATGTATGTAAATTACAATTTTAAAAGTTTTATAAGGACACTAGCTGTATTCAAACTTATTTTCAGAAGTGATTTTAAGTTGCGTTAGAATATAATTACCTTAATGAATTCTCCAAAGCAGAAGCATAACATTACATAAGAAACAGCAGATGGGACCCGTATCATGCCATAATGAAATCTGCAAATGAAATCATTTAAGGGAGAAGACAATAATCCCAAAGGTGAAGCTACTGAAATTATTTTTTGTGTGCACGGGGGAGGGGGGCTACATGTCTTCCAACAGAGTAGTATGCACTTAGAGTACTACTATACTAGAAAATATTAGAATTAGAACTCAACTAGATCTATGAAAATCCAAGTTTTGTCTGTGACTGTTTTAAGTTTCCTTTCCTGGTTGGCTCATAAGGATCTATATCAAGGGTCTCAAACATGTGGTCTGGGGGCTGCATGTGGCCCCTAAAGCTAGTTCCTGTGGCCCACAACAACACTATTGTTACTGATATTTGCAATAAAAAGGTTTTAGTGGTGCGGCCCTCAGACTAATGTACTAATCCTCATGCGGTCCTCAACTAGTCCTCATGTGGCCATCATGGTGATTTGAGTTTGAGACCCCTGATCTATATCTTTCCATATCATCACAGCAATATTGTACACTTACTTGGCATGCACATTACACAGTCATACATAATGACACCAAGAGCAAGGCAGGGGAGAATTTGCAGCAAAGCCTTTAACTGGTTTTCAGATGCCTTCCTACTTGCTTAGCATTAACACCACTCAGGTGAGTAGCAGTGCTGTTTCCCCTGCTATTGATGGAAACAAAGCCTTCTAGTATTCATTAGTGTTAGTGAAGGCCCGCCGGAAGGCTACTTATAGAATATAAAGAAGTCCAGGGACCTTGAGGACATCAGGCAGGCTCTAAAACTGCAGACAGCAAATAAAATATGAACTGACTCTGGAGTGCTACAATCATTACTGAGGTTGGAAAACAAGCACAAATGGCAAAAGGAAAAGCATAATGGAACAAGTCTATCAGAGCTCATATCTACTTCCTCTTGGAGCCAGATCAGGTCCCAGGAAGAGGAGAGTGCTCAGAAAGAGCTGGCCAATTCAAGGCACCCACAATGCCCCAGGTGACCCACAGCCACCCAAAATAATTTTCCAAAGCATGGAGGACATTGCTAAGACATCCAGAGGATAAAATGAGTCAATGCCTGGCACAGACTGCTGCCATCAGTGGGACAAGCACTCCAGCTTAAAGCATTCTTTCCTAGAAGAATCCCCAGGGCTATGTCTACACTAGAGGGCTCAGTTAAGCTGGCTTAATAAAGTCTACTTCAAACCATCTTAAAGTAGACCTTGTTAAGTCAGTTTAGAGAGTCCACACTCAAAATGCCAAGAGACTGCCCATGTCCACACTGGCAGCTGTTAGGTCACCCTAGGAGTGGTGCACTGTGGGAAGCTGGCCCACAGTGCACCACAGCAGAAGTGCCCCTCTCTCCAGGCCCTTCCTTTACAACAGGAAGTAAGTGACCGCACCACCCTCCATACTGTGCATGGCAACATGGAGCCTGAGGAAGTCAGGGACCCCAACTTGCCCCAGCAGTGTGCCAGCACAGCACTCCACACCCTCCATGCATTGCCCAGACTCCTCAGGCCTTGGATCTGGCACCGCAGGGCAACTGCCATGACAGGGGCAGGCCACAACAAGCCGACCCCCTCACTCTACCAGGGAGCTGGTGCTGCCATCCATGCACCCATGCATCTGGGCATGGAAAACCAGCAGCAACTGGTGGCACCGGCTCATTCTCACCACCTGGGATGATGACCACTGGCAGCGGAAACTGCAGATGAGAAAGACCACCTTCCTCCAGCTGCTGTCACCACCCCCACCAGCCCATTCCTGCCCCCCCAACCCCTCCCACCTGGCTCCTTCTGTCCCCTGCACATGGAATGATGGTGTGGATGTGTTTTATTTACAGGGGGAAACGGGGAGGAGCTGAGGGGGGGGGGAGGAGATGGGAGCTGCAGCGGTTGGGGGGAGTGAGGGTGTTTGGAGAATGAGGGGAGTTCAGGGAATGAGGGGGGGTGGGGAAATAGAGAAGGGTGGGGATGGGGGGCAGTGGCCTAGCGGCATCAGGCCAGAAGGTCCCAGGTCCACATCCGGCCACCCCAAGGCTGGGGTCTGCGGCAATGTCAGCTGCTGCTGGGATCCTGCGATGTGGGATCCTCGGCCTGACGAGAGTCCCAGCCTGCTGCTAGGGACTCCAGGGCATGAGTCTGGCACTCCAGGATGTGGGTCTGCTGCTCCATCAGGTCAAGCAGGTGATACATCTGGGCCTGCTCTACTCTGTGGTGGGCATTCTCCTTCTTCCTCTGCCGCTGCTGCCAGGCTCGGAGGTCCACCTCAGCATGCTTGGCCAGTTGGAGGTGGGCCTCGAGGATCTCCTTCCTGTTCTGATGCTCTCTCCTATGATTGGCTGGGGCTAGGGGCCCCCAGGAGTGACCAGCGTCAGGATCACCGGGTCTGCAGGATAGAAGCAAAAAAACAGGGGTTCCCCCCCTTAGGTAGTCTGGAGTGCAGTCTGCCAGCAGCTGCTGTCCCATGCCCATCTCCCTGCTTCCCACCCCCCTGTCCTTTGGGACAAAGACCCCTTAGTAGATGTTGCTGTACTCTGCTGCATAGGGTGCCCAGGACAGTGAGCCCCAGGCAGCCCTGTCCCAGGGGTCTCTCCTGAGGCCATGTGCCAAAGATGGCAGGTGCACACTGTCTGGCCTTGGGTGTACCACTAACAGTGCCCCCATCCCATGTCCTCCCAGGACCCACTCCACTCAGCTCTGGGTCCAGCCTGACACACAGCCCTCTGCTCCTGTGCCCCCGTGGGAGTGCCTCTGCCCCCTCCCCACCAGGACCCTGCCTGTCCCCAAACCCTGTCCCCTGCAGTTCCTGTCCCACCTGCCTTCCACACCATGTCCACAGGTAGGGAGTACTCACCGGCAGATGCAGCAGGAGTCCAGCGAGATGTCCCCTCATCCGGGTTATGGGGGATCCTTGTCCTGGGTCCCTGGGATGAACTACAGGCTGGCACTGTCCAGGGCCAGTGCGATGCCCTGTGTCTGGGAGCTGCCCTTCCTTTGGCTGAGCACCACATCCTCATCCACCGAGCCCTCCTCCCGGTCATTGAAGTGGGAGGGGGGCTTGGTGGAGTCAAGGGTGTGGGCAGAGGCAGCTTTAGGTTTTCTGGGGCCCTCGGCGAAGGCCCACTGTGGAGCCCCCTATAGGAACTAAACTCACATAATAAAAAGCATAGCACTTTTGTTTGCTTTAAGACTTTGGACAGTGAACTGGACTGCTTTCATATTGCTTATTCAACAGCCAACTTTTTTTCCCCTCTTTCAGCACCTGACATGTACTTCCTTTTATTACCCAACTCATCTGTCATTGAAACCCCATCGACTCATCCTTATTCTTTATTATTAATAACCTCTTTCTGGTTGAACCTCACAATACAATCCTGAAAATGAAATGAGTGTCACAACAGATCACAATGCCACATCATCAGAGCAACCACATTTCCCACGTATAAAATTTAATGGAAAAGCTACAACAACAACAAAATCAAATTTCTTAAAATGTCAACCCATTTGAGTAAAAAAGAATTATTCCAAGTTAGCAGAAACCATCCCAGAATGCAAATTCCTCAATATCACAAATGTTGTGCAAGGGCTGTCAATGTCATGAACTAGGAAATAAAAGCTGCCTCCAGCCTTGAAGGAGGGGGGGGAGGAAGGGCAAGGCTGAGAGCTGTGACCCCCTCTTCTAGCCCCCTAGAGCTCTGATTTGCTGTTGCAGAATGACCTGACCCTGTGTCTTACACTCCCCTGCATTTATTTTCATCCACTTCTGTAAGTTTTTCTTCGAGCGCTGCTCAGATGCATTCAGGAATACTTGTCTCCGTGCCAGAGCACCGAATTGGTCAGAAAACTTTTGTCCCAGTGTGTCAGGAGAGGCTGGGCAGCCTCCGCCCCTCGCGTCACCCGCAGCTATATATATGGCCGCCTCTCGACCCCTCCTCAGTTTCATTTCTTCCGCCTTATGCGTCGGATCTAGAACATCCACTCCTTGCAGATGCAAGCAGCCTGTCCTTTCTTGAGCTTTCTGCCCGACTGGGAGCAACTCTTCATGGACATAGTTCCACCTCAGTAGCCTTCCATCATTGGGCTGGAAGATCATTCACCATTGGATATTCCAGAGTTCAAACCCTGCTCCAAGTGCAGCAAGGCCTTCCCCCGGGACAATCCCCACGGGAAGTGCCTACGGTGCCTAGGCACAGACCACCTGGTCTCAGCCTGTTCCCTATGTCTCTCCTTCAAACCAAGGACAATCAAGGAAAGGGAACAACAGCATCCTGCCCTAGCCTCAGAGCAGGCTCGGCACTCTCCAGCCGAGGCTTCGGGTTCCCACCCAGTGCTGAGACCCAGCTCAGCACCGAAGCCCACACGGTGCTGTACCACCGGTGGCTGCTGCCACGCAATCTTGGTGTCGACCCCTGCACCTCGACACCAACCCGGCACCCCAGCACCTCGGCACCCTGGCATAGTCCGGTACCACCGGCACCCAGATCTCCCCAGAGCCGTTGGCCCGCTACAGTCCAGCGTTGCTGGTGCCAAGTTCACACCGGCACTGGCCACAATCACCATCAGCACCACAGACTTGGTATACCCCTGTATTGACAGAGCGTGAGCCCTCCCAACCTGGCAGTCCCCCTTCCCCAGGCGAGGACTCACTGTGGGCCTGCTCAGAGTCACTCCTGAAGCATTGGAGACCACTTGAGGCTTCCTTCTCCTCCCCACACCACATGCCCCAATCCCAGCTAGAAGGGGCAAACCAGCCTTCACTTCTGAGGCCTGGGTCCATTATGGGCATCGCTCTCCCTCAACATACAGCCCTCCGTCTTTCACTCCATTGGGTCCTGGTACCATAGGACCATCCTCGCGGCAATACATCACCTTGTTGTTGCCAGTATCACCCCTGGAGTCTCATACTCCTTCCCCCGCTCTCAGCCCAAAGGAGGGGCCATCAAGGCAGGAGTGTTGCTGGTGCTGGGCACTCCAGGGCATGTGGCCTGAACCCCAGTGCCAGAGCCTCGGATCTCTGGCCCAATCGGGCCGGAGATCCAGGGTCCAGCCGCCGGCGGCCGTGGCAGCCCCATGGCCGTGGCAGTCCCGTCCCCGGCCGGGGATGCGGGGCTTGGCCGCCCACTGCGGCGTGGCGGCTGCCCTGTCCCTGGCCAGGTGGTGGGGTCTGTGGGCTGGGGGCGTGCCCCGGGTCCCTCCCCCAGCCAGCGATGCCCCTGCATCAAGGGGCTCCAAGAGACCTCAGCGCTGCACTTCAGCACCGTCGTCGTTCCACTTCTGCCCACAGGAATGGTCCCCCCGGGAGACTCCCTCTCCTTCACAACAAGCTCCTGGTACTGCTCGCTCCCCGGCACCAGGCTCCTATATGGGGAACCTATCAGTGCACTTTGATTTGCTGTGCCAGGCTACGGCCCATTTAGGGATGGAGGTACAACCCTTCAGTGCCCCTCCAGACACCCTCTTTAGGCCTGCCTTTGCCTCGGCAGAACTCCTGACAGTCCCGCTCCACCCAAGCGTCTGGGATCTCACGTCCTCCCAGTGGCAGAGTCCAAGCTCTATTACCCCAGTTTCAGACACGGTGAGTGTTAAGTACTGGGTCCCAAAGCCAGACTTCCCTTCCCTCACCGATCAACCAGCCTCCCTGAGGGACATGGTGCAAATGGCGCTAGGCCCGGGCAAGCCCCCCAGTGACCCCCTCCCGTCTTCCAGGGAAGCCAGGGAACTAGACTTCTTGAGCTGTAAGGTTTACTCCTCCTTGGCCTTCTAGCTACGAGTGTCAAATAACCAAGCCCTGACCAGCAGATATTTACTGGACGTGTGGGAGTCGGTAGTGAAATTCCGATGCCTGCTCCCACCAGAGGCTAGAGAGGAGTATGATGCATTTCTAGAGGAAGATCAGATAATCTCTCAGGACCTCCTCCTCTTGGCCCGTGACATGGTGGATACATCCACCTGCACTATGGCCTCCACAGTAACTATCCGCCGAGTAGCCTGCCTCAGGGAAGCTTGAGTGCCCCCTACTGCTCAACAGGCGGTCCTTGACCTGCCTTTTGGAGAGGACAGCCTGTTCCTGCCACAAACCCTTTCGGTGGTGGGCACCCCGCGGGACCCCAGGGGGTGAGGACAAATACTTCAGCGTCCTCCCTCCTGGGCCCTTTCGTCCCCAGTAAACCCTTTGGGGCAATGCCTTTCCCCTCCAATGCCACGTCTCTCATCATCGTGGGGATACAGACCTTCCCCACCCTCTGCCATCCTGTTGCTACAGTGCTGAGACTTCTCCACACTCTCACCTGTAAGGAAGGGGCCAGCCTATTTGGCCACCCACCCACTCTCGAGACATCCGAGATGCAGTAAGAGTTTAGTGCACCAGGAAGGAAGGTGCAGGCCTATCTGGCTGCCACTCCATTCTCTAGATATCCAGGATGCAGTAAGACTCCAGTGCGCCCTCAGGATGGGCAGTTGGTGTCCTTTCCCTCCTTTCAGGGGCATCAGAACTTAGTGGGACCCTTTCGTCTCTCCCGATACTGCGAACTCGGGCACACTAATTCTGGCTGTGTACTTTCCCCAACCTCGGGGAAAATGTGCCATGTCAACCGAACCCCCTGTCCATCAGTACATCTATCCTGAGGTCCACTCCTAGACATCCTAGACGTTACTCCGGCATTTATAGTAGATCCACCCCTCCCATCCCTCTCCCAGGTACCCTTCGACCGACAACCCCTGCGCCAGTAGGCGATAGTACGGATCTCGACAGGAATGAGAAACGTATCTCGTAGTAGCCCCAGCCACTGCTGCAGAGGCTCCGAAGCGTGCAGTCTCAGCACTCTAAGGATGCAGAACCACTCCTGCTTCCCCAAAGACCCTTCATCAGGTAGGATGCATGCTCATTCCTGGGTTGGGGAGAGAAACCCTCCCCTCACTACCATACCATTGACACGTTGGCTAGACCAGCTCAACTAAGGGTCTCAGCACCCCTGTGCTAGACGAGAACCTCCACTACCACAACCACCAAGAGGGATGCATCTCACAATATTACGGCAGTCCTTAGCCTCCAGGAAAGGCCAAGGCAGGGCAATCCAACCCCTGCCACCCTCTATTCCCCCCTTCTAGTGGAATCTGAGGCCTTGCAGCAGCCCCTTTCCCTTGCGGGCAACCTTGGCCAGTACCAGGACAGCCTATCCTGGGAGTCCCCGCCCTGGGTCCAACCTTCCAGAAGCGGGGTAAGCCCTTCTTGCACACTTCCCTCTTTCCCCTTTTCACTCTGTAAGCAGAGACCTCGCATACCTGACCTGGAACTTATGGATCATGGAACTCAAGGGGTAGGAGTCAACGTTGCGTTTATCCTTGGCGAGGAACAGCAGTGGGAGTACCTATCCTGCGCCTTCCGCATCAGACCCCGCCCTTTTTCTGCGGCATCAGCCCCTACATAGCCGGTACAACACCACAATCCGGGCATGAAAGCCCCTCCACAGAGTTGCTTGTGCCTCCCCACCCCAATCTCCACTTGCCCTTCAGTGGCATGTATCCTGGCAGAGGGCTCTGCCCCTTAGGCGTAAGCCACCCTCCTACCCTGGGATGTAAGTCCAAATTGTAAGCCACCCCATGTGAGCTTAGCGATCACGTATACACACACACATTTATATATAATTCTTCAAGAAGAACAGCAGTACATACCACCCCTGGAAAATGAGGTTGGAGGATAAGATCAAGGCAACTTGGAGAGAAGTTAGTCAGCTAGTGGAACTACAGAAGGGTGTAGAGATTAAGGATAAGACTCGGCTACTGAAAAAATACAAGGGCCTGACTCCATCTGAAGCCCTAGAGACTGCTAAACAAAGGCTCACAGCACTGGCTACCAGGCTAAGGAGATACACTAGAGAAGCAGAGGCCAAAAAGATAAATGCAGTGTTCTCCAAAGAACCATCCAAGGTGTACTCCCAACTGCAGTGCAACAACACAATAACAGCAGAGCCACCAACAGCAGAAACTGAACAGTACTAGAAGACCATGTGGGAGAAAGAGAAGACTCATAACACCAGTGCAAAGTGGCTGCAGGACCTGAGAACAGACCACAGCAATCTCCCAGAACAGGAACCAGTCAACATCACAGTAGCAGACACCCAACAGTGGGTCAAGAACATGAAGAGCTGGACAGCACCTGGATCGGACATGATCCACACCTACTGGCTAAAGAAACTAACAGCAGTGCATGAACACCTAGCAGCACAGATGAACCAGCTGCTAGCAGCAGGCTCCCACCTAGACTGGCTAACACAAGGAAGGACAGTGCTGATCATGAAAGACCCCCACAAGAGAACAGCACCATCCAACTACCGGCCAATAGCCTGACTCCCCACAAAATGGAAAGTCCTATAAGGCATCATAGCCACCAAGCTACAGGACCATATGGGCCAGTACATGAGCACAGCTCAGAAGGACATTGGGAACAACACCAGAGGCTCAAAACACCAGTTGCTCATAGACAGAGCAGTCGCCCAAGACTCAAGGTCTAGACAGACCAATCTGAGCACAGCCTGGACTGACTACAGGAAAGCCTACGACTCAATGCCGCACACGTGGATCTGTGAATGTCTGGCGCTATACAAAGTCAACAGGACACTAAGGACCTTCCTCAAGAACTCAATGGGACTGTGGAAGACAACACTGGAAGTCAACTCAAGACAGCTTGCACAAGTGGCCATCAAGTGCGGCATATACCAAGGTGATGCACTGTCCCCCCTGCTGTTCTGCATTGGCTTGAACCCCCCACAGCCAGATAATCACAAGGACTAGATACAGATACAAGTTCAAGAGTGGAACTACCATTAGCCACCTCCTCTACATGGATGACATCAGGCGGTATGCTAAGAATGAATGAGATATCGACTCACTAATCCACCTGACAGGGATCTACAGTGAGGATATTGGGATGTCATTCGGACTGGAGAAGTGTGGCCGGATGGTAGTAAAGTGAGGGAAGGTAGTCAAGACTGATGGGGTGGAACTACCAGCAGGCCACATAGCAGACATACAGACCAGCTCCAAGTACCTTGGCATTCCACAGTCACATGGGAACCACGATGAGGAGGCAAGGAAGACAGCAACATCCAAGTACCACCAAAGGATAAGACAGGTCCTGAAGAGCCAGCTCAATGGGAGGAACAAGATCCACGCCATCAACAGGTACGCCCTGCCAGTCATCAGATACACTGCTGGTATAGTGAGCTGGCCAAAGGAGGACATGGAGGCTGCCGATGTGAAGACCCGGAAGCTCCTCACAATGTATGGAGGTTTCCACCCCAAATCCAACACCCAGAGACTGTACACCAGCTGGAAAGAAGGCGGGCGGGGTTTGGTGAGTGTCAAAGCCACTGTCCTGGACGAAACCCGGAGCATCCAGGAGTACATCAGTAAGATGGCACCCAAAGATAAGCTGCTGAGAGAATGCCTGAGGCAGCAGCAGACATGGGAGGAAGTTCAAGCAGAAGAAGTGCCATGGCAAGACAAGACCCTGCATGGGATGTACCATCGACAGATAGCTGAGGTGGCTGACATTGGGAAATCCTACCAGTGGCTGGAAAGGGCTGGACTAAAAGACAGTACTGAGGCACTGATCATAGCAGCACAAGAACAGGCACTGAGCACCAGATCCATTGAAGCAGGGGTCTACCACACTAGACAGGACCCAAGGTGCAGACTGTGCAGAGAGGCCTCAGAGACAGTCCAACACATAGTGGCAGGATGTAAGATGCAGGCAGGAACAGCATACACTGAACGGCACAACCAAGTAGCTGGCATTGTGTACAGGAACATCTGCACAGTGTATGGGCTAGACCCTCCCAAGACCAGATGGGAGATTCCACAGAAGGTCGTGAAGAATAACAGGGCTTAGATTCTGTGGGACTTCCAGATCCAGACAGACAGGCAGGTACTGGCCAATCAACCAGACATCGTGGTAATAGACAAGGACCAGAAGACAGCAGTGGTGATAGATGTAGCAGTGCCAAGTGACAGCAATATTGGGAAGAAGGAGTATGAGAAGCTGGAGAAGTACCAGGGCCTGAAGGAGGAACTAGAGAGGATGTGGAAAGTGAAGGCCAAAGTGGTCCCAGTGGTGGTAGGAGCACTCCGGGCTGTGACTCCTAAGCTGGGAGAGTGGCTCCAACAGATCCCAGGAACAACATCAGAGCTCTCTGTCCAGAAGAGTGCAGTGCTAGGAACAGGTAAGATACTGCACAGAACCCTCAGACTCCCAGGCCTCTGGTAGAGGACCCGAAGTTGAGGAAGACACATACCACCCATAGGGGTGAGAGGGGAAATTTTTAAAAATAGATAGAGGAAGACAGATCAAGTTTCCTGTTTCCAAAGTACCTAAAACCTCAGAGGCTTATACCCTCCACGAGGAATGTCATTAGGTTTCATCCAGCTGGAAATAACACTACACGTTGGTTCCCTAGACCCAAGATACCACAGTAATGCTGCATTTGGCTCTTTGCGAGCAACTCCACATTTTTCGTGCTCAGAATGTGACTCATCCTTCCTATGACAACCATACATCCGGGGCAGGTCTGTCTCTACCTGCCCTTGTTCCTGCTATGCATGTAGGTGCAAAGTAGCTGCGGCATGGTTCTCCTCCAACGATGCCTGAGGCACGTGATATCACATCCCTGCTACTGGATCTCCACGAGCCTTCGGCCACCCAAATGGCTTGGCCAAGCGGTGGGTTTGCATTGTTCCCCACCTCCCCTTCTTCCCTCGTCATATACCCGTGTCATCCAGGCAATCCTCGTGCTGCTGGAACCCTACAGGATTACGGGCCAAATGATGGGCCCTCTCCATGAGCTCATACACTACTGAGGTGCTTATAGGTACCAACCATCCGCACCACCTAAGGCCATCATGCTGCCTTGTGGGCGCTAAAGTCCTGGGAACCCCTTCAAAAAACAAGAAAAAAAAACACCTTAAGCAACCCATTTTCAGTCCCATATACTGCTGGAAACATGCACTTGCGCACTAGCTTAAGGTTCCCCGGCTGACTTGCAATGTGCTGCTCACCGCACCTCTCTTGCCTTCGGGTTTTGGCTACTGCTTCGAAGTGCCTTCCTCAGACCCTTCTCGCTTGAATCCAGGGTTTTTCTCCCCCCCCCCCACCTCTTTGCCAATGCATCTATGCAATTTAGCCCAGGCCCCCTCAGGGGCTGGTTGTGACCAGAACAAGGGGTAGCTTCATTCCTCCAGTGACTGTCTGTGTAGTCCACAGCCATCACGGCTAGGCCGTGACCCTTTGGCTCCCGGTTCGGACCAGATGTTCTCTGTTCATGGGATAATTTTCCTTCTTCCTTGCTTCTTGTGTGGGCTATGGATATTACGGCTAATCCTGTACCCGCTGGCCTCCAGCGTCTCCTTACAGCTCACGCTGGAGTCTCATGACCAGACACTTATTCTCTGCTCCCTTTCCTCATGCTATACCACCTAGTATAGCAGCCAAGTGCAACCCTATGTTGTCATGTTGCGTTCTTCATCTTCGCCATGGTGACCTTGGTCCATCTTGCCCTCACACTCCTGCCTTGGTGGGGCTGGACCTACCCCTCACTTTGGGTTGGCCCACAGTTATCGATTCTTCTGCACCACGCCAGGAGCCTATTTCACCTCCCGGCTCTGGTTAGAGTCTTGCTTGCTGGGCCTTTTCCCATCTGGGGTGTTTTCTTCACTATGCTGAAGATGGAAGAGCCAGCTGCACCCGCCATCCATCAGCATGGCTAGCAGTCACCTATTACTGAATGCAGCCAAGCAGCGCTCAAAGAACGGTGGGTTACTCACCAGTAACCATCCTTCTTTGAGATGGACTGCTTGGATCCATTCAGGTCCCTCCCCTCCATCCCCACGCATGGAGTTGGCGACTTCAAGGAACTGAGGAGGGGTCGGGAGGCAGCCGTATATATAGCCGTGGGTGACGTGAGGGGCAGAGGCCGCCTACCCTCTCCCTCAATGTCTGAAATAGCCACTGCTGCCCAGGGAAGAGAGGGGAAAACATTTGCTGAATCCTCAAACATGAATTGGCATTAAAAAAAAAATAAAAATCAAAAACAGGACCAGTACTTTTTTACCAGTAGGAACCATCTATATTAACATTGCCTCCCCTGCAAAAATACGTAACAAAACTGGCCCTGCCCTGAAAAGTTCACCTGCCTCAGGCTGCCTGAGCACTGAGCACCATGCACAAGATGGGGGAGGGGGGAGCATGAGTAATGCCTGCATATCCACCAATCCTCCCCTGCCCCATCCACCAATACAGACCCCCTCCTCAGGGCAGTTTGGAGGTGGTACCAGGACACTTCCTGCCCTGTGTGTGTGGGGGGGGAGGAATGTAGAGTTGGCCCCCAGGCCCCAGAGATTCTTGGTAGCCCACTGTGTTCTGAGTCCCTTTAATAGCTGGTCATCAGTGGAAGAGTTGTGCATGTTTCCATTACTTAACCTTATCTATGGCAACTGACTGCACTCCACTGGATACTTCACACCTAATGTTTCCAGCATTCAGCACATTGCCACACCTGCTTTTTTAGTATTAGCATTCTTTCTCAGTATGAAAAAAAAACCAAAAAAAAAAACCAAGGAGTCTTGTGGCACTTTAAGACTAACAGATTTATTTTTCGCATGAGCTTTCGTGGGAGAAAATCCCACTTTGTCAGATGCTTCGAAGATGGGTGAACTGACAGAATGGGATGAAAAATAAATCTGTTAGTCCTAAAGTGCCACACAGCTCCTTGGTTTTTTTTTTTTTCTTTTCTTTTTTTTTTTCTGGATTAGACTAACATGGCTATCCCTTTGGAAATTTCTCAGTATGTCTGCCCTCTACCCACTTGGCCCTGCTGCCAGTACAATCTCCTTCCCTACAGCACTAGCAAAACTGCCTCCAGCCTCCACCCCTGAGAACTGTGACATGGTGGGTCTAAATCTTTCTATCAGCTATTTCTGTGGCCCCCCATCACTGTAGTATTTTGAGCACCTCACATTCCTTAATGCATTTATTCTCACCAGCCCTCTGAGGCAGGGCAGTGCTCCTCCCAATGCCTGTTCCCTTTCCCACCCTGCAGCAGCACTGGCTGCTCCCCAGCACGAGTCCTCTTTCCCTCCCTTCCATGCAGACCCAGCTCAGCTCAATCCCCCCTCCAGGGATTTCCCTAACAACCTCTACACCCCCCCCAGAACTTCCCAACACCCCCTCCAGTTAGTAACAGTGTTATACCAATTTAGTCAGCACCCCCCAGTAGCCCCCTACACCTTCCCCTACACTGCCCCTGGGTAGAATACTGCCCCCCTGGTCACCCACCTCACCCCTCAGGTCCAGGGGATGGGGTTCTCACTCTTACCTGGGACCCTGGGCAAGTGGGGTCAGAGGCTTTCGTTTGGTGCTAGATGTCTGCTTGCTGTGGGGCTGCCTTGCTGTCTGGTGCAGTCTACTCCCAGCCTCTTCTTCTGACTGGAGCAGCAGAAGCCCCAAGCAGACCATGCCAGGCCAGGCCACGAGGGGAAACCATGACCCACTCTCCCCCTTCCAGCAAGGGAAAGTTTGCTGCCGGGCAGGGGGAGGGGAGTGGAGCAAGCCAGCCGAGCTCTGCTCTTCTGCCCTGCCTGTTGGCCAGCCCTCCACATCTCTAGAGTGGAACAGCCGGCCCAGGGGAGAGGGAAGCCCTGCACCTGGGCTGGCCCACTCCACCCCTGGGCCAGCTGTTCCCCCCTGGGGGCAGGGCCAGCCTGCATGCACGCAGCAGAGGCAGCTTTTTCTTAACTTAAAGCAGGGAGCTGAGCGGCATGGCTCCACTGCACTCACCAAGGGGGTGGCAGGGCCCCCCACAGCTGGGGGCCCTAGGGTCCCGCCTGCCTCGCCTACCCCAAAAGCCACCTCTGGGTGTGGGCCGGCTCAGTGTCAGCCTCCTAGCCAAGAAAGGTGTGCAGCTGAGTGTAACAAGGCAGGTGGTGTCATTTGGTCCCAAGCACCACATGGCCTCCTGGGCCCTGTGCTAGCCCTGGCTGAGGTCTTTGACCTTCACCCACACTTGCTGGGTGTCACAGGTGTGGCCCTTCTCCACCAGAGCCTTGGAGATGGACCAATACACCTTCCGGTTGCTCTGGCTGCTTTGGAGCCTGGAGTGTATGGACTCATGTCTCCAAATAGCCAGGAGATCTAAGATGTCCTGGTGGGTCCAGGATGGACCCTGCCTCCTGGCCTGCCTGCCTCAGCCAGACTTGTTATACAGCTGGGATCCTGGCTAGCTCTGGCTGTGGAGCAGGGCGGATAGGGTTTTATCCTGCCTGGTATTGGGCAGGGCAGGCACTTCCTGTTTGCCAGGAAGGTTTCAGATGGCCTGGAGGCCAATTAAGTCAACTTAAGCCTAATGCCAGGCTACACTGGCCTCAGTCAACTTAAAAAGTGTGAGTTGTTAAGTCAACTTAAGCCCCTAAACTTGAGTTCATAAATTCCAAATGTAGCCTAGGCTTTGTTTGAGTTGACTTAAGGGACTTTAAGTCAACTTAAGCCCCTAATGCAGACATAGCCCAGGAGAGCCCTGATGTAAAAACCACCTTATCTGACCCAAGGTAAGTTGCTCTGCACCAGTTAGTGTAGTGCTAGATAGTCAAGAATCCAGTTATGACTTTGTATTTAGCCCCAGTGACTTTCCCTGGGTCGCAATAAGAACTTAATCAAGTGAGCACAGAGGGGAAGCCTTGTTTACAAGCCATAACCAACTGTGCTCCATTCTTAGTTCCAGACACAAACCATTATAAGCTGCAGCTGCTTCCAGACTAACAAATCTTTAGAATTCTGAAGTACAGAATGTTCTGGATTTTGAAGGTACAGGAACCTGACACACTCATGACACTTCCTAAAGCTCCATATACTATATGAACCCCACTATCTTATGACAATTGGGATGATAAGGGGACTGCCAAGCTCTGGAAAGGAGGCAGTTGTAGCAGTTTTTAAGCCCCTGCACTTTAAAATGAAAATAATGGTTTAAACTGGAGGTTTATCCTCCACAAAGTATAAATGAACTCTGCAATGCTGGAGGCTGTCTGCAGGTTCAGAGAGCCACACTTGTGTGAAAGACAGGCAGTGTGAGGAGTGAGTGGCCCACAAGTGAGGTATACATTCTCTCTTCCCCTGCATTCAGTGCACTTTCTCCAACTCAGTTCATCCAGAGGCGGTATCAATTTTTCTTTGTGACTTTTATCCAACCACCTAAATTTCTACGATGTGCATCCTCTAGGGAGAAGCCCAAACATCTGTGGCTGGGGGCTCTAAATTGGGGATAGAACCACAGGAGCCTGAGCTACTCTACTGGTGAAGTGTGTCTGTGCCTCCCTTCAGAGTACAAGCTGCCAAAATCACTCCAATAGGCATCTGTTATGCTGACACCTACGCCACTACTGCTCTATCACAAGCCTTCCCAAACAGGATTACTGAGATGGGGAGAAAAGGTTCCTTGAACTCTGTCTGGTTTTAGGGATGGCATGATATAAATAATACACAGTTCCCATGAGTCTGTGATCTTCTCTTGGCAATGCACAGAAACCTGCTGATTCTTTTAACTCTGCTAAGTTCCTTATGATGTCATGGAATACAAAGGTGGTGTTGGTACCCCTGTGAGCTCTGATAGGGAGAATCACACCTCAGTGGCTCTATTTATTTTTCCATTGAAAGGGCAATAGTGAACACCTGCCCTAATGGGTACTCTGACTAGAGTGCTTCAGGTTTCTCTTCTGTCACCTTTCCTTTGCAATAAACCAAGCAGGAAAGATAAGTGCTTTGGCTTCCTGTTCCATTCATATACCTGGTGTCTGTGTCATCGGGGTTGAACGAAGCTTTCCAAGTGTCTAGCCAAAGGCTTGGGCTCCTTTGGAAGTGAGCTCACTGAAGCTCAATTTAGATACAATTGTGCTGGGTCACATAAGCAGAGGTCCCAAAGAGTTCCCTTTGAGCAAGGGATTCCGCCATCCATGATCAGAAATGGGTATCAATAATTCCTCTCTACAGAGGTGTGGTAGGCAATATTCTAGTTTTAGTTTGTAATGACTGATAGTAAACAATCAGTGAGAGAGGAAACATGGGATTTAAACCTGAAAAATCTTCAGTTGTGCAAAACAAAGTACATGTACTACTGGTCAGCAGTGTACTTGTAGAAAAGCCAAAAGAGCATGGAGAATATAGGTAAATTCATGTTGTGGATCCCATTTCTGACATTTACCCCATTTCTCAGAAAAAGTGCTTTAAATCTCTGCTTGGATGAGAAGCCGTCAGATAACATCTTACCACCTCTTGGTATTGTGCTGCTTTTGTCTTGGTATTGGTAGACGTGATCAAATACAGCATGATGTATGCATGACAATAACACATGGCCTCAAACTGAAAAGATAGATTATTCTCTTTAATTGAATTTGCATCATTATTATGCAAGTTGATTTATCCACCTATTCAACTGTGAACCAAAGCAAAACAGCACAAATTCCTGAATGGTGAAATGCCAAAGAGCAAAAGGAATGGTTTGTAATGATAAATGAGGATTTGCCTAAAGAGCAAGGGATAAAAATAAGGGAAAATTGAGCCTGAACTTCAGGAAAATTTCCATACAACAGAAATCTTCTAAATGATAGAATTATCTGTCAAACGAGTAGTGGAAGCCCCAAAACTTGGAAAATACAAAATAATAAATGTTAGAGAACATACTAAAAAAAACAACCCTCTACTGACAGCATTTGAGCTAGTTAGGATCAAAAAGTTAGAGCTCTTTTTCAGTCTTTAAATGCTATGACACCATAAGATGATTTTTATTTCCGATAGTGGTACACTGGTAAACACTGGAGATGCTGTAGCTGGGTTTACTGCCCTCTTTAATGTTGTGCAGATTGTAAATTTGAGTGGGCAGGTAAATAAGAAAATGTAATGACTATCCATCAGATATGACTATAAACATGTTCCATTTCTACAGCAGGTCTTGTTGACATGGCAGAAGTCTCGACATCAAATGGGTTCTCTCAAGCAATTTTTTTAAAAAGAAAACACTCCATTTAATGGGAGGGCAAGACATTCATAAGATTATTCTTGTCTGTAACAATCACATCCCATAAGTCTTCATCCAGTATTTTAGTACAGAAACATTTCAACATTCTAGGAAGACTCATATGGAGCGCCACAATCATTTAAAAATGAAGAAGAAGCCTTACGGTAGGAAGTACGCTTCTTATTCACTCAGATCCATTCCATTAATTTATTTTCTACTCTAAATATTACTTTATTATTATTTAATATTGTGAAGTCCATCTTTGTATCACTCATGTTTCCTGTAAGCATTTCATACTAGGTAAAACCAAATCAGTGAAATAGCTAATTTCCTTTCGGATTCTAGAACAGTCTATGCACAGATGATTAGTGAAAGAATGATGAATGATAAAATGTCTTAGTTCAAGTCTTTTGAATTAGCTTTCCAGAATAGTCTTCTGAGGCCCCATGAGCAAAATGCATACTAAGGTAAGAACTTCAATAGGTCTGCTGCTAAACATGGCTGGAGATTGGATATATGCTGGGAATAACTTGATTCATCCAAGTTCATTAACATGGACTGAAACTTCTTACACAGGTTGGATAACTTGGTAATTCCATTACTCTCTCACAATTCTGGAGGTTCCCTAAGTATCAGGAGCTATTGATTACGAACTTCTTTTAGCCATAGTTCAATAGAGTAGGTTGAAAGCAAAAATGACATTATTTTCCCTCTTCCTACTGCGTTGCTAGGGATCTAATGCATCCCTCTTCTCCCTGCTGCCAAAGTGCTTTTAGAATAAGAGAGTCTATCTTCTGGACTTGGCATCTTTCAGAAGACCATGCTGAGGGAGCAGTCACCCTTCACTACTCAAAAATCACTGAGTGGCAGTGAAGAAGTCTCAGACTCCACAAAAGGGCATAGGCAATTGCCTTTTCCCACTCCAGAGATATCTAAGGTAAGGAGGAGAGTGATCACACAAGAAGTATGAAAAATTAGACCAGAGGGTAATTGAGAGAGTAATAGGTGCCTCTATGGGGTATGTTCACACACACTTCTTATTTCGAAACAACAGAGGTTGTTTCGAAATCAGAACTGCCATGGCCACACGACGCACAGCCATTTCGAAAAAAGCAAACCGCTTGCTTCGAAATGGCCGCCGTTCTTTCGGAATGGCTAAAACCTTGTTTGGTTTCGAAACAGGGTTGTTTCGAAACCAGTGGTTTCGAAACAGCCCCGTGCGGACATGTTGTTTTGGAACAAAGTGTTTTTGTCCTTTGAAATATGATGTTTTGAAATAAAGAGTTATTTCAAAACAGCTTGTTTCAAAACAAGCTCTCCCTGTATGAACATACCCTATAAGATAAAGCACCAAAGATAGGGACTTTTCCTATAAATTTGAGATGTCTGGTCACTCTCAGAGGGTCACAAAACTAATTGGAGAATGGAATCAACTGGGAGATTGGTGAGAGATCTCTGTGGTGGAGGCAACTATCTCTGTGTAAAGCACAAGTATATCCTTTAAAGATTTGAGTTTTATAGATCAAGCATCCCAATAAACTGGTTTGCATCCAGTCTATGCAACTGAGCTCTTGACCGGTAATGCTCTTCATGCACATAATGATGGCAGATTGAAAGAGCTGGGTGTATTTACTCTGGAAAAGAGGAGACTGAGAGGGGAAATAAAAACAGTTTTCAAACACCTAAGAGGTTGTCATGAGGAGGAGGAGAAAAATTGTTCTCTTTTACTGCCAATGATAGGACAAGAAGCAATGAGCTTAAATTACAGCCAAGCAGGTTTAGGTTGGACATTAGGAAAAATTTCTAAATGTCAGGGTGATTAACCACTGAAATAAGTTGCCTAAGCAGGTTGTGGAATCTCCATCAATGGAAGTTTTTAAAAGCAGGTCAGACAAGCACCTGTCAGGGATGGTTTAAGAGGATCCTACCACCTAGGTGTACTTGGTCCTGCCATGAGTGCAGGGACTGGATTCAATGACCTCTCATGGTCTTTTCAGGTTGCTATGATTCTATGAAACCCTGTAGAAATTGTACAGTTCTTCTTTGAAAACTCATGACTTTTTTAAAAGTTCTCATATTTTCAGTTTTCAGGGGCCTCATGTTTAAAGTAAGTGTAACCTCTCTTTTGGCTCCTTTTCCCTCAGTTTGCTTTAGTGGGTATTGTTAAAAGAAGAAAACAGGGAGACACAAAGGTGGATTGGGTCAAACATTATGCTTTATTGCCTGCTCATTCCTCCTCAATATCCAGAATGAGCGAAGAGGGGAGTGAATTATGGTTCTTTTATTCTTGAAAATATGTAAAAGCTTACATTCACAATAACTCTCCAAAGACCCTTTTTTGGCGATATTAACGCCCAAGAAATGAATATTAATAACTATACGGTGAATATAATTATACTCTCCTCTGTTTGTTGTTTACAGGTTTAGTCAAGAGTGTGCAGGCATTTAACTTTACAATGTGTTATTTTTTGTACAGCAATGCCTATAAATTACTGATCAAGCACTTAACAAGTGAGAGGAAGGAGGAGAAAGACAATAAACACTTTACCTCCAAGGATCTTAATGCTGGAGAGAAAAGATAGCTCTCTTTTAGCTACATTTGCTTACTCGAACTGTGAAAAGGTAAGGGAGGAAAGGAAAGATAATATATTTTAACTAAAACAAGCAAGGAGTCCTGTGGAACTTCTAAGCCGTCTTCACCTAAAATATTAGTTCAAACTTGGTTAGTTCGAACTAAGTAGTTTGAATATTAGCTCAAACTAAGTGTGTTTTTTTAGTTCAAACTAACTTTTAGTTTGAACTAGCCATGCTTCTTTTAGTTCAAACTAATTTTTTACCTTGAACTAAAAAAACACAACTAGTTTGAATTAAAAAACCACACTTAGTTTGAACTAACCATTAGTTTGAACTTTTTAAATTCAAACTAGCATGTCTCCATTGGACTAGTTCAAACTAAAAATGCAAATTAGTTTGAACTAAGCAGTTAGTTCAGACTAACCTACCAAATTAACTAAGCTTTGCTTAGTTCAAACTAAAAAATTTTCTAGTTCAAACTAGGCAAAGCCTAGTGTAGACAGGATTCAAATTAGTTCAGACTAAGCTTGCTTTCGCCGAACTAATTTGCTAGTGTAGACGTAGACTTAAAGATTAACAAATTTATTTATCACATGAGCTTTTGTGGGAGAGAATCTCACTTTGTCAGCTAGTTTGAAGATCGAGAACTTATGTAACAAAAGGAAATAAATGCAGGAAAGTGTAAATCATCGGATCAAATCAGACTTACAGTAAATCAAAACAGTTGTTTAGATTTAAACACTGGGGAATAGCATATAGAGGAAGGTGAAGTCAAATCACCTTTTGTAATGAGAAAAGAATCCAGAGTCCCTATTTAACCCTGAGGCAATGGTGTCAAATCTGCATATGAATTCCAGTTCTGTAGTGTCTCTGAACTATGGCTTTTTTTTTTCTTATTAAAAAATTGATTTGACCTCACCTTCCTCTATATGCAGAGCCCCTGTGTTTGAATCTAAACAACTGCTTTGATTTGCTGTAACTGTCTGAGCTGATCCTATAACTTACATTTTCCTGCATTTATTTTCCTCCCATTCTATAAGCTCCCCATCTTCAAAATGTCTGGCAAAGTAGGATTTTCTCCCATGAAAGCTCATGCAATAAATACATCTGTAAGTCTTTGGAATGATGCAGGACTCCTTGCTTGTTTTGCAGAGCTACACTAACACGGCTGGCCCTTTGGAACTTGTCAGTATTTTAACTAGAATTCCAGTTACAGGGAAGCAATGCCTGCCTGAATATGGCCCTATTAGCATAACAACCTGTGGTTTACGCAGAGGCCCAGAGCTCATGCAGAGGCCTAGTGTCCAGCTCTAACTTACTCTCCTACACAATTAGCTTGATGAGTAATTTAGCTAATTTACATCAGAATAAGAACGTATAGAAGTGATGCAATTTATTCTTTTTCTGCTGAAAACAATGGGTAAGTTACAGTTTTCTCCCTAATTTTCAACAACTTTTAATTGCTCCTGTTCTTCCCCCATATTAACTGGATATAGAAAATAGGTGTTTGCCAGCCGTGTGATAATTAATTAGACTCGTGAAGGTGTAATATTTTCCTCCCAAATAGAAGCAGTAGTCAATAGGATTGGGACAGCCTAAAAGTGTTCTTGAGGTGTCATTATCACTTGTCTTCTTTTATTTAAATTTCAGCTTTCCTTCTCATAGATTTTAGACTCTAAAGTCAGAAGGCACCAATATGATCATCCAATCTGACCTCCTGCACAGTGCAGGGAACAAAACCTTACCCACTCATTCCTGTAATAAACCCCTAACCTATGATTGAGTTATTAAAGTCCTCAAATCATGATTTAAAGATTTTGAAGTAGAGAGAATAAACTAGCAAGTAAGCCTTCAGTCTGCATATTCAGTCAGTCCTGAACAGGCCAGCCTAAGGGCAAGCCAATATGGCACCAGCTTGGAGTGCTGAAGCTTGGGGGCACCAGTGCCAAAAAATGCAGCTTCCTGAGCTCACTGGGACAGTGTGGCCAGGTTGGGCTGGGCCTTCTGCTGTGGGGTCATGTGACTTTGCTTGCTGCCACGTGACTTTCAGCCCAGCCCCACCCCGCCTGCCCCCTCAAACATGCCCTAATGCACAGAGTCAGTGGTGGGGGTACAAAAAGAAAAGATGGCTTGAGGCTGGCTCTGGTCCTGAAACACCCACAATATACTTAATTTTTTCATATTCTCTTTTCCTATTTGCACTTTTCAAGGTGGCATTTACTCCACTGTGAAGAGCACAATCAAGGCAGTTGAACCCATGATTTCTTTGGGGCTTCAGATATATAGGGCTTTCTGTGGGTCCTCTGCATGAGGCTGATTTTCATTCAAAAGTATTACAGTACTTATGATCAAAATCTAAAATGTGAATCAGCAGGGATGAGCCTTGTAGTGCAATCATCTAAATTTTTATTCATACATGCATTCTGTTCTCATGAGAGAGCTGAGCACAAAGCTTGACTTACCTCTGGAAAGTCTTCATTGTCAAAAGTGACTGGTAATTTTGTGTAACTTGATTTTTGGATGCTCAAATTTGTGAAAAGACATGATTTTCAAAACATGCTGAGCGCCTGCCCTTTGAATATCAGGCCCCTGTAAGATTTGTCAAATTAGGACTCCAAAAATGAAGGCAGACCAGTCATTGGTCACTTCTGAAAGTTGGGCCAAAATTATATTAAAATCCTTGATGCAAAGTTTGTCTGAATGCTGCTTTATTATGTAGAATAAATGAACGTTAATTTTCAGCCTATGTAATACCTTTGCATATCTCCAAAGAATCCCGTGATTTAAAGGAATTCTGTGAGTTTTGCTGCTTTGTTTGTTCACATTCTCTCTCTCACTCTCATTCTCGCTGCCTCTGGAAGGCTTTATTTGTATTTTGATTTGTGCTTTTTTGTTTAAATAACATACCCCAGATTATATCTTGAATTCACTTTTGTCAGTTGGGTTCTCTCTGTTGAATTTAGCTAGAACTGTTTCAAATTGTTTTGTAATTGATCTTAATTTCACATTTAGCTCTCCTAGTTCAAATTGGCTCCTGGCAGTCAATTGAATTTTATGCTCATAGGAGAGGTATTCCATCTAGATTTTATAATGCTATACGTGGCAACCTGAAATCTTTCTTTATCCAGCAATGGGCTTGTCCAGTTTTTTTTAGTGCCCTGGCTGACATTTTTTGTCCCCCTTAGCATAATTTAAATTATCTTACTTTAGTTATCAGACAGATAGTTTAACTAAGTTTTAGTGGAGAGGAACAGAGAAGAGTCAAAATACAGTAAAAAAAACCCAAGGAGTCGTGTGGCACTTAAAGACTAACAGATTTATTTTTCGCATGAGCTTTCGTGGGAGAAAATCCCACTTCATAAGATGCTTCAAGCTTCTCCCATGAAAGCTCATGCGAAAAATAAATCTGTTAGTCTTTATGTGTCACACAACTCCTTGTTTGTTTGTTTGTTGGTTGGTTGGTTGGTTGGTTGGTTGGTTGGTTGGTTGGTTGGTTGGTTGGTTGGTTTTCTTGGACTAGATTAACACAGCTATCCCTTTTGAAACTGACAAAATACAGTAAGCCTAATCTTAGCCTTCTACTTTTATTTCTTATCCATGTGAGATTCTTTTAACATTTGTATTGGTTTAAGAAAGAAATAGAAATATGTGCTTTAGGTATATACCTTGAAAAGTGACCTTTAACTTCAGTGAGAACTGCAGGTGCATACAGGGGTTAAAGTAAGGGGAAATGCACCAGAATGCCATTCCAGGGTGTGACCTGGGCTCCTGGGATAACTCTCTGAATGTGCCAAAATCAGGGCAAGCTGCAAAACCGGGAGCCAAACCCACAAACCACTGATGGGTGGCACTTAAACCAATCTCCCAGTCAGTAACAAAACATGCTTCTCATTCCCGACTCTGGTTATCCCCAAGCATAACAAAATAGAAACGGACTCCTTTCCTGCACATCAGTTCCTCTGGTCCCCACTTAACCACTGATTCTCTTAAAGAAATAGGTTCTCCTGACCACAAAGGGCCAGCCACATCACCCAGAACAATATAGGCTTGGATCTTACCCAAAATACCATGCTACCAGCCAATCCTTTAGAGAAGAGGATGATAAAAGTCAATAGCCCCATCTCCATTTTGTCTTTAGTCTTCAGGCTTTAGTTTGTTTGTAACCAACACCCTCCCCTGGAACTATTCTTCTGGGACTGAACAAAGGCCTGGGACACACCCATGTGCTGGGTGCATACCAGAGGAATTGACTAACCTGCAAACTACATATTCTTCAAGGACTTGTTTTCTATGGACTCTAAATCATTTGTATGTGTTTCACTTTGACCCTTTAACATTTCTCATGTTTTGCTTGTTTTCTTTTTATATTAAACCTTTAGTTGTAGTTACTAAAGGATTGCCTGGCAGCATGGTGTTCTGGGTAAGATCCAAGCCTATATTGTTCTGGGTGATGTGGCTGGCCCTTTGTGGTCAGGAGAACCTATTTCTTTAAGAGACCCAGTGGCTAGGGGTACCATAGAAGGTGATGTGTGCAATAAGGATGCTGTTTCTATTGTGTTATGCTTGGTGATGATCAGAGTGGGGAATCAGAAGCATGTTTTGTTACTGACTGGGAGACTGGTTTAAGTATCACCTGTCAGTCATTTGGGGGTTTCGCTCCCAATTTTGCAGCTTGCCCTGATTTTGGTACATTCAGAAGGTTATCCCAGGAGGCCTGGGTCACAAACATAATGAGAACTGAAGGGATAGCCATGTCAGTCTAGTTCAGCAAAACAGACAAGGAGTCTTGTGGCACTTCTAAAGACTAACAAATTTATTTATCACATGAGCTTCCATAGGAGAAAATCGCACTTTGTCTGACACTTGAAGATGGAGCATTTACTGTAAATTAAGTCTGTCTTCAAGAGTCTGATTACATGGGATTTTCTCCCGTGAAAGTACGTTAGTTTCCAAAAGTGCCACAAGACTCCATGTTATTTTTAAGATAATAAGGGGTGACTGATATATCATAGACTTTACACAGATGCTAGATGAAGTTCTGTAATATCTGGAAGAATTTCACATAGCCCTTTGCTCTTCCTTATTCAAATACTTATACGGATTTATCCCTTAAACTTGCAAGCATTGATGTAGGTAAATAACATTACTTGCTTGCAATAGAATGAGTCACATATTTTCAAGGAGGGTGTGTGATATGGTGAACTTCTTACACTGGCCCTGCAAGAGTTGAATTGAGCTAGATGAACCCAATCAGCTAATTAGGCTGCCAATGGGGGAGGTTTAGGCTGGAGGCAGCTAATTAGAGAGAAGCTCATGAGTTAGGGACAGGAAGACTTCTACAAAAGACAGGAAACTGGCAAAAGAGAGGGCAGGGAAGCAGTTAACAGTTGCTTTGTGGAAACAGGAAGGACTGTTTGAGGGCAGAGGAGTGCAGAGATGAGCTGCCTAATGATATTTCCTGAGGGGAAGTCATGAAGAGACTGAAAAACCCTGAGGAATAGTGAGGGCTGGGAACTTTGGAAGCAGCTCAGAGAAAGGCAGCAAGGTGCAGGGAATGGACTTTGGTTTTTGTGTAGTCTCTGAACTGGAACTTGAAGTAGAGTATGGGCTTGGGTTCCACTGCCTGCTACTGCAGGAGTAACCCAGTGAGGCAGAGAAGCAGATACCCCCTGAGACTGGAGGAGAGCAAGAACTTTGATACACATGCCTGGAAGGGGAAATTGCAATAGTGATCTGATCAGGGGGCTAAGTCATGAAGAGGACACTGTGGATCCAGGGAGCAAGAGAGTCAGCACGATCCAGCAGTGAGTAGAGTATCCCATGACAAATGGTGGAGAATGGGGGCAGGTTGTCCACTTCTTATACAAAGACTCAGTAACGTAGTGTATGGCTAGGTCCACATACAAGTGCTTGTTTCGAAACAAGCCGTTTCAAAATAAGGCCTTATTTCAAAACAAGTTATTTCGAAATAACAAAAAGTTAATTCAAAATAAAGACAAAAGAGGGAATCGAAATAGCATGTCCACTGTGACATGCTACTTCAAAATAGGGGAGGGAAGGGGCAGGGAGGCCTGTGCTGGGCCGGAGAAGCCCCGCACCCGGGATTCCCCTACCCAGCCCTGCCGCTTCTGTGGGGGGCGAGGGGGCTTCCCCTGCCCCCCCGCGGCTCCAGCCAGGGGCGAGAGGGCTTCTGCCGCGGGCGGGGCCAGGGTTGCCTCCCACCTGGGATTCCCCAGTGCCCCCTCCGCTGCCCATGGCAGGAGGGGGGGTGCCACGGAACCCTGGGGGCGAGGTGCCCCAGGCTTGGGGGCAGCCCCAGTGGCAGGGTGAGCCGCCCATAGAGCAGCCACCCTGCGGGGGCTGCAGTCCCCCTGACCAGGCTGTGGGGCCAACAGCTCCCCCGCAGCCTGGGCAGGGGGCAGAGCCGTAGGGGTGCCCCAGCTGGCTTCCCCCTGCTTCCCGTTGCGGGAGGTAGGGAGAATGAAGGAGGCTGAGGCTCCCGTCTCCCCCGCCCCCTGCTCCCAGCAAGGGGAAGTGGGGGGGAAGCTGGCTGAGGCACCCTTGGACCCCCTGCACTCCACTCAGCACCCTGGCCAGGGGGCTGATCCCTGGCCAGGGTGCTGGGGGGCGTGGGACCTTCCCCCCAGGATGCTATGCACCCTGGAAGGAAGGTCCTTGTTATTTCGAAACAATCCTTGTTTCGAAATAACATGTCCAAACGGCTTATTTCGAAACAACTAGTTTCAAAATAACCCTCCTTTCGAAAGCAAAGTGGTGTAAGCTGTTTCAAAAAGAAGGTTCTTGTTTCGAAACGAGGAGCTTTCTCCTTTTGAAACAAGAAAACGTCGTTTGGACATAGGGACTTTTATTTTGAAACAACCAGTGTTGTTTCAAAATAAAAGCCCTGCATGGACATACCCTGCCTGACAAGAACCCTGTGATGAGAAGCAGCAGACACAGATGGTTGAATTCCACTGCAGGAGATCAAAAGAGGGAAGGAAAGAGAAAGTAGAAATGCCCACAATACAGACTTTCTTTGCTGAGGGAAGTTTTCCTCTACAAGGGTGTACGTTAGGGCTTCCACTCCTACATGGGGAAACAGAGGAGCAACAAGGGTGGATCTGTGCTATGTGGGGATGAATATTAGAGAACCAGAAGAGACTATGAGAAATCCAAGTGCATTTACAAGACTGTATGGTTCAGGAAGCTAATCAACAATAGAAGCTATACAGAATCCTGCAGGAAAGAAGCAGGAGTTGTAAGGCCAGGAATGAGAAAGATGTCCCAGAACTAGGAGGCCAGAGGACCAAGCCTGATGATGCTATGGCTGCGTGAGCAGAGGACACTTGAAGAAGGAGTGCCCTGTTAGGAGGGAAGCAGAAAGCCTTTCCAAGAGGCAAGGCCAGAGATAAAAACCAACAGTGTCACCAAATAAGGGCCATGTAAAGACACATTGCTCCGACAGGGAAAATAACGAGTCAGAAAAAGGACTAGGCTCAAGGCAAGAGAGAAGAGAAAAGCCAGAGGTCCATAAGGAGCCCATAAGAATAGTAGAGAACCCCAAGAGGCAGGTAATGAAATGTGAAGTGAAACTGGGGAAATGAGAAAGTCTGTCAAGGAGGAAGTCAGTTATTGCAGGGACTAACATTGAGATAAACCACAAAACAGTGGGGACTCAGACCCTGGGAGTCTGGGTGCTGCAGGACTCAATGGATCAGCTGACAGAAAAGCTGTTACCTATGAAGCAGGCCTAGCAGGTGGCTGCACAGGATCTGTAGTCCCAGCCGGAGAAACACAGGCGAACTGTGGAGGATTGAGGCAGGATGCAGCTAATAGTCAAGGACCTAAGACACAAAATGAAAGCCTGAAAGCCCAGCTATGGAAAGTGAAGGTAGGTGACCTATAGTAGGAAAATACCTGCTGTGCCCACCCCAGGATTGCAGTCATGGGAGGGGGACGGTGTATGATCGGGTGTGATTCCCCACACTGGACCTACAAAAGCTGAATTGGGCTAGATGAGGCCAATCAGCTAAGTATGCTGCAAATGGGAGAACTTTAGGCTGGAGGCAGCTAATTACGGAGACGTTCACTTGCAAGGGACAGATGGGTTTCTACAAATAACAGGAAATTGGCAGCTGAGGGTGCTTCAGGGAAGGAATCTGCAGTCACTCTCTGGGAAGAGAGGGAAGTATTTGGCACTACAGAGATGAGTTGCTGCACAAAGTTACTCCACAGGCAGAGGGAGTAAAGAGACTGGTAAATCCAAAGGAGTGAGTAGGGCCAGTGGCGTCGCTAGCGCTGGGCACGCGGGGCACATGCCCTGAATCTCAGGGCTGGTGCCCCCAATGTATTTTGCCCAGCGCCAGCACCCCAATGAACCCCTTAAATTTTCCCAGGCACCAGCAGGCACGGCAGTACATGCTGCGGAAGCACGTACTGCCGGGGAGGGAGGAGGGAAGCTCCAGCCCAGCCCACAGCTCATTGGGAGGAGGTGGGGGCGGAGCTGAGCTCCCACATGGCCGGGAGAAGTTTGTTTGTATCCTCATGGCAGCAGCCGGCTCAGGACACCAGGTAAACCCCAGGGCCGGTGTGCTGGGAATGGGGGGGGCAGCAGGGCCTGGGCTAGCGGCAGGGCAGCAGAGGCTGACGCCGGGGGGCTGGTGGCAATTGGGGGGCCAGGGCAGGGCCTGCGCTAGCAGCAGGGGAGCAGGGGCTGAGGAGGGGGGCTGGTGGCACTTGGGGGGCCGGGGCAGGGCCTGGGCTAGCAGTGGGGCAGCAGGGACTGAGGGGGAGGCTGGTGGCAATTGGGGGACTAGGGCAGGGCCTGGGCTAGCGGTGGGGGAGCAGGGGCTGGGTGGGGGGCTGGAGGCAATTGGGGAACTAGGGCAGGGCCTGGGCTAGCTGAGGGGGGCTGGCAATGTGGCAGCAATTGAGGGAGGTCAGAGCAGGGCCTGGGCCTGGTGTGGCAGGGATTGATTTGGGGTTACAAACTTGTTCACACTTTTATTAAAACCTAAGGTATACCTATAAGTATGTTATAGCCAAGATGTTTGGAAATGTAACAATACAGATGTTTAGTTAGTTGTGCTATACAATAATAAAGATAACCAAAGAAATTCTATATGTTCTTCCTAGCCCTTAACTCCAGGTTTATTTTGTCCTAAGTCTAAGTTAGATTGCTCTTAGGAGGGACTTACCATTTCTTTGTCATATCTCTTTGTCACACACACACCTAAGTAAGTATAACAACTTTGTATTTTATAAACATAAAACATATTAGAAGTGCAGGATATGTTTTTGCATATGTACAAGTAGCCCAAATCATAAGGGTTAAACTTCCATCATTAACCTGCCCTGCCCCCATCCAGATATTTACACAGATTGGTTTTAGAAGCTGCCAGGACTGGCAGACTGGGGCTAAATCCAGGAGCAATTGTCTAATTTTTTCCTGAATAATCCGTTTTTGTCATTAAATCCATAGTCCCTGCCTAGAGAAGCATCACAGCACAGTTGTTCTTCAAAACAGTGACAATGCTTTGTACCAAATTTGTTCAGATAACTTTCATTTAGTAACTTCTCCCCAGATATGACAATACCTATCCTTTCTTTTTCATACAGCACCAACCAGCCAAAATCAACCTTGAGTTATACAGTCATCTAACTTGAATAGTCATGTGTTGTTGAAATTCAGCCTCTGGTGGCACGGGGTGATACCCTGTAACTTTCATTGGGTAAATAGATCATAGATACAACTGCAGTTTAGCCAAAAATTTAAGATACAACTAGAAAAATATGATTATTTTTTTTAAAAGGAAGGGCCTAGCTTAGACTTGGGTGATATTGGGGGGGCATACTGCTCATGCTTGTGTAAAGGAAATTGCAAGATGGAGTAATTTCTGTTTGGAAGTTCTCTGTGAGAGTCTCTGTTTGCTAAGACAACATTAATTACAGAATGTATATCAAGTCAGGGGAGCTAGTGACTTAGATAGATAAAAAAGGTAATCCACAAATTTAGATTATAAAACAATCCCTCCTGTCTGGACCCTGATGGGAAGCCATCAACCTAGTCTGGTAAACAGGTTGATGGGGGCCAGGTAGCCAAGGGGTCACAGGAGTCTGGCCACTCTCATTGGTCAAGGACAGTAACTGTTACCCAAATAAACTGTAAACAACAACAGAGGCGGGCTAAGTATATGCTGCCTATTAAATATAATCTAATTGTGTAACCTGCATATTAAGAGTAGTAACAGCATGTAGGGATTTTAGGCATGATGTAACTTGTTTATATTATGCATAAGGTTGTTGCATTAAGTATATCGTATTTTGCATGTTAGAAGGTATATATGACCTGTAACCCCTATACTGGGTGTCTTGCTCTGAGAGGCTAGCTTCTCTTTGCTTCCCTGTGGTACAGTTCCTTTTATTATTCAGCTGAATAATAAACTCTGAACCACACCTTGTTCTCTGCTTTTTCCAGTCTGAGCTGGGAACGGGCCTTCATCTTTGGGGAGGATTCGTGGTTTCTCTTTCCATGTCGAGGACCCGGACCAGTTTTCCCTCGCACCTGCATGGGGTGGCGGTTATTGGTGGGGTAGGGAGCTTGGGGGGGGGAGCTGAGAAGTGGTTGCAAATGGCTTCTTGGATGGGGGTCTGGGCAATACAGGAAGAAGCCCTCCTATTTGGAGGTGTGGGGGAAAACTGGTCCGGGTTCTCAACCTGGAAAGAGAAACCACAAATCCTCCCCAAAGGTGAAGGCCCATTCCCAGCTGAGACTCAGCAGAGAATGAGGTGTGGTTCAGACTTTATTATTCAGCTGAATAATAAAAGGAACTGCATCTGAGAGAAGCAAAAAGAAGCTAGCCTCTCAGAGCAAGAACCCCCAGTATAGGGGTTACAGGTCATATATACCTTCTAACATGCAAAATACAGTATACATAATGCAACAAGCTCATGCATAAGACAAGTTACATCATGCCTAAAATCCCTACATGGTGTTACTACTCTTAATATGCAGGTTACACAATTAAATTATACTTAATAGGCAGCATATACTTAGCCCGCCTCTGTTGTTGTTTACAGCTTATTTGGGTAACAGCTACTGTCCTTGACCAATGAGAGTGGCCAGACTCCTGTGACCCCTTGGCTACCTGGCCCCCGTCAACCTGTTTACCAGACTAGGTTGATAGCTTCCCAGCAGGGTCCAGACAGGAGGGACTGTCTTATAATCTAAATTTGTGGATCACCCTTATTATCTATAGAAACAGTCTACCTTCTTATCGATCTAAGCCACTAGCTTCTCTGACTATCTATGACTTGATATACATTCTGTAATTATTGTTGTCTTAGCAAACACAGAGCCTTTCACACAGAGCTTCCAAATCAAAATGACTCCATCTTGCAATTTCCTTTACAGAGGGTTCCAGGGCCCACCAAATTATTTTTTAACCACTGTGTGAGGGTGAAGGCTCTCTTCTTCCTGGATTGATTTCTCAGTAATTGTGTGGGGCACAGACATAAAGTAGTGGGACAGACAAAGAATTACATTTACCTTTAAAGTATATGTTAGCTAATGTTGTGTGTATGTCTTTCAGTGTCATAAGTTAAATAATTTTGTAATAACATATAACAGACATAACCAATGTCCAACAAGACTCCATAGTGAGTGGTAGTTTGGAACTCCTGCTTAAACAATGTACTGCATTTTATATACTTGATGAAATCTGGTTTAGGCTTATGCTGTATATTTTCTTTTAAATGTGTGAACAAGGTGTGTTTGTGAATTACCATCTAAATAGCCGAACAATGCAGACATCTCCAATGAAAGCAAACAGAAGGAGCCACCCCAGACAGAAAACAACAAAATACAATCAAGTCTGCAAGTGGTTGGTGACCAGTGATCTCACAAGACCCCTGAGGCAACATGCCACAACAAATCCAATAGACAAAGGTGGGGTGAAGGGGGTATTAGGAGTTGGCTTACGTGTGGGGAGGGAAATAGGAGGGCTTTAAACAATTAAACAGTTCCTTTATATATTTCTATCAATGGTGCTCAAAAGAAAAGAATCCAACATCCTGTGCAACTGGATTTGGCTTTGTGGGGCAAGTAGGGGTACAAACAGTAAGATCAGACTGGTTTGATCACTGAGTATCATTTATTTACTGCCAGTCTTCAGACTGGAAGTACTATTTAATTCTGCTCTTCTCTTTTGCTCTCTTATACACAGCTTAAGAACACCAGACAGTAAAACACAAAATTAGCCTTTCTCTTGTTAACAAGCTCTTGAGGGCTAGCCTTTAGTGTAGTGTAGCTCAACAAAACAAGTAAGGAGTCTTGTGGCACCTTTAAAGAGTAACAAATGTATTTATTGCAGAGCTTCTTGTGGTTGAATTCCCACTTCCAAGGAAATTAGAAAATGAGGGGAGGGGGTCATGAGTCTTTAAAAGTGCCAGTTTCAGGTGTATTTCTGACCAGTGTCAGAAAACTAAAGAATTCATTCCTGTACAGAAAGGTGTAGTTTATTGACAGTGTGGCCAGTGGCTTTTTGAGTCAGGAATAGCAGCTAGATTCCACAGTATTAAGGGTCTGTGTGTGACTGGAAGCTGTGGGGGAAGCAGACTGAGACGCAGACTGGTGGGAGGTGGTAGACAGTGCCACAATTGAGGGAAACTAGGGCCCAGAGACGAGGATGGGCCTTTGCCCCTCCCCTAGACAGTCAAATGTGGGCAAGCTCACTAGTCATTGACTTCAATTAGTGCCTGCAACCTTCAAGCTGACTTTAATTATTGCCTAATTGACTCATCTTTAATTTTAGTTGACTTTAATTTGTGTCTGCAACCCTCGGATGGAACCTCACTCTGGAAAGGGTGGACTTAGAGGTCTTAGCCATAGGGATAACGTCCTAAAAGTGGACTCAGGACCAGAGTTCAGCATGGAACAGTTGGAGCACTGAGCACGTGGCAGAGACCAGTTGAGACTAATTCCACAGTACCACCACCAGGAAGTGCCCAGCAGGTAGTCATATGCAGCAGATTGTTTATGCTATTTAAATTAACTCCATTACTATTAAATTGTTTCAGGCATATAAATGCATCCAGCACAGCATGTTTCAAACATGTGGGATTTGAGGGTGGGGCTTGGGCCTGTGCCCCGGATCTTTTTCTTATCCAGCAACGCCCCTGAGTAGGGCTATGAATATGGAAGTAGCTCAGGGAAAGACAGCAAGGTGCAGGGAATGGATCTTGGATGAGGATTCCTGAACTGGATCCTGGAGTACAAAGCGGGCCCATGTTCCCCTGCCAGCCACTTTGGGAGTGGTCCTCTGAGGTGGTGAAGCACATGAGGGGTTGAGAGTGCTGGAGAGCAGAAACCATGATACATTCCTTGGAAGGGGAAACCACAGTAGTGATTGGGGTGGCGGGCTGAGTCTCAAAGAGGATGCTGTGGCTCCAGAGAACAAGTGTAGGGCTGTAGAGGAGAAACTAGTGGAGAGAAATTGAGGGGGAGTAACCTCTGGAAGGGGTGTTACCCTGCTTGCGTTAATCCTTAGAAGTGCTAGGAGGTGGCACCATCCATCAGTAAGTATCGAAACCCATGACAGGGCCTTGGAATATGACTGGGAATTCTGAACTGTTTGATTAAGGTTCCATTAACCAAAAATAGCCAAACTGGGATGCTGTAGTCCCACAGAAGAGAAGCAAGCCATTATGGTCAGCTGTGATCTCTGGCAAAAAATAAGGAAAAGCCAAAAATTGCACATGGGTGAAAACAACTTTTATAAGTAGGCACATCTCCCAATTCCTTTGTTAATTATAAAGCTGAAATTAACCCAATTTTAACTTTAGCTTTGCATTCACATTTAAAATGGAATTTCTTTATGGAAATGAGTGCAGAGGCAATAAGAATAAACTTAGTTGCACATTCTAAATTCCATTAAAAACTTTTTATATTAATAAAATAATCAAGATACTAAGTGGCAGCTACCGAAAACATTGAGGACTTCTTTCTCAGTTTTCTGTAAATGATTAACCAAAAAAAACCCCCCAAACGCTTTCATCCTATTGTACTGAACTTGCAAGATGACTGGCATTATCTTTGAACAAAATAAACAAAATATTAAGAAACAGTTCTTGGTCAGCCATGTAAAACACTCATAAAAAATGACTATCCATGCAAAACAAACAAAACTCTATCAGAAGAGAAGCATAGTTTAATGGATAGGCACTGGAAGGGCGCATGGTAGGCCTGGATTCTGTTCCTAGCTCATACAGTGACCTTAGGAGAGTTGCTTCATTTTTCTGTGCTTCTGTTTCCTCCCACCCTTTATCTGTCTTCCTATAAAGTCAGTAGAATAGATACATCTTTACTATATATTTTCACATCATATAACAGAGTGGTGTCTCATCCTGCTTTGAGTTTCTAGGTACTAGTGTAGAATACATAAGAACAGTCATACTGGCTCAGTTCAATGGGCCATCTAGCCCAGTGTTTCCCAACCAGGCGTGTACCATCACATCTTAGCAGGTGTGCCACAAAATTTTTTTAAAAACTACTTAGCTCTGGATTGGCTCATTGGCTCATGCATATTCATAAGTTCATTTGGAAGCTATATGGTGGTGTGCCTGAAATTAATTAAAGGTAGCAAGGTGTGCCACAGCAGAGAAAATGTTGGGAACCACTGATTTAGCCCACTATCCTGTCTTCCATCAGTGGCCAATGCCAGGAATGTATAATGGCTACCCTTCTGCCAGGTATTGTCAGCAGCAACAAGACCTCAAATGGTTCAGGGTCCTTCTTAAAACTAACACACTCCACCAAGTCAAGTCCCCACCCAGAATTTTTAAAAAATACCTTCCCTCTGCACTGGTAACCATCAACACTTCCCCACTTCAAAGCACTGAGTCTCAAGAAAAACTCGGGAACACATCAGCAACTTGGGAAACAGAGCAAAAATATATTTGTAAGAAGGATAAAAAAATACTTCACCATCATAATAGTGGCAATTATCAATAACTTTGTTCCACAACCACCACTGTGAACATCTAATAGGCCAACAGTCACTTACGATATTACTTCTCCCTACCCTGTCCACCAAAGTCAACTCATGGTTTAATGTCAATAAGTAGCATAAGCCTAGAGTGTCCACTATCATCTACCCTACTTTATTTCAGTGCTGGAGATAGGAGTAGGGGAGAAACTGGAATTTTAGTTCTCTATTTGTGCAATTTTTGTTCCTCAAGCTCACCCATTTATACATACAAATTAATCATTTTCAAGGAAAGCTTTTCAGAAAAAGAACATTTTGGGGGGCCAAAATTAAATTACCTGAATTTTCAGTATTGACTACTGTAACTAAAATCATGCCATAAAATATAATGCAGCATTTACTGTGACATGTTTTAATACTGCCAGATTTTTATGCTCTGTAATCAGGTAAAAGTAGCAGCTGTTCTGTAGTCTCATGAGTATTTTAGGTTTGAAAAAAACTACTTGAGTACCTTGGGGTATTCAAATACAGAAGGCTCTGCTGGAAACAATTTAAAAACACAAGGCTGTTCTGGAAAAAGAAACGTTATTAATTTGCTTCCCTCAGGAAATGATTGTTAAGAGAGATTGACTTTTGTCACTCAAGAAATACATTAAATCAGTATTTCATGCCATTTTCAAATCTTGTTTTAGTACTTGTGATTCTTAAGTACCCAACAGCTACAAGGCCAAAAATGTAATCCTCAGTTGGTGTAAAGAGTATAGCTCTGCTGAATTTAATAGACCTATACCAGTTTACACTAGCTAAGGATTTCACCCATAATAGTTGCTCCTTGGCACATGGTCAAAAAGACAGTGACAATTACAGATACTCACATGCGGCAAGTAAAGGATGTATATAAGTGCATGCAGGATCATGGCCTAAAATACTGTACCTGTGTGTTAATTCATCCATTCACATATTTTTAATGATGTTCTTGCAGAAGCTTAGAGGACAGCTTCTAAAGTGAGGCAACTAATACTGTAAAATGTTCACACTTGTTGAAGTCCTTGTGGTTGGTAGCAAGAGAGCCAACAGTGCTAAACTGCTGGAGGAGTCCAAAATCCTTCAAAATTGGCATTTTTACCACTTTTCTGAGTATGTTCAGAAGACTGATCTTGATCCTGTAACTTGCATGTTACAAATTGCTGTGCTCCTGCTGAAGTGCCACTGTTTTTAATGGGGTCTCAGTTGCAACTGTTGGCCAGAATGCAATAAATTGCAAGGTTTGGGGCTAATTCTATCGCTCATGTATCTCTGCTGTCATGTGGTTGCCTTTAATTGTGCTGACAAATTCCAAAGGGACAGCCATGTTAGTCTACTTCAGCAAAACAAACAAGGGCTATGTCTACATACAGGCAGTTAAATCGATTTAACTGGAACTGATCTAATTGAATCGCTATAAAAATCATTAAATCAACTCAAGTTAAATCGATTTAACAAGTCTACACCAAAAACCACAAATTGAACTAGCATGTCCAGGGACGGGACTTGCTAGTTTGATTTAGGAGAGAGGCACCCTGGGAGGTGTGGCAACATGGCCCCCTGGCAGGGCCATGTTGCCACCCTGTCCCCTGCCTGGCTGTCCCCAGGAGAGCTGGTGTCAGGGGAAAAGCATCCCCTACAGGCTCTGGGCTCCTGGAGGGGATCACATCCCCCCAGACTGGATGCAGCCTTGGGCTCAGCCAGGCTTGGAGGAGAAGGGACCCCCGTGCCCAGCTTCCCAACTGCTGGCCAGGCAGAGGCACAAAAGACCCCCCCCCCCAAAAAAAAAACACCCGGTTCCAGGAGTGCTCACTGGGAAGTGGGAGAAGGGATCCCTGCATGCCTGGCTTCCCCCGCACTGGCCAGGCTGTGGGAAAAGCCAGGCAGTGAGGAAGGGACCTTGCATGCCCGGCTTCACCATTCTTAGCCGGGAGGCAGGGGAAGGCACCCCGCATGCCTAGCTCCTGGCAAGCAAGCCAGGTGGTGGGGAAGGGACCCCATGTGCCGAGCACTCCCACTGCTGTCCAGGTGATGGGGAGGAGAGCCCCTGCACACACCTACAGTGTGCTTGCCGGTGCCAGGGGAAGGGACCCCCGGGCTGGGTAAAGCTGCACTAGCCAGGTTGCAGGGAATGCACCCCCAGCTCCCGGCATGCTCACCGAGCACCAGAGGAGCTGGAACGCCCACCCCTGGCTTTTTGTGCATGGGGAGAGCTCTAAAAGCAGTCTTCCCTACCGCCCAGGGAGTGCACTGGGATCCAGGGGTGCATTCACCAAAGCCCTACTAGCATAGCTCTAGCCAGCCCGGGGGTCCCTTCCCCTTTGGAATTTGTCAGCACAATTAAAGCAAGCATGCTGCAGCCAGGTGTGGGGGGCTCTTCTCCCCACCACCTGGACAGCAGTGGGACTGCTGGGCATGGGGGTTCCCTTCTCTGCCACCCAGTTTGCTTGCCAGAAGCCAGGTATGTGCGGTGCCTTCTGCCAGGTGCATCACTGGTGCTGGGCACCCCAGGGCACATGCCCCGAGTCCCAGCACCAGTGCCCCAGATCTGTGGCCCAATCGGGCCAGGGATCCAGGGCCTTGCCAGCTTCCCGTGGCTGCGGCCGCCCTGTCCCCAGCCTGGCTAAGGCTGAGGAAGCTGGGCATACGGGGTCCCTTCCCTGCTGCCTGGCTTTCCCTGCAGCCCAGCCAGTGGTGGGGAAGCCAGGCACACTGGGGTCACTTCCCCCACTCCCTGGTGAGCACTCAGATACCAGGGTGCATGGGGATCTGTTTCCTGCTGCCCAACTTCAATGCCGGATGCCAAGTGTGCAGGGTCCCTTCCCCCACCACATGGCTGGAGAAGCCCGGCATCGGGTGTCCCTTCCACCCCCCCAGCCAGTGTGCTGAACCCTGGCCCTTCCTTCCAGGGTGCTTTGCACCCTGGGAAGAAGGTCTAACCAGGCTGCAAATCAGTATAACTGTTATACCGACATAACAGGTCTGTACAGTGTTATAATGATATAACAGTTACGATTTAACTGTCATATTGATATAAAACTAGATTTTATTATATCAATATGACTTTCCTTATAGCGAAATGACGGAGCTCACCATTTCACTATAAGGAAAAGTGGTGTGGACCTAACCATTTTTAAATAAAAATAACCAGTGTTATTTCTATTTAAAAGCTGCCTGTGGACATACCCAAGGAGTCCTGTGGCACTTTTAAAGACTAAAAAATGTATTTATTACATGAGATTTCATGGAAGAAAATCCTGCTTCATCAGATGCTTGTAATCTCCATCTTTAAGTGTTTGAGGAGGTTGAATTTTCTCCCACAAACGCTCATGCAATAAACGTATTTGTTAGTCTTTGGAATTGCCACAGGACTCCTTGCTTAAGTATGTTATAATTACTGATTCTTCCTAATAGTGACTGATACACCAAACAGCTATGGAAATTTCTTTTGTCTTGAACTTTTGAATCTGTATGGATATCAACAGTTTTGTCTAGTACTTAACAGTTGTGCAAGAAATAGGCTAATGTGTGGTCTTTTAAATTATATTGAAATTGGCCAAAATCTTAGAGCAGATCCAAAAACCACAAAAATCCATAGAGTTTCATTTCCTTCAATGATATTTTAGTCAGATACTAAGTCATAAGTCCAAAAATCATTGTAGCCAATAAAAAAATTCCCATCTACTTTTATGGATTTTAGATCTGAGCTTAGAATGAACAAAAAGAGTTTTGCATATTCTCATATTAAGAAGTAGGGCCTTAATATTCACTAATTTCAATTTATTATTTCAGAGAAAATAATCATCTAGAAGATAACCTGCGGTCTTTGTAGACATTTTATTATTTTAAGTGTATGAAGTATAATTTCCTATAAAACAAAACATGCAATTTTATTAAATAATTATATATATTACAATGATTTCTGTTTCCGTTTATTTTTATATGTATATTTATTTGCATTTGATTTATTTTGTTCATAGTTATAGTCCTTATTATTATATATTTATAAATAAGTCAATACGTTAATTACATCTAGTTGGGTACAGAAGTTCACTTGTTGGTTGTCCAGGAAGAGCTGGCTAGAGACCTGTGGCTGCCTAGAGACCTTTTTACTTCCAACTGCTAAGTAGTATTATTAAAAAAAAAAAAAAAAAAAAAAAAAAATCAGCTAAAATACATCAGTACTTGTTTTCAGAATATCAGTCCTCTATATAAGCAGTGTGTGTAGTTTCCATAGGGATAGCACATGAATTCAAATGGGTAGCAAGGTGGGACTGTGAATGGGAGCAGAGGGGTGCATGAGATTATCTCTCTAATGTCAACGGAGGTGGAAGACATAATGGCCACCCCACCCCCCAACATAGCCCTCTAGACTATGGAGCTCACAGGGAGGAGTGTTAAGTATCTATCTCCCCTGATGGGTCTCATCTCCGGGCTATCCAGCTCAAGGGGAAGAGTGTTAAGGATCGATCTTCCCTGATGGGCCTCAATCTCCTGTGTGAGTTTCTTCCTCCCTAGCTTTGTGTCAACAAGGAGGGGGGTGAGTTCCTATCCCCCCTGAACAGTTTCTCGGCACCCCCGTCACCACGAAGGAGGGGTCATTGTCTGGGGTCCCAGTTTTATCATTGGTCCTGACCAGGATCCCACTCCTAATTGGCTATTTTTACTCTGGCTAGGCAAAATTCTATTAAAACCCCCTGTCTCAGCTAGCTTGTTGTTCTCCCACCCTCAGATGCTAAAGGGCACGTCGTGACCCGGTCGGACTGATCCCCCGACTGAGACAGGGAGTACCCAGCCCCGAGACCTTCTTTTTTTGGGGGGTGTACACGGATTGCCGGCCGAACGATTAAGTGCTGAGATGCTGCAGCTGGTCTGCCTCCTCGCTTTGGGTGCTACTGCGGTCCTGGGACAGGTATTATAAATCGATATAGGCCTCCTACCTTCTCTTAATCATTCTACTTGGTACCATTTATATATAGTCTGTGATTGTAGCTTCTTCACCTGAGTTTTGCATAGTTTGTGTAGCTGTTATTATTTTCTCTGTATCCTGCATAATCTTTTTATGGTATAGTTGTTTAAGGTCTAGCATAGTTTTATGTTGTTAATTTGCCAGGTGTTTTGTTAGTCATTTGTATTTTGCATCCTTCTTACCGTATAATTGTTCATTACTCTGCTTCTGCTCTAAACTGCTGGCCCCAAACTTCCCCAGTGCACACGGGGGAGTGTGGGGGTTTATTTTTCTCTCATCTGACTTTTTTTTTTTTATTCTGCCGCCCACCCTTCTTGGCTAGCAAGGAGGAATGGCTTCCAGCCATTGGTAAATACGCGTCAGGTGGGCTGGTCGGTGCCTATACCGATGTTGAGGCAGTAAAAGGCCAGAAAAGTCCTTGACTTATTATGGCCACCCTCTTGTAGGTCATTAATCCATACTGTTATTTAACTATAAATACTTTTGTAGGTTGTAAGTGTTTTGCATAGACTCTCATACTTTATCCTGTTGTTTGGCTGGAGGTGTTTTACAGGTGCTTTATATAGACTCTTGCTCCACACTGTTACTTGGTTATAAGTGCTTTGCATAGGTTTTTAGCTTTATATTGTCATTTAGTTATAAGTGTTCATTTAGATTTTGCTTTATGCTATTAGTTGGTTATAAGTGTCCTATATAGATTTTTGTTTCATATTGTTAGTTGATTACAAGTGTTTTTGTATAGATCTCCTTGTTTTACACTGTTAAGTGGTTAAAGGTGTTTAAGGTATCACTATAAAAGTAGTTTTTTTTGTTTACTTGAACTGGTGTCTGTCTCATTGGTGGGTGTCGTTGGTCCATCCCAGTCACATCGCGAACCCGGGGTTCAACATCTAAGATGTGGTTCACATCGCGAAATAGTTTATAAAACAGTAAGGCTGTGTTCACACATAGGGGGTTATTTTGATGCGGTTGTTTCGAAACAACTTGTATCGAAATAATGCCTTATTTCGAAATAACTTAATTCAAATTAACAGTTTGTTAATTCGAATTAAGGGAAAAAGCTCAAAGCGAAATAGCAGGTTCAGGCAACAGTTATTTCGAAACAACATGTTCGCACGGCATTCTTTCGAAACAATTGTTTCGAAACAACGTTGTTTCGTCCCCGCATGGGCTGTATTCACACAGCACTTTTGTTTCAGAACAACCTCGTTTCGAAACAAAAAAAACCATGTTCACACGACGCACCGTTGTTTCAAAACAACGGGAACCCATTGTTTCGAAACAAGGGCGTTGTTTTGAAACAAGTTAAACCCCATTTGGGGGCGAAATAACCTTGTTTCGAAACCCTTGTTTCGAAACAACTCGTGTGAACATGTTGTTTCGGAACAAGGTGTTCTGAAACAACAGGTCAAGGGCTGCCCCCTCAGCACCCTGGCCAGGGAACACTCAGCACCACTGTTCCTTTTAAGCTGCGCGGCCACGTGGCCGCACAGCCCACCACACACACACACCCCCCGCGCAGGGAAGGCTGCTGGCCACGCAGGGCCGGCAGCCAGAGGCCCTGCTCACAGCTCCTGTGGGGCAGGGAGTTATTAAAACTCCCGCCCACAGAAGCTCTAACGGAGCATGCCCAGAATATCTGAGCATGCTCCGTTAGTGCTTTCTCTGGCCCAGGAGCTGTGGCAGGGCCATGCAAGGTAAGCGGGGCGGGGGTGGGCTGCCAGGATCGGGCCCGCGGGGGGCGGGGTGGGGTGGCAGCATTGGGCCTGCGCAGGGAGTGGGGGGCCCCACACAGCGAGCAACAGGAGTTGCTCAGCTGCCGGTGGGTCTTAGAGGGAACATTGCTCAGCACCCTGGCCAGGGTGCTGAGGGGTGTCCCCTGGCCAGCGCCTGCAAAGGGGCTGCTCTGCAGGCACCGGCAGGGAGCAGCGCTGGGCTGTGCTGAACCCCACGGGTGCCCGCAGCCCGGCTCTGCAGGCACCGACGGGGAGCAGCGCTGGGCTGCGCTGAACCCCTCCGGTGCCCGCAGCCCCCGAGGAAGCGAAATAGCAGGTTCACAGTTTCCTGCCTTTTCCTTATTTCAAAATAACTATTTGTTAATTCGAAATAAGTTATTTCAAAATAAGGCATTATTTCAAAACAAGTTGTTTCGACACAACGTGCCCCGTGTGCCCAGCTCTAGCGACGCCACTGTCTGCACCTGGGAGTACAGAAGATCCATGCTTCCCTCTCTCTGGCTCCAGCAGAGATCAAAGTGTTTAGCAATCCAAGCTTTGCTCTCTGCTGGACCAAAGGGAGAAGAGTGCTGAGCTCCAATCCCTGTGGCTGCAGCAAGGAGCCTGGATGGATCTGGTAGCCCCCACGCAATGAGCTCCACCTGTATCCTTAGGTAGCAGCAGCTCCCTTCTGCAGCCAGCAGAAGGGGAGCTGCATGCCACTTAGAAAGCCCCAGTGGACCACTTTTGACCCATAGGCCACAGGTTGGGAATCAGTGATCTAACTCTAAGGTAGCAGAACATGTTTTCACTGGTTTTGAAGTTGTACCCTGAAGGTATGATACTGATCCTAACAACTTCTGGAAGCAATAGCTTTGTGGAAATTAATACAGAAGTTCTCTTAGTCTAATCATTTTTCCCATCTATTTTTCTAATCATTTTTGACTAGAACAAAAGTAATATTTTTCAGAATATATCTATAATATAGGGAATGACTAAATATACTAGGCCAGAGCTATTGAAGAAACAACACAGATGTTTCCTTTTTTCTTCCATTTTCAAAGCAATGCCTTGCTACATGTTACTCACCCTCACATACTCTAAAGATAGTCCTATTAATGATAATCTGTCATTAAGTGATGATCATTTTGTTTTCCTCTGTAATTCCTCTATAATTTATTTGTTTTCCTCTGCAATTTGATAATTACACCCAAAAATATCTAATACATATTGAAAATCAATGACTAAAAATAGGAATGTCTTCAATCTGTTAAAATTCAAAATTAAAACTGAAACATTAAAATATCTTCTGTACCCAGGAGTAAACCCTCTGGTCTATATGTTGAATGTCTTCTGTTTTACAATCAACACTGAAAGAGGTAACAGTACTGTGACCATGATAAACTGTAGTAATCTTTGGTTTTAAAAGTAAAATAAAAAGCCATTAGATATATTTTATTTAATTCATTTGGGAAATCTGCAAAAGCTTATCTGGTAACTGGCATATTATCTTCAAAAAGCTTGAATATTTCATGTGTGCTTATTCCAATCTTCTACATTATTTAATCCACCATAACATAGTGTACACATATAAAAAGTCTTTGGGAAATTCATCTGGGTACCTTTAATGAATTGTCCTTTTTTAAACTTTTAACTCTGATTAAACATTTATAGGTATACCTGTCATATGGGATTTGTGTCAGGACCTCTGAAGAGACATTCATTACATCGCTTAATGCATTGCTTGAAAGAGCTCGGATGCTATGCTCATGAGCACAGTAGAAGAACCTCTCTAGAACAGAATAGTTAGTCTTTAGGAGAAAACCAGGAAAGAAAAAATCTTCTTCTATTTTTGCTGTCAATCTAGACCTTCCTTTATTAACATAATCTCTCATTAGCCACTAGACACATAATTTATTATTGCTGCATCCAGAGACATGTTTTGTGATGGTACCAAATCCAGTCCAAAACAATATTCCCTATGAAATCTGGGATTTTGTTTTTAGTTCATTATCCAAAAAAAAAGTGAGAAACTTCCATGAAAATTTTTGCTTCTGACTATCAGCCATTCTGACAAAAACACAAGCAAGCAAACAAACAAACAAACAAACAAAAAACACTTCACCAGCTGATTTAAGTGACAGTTTTCTAGTTGTTATCCCAAATCTGTGCAGGTTCAATTTGGATTCACCAGACACAGTTAGAGACCATTTAAAGTATTTATTGAATGTCAGGATGAATAAGGAACCCTAAGCATGCATAGAAATACAGCTATGAGAAGCTTACATCCCTTCAGCAGTTTGGGACCTCTGGATGACTGCGAATGACCCCAAGGAGGTTCCTGTGGCTCCTTGGTCCTGTGGCAAAGTCTGCTGCCCCTCAGGTGCTAGCTAAAATACAGCATTTAGGGAAAGGCAGGGTGATCAAGCCCACCTGCCTCCCTCTATCCCTATACTCAAGCCAGCTTCCAAGACTAACTTCACAAACACACAAGCAAGCAAAATAGCCGGGCAGGAGCCTCTTCAGCATGTGAACACACCACAGCTGGAAAATCCAGGCAAAGAACCCTAGAAAGGTTCATAGTCAAGTTGCTCATGGTGGGGGGCCGTGGGCACCACTACACTGTTCATCATAATGCCTTCCACTGTTGCTCTACACTAGTCATTCTGGACTTTTGTGCAGCCAGTCTTACAGCTTTTCTTGCAGGTACTTTATCACAATTTAATAAGCACCTCCGGGCAGGGACAGCTTTTTTGTTCTATTTTTGTATAGGGCCTACCATAACTGGTCTTGATCCATGACTGGGGCTCCTAGATGCTATGATAATACAAATAATAAATAATAACATGAGGCAGTATGGCATTATATCACTTTTGCAATTAAATCTGAAACTTTCCATGAGTCTGCCCTATGTTGTCTTTGTGTCCATTTTAGTTTGTCTCAGATTCCTGCTGAATGTGCACATGCATGCAAAGTGTGAGGATTAACTAGACCTCCCATTATAGAGAGTTTTAATCATTTTTTAAATCAGTTCATGATTTCAGCAAATGAATTCAAAGGGCTCTACAATCCTGAAAGATCCCAGTTTTCTGCGATAATATTATATAATAAATAACTCTTCCACAAACAAGCTTTTCAGAGACTTACAAGTATTTCAGGACTTCTACCATATGTGTATTTTTCAGTTCTGATAACTGGTCAGGCAGGTAGACTTTTGGGAGATGAGACTAAGCCCTTAGGCTATGTTTATACTAGGAAAAGTTAGGTTGAATTTGTTAATTCAAACTAATACATTCAACTTTAAACAAAATAACCTTGACCTTATTAAGTGTAATTAACAAAGTGGACTAAGTCGATTTAAAGTTAAATTGACTTAGTCCACTTTGTTAATTCAACCTAAATGTCCCTAATTTGACCTTAATGAAGTTGAATTAAGGGTTAATCCAGGTCTACATCATCCTTAGTTTGAACTAAGGAGTCAAATTAAGGCTTAGTTTGAACTAACAGGCAGTTCTTATTAATTCAAATTAAACTTTCATTAAATCAAATTAAGGAATTTCTCAATTCGACTTAATGAAAGTCTAGTGCAGACCAATGTTCCCTCTAAACTGAGCTAGTGGGCAGGGGCGCAGTGCCCCCCCTCACCAGCGCAGTGAGCATGTGGGGCAGCGCAGGCAGCCCTGCCTTTCCCCAGCCCTGAGGAGCCCCATGGGTCACCTGTCTCAGCTGCGGCAGGCAGCCTATGCTGCCTGCGGGAGCAGTGAGAGCTGACGGCCCTCCACCCTCTTGCACATAGCCAGGGAAGGAGCAGAGGGGGAGGGAAATTTAAATCTCTCCCTCTCCTCAGCACCAGGCTGCTTGTGCAGAGATGGTGGCAGCTTTGGGGCCTGTGTGGGCCCCAGCAGGTAAGCAGCCTTGAGCCTGGGCAAGAGGGGGGACCCTGAGAGATGGCAGGGCTAAATCGTGGGGCTCCCAGAGGCAGCCATGTAGTGGCCACAGGGACGCAGGGCTCTCTGTGGGGGCAGGGGATGGGAGCTGGGCTGCAGGCAAAGGAGCCAGGCTGGAGCTGGAGGAGGGCTTGGGACTTGAAAGACCCAAGCAAAATTGTATTGAGCCATTTAGCATTTCTATCAAGGGTGAATGCTTTGCTTTTCACTTGCTAAAAGGCTCCTGAAAGAAAAGCAATCCTTTTAAAATAAGCAAAAACAAGTTGGGTTAATTTCAGATTTATTTTCTTTTCTGTGAGAGAGTCTAATGCAATCAGTTTGTCAAGGTGGGGCTTTACAATGTAACTTTGTATAGACTCCTGTGATGGAAGGAAACAAATCCTAATGATTAGGAAAATGAAATGAAAAACTGAAAGGATAAAAAGTCATTTAAGGCAGAAGGAAAAAAATATTGCCAGTGGTGCAATAATTTTTTAAAAAGAGACTTTGTATTTCTATTTCCCCAAAAATGTGTTAGAAAAATAATCATTTTCTTTCACAAATCCATTTATGCTCTTGCTTCTTGCAGCTTTGATAAGGTTTGCTTTAACTGTCAAAAATTAAAAATTATTAAACAACCTTTATTATATTCCACTACCAGACACACAAATCTCAATTGTACCTCATTTTGCTTATTTTAGTTCTGAGTGTATTTACACTCCAGGCATACTAATGATAGCCTCCCTTTTATTGTTGAAAATGATTTGGATTAAAAAAAAAAACCCCATAAACGCCAAAACTGAGATGTTAGATTCACTTTATATTAAAGGAGGATACTCACAGTGTTTAAAGTTTCCTGTATGCCTAATCAGTTTTTTTGCCATTCACTTAGGGGATTGTTGTCCCATATTTAGCTTTTGAGAGGTATGATTGGGCATGATAATGTAACAGACTCTAACCTAGCTCTATTTGATGCAAATTCTTTAGGCACAAAAGATGGCCCTGGTTACAGAGATGTGATGCTGTAAGAAACTGTCTTGAAACATGGTTTCTGCCTTTGCCACCTTTAAAAGTTTTGAAGTTCTCAGATAACTTTACTTAAGGTGTTGCCCCGAGGGAATCTGGGAAGCGGTTGCTACCTTGTGATTGTGATTTGCAATGCATGGTAATTGAATATGTTTACTGAGGGCAGAATAGGTGTATTTTCAAGGTTGATAGCTAGATAGTAAATACAATCCCCATAACATGTCAGTCTCATGATCAAATCTGAAGTTACCTACTTAATTTCAATCTACATTTTGGACATTTAGGGCCTGATCCACTTTGTATCTCTTTTACCCCAGTTGGGCAGCATAACAGGGACTTAAATTTCAAAGGGGCAGCCGTGTTAGTCTAGTAAAGCAAAAAAAGCAGGGAGTCTTGCGGCACTTAAAGACTAAGAGATTTATTTTTTGCATGAGTTTTTTGTGGGAGAAAATCCCACTTTGTCTATATATGTATTCTGGAAATCTGACAAAGACAGGCAACAGAAACAGAGCAGTGTAGATGATGGTAGAGGCTAGACAGGCAGCAAGTTTCATTGTCTCACATTTGTTTAGTAAATTAATAGAAGTACAGTACAGCAATTTAACCTTTTTATTGAAGTTTGAATGAAAAGACATCTATGAATTACTTTTGAAGTAAGATACTTAGGCATGCTGATACTTTGAGCACCAAAAAACTGTTGGCCAGGCCTCATAAATTGTTGCTCAGGAAATATCACAACTTGCTCAGCTGCATCATCAGCTTAGAGGGAACATTGGTGCAGACAGGTACTATCAATCAATCAAATCATAGGGCTGGAAGGGACCTCATGAGATCATCAAGTCCAACCCCCTGGGAATTGAACCCAGGACCTTCCACATGTTAAGCAGAGGTGCTAGCCACTACCCTATTTGCAGCGCCTACTAGTTTAGTTTGAATTAAGCCTTCTTAATTCAACTTAAATTGTCAGTGTAGATATAGCTTAGTGAGTGATTATCAGGTCTGGTCTTGCCTCCCAGGCTCTAACATGCTCAACAGGCCATGATTCCTAGTTGCACTACCAACACTTTACACCATTTTGGCAGTAAAACATTTTAATGAATACAACCAAATTAAGGTGAATTCCTTAAATTGAACATCTTAACACCATACCCCCTTCAAGCTACGCCAATAAGAACTATATCAACAGCAAGAGAGGGGATAGCCAGAGCAGACTCTGTTCAGGATCACTGAAGATATCAATTTCATTGAACATTTATCATAAGATAGCATCTTATATAAAATAATTTTCTAATCAACATAGTTCCATTTCCACAGGACCCCTGAAGCTGCAGGTTCATTGAAGAGTCTGGCAATGTCTGCAAACTTTAGAGCTAGTCTGAGGTCAAGGGGTTGGTGGATTCTTTTTGAATATTAGGAGTTTGGTTTTTTATAGGTTTGACATGCAAACAGGAAACATTCAGTTGTTTCAACCGGCTTCACCGAGTTCATGAGAACATTCAAACTCAAGGGCAACACTCAGCCCCTCTGAATCTGGGCTGATCAAACTGAAAAAAATCTCCACACAAACCCATCTGAAAGAAGAAACTGACTTGGGACCATAAAGTCTGTATGAAATATTAAACAAATCTTAGTCATTGGCGCCTTTCAGAAAAAGACTCCTTGTGGTGTGAAAATGCAGAACAGCAGTAGGTTTAAAGCAATAAAGCTTAGTCCAAGACATATTAATTTTTTAGAAGGTCATACTATATTTCTCATTTTAATTTAATTGTGGACCTTCTGGTGGACTATTTTGTAGTGTGGTTGGGGAGCTGGACTAGTTGACATGTAATTGCTGCCAGCTGAATGCAATATCAAAGGCACTACAATTTTAATGACTACACTGTACTTAATAAATCTACAGCTACTAGTGAACAAAACATATTAAAAATAATAGTGCTACAAATATTAACCAACTACAAAGTCATAGTTTGGCTTTATATACTAAATATAGAATTTTCTTTTCAAAATATAAAAGAACAGAAAAACCACCTTATTCAGATGTGAGCATTTTTTTTCTGGGATCATGAATGGCCATTGTATAAATAGTCTATAGTCCCCCTCAAGGATGTATTTGGTTCTGTGGATACCTGCACTATACATTCCAAACTGTAGGAATAATAAGATGTTATTTCAAATAATTAATATTATGGAGGTGTCAAACATCTCTAATTCTGCCCTGCAGTGACAGTGAGATAAAAGAAATGAATACAATGTTGTTTTTAATTATCATTTTCATTAATCTGGGACCATAAACACTAATATACATGAATTATTATTGTATGAACATGGTATGGTTCTACTAACAGATTTAGTTAAAGTGTTAGGTTGGTTTATTTGTATGTTTCCATAATATAGGAATAACATGACATTATTTGAAGTAATTAGCATAGAGTGTAGTCTCAGGAATGATTTTCATGATTGTACCTTTTACCTCTACACACGTTATTTTTTTCTGCATTGAAGTTCTGAGAGATGATACAATTCAGTGTATCTTTTCTGGATTTTATTAAAAGACTATTCAAGCAGTTGTAAAAAAACAATGTGACTTTAATCAAAATATGGCACTAACTAATTTAATTTATTATCTTCCTAACCAAATTTAAATAAAATATACATAATTATCAAATCAGTATTATAATTGAACTATAATAAATAAATCAATTATTCAATTTATCTGTTTTGCCAATCCCTAAAATAGGTACTTAAAGCTATTGTAATGAAAAAGTTAAGGCATACAATAGCCTTAACATTTTAGAAGAAAAATTAAAGAGAAAAATTGCTCCCTTTTATCTAGGCAAGGTATGTAAGTGTCAACTAAAATCAGAAGCTAGTTTTAGGGAGCACCTCTCAGAATATTTCCTAGTAACTCCCTACTTCAGCTCTCTCATTAAGTTTCACTTCTCAGGTTATTTAATCTACATCTTCACTCCACTTTAATACAATGCCTGCATCTTCCTGGCTGCCTTGTACAGAAATAGAGTCATTTCAAGTGACCTACAGTTACAATAACTTCTAGAATAACACTGGTTTTAGTCAAAGATTTCTTCTTGTTTTCCTAATAGATTTAAGGAATTAGGTCTATTTGGGGGGGGGGGGGGGGGAAGCAAGGAGTCTTGTGGCACTTAAAGACTAACAGATTTATTTATTGCATGAGCTTTCGTGGGAGAAAAGAAGTGGGATTTTCTCCCACGAAAGCTCCTGCGATAAATAAATCTGTTAGTCTTTAAGTGCCAGAAGAATCCTTGCTTTTTTTGCTTTACTAGAGTAACTCAGCTGCCCCTTTGGAACTTGGCAAGATGCAAGATATTTGGGGAACTGTTAGTAACATACACACACATCCACTCAAACCGGTGGGTTTTAGAGTAATTTGGGGATCCTCAATTCATTGTACAGAAGCATCTTCACACCTTCTTTTTAATGGTTTTAATCCATATGATTTTTTATAGTTTGGAACTAAGGTGATATTTGCCGGTACCTTTATTAATGACAGGATGAAACTCCAAGTTTTTGTGCAACTGGAGGCAGGGAGGGAGTGTGCACTCTTGTTTCTTTCAGTTGTAAATTACAGGCTTGATTTAGGAGATGGTCATTGTCTTTCACCTCCCCTTTGGATGGCTAGTTCAAGAAAGAGCAAGTACGACTTTGAGTGTCATCACTGATGCAAAAGATCTCTCCTTCCCCCTCATCCCTATGTTCTGGTTAGAGTCTTTTTGTAAGAAACAATGTTCCTTTAGTTCACCTCAGAGGACATGCCAATACCTTCAAGGCCAATGAGGCGTTATAGCCTGGTAGTTATAATTTGATGAGAGTCAATTATCTGGCATCTTGATCTTGAAATAAAATTGAAGATTCCATATCAAAGAATATGTGTCTTGCAACAATTTTGTTAATAACTTCAAATAGTCATCTGTCGAAAACAGGATACAAAAGATGCTATATAATAGAGCTACTAGACAAATTTCAGTGTTGGCCCATAACATAAATATCTCAATTATTTAAATATAGTTAACAACTCATCAACATCTGAACACATTCAGATTCCCCACACATCTGGGAAAATAATTCTCAGAGGTGGAAGCAGGATCTAAGTAAATAACTTTCCCATAACAAATTTCTGCCTACAAGTCAAACTTCTCCAAGCAATGCTAACTTTTATTAAACATCTGTCTGACCAAAGTTATTCAAGCTTTAATACAAAGACAGCATATGTTCCTTACACCACCTAAACATATTTCATTCAAGTTTTGCTCTGAATGCCCAGAGTTGAGGGTAATTCCAACATTCTTGTAACATCTGTTACACTAATATCTGCTGTCTGCTATAATCCAAGTCAGTATAGTTTTGTCTGATAATAAATGAGTGGTTAGGCATTTATGTGAGGGCAGTGATCACCATGCATTCTTCTTAGAGTATTTATCCACATAGACCCCACTTCTGGTCTGTGCACCATTTCTAGGCAGCAGTGTGCAAAGGGACAGTGAATGAGGCCTATATACTCGTGTCCCACCTGAGGATATTAAGAGTGAAGCAGCCCCAACTCAGCCTAGTTCCCTTTTACCAGCCATGACAGTGAAATGGTGCACGTCTGTCTGTCTGTTTTCCTGTATTCCATTAGATAGATTTAGGATAGTTTTAGGGTATTCTTTTCAATTTAGCTAGTGGTACTGTATTTTATGGTTTATTTTGTTTCATTTAGTGTCCATTGTCAAAAAGAAACAAGCTCACCCAAAAATCTTTCTCCTTTGAGTATCCCCTCAGAATCACAGGGTTGGAGGGAACCTCATGAGATCATCTAGTCCAACCCCCTGCTAAAAGAAGGACCACTCCCACTATATCATCCCAGCCAGGGCTTTTTCTAATCTGGCCTTAAGTGTTTCCAAAGATGGAAATTCCACCACGTCCCTAGGTACCCTATTCCAATGCTTTACCACCCTCCTACTAAGAAAGTTTTTCTTAATATGCAACCTCGACTGCCCCAGCTGCATCTTGAAACCATTGCTCCTTGTTCTGCCCTTTGTTACTACTGGGAACAGCCCAGCTCCCTCCTCTTTGGAGCACCCCTTCAAGTAGTTGAAGGTTGCTACCAAATCCCCCCTCAGTCTTTTCTTCTGAGGACTAAATAAGCCTAGTTCCATCAGCCTCTCCTTGTAAGTTATGTGTTCCAACCACCTAATCATTTTTGTTGCCCTCTGCTAGATTCTAATTTGTCAACATCATGAGATTTTGTTTGGCCCAAAGCTCCAGTTTGTCTAGGTCTCCCTAAATCCTGTCTCCACCCTCCAGAGTGTTTTCCTTTCCCCCCAGCTTTGTGTCATCCACAAATTTACTGAGCATGAAATTTATCCTATCATCCAGATCATTAATGAAGATGGTAAACAGAACTAGCCCCAGACCTTACCCCTGGTGCTAAAGTGCAGGTATCATGGCTGAGTTTCTATCTCCAACCTTTAATATCAGCTATGTCTACGATGCAGTGATGCCTGTGAATGATGGACATACAAAATGCCATTTTGTTCTAATCAAATCAAATCATAGGGCTGGAAGGGACCTCGTGAGATCATCAAGTCCAACCCCCTGGGAATTGAACCCAGGACCTTCTGCATGTTAAGCAGAGAGTCGCACATCATTGATAAATATTCAACTTGCAAAACTTTTTTCTAATGGCATGCTAAGAGCTGGTGACTAGAGCTGGACAGGGAATGCATTTCCCATTCCACAAAACTTTTTGGATTCAGCATTTACTGACTAAACTTTTATTGAGGAATTCCCTCAGTTCTAGTTACAACACACATTCCAAATGAATGAAGAATGTTTGGACTTGATGATCTCATGAGGTCCCTTCCAGCCTTATGATTTGATTTGATTTGATTTGATTAATTCCCACCTTGAAAACTGTCTGCCATTTTCATACTAGTTGATCACTAGTGCTTCTGCTATCAGAGATAATATTCCAAGAGCTACCAGGACTTCCTGCTGAATGTGACTTCATGTTTCTCAGAAATATGTTGACCCTTCTCCTCAATCCTCTTTGCATCACTTGGTGAATCCAGCTGCCCAAGGTAGTAATGAGTAGAGACCTTCAGATGGCACACAGCACCTGTCACAGTCCCAAGTATCAGCCAAGAAAAGTTCTGAGACTTCTAAATCTCATGATGGAATTAATATGGGTGTGAGAGACCAATTTATGCACTTAGTTCACCTGAAGTGTGGGCCTTGCCTAATAAAAGTTGAAGCCCAGCTGAAGAGGGACCGAGTGCTACAATAAGAAGAGGAATTCCGCAGTATAAGGGGACTGAAGTTGCCGCTGGTGCCGATCAATTTTTCCTGATTCAATCTCAGGCCTTATGGTGATTAAAAGAAAAGTGTCTGACTCTGTAGAAGTGATTTAATCAAGAAAATTATATTTGTAATAACAGAGTTAATCCAGATGGGGAAACATTAGCTTTGATCCCAGAGCATATCAGGATAACAGGGAATGAAATGGCAAGCACAACTGCTAAAAATGCTGTAAAGAAATTGAAAGATTAACATAAAAAACTCTTGAGTAAACAGGAATTCAGAAATCTAGTACAGAATAATGTAAAAGAGGAATGGCCAAAAAATGTAATAAAGAGAAAAAAAATTGAATTGTGCCCTAGAGCTGAGGATAACAACTATTTTCAGGGCCTGGATAGGAAACAATGAAGTGATTTTGTTTAGAGTACTAATTGGGGACACTGGTTTAAACAAAAATCTTTTTCAAATAGGCACAACGGTGTGTGGTTTTGTAAGAAGGAAAAAACAGTTCATCACCTTTTATAGGTATGTAATAATGTGTGTTGATAAAAAGAAAAGCTTTCTGAAGAATATGAACATCTTAACACAACAAAATTTACATAATGTTACTGAGGAAAAAAAATATGGAAATAGATTTAGAAAAGGTACTGTTACATCACCTAACAGATGCAAGACAGAGCAAGAGAATATAAAAAGCTAAGTATTTAGGAATTATAGATGGTGGCAGCTACTGAGCATTCAGTTGTCAGTTTCATCATTAAAAGGGGGGGCTGGGGACTTCAGGGAGAGAGGGAAGAAATCTGGAGCCCATCTTTTGGTGGGAGTGAGACTTGAGTGGAGAACCGAAAGGCTCCTGCAGGACAAGGAGAAAGAACTGGAAAGAGACACAGGATTGGAGTAAGCTCCTGTGGTTGACTCTGACACAAGTAGGAACAGAACCTCAGGGAGAAGCCCTAGGAGACACTGATATTGTTACAAGAGTTCAGGAAAAGGTTGTTAAAAAGACCTGAGAGAAGGTTTATGTTAGGAGGCAGTTCAGGGAGGCAGTGGCAAGGTATCTAAATGAGCAGATCCTAGCTGTTCATCTTGTTTTACCTACTCTGGAGCCAGAAAATACCTTAATTGTAGCTATATGTTTATCGCATGGCATTCCTGCAAGGCAGAGTTCACTGTTGGAGTGCCTTAGCTGTGCATTACCCAGTTAATCAAAGAAAATCACAACAAGCCCAATTGAAATACAGGTGGACAAACTTCAGATGGAGAGAAAATGAAAGCTCATGTAAATATCCAGAGCCTAATCCTGCATTCTTTTAGCAAGAAACACTTGCACTGAATGTTATGAAAACTAATTAATTTATAATGTTTATGCTATAAACAGACTTTCAAATGAGTTGCTACTAAAAATACTCTGCCCATTGACACAGAAAAATATGAATGAGGTGCTTTTATGGCCAGAGCTCCTAATGAGATTATTCTAATCATTTCCATAAAGAATACAGGAACTAGTGTCCAATGATAGCATGCAGACTCACTGTCAGAGTACTTAGACATATAGCAAACCGTGTCAGATTGCATTGCCAAATGTTTACAGCAATGTATGAAAAGAAAGGAATAATAGCCAAATGTATTTGTTTTAGCTTCTGTGGCTCTGATCCTGCAAACATTTATTCACATGCTTATCTTTATTATCACAAGTCATCCTGTTCAGTTCAACATGACAAGGCAAGAGAACTACAGCACCATAACATTTTGAGGCACTCAGGGTTAGAGGGTGACAGCACTTCACGGATCTGGATTACACCTGGCTATGAGGCAAGCTGGGTGAAATTCAAACAAGTGCAACAGGATAAAGTGGGCAGAGAGACTGACCAAATAATGACTAATCCAGTGGCAAGCACTTTAAGGTGTTAAAATCAAGGAGGGAGAGGTATTGTTTACTATGGCCTTGCATGGATTGATAAGAGAAATCGGATGAAACTAAGTAAAGAAAGGGGAATATTGCTTAGGCTTACTAGCCTGCAAAATAATCACCTATCTAAAGGAAGTGGTGGAAACTGGACTGTTTGTGTAGTCATAGTTGTACTAGGAAAAATCCTGCACCGGGTTGAAGACAAACTCTACTGAGCTCAAGTTTCCTTGCTTCTATAATAGTCTTGTAATGTTTGGGGGAGATCCTCCTGGCCTCTTGTAGACAAACATCTTACTGATTTCATTTCATATTCTTCTCACTCTAATATATTCATAGTTTTAGGGTGCCACTGCCCCCAGGACCAACCAGATCCTCAGCAAATGTAAACAAGAATACTTCCTTTGACTGCAGTGGAGTGATGTTAGTTTACACCAGCTAAGGATTTGACCCTTTAAAGACAACATGAAGTCCATTGGCCTGCTATTGATTTCAGCCCAAAATGAAAGCTGAAGTAGCATGGAATGCTGGGAAAGGGGTTATAAATAGTAAAACAAACAAACAAACAAAAAAACCCCTAAATTTTTCTCTAGAGACAGTAATAACTGAAGAGGTGTAGTGCATTATGATTCTCTCCTCTACAAAAGCTAGAGCAATTTGTTGGTCTTTCTGCAAAAGAGAACTATACAGGGGAAATGTTACATCCTGAAAATCAGCCCTCCCTACTTCAAGCACTTCAGAGAAAATGCAAATTTGAGGACATTGAACCTAGTCTGAAGTACGGAGCTCAGAACAGGGGAGCCTGCAAAGGAAATTGTCTTTACTCTGGATTCTGTTTGGTTTCTCTTGACTTTGCTAGAGGAACAGACAAAAAGCACATGGACTGAGTAAATGAGGCTGATCAGACTCTGGCTGGACAAAGGAGAGACTGAGCAGACTAATCCAGTCTTACATACAGTTGACTCTTCATGGTGTATACTTCTTGTTCTTGAAAGAGAAGTTTCTTGTTTCTGATCTGACAGCTAGACAAGAGGTCTGCAACCTGCAGCTCCAGAGCCACATGTGACTCTTTGGCTGCCTCCTAGGCTGTATTCACACACAGGGGGTTATTTCGATATAAGTGGTTTTGAAACAACTTATATCGAAATAACACCTTATTTCGAAATAACTTATGCCAAATTAACAAAAAGTTACTTCAAAATAAGGAAAAAGGCGGAAAACGAAATAGCAAGTTCATAGGGTAAACACGCTATTTCGCTTGGGGAGGGGGCTGCAGGCACGGGCGGGGTTAGCGCACCACAGCGCTGACCCCCGCTGGCTTAAAGCCCGGGCTGCCCCCAAACCTGCCACGACCCGCGGCGGGGTTGGGGGCAGCCCGGGCTTTAAGCCAGCAGGCATCAGCACTGGGCTGCGCTGAACCCCGCCCATGCCTGCAGTCCCCCTCTGCAGGCACCGGCAGGGTTCAGCGCTGGGCTGCGCTGAACCTCACAGGTGCCTGCAGCCCCCCTCTGCAAGCACCTGTAGGGATCAGCGCTGGGCTGCGCTGACCCCCGTGGGTGCCTGCAGCCCTGCTCTGCCGGCCAGGGGACACCCCTCAGCACCCTGACCAGTGCTGAGGGTTCCCTGGCCAGGGTGTTGAGGGGGGTAGCCCTTCAAATGTTGTTTTGGAAAACCTTGTTCCGAAACAACATGTTCACACGCATTGTTCCCCCCCCCAAATGGGGTTTAACTTGTTTCGAAACAACACTGTTGTTTCGAAACAACTGTGCGTCGTGTGAACGTTGTTTTTTTTTTGTTTTGAAACAACCTCGTTGTTTCAAAACAAAAATGCTGTGTGAACACAGCCCTAGTGGCTCTGAACTGTGGGTCCACCCTCACTGCCACAAGGGGACCCTACAGCCAGCCTGCACACTGGCTCCAGGCCCTGCTATCACTGGAAAACCCTTTGAGCAGCCCACACCAGGTTCTGAGCTACCAACCACTGGGAGACCCTGCAGGGGGCCTGGGCCTGGTTCCAGATTCCTTCTCCCCTGCCAGGGGACCCTGTAGAGCAGCCCTTTTTAAACTTAGGGTTGGGACCCAGTAATGGGTCACAGACTCTCAGGCACTGGGTCATGGTACCCCCTGCTGCCACTGCCGAAAGAATGGAAGGCATTGCTCAGAGATGTAATTGTTGGGTCAAGGGCATAAATGATTTTTTTTCAGCTGGGTCCCGAGGAAAAAAGTTCAAAAACCACTGCTGTAGATGGCAATCTGGCTCAGCTCCTGCTATTCCCTGCCAGGAGGCTACACCCATTATAGCTCTCAAAACACTTGATTATTGAAGGAATTTTTAAAATGGCTCTTTTTATCTTTTGGGTTATTAACCCATGAGCTAGTCTATAGTGTAGTGGCTAGCACCTATGCTTAATATGCAGACAGTCCTGGGTTCATGCCCCATGGGGTTGGATTCAATGATCTCATGAGATCCATTTGATTCTGTTCTGTCCTTTTAAGTAGAAGAAGGTTGATGCAATGGCCTCACCAGATGCCCTCCTACATGCTCCTAGACCAGTTTTCAAACTTAAATGCCTCACTTTAGGCACTTATCTACAAGATGTCTCCAGATGGGCTAGTAAAATAAACGGAGGCTCCCAAAAGTTAGTTGTTACTTATGAATCTTCTCTCCTGGCTTCTTCCTGAAAGCATTAAATGTTAAGATTTACCTAAAGCTTTTCTTAAAAGAGCTCTGTCACAGAGGGGCATAAACCCCATCCTTCCATAGCTAATAAGGCTTTAATAGATAGATTAGCTATCTCAGCTTTGACTAAGTGCTGGCCTAGCAACAGCTAGGAGAGAAGAGGGCTGCAGATCAGAGCAGCGGGAAGGCTGCCAGAGAAACTGAAATAAGACTCCTTCAAAAACAGACATGCTGCCCAGGAAGTCAAGAACTGAAATGTGTGAATCTGGAAAAGGCCTACAATGCCTTGGCTACACTGCAAAAAATTCCTAAAGTTGTGAGTATCAGAGCCTCAGTCAACAGACCTGGGCTCAAGAGGCTCATGCTAACTATATAAATGTTGCCATTCAGACTCTGAAATCTGAGAAGCAAGGTGGGTTTCAGAGCCTGAGTTCCAATCCAAGCAGGAATGTCTACACTGCTATTTTTAGTGTGTTAAAGTGAGACACGCAAGCTGAGTCTTTAGAACCAGGGCTGTGATTTACCGCTGCAGGGATTTCAGATTTTTTCTTTTGTTTTGTTTTTTGCAGTGCAGCCATACCCTAAGAGAGTTCAGGTAGCAAGCAACTTGGGGAAGCACCAAGGGACTGTGAGGAACTGGTCTCCATGCAAAAACACTTTTCCATAAAGCTTTTTTATTAATACTGTAATCTTCTTAAAGAAATGGCCAATGTACTTCATTTCCATACATGCAGGTTCATATCTCTTGCTTTATGTAGGTGCCTTATGGAAGAACATCTGTTCTTTCCAATTAGATTACTTTACTGAAGCTTAAAATCAATGTTTGATGTCTTCTGAATAACAAAAAATCCTATATTTCATCCCTCTTATGTTAAAAAATATACTGTATTATAGTGCACCTTATGTCATATTTCATAATTCAGAATGAATCCAGTTTGATTAGTTTCAGAATGTAGCAGGGATGCTATCTCATATAGCTCTGTTCTGCAAACTGCTTACTTGGTATTTCTCAAAATGGGAATGAGAAATGCCCATTTGCAACATTTAAACTTTCATTTAAAGAGAACTGCCTTGTGGAGGTGTTTCTCTCAGAAATTGCATGTCAGTGCTCTGTGGGTGTTTGGGTAAATTGAGATATATTATTTGATTATTGTTCTTTGCTCTGTTTGTTTTAATGCTGAATATCATCTACTGCTTTTTTACCTTTGGTGTTTTGATAATTATGTTTTCAACAGATCATATTTTCTTCAATATAGCTGGCCTTTTTATACCCAATAAGGTTTTAAAATTCTGCTTCTAGCTGTTAAAGAATATTTGAGCTGACATAAGAACACATAGGACAGTCCCAAGTTAGATCTGAATGGCAAAAAATGTCAGAATACTTGAGCTAAACTACTTTTGACTAGATGGCATGGATCTCTTCTTTCCCTACATCTTTCAGAGATAGAAAGGGAAGTTTGTCACATAGTGACACACAGTTCTTTATCACTGGTCTGTTGTATTTAACTAGCAGCAAGGAAAGATATAGTTTTTGAAATACTTAGTGTTAACAGATTTAATAAGTGTTACTGGTAAAGCATTAGACAGCTAGAATTGAATAGAAGCTATTCATCCCTCAGATTATTCTAACTTCCTTTGGTTGGTATTGGCCCTCTAGAACCCCTTGAACTTCTAGAATAGTAAAGATGTCTTACAGTGAGAAACTAAGGGTATGTCTTCATTGGTGGCAGCAAATTTGCTGCCATCAGATTGATTCGTCAAGATGGATTGAACAGAAGTGAAGACCCACTCGATCAACATGGAAGTGAATTTAATAAATCCATCCCTGGAAAGAGTACTGCTGATTCAATGGAAGCACATTTCCTGTCAGCACAGTGAAGTGAAGATGCTGCGATAAGTAGAAGTTAGGAAGTCGATGGGAGATACATAAGCTACTCTATATAGCTTGCCTAACTTCTGTTGACTGCTTCCTAACTTCCCAGTCAGTGTTGCTCAGTCTCTTTAGTTTACGAAAAAACAACTGAGAAGTGACCTCGTTAATATGGAAGTACCTTCAACAGGAGAAAATACAGGTAATAAAGTAGCTGAGAGGACGAACAAGCACCCATGACTAAAAGTTTAAGACAGACCATTTGAACTAGAGATAAGGTACATGCTTATAGCAGGTAAAGTGAATAACCATTGGGACATACTGCCAAAGGAAATATGGGGAGTTCACCATCTCTGAGGTTTTCAAATCAGGGCTGGCTGTCAGCTCTAGAGTGGTCACCTTTTAAAAGACAAAAGCATGAAACATATAGGAGCCTCAGTCCCCTCCCCCTTCCTCAAACCCTCGCTCTGTTCTCACACTCTTTTCCCCAAGGCCTCAACCCCTGCTCAGGCCAGGGGTGGTAAGAGCACCCTTGTCTGTGTCCCTGCCCCTTTGGACACACCACCCAGGGCAGGTGGAAGGTCCTGGGCTCCCTGCAGCCACTCTGGTCTCCCTGGGAGGTTTTCCTACCTCTCTGTTCTGGCTTATGGTCTATCCAGGGAGCAGGGCATTGTGGAGAGAAGAAGAGAAGGGGCAGAGCCTCATGGTGTGGGGAAACTGACGTCCACCTCACCACCCCCTACTCAGAAGAAGTTGGCATCACCCCTGAGCCTCAGGCAGGTGCAAGCAGCACCACAGGGAATGCACGACAAATGCTGCCCTGCAGCCTTTCAGCCTGGAACCAGGACATGAAATGTACATTTTGGAACTGTCCTGCCCAAATTGGGATACATGGTCGCCCTACCCACTCCCTCTTTCACTGCAGGTCTAACCTAAAAGAGTTGGAGTAGCAAGCATGCTTAGGAAACAGCAAGAGCTAGTTATAAACTGCTCCCAGCTGTTTACTGCAGGCCCCTGGCCTTGAACCTAGATGGGGTGGGACTGGTCATTGGTGGCAGATGAAGCATAGTAGCACTAGGGCCAGCTTGGTGCAGAGCTATGCAGATAAGCAAGGGAGTCCCAAGAGTTACCAGTGGGATGAGTCTGTGTAGCCCCAGTGTGGTATGTAAACAGGGTCTGCGCTGCATACAGCCAGAGCCCATGAGACCCACTCTGGTGCAGTGCGAGTGAGTCCATCCCTCCGCAATGCCCATGAGCAGAGCTGGGGTTGGTGCCAGTGAGGAGGGAAGTTAGTGAGGCAGAAGGAGGAGATGAGGGGGAAAAGAGAATGGCCTACAGAGGAGGATGCCAGACACAGACAGGGGCACACAGCTCCCTGCATTCCCAGTCCCCCTGCCACAGATCCCCTCAAATAACCCCTTCCTACAGACCCCCAACCTCCCACAGCCTCCACTTAATCCCCAAATAACCCATCCAGTCCCCTCTTAAACCCACCCAAATACTTGCTAGCCCTTCCCCAAAAAAATATAGTTCAGCCCTCTCCTAGCCCCCAAATAATCCCAAACCCCACAAAACATCCTGCTGCCACAACTTCCATACATCCCACCTCCCTGTCAGCCACATCTTCTCCCCAGATAAACTCAACCCCTTGCCTCACAATCCTCATAATATATCACCAGGTGAAAATCTGCTTCCCAAACCTTCCCCAACAGTGCTCACCATTTCCCAAGCTCCATTCCTCAATAAACCCACCCCCTGAAACTTCTCCTTTCCCAACATCCCAAAACAACTTCCCTCTCTCCAGCCTCCTTCTCTACTGCTGCTGCCTTAAAGCTCTACTTATTCTTCCTAGGCCCTTCTACTGCTCCTCACCACCCTCTCATCAAAACCTATCTATCCAGCAGATCAGCCGAGATGCCAATCAACTCCTCTACCTTCTTCAAATCCAGTACCTGCACATAAGGATCTGTGTTCACCCTTTAACTCTGACATTAACATCCCATTTTCCTTTAAGAGTGTCATATGCAGTCGGTGACCATTTCCCCCCTGCACCCTTGTCATTTTTGGGTAGCCACATGGCTAGCTCCCTCCCTTATTCAGAAGAAGCCTCCACAGCAAATCTGTGAGCAGCAAGAGCCAACACATTGGAGCAATGACTGGACAGGAGTGGGGTGCGTATGGGGCAGGATTGCCTTCCACCTTCTGTCCTCACTAGACCTCCCCTCCACACTAGGCAAGGATAGAGACAGACATCCATCCACACATATGGCAGACAGTAGGGTCTAATTTTTATTCAGCCACCTATCCCCCTCCCTGAATATTGTTATTAGCCACCTATGGTTATGCATAAACTCAGACTAGATTATCTAATTATTCATTCTGGCCTGAAAAAAAAATCTGAATATGCCCCATCTGCCACCACACATGGCTCCAGAGGGAACCATCACTGATTAGTATACAGCATACAAAGTCATCTCTGGATTCCCCACTCCAGAAGCTAATATCTTTGGGCAGCTTCCTTACCCCTTGATAAGGAAGTCTTCTTGCCAAAAGAGGTTAAAATAACCTGGCATTTCTAGGGCAATCTTTTTTGGAGTAATGAGAAGCAAACTATGTAAAAGCGCCTCCTTTTTAAGTCTCCTCTCTCTCAACTGTCTCTGACAATCTGCCTCAAACTTCAGATTACTTTTAACCCTTGCATAGGCTTTAATTCATGTGAAAATGCAAATGATTTTATTCTGGAATAGCTAGAGTTTGGGCACAGGGATTAAAATAAGCTTGAAATGGATAGTCTTCAGCCATGAACGTGGAGGAAACTAGTGTCTCTCTGTAATGACAGTTGTGTTTAATTAGTGTTACAATGACCAGCTGTCCCAATATGAGGGTTTTGTCTTGAATGGGCAACTATTCCTACTCCCTGGGGAAAAAAGAGTGTCACAGTTTCCCACACCTACTATCTGGTCATCTGAATTACAATATTACATTAACATTTTAGAGTTAGTTTGCATTCCTTTTAATATTTACTTAATTGCTTTACACAAACAAATTTATTTTCAAAGGTGTAATATACAGATATTATTAATTGGGAAGGAGGAGTAACAATCTCTCTGCCTCCAAAATGGAAAGTACAGGATTTCACTTCAATATGCTATAATGAAGACTATCAACTACCCCCAACAAATTAAATTTATATCACTTCTATCTCAAGTGGCCTTCCTCCAAAAGCTCAGCATTTTATAAATGCATGTATGCTGCTGATGACAGGAATCTATTAATCGTTTATTGAGTACCCACCAAAATAGATAGTTTTCAAACTTAATTTTTTGGAACAAATCTCAGGAGGATTTGAGGTTCGGTCTCCACAGAAATAGCATCTTTGAAACAATCCATAATACTGAATCCTGGATTTTACAGTGTAATGCATATTAAATAGATACAATGACTGCTTTCATTCCAAAAAGATATTTAGAGATATCCTAATATCTGATGAATGTAACAACTACCAAACTTCAGAGTCATCTATATTTTTCCCTAACAAATAGGTCAGTAATCTGCTTTTGAAAGCATTAAACATGCAGGAAAAACCATACATGATTCAACTTCTATTTTTAAAACCAATTTTCTGGGTATTTTATTCAGAGAACCAAGAGCCAACCTGAGAGCTCTGCTTCACAGGTACAGTAGGTTAAGAAAGTCACAGATGTTCTTTCTCTGATAGCCACCTGTGCTTGGAGGAGACTTAATGCTTGCTGACAGCAAGGGGGAGCGAGTTAGTAAAGCAGGTACCTGTGTAAAACAGAAATGGGCCCATGACTGGATGGATTAACTAATGGACAGGATTCTAGGGAAGCACAAAAATCCACACCATAAACATCTAATATCAGTAGATTCAGAGAATGCTTTCCATGAGTATCAGAGGCATTCTGTCTGTCTGTAGCTAGTGCCTTCACCTCAAGGTTAAAACCCAGAAAATCCTGGCTTACTGCTTTGTTCTTAGACCGCTCCATTATGCCTTCTAATGAAATAGCATCATGCAATGCAATGAGTAAATCTCAGTGCCTCTTAGTCTGCTGCAACATATATGTATGTATTCTGACTTTTGTTTAGAATATGTTGAGCACAGTTCCTTTCCAACATGTGCAAAAAAATAAGTCTCCTTTCAAACCCACCTACCTACTGTGCAGAAGTGCCAACTATCATAAACCATAATAACACCTGCAGATTATCCTCTTTCCTTCCAATTAGCAGCAGTTACCATGTGTATTAAAGCTTCTTTCTTTTGGGAAATATGTTGAATCTTTCTTACTTACTTATTTACTTTTGAAAAGGTTTTTGCATGGCAGCATTAGCCACATTTGTCAATGCAAATTATAGGGTACACATGTGTCTGGTTTCACGCAGGGTCACAGTCTTGAGGGAGCTCTCAGAATGGTCTAGGGCAGATTTAAAACTTGGATTTGTGTAGCACTGTCCATCTAAGATTTTGATGTGCTTCCCAACTTCCTTCTTGGTAGATCAGTAAATATTGTACTCCCACTTTACAGCCTGGCAACCTGAGGCACAAAGGGATGCCAAAGGGTCAAACTTTCAGCTGGTGTAAATCATTATAGGTCTGTTCTCTTCGGCTGAGCTGCTCTGACTTGTACCACAAGGGGCTCTAGTCACAGCTGTTCACATCTGGTGCCTTAGGCACTTCAAATCTATTTTCAGGGACTTAATAAGGAGCCTGATCTCAAAGACAGAGAAAACTGTCAACTCTCATTACAGTTGCCGGAACACAGAGCCTATACAAAAGAGGCCTCCTATATAAGGTTTTAGGGGGCTAATTTAGCCTCCCTAGCCACAAAGCCCTTGTTTAATTGATTAGCCTTGAGTCACACTGCAAGTTGTTAGGAGCACTAGGGAAAAATCCAAGGTGAAATCAAGGCCCCCACTGAAGTCAATGGCTGAAACTTCATTCACTTCAGTGAGGCCTGGATTTCACTCCCAAAGACCTGACTGAGGGATGTAAAATGAATGGGTACAGCTTGCAGGGCTTCACAAGGACATTATTATATTATTTCAGTTCATGCAGGTTTGTGCACCCTGGTTTTGGAATAAGTTCGAAGGGATACGGTGATTTCAGTGGAATTAATCAGTGAGTAATCTGCTCTGCAAGAGTAGAAGTAGCAGAAATTAGCTCAATACCTTGGGGCTTGTCTAGACAGGGAAGTTAGTACACAGCAAGCTAGAGTATGAACTTAAAATTTATAGTTATCCGTGCTAATTCCCCGGGTGGACTCTCTTACTGCACTTTATGGCTGTGTCCACATTTGGAGCTGGAGTATGATTCCCAGTTAAAGTAGATGCACTTGTGGTAGCTCTTACCAGGCTGACAAACTAAAAAAAACAGTGTAGCTGTGGTAGCACAGGACAAGTACTGCCAACTTTCTAATTTTTGGAAAAACAGACACTACAGCAGCAACATCAGAAACTCCCTCCATCCCCTGCTTTGCCTCTCGACTGCCCCCCCATCACTAGATCTTCTCCATCTCCCTCCTCCCTATGCCCCAGCTAAGCTCCCTCTGCTCTGGGGCTGGGATAGGACACAACATGCCTAGAATATGCAGGTAGGAAGTGGCCCCAGATAAGCAAGGGCTGACACAGATTGATGACCCTGGATGTTCCCACCCCAGTCTGCAATAACAGCACTGTCGAGGTATGTCTACACTTACAATTTAGTTCAAATTAAGGAGGGTTAATTCAAACTACATTAGTGCACGTCTAGCTTTCATTAGTTCAAACTAAGGAAAACCTAGTTTGAATCTATAAAACCTCCCTTAAGTTTGAATTGATGATTAATTTGAACTCATTAGTTCAAATTAAGCCAATGTAGCTGTATTAATCCTGTGCATGGACATGCTAGTTCGAATTAGGGTTTCTAGTTTGGCTGTGTTAATTTGAATTAGCTTAATTCAAACTAATAATTATTAGTTCAAACTCAGTTAATTCAAACTAACCTTCTAAGTGTAGACATAACCTTGGTGTCCAGTCAGTACATCTGACCAGACACTGTACAAGACCCTCTTTAACTAGAGTTTCTAGTCAACAACTGGACCCCTGGGAGCCCTAAGTACAAACCTTCACAGACTTTGAGGATTCATACGTGGTTTAGCGCATGTTATCACTCACCACTACACACGCTCACAAACCTACTTCACTATTTTCAGTGAGGTAGATGAATTAGAGCTAGAGTATTTCTCCTCGACTAGGAATCGCACTTCCAGCTCCAAGTCCAAATATAACCTTAAAGTGCCTTTGTGTGCTTTGTTTTAATATGCTTTAAAGTGCACTATGATAAACCACCCAAAGGCACTTTTAGTGCACAGTAAAAGAGTCTACATGGGGACTGTGACATTCCCCTCTTGCAATCTGGTCTGGTGTGCCACTGTGTCTCCCTGAACACCCCCTCCTGGGCTGCAACCTCCCCACTTTTCTAGGTAAGTCCCCATTTCTGGGTCAGCCCACACCAGCCTCCTCTATGTAGTCAGTCCCAGGCAGTACAAGTGTGTTCACTAGCCACACAGGGTACAGTCCCCCAGCAAGCACTCCCAGCCTCCAGATGCCACCTTGGGAACTTTCATCTTGCAGAATTGGGACCCTTCCCTGATTGCTTCAGGCTCTTATACTCCAGTCCATCAGTTTAACAAACTGATAAGCAAGCAGCCAATGCCTTAAGTTACACCTTCACACATTCATTCTCCCTTCAAAAACAAACATTAGTTTATTGATTAAAACGTGATTTTAAGTGAGTATACATAACAAATCATTTTACAATTAATTAGTCAATCAGTCAAGGAGTTTACCACTACCAAATAAAAGGAAATATGCACTCTAAGCTAAAGTTTACTGTAGTAGTCCATTTCCATCTTACCCACATGGCTGGCTGATGATGATTTTGTAGCTTGGCCCTTCTGGCCCTGTTGATAGGTACAAGTCCGGGAAATTGCTTCCAGATGGAGATCCAAGCAGGAAAAGTCTCAGTTTAAAGTGTGATTTTTTTCTCTCTTCAAACCCCTGCTCAGCCTCTCCTTTCCTGAGATGAGGTGATCCTTCTGCCGATTTTTTTCCTTCCTAAGCCAGGGAACTTAAATTTGCATCATCTTTTTCAAAGGAGCGTCTGTGTTAGTCTAGTTCAGCAAAACAAACAAGGAGCCCTGTGGCACTTAAAGATGAACTTTTTAGTCCGTAAGTGCCATAGAGCTCCTTGTTTGTTTTGCATCATGTTTACTATGCACTTCTTCACTGCATGCCAGAGGAAAAATAGCTGTTTGTCTGACCCCATCTGAGCCACGTGAAATACATGGAGACATGTTTCACATCTGTACACGTGTATGATGCTGCAGGAAACATGCTACCATAACAATAATGTAAAGCTTGCCATGATCACTTGAAAAGAACATCTCCCATGACATATTTTGCATTAACCCATGCCATTACATTACAAGGGTGAACAAGAAAGATACACAGATCAAACTACTAGGTTGTAACATGATACAACCCATCAAAGGGAGCTAGTGAGAACTAGCTACTGAACTGTAAATTCACACCTAGCTTGCTGTGCACTAACTTCCATATTTATACAAACCCTTAATAGGTGAACCTTAGGAGAAGTTCTGCTTGGCTTGGGTGGGATTCTTACTAGAACATAAAATCATTCATTCCCCAGGAGACTGACATAGAGTGAGATTCACTCCTCTACAGAGAACCAGCAGGAAGCTCATATGTCACTATAGACTTCAACTGAGAGCTTTAGTAGGAACTTAAAAAGGGCCTAGACTTTGTATTGGCTCTGTGTTCTGAGGTGAATGCCCCATTCAGGTATTAATGTAACAAATAATTATATCCCTAATATATCATAAATCTCCTCTGGTACCACACAATGTATCTGAGTGCTCAGTGAGCAGGTATTAAACTGCTTCATTCTCAGGGCAGTGATCGCAGAGTGAGCGGGCCACAGATTCATTAATAAAAATGGATCCAAAGAGACAAAATATACCACTCTGCCACTTTTCATCCTGTCAGGCAAGCTCTGACTGTATTAAGGGGCAGAGCCGTAACTACAGCGAGTGGGGCTTTGCTCCAGGCACACAGGAATGGCTCCATTGAGCCACTCCATTAAAGGGCAATGCCAATCGCTCCAGGCACCAGCTACTGTAAGGGGCTCATTCCAATCGGGATGTGCCCCGGGCATGGGATTCTTTAATTAAGACTCTGTTAAGGGTACAAGGAGCCCTATGCTGAGGTGCTGCCAATCCATAATGATATAGTTCTCTCTCACCTGCAGCAAACAAGACTCTACTTCTAGCATGGCTGCTATTTATTTTAGAAACATTTTAGAAACCCTAAACATACAACTGTTCGTATAGTCTATTTGTTTCCTACTAACTTTATTCAAAGACTAAATTTAATTCTTTGTGAATATTGCAAGTAGACTTTAATATTCCAGCTGGCTTTCCTCATATGTGAAATTTTCTAATGACTGGACCCAGCTGTCCTTCTGATTAATCTCTTTGGCTTTTTAAGTCATATGAACAGCTACAGTAGTCTTTAAGGTAGGCTAATTATGGCATCCTTCCTGCTACTTTAAAATCTTGCCTGCATAGTATTCTTTTCAGATGTATAAAGATTATAATACTATATATAGACAAATCAAAGCTATTATCTCTATAAAGTTGAGACAGAACTTTATTTGCTAAATCCAGTCCCCAGCTCTGGGTTGAGGATACTCTTTCATCTGATTTTCTTTCACAGAAGTGAGGTCAAGAGAAGGATTTAAGCAATACAGACAGGACTTTAATCTCAAAATTAGAAAATAGGTTGAGGATCTTGGGGAAAACCAGGGCTGATCTACAACTAAGGTTTCTTGATCAACAACGGTACATCCATATAGATCACATACCATAAAATGTAGAAGAATATTTGTCCTAACTCTTAAAATTCAAGAGTTAGAAAGATCATCAGCCTACCTTCTTTTTATGGGGAGTTCTTACATTTTTCCCTTTATTCTTCTCAAAATCCCTGTGTAGCATCAATCTACTACTAAGATGATCCAGGAAAGCTGAAGACAGCTCCATCTGCAGTCTGTCCAAGGTACGTTGTCTGCAATACGGGGGAAAATCTATGGCTCAGAAGCCTGGGAGAAGCAAAAATACTTAATGGTAAAGTAACAGTCAGGCTTCACGTCCACTGGACAAAGACTGCAGGGGAAGTATCAAGTGGGCTGACTGACATCAGTTACAGCAGTCAGAGGTAACATAGGAACAGCCATACTGGGTCAATCCAATGGTCCAACTAACCCAGCATCCTCTCTTCTGACAGTGGCCAATGCCATATGTTTCACAAGGAAAGTACAGAATAGCTAATCATCAAATAATCCATCCCTTGACATCTAATTTCAGCTCCTGGTAAACAGAAGCTAGGGATAATTCAGAGTATGATTTTGCATCCCTGCTCATCTTTGCTGATAGACATTGATGGACCTATCTTCCATAAATTTATATAGTTTTTTCTTGAACCCCATTACAGTCTTGGCCTTCACAACATCGTCTGGCAAAGGGTTCCACAGGCTGACTGTACACTATGCAAAGAAATACTTCTTTTTGTTCTTGTTAAACCTGCTGACTATTAATTTCATTTGGTAACCCCTTGTTCTTGTGTTATGTGAAAATAACACTACCTTATTTACTTTCTCCACACCAGTGATGATTTTATGGACCTCTATCATATCCCCCCAAGTCATAGCTTTTTCAAGATGAAAAGTCCCAGTCTTATTAATCTCTCCTGCTGTAGGAGCTGTTCCATGACCCTAATCATTTCTTGCACTTTTCCATACCTTTTCCAAATCCAATATATCTTTAATAGTTGGGATGACCATATATGCACACATTCTTCAACACGTAGGTGTACCATGGATTTATAAAGAGGCAATATGACATTTTCTGTCTTATTTTCTATCCCTTTCCTAATGATTCCCAACATTTTGTTACCATTTTTGGGTGCTCCTGGATATTGAGCAGCTGTTTTTTTCAGAAAACTATCCACAGTGACCCCATCATTTTATAGGTACAGTTGAGATTATGCTTTATGAAGTGCATTACTTTGCATTTATCAACATTGAATTCCATCTGCCTTTTTGTTCCCACACTCCCCAGTTTTGTAACTCTTCACAGTCTGCTTTAGACTTAACTATCTTGGATCATCTGCAAATTTTGTCACATCACTGTTTACCTCTTCTTCTAGGTCATTTGTGAATATGTTGAACTGTACCAATTCCAGTACAGACCCCTGGGGAAAGCCATTGTTACCTCTCTCCATTCTGAAAACTAATAATGTATTCCTACCATTTGTTTCCCATCTTTTAACCCAGGGGCTTTCAATCTTTTCAGCAAAAGAAGTAAGGAGTCCTGTGCCACTTGAAGATTAACCAATTAATTTATTGCATGAGTTTTCATGGGAGAAAATCCCATACCATCAGACACTTTGAAGATTTTCTCCCATGAAAGCTCATGCAATAAATAAATTGGTTAGTCTTTAAGTACCACAGGACTCCTTGCTTCTTTTGCCGAACTAGACTAACACGGCTGCCCCTTTGGAACTCAATCTTTTCAGGGTTGCAACGTGGCTGGGAAGGTTCCCAGTTACATGTGACACACCAAGGCTGCCCCCAGCAGCCCCACCTCTTCCCCCCAACAGCCCCACATCGCCCCACTGCAACCTTACATCTTCCCCCCACATCTTCTTCTAGCAGCCCCTGTAGCTCCAAGTCTTCTTTCCTCTGAAACCCTGACTCACCTGGCTGCTGATTTCCCCTCACACACATCTCACCCAGTGGGGGCACACTCACATGCTGAAGCCAAGGGGGGGACCTCATAGATACTGGTCACTTTAATCCTCTTCCTGGCCAAGCCCAGGGCCACATGACTTTCACATTTCCTGCCCTGGGTTAGTGCCTCAGTCTGCCACAGGGCTGCAGATCCAAAAATGTCCCTGCCCAGCCTCAGTTTCCAGGCACACACAGGTATACAGAGCAGCCTGCCAGTGCTAGTTGAGCTAACTCAGGCACGCTGCCAGTGTTGCCCCTGCTGCCACCACTGCTCTTTGGTGGTGAAGGGGGGGGGTGCTTTCAGGGGTAGGATGCTAGCCCATAATATACTCACTACTGAGCCACAACACACTTTTGTGTCATGTCACAGCGGCTGAGAACCACTCTTTTAACCAGTTACTGAGCCAAGCAAGAACCTTCCTTCTTATATCATGACTGCTTATTTTGCTTAAGAGCCTTTGGTGAAGGACACTGTGAAGGACTTTTCAAAAATCAATACACTATATCCACTGTATATCAATACACTATATCCCATGTCCACATGCTTGTTGACTCCCTCAGAGAATTCTAGTAGATTCGTGAGGTATCATTTTCCTTTACAAAATCATATTGGTTCTTCTCATCATGTACCTCTTTCTCTGTTCTTTCCTATAATTGTAACCAATTTGCTTGCTAATGAAGTTAGGTTTACTGGCCTGTAATTGCCAGGTCCATCTCTGGTTTGTTTGTTTGTTTGTTTGTTTTCAAAAATGGCATCATACCCTCTAGTCATCTGGTACAAAAGCTGATTTAATGATGTATTACAAGTCACAGTTAGTAGTTCTGTAGTTTCACATTTGAATTCCTTCAGAGCTCTTGAGTGGATACCATCTGGTGATGGTGACTTATTACTGTTCAGCTTATTACTTTGTTCTGAAACTTCATCTGATATCACAATCTGAGGTAATTCCTTAGATGTGGCACCTAAAAAGAATGGTTCAGGTTTGGGAATCTTCATCATATTTTCAGCTGGGAAGATTGATATAAAGAATTCATTGAGTTTCTCTGTAAATGATTCATCTTCCTTAAGTGCTCATTTAGCATCTCTATGGTTCAGTGACCCCACTGGTTCTTTGGCAGTCTACCTGCTTCTGAGGTACTTAAAAAAAATTGCTGCTTCTTTTTCAGTCTTTCATTAACTATTCTTCAAATTCTTTTTTGACCTTCCTAATTATATATTTTTATACTTTATTTGCCAGAGTTTATGCTCCTTTTTATTTTCCTCAATAGGACTTCCAATTTTTAAAGGATGAATTTTTTTTTTCTAACTACTACTTTTACTTTGTTATTTAGCTCTGGTGGCACTTTTTTAATCCTCTTACTATGTTTCTTAATTTGGGGTATACATTTAAAGTGATGTCAAGTTTCCATGGAGATTGCAGGGATTTCACTTTTGGCCCTGTACTTTTTCATTTCTGCTTAATTATCTTCCTCAGTTTGTGTAGGGAAGGGTAGCTGGAGGGACTGAGAAGAGTGCCAAGAAGTGAAGGAATGCAGGAGTTACAGAACTGAGCTGTGATTCAGAAGAGAGAGGGAAGAAGCAACTGGAGCAGATCTTGACATTGCTGTGTGAGTAATACCTTAGAAAACGGAGATGGAACCAGAGAAGTGTGTTGCTGAGCATTTGTTTGAATGTGGTATGTCTTAGAGCTCTGATCAGTGATATTATATTAAATGAGAAGGGAAAAAATATAATCAAACTGAGACAGATAACAGCTTAATTTTCCATCCAACCCTTGTTTATCAGTTTTTAGAGCCTTGTGGGTTTAGCAGCTGCTGCAGCTACTGAAAGAAGGCCTTTAATTGAATTTTAAAACCAATGTTTACATGTACAAATTATTTATCTATTTATCCAATCTGTGCACAAGCTTGGAGGTTTGCACCACCAAATGGCAGTGCATTCAGAATATGCAAGTAAATTGATAACTAACTTGCTATCTGACCCCAAATGCCTTTGCTTGAAGATTTTCTTTGCCAAAATCTAGTTAAGCTCCTCTGTTGAATTCTTAATCTATTGTGTCACTTGTTCTAGTTATTTAGCAGATTTCCTTGATAGTTGTTTGTAGCAAATAAAAGAAACGAAGACCTGTAATTTCAGCAATTAGTGCTTGTGCTGTTAATGTTTGTAACATCAACGTAAGTGAAGAAAATGGGTCTCCTCACATACAGGCTCTTTGACAAGAGATGGGACTGCAGAACTGGGAAAAGCTTTGGAGAGTTTCAGGGGAATCTTATGCTGAGCTTCAAAATGTCTTTTATCAGGACACTTTATTAAAAATTGAATTTAACAAGTTACTTTTTTCCCTTCACCAGAGGAGATATCATATGGATTCATGGATTTTAAGGTCAGAAGGAACCCAGATGATCATCTAGTCTGACCTCATGCCCAATGTGGGTCACAGATCCTCCTGCCCACTCCTGCAATAGACATCTAAGGTCTAATAGTCGCTGAAGTCCCCAAATCATGGTTTAAACACTTCAAGGTACAGGGAAACCATAAGCAAATGACCCATGCTACAAGAGAAGGCAAAAAAAAGCCCCAGAACTCCTGCCAATCTGCCTTGGGAGAAAATCCCCTCCTAACCCCAAACATGGTGATGTAATTGTTTTGTTAAACTCTCTAAGGGTCTGGTTTTGCCATCCATGATGTCTCGGAGTACTAATCAGCACTCATAAAAATGACAGAACTGAGCCTTAAATGATGATGTGGAAACCTTTTGTTTGTTTTAGATGTAGAGGATAAGTTGCTAAATAGCATAATCCAGTCTATGGCCCACTTGAAAAATATCTTGAAGTAGCTTTTAAAGGAACACAAAAAACTATATTTTATCACACCCCAAATTCTGATGGTATGGTGATTTTGATGTGACATCTAATGTACTTGCATTCACATTCAGGAAAATGAATTCCCATCCAATTCATTGTTGAACCGATAGCTGTGAGATACTTGTATGTGTTGCATACAAATTTTGATCCTTTGTCTTGCTGCTAAAAAGACATGGTAATTAAAAATTAGTCCATTTTGTGGGATACTGGGTCTCTTTTAATTTGTTATAATAACTTTCTTCATCTGCACCTTTTTGTAAGCTGCTGCACCCTTGCATCATAAAGATTTTTGCAGAGATTTATCAGGAATTGGTATTCTAGAACAACTATGATTAGGAACCACTGTGTTAGAGAAATCCCTGGTTGGGAGGAGATGGTGCCTGACTGGCAGGCAGGTTTGCAGGAGGGTTGTCCGGGAGCCGGTGGGTGGGTTAGCTTAAGGAAGGAATTGGGGTGCCGGGGGACCTGGCAGCCAGGCCATGGGCAGATAAAGTTTCTATTTGGTGTCCCACTGTGTCTGTGCCCCTTCGTTTTTAGGTTGGAATAGAACCTAAGTCCCCTGGGTCCCAGTGCAGTGATCTAGCCACTAGATCATGCTACCTTCTAAAATTGATGGGGACCTTAGAGGTGGGGGAAAAAACCCACCACATCCCATTCTGGCCATCCCCTTGAAGCCTAGGGCAGGACAGTCTATTCCCAGGGCTTTAGCAAACCATTTTTAATTTTAATCACTTTTTAAACTCCTACACCCATGTCTCATGGTCCATCTCTCAGTCACCTCTCCTGAATTAATTCTTCCCAAGAAAGAGCTAGTACAGAGGGCAGAACGAATCACATACTACTTGTTACATGTCATCCGCCCTAGTGGCCCAGAATTTGTTTCTCCCTTTTGTGGAATGCAGCCATCTCTGGGGAAGTGAAAGCTATTTCACAACAATGTTTAGTAGGGCCTAGTTATCTCCCAACAACAAGGGAATGCCTGGAGGGAAGCAGCGAAGAGGTGTTAACTGAGGTGTACCACGAAAGACAATTGGATTGCCTCTGCCCAGAAAGGGGGAAGAGAAAGTGTTTTACCTTTTATTTCTTTGTGGTCACTTGTGACTCCTTTATGTTGTGTTTCTCTCATGAATGTTACTGTGACAGGCCACTCCCCAGATCTGGTCCATTGTGCCACTGTGACCCCCCTACCCCCTATTCCCACTCCTGAATCCTGATTCACCCCCCTTCGCCATACCATCAGAATTTGGGGTGTGGTAAAATATAGTTTTTTGTGTTCATTTAAAAGCTACTTCAAGATATTTTTCAAGTGGGCCATAGACTGCCTTAAATAACTTTAAGATACAACTATACAGATGATCAGACCTACCATGTCTGGAGGACATAATTCTTTTTCTGAGATATATATATGCCTTTTATTGATATTTGTATATATTGTGAGCATTTCAAGATCCAGAAATCTAATGCACGGACACTTCCTGCATGTCATTCACTAGCTTTGCTAAGTCAGCCATTTTGACTTGGTATCAATCAGAATCCAAAGTGGACAGCCAATCCACATCAAATACTACAGAGTTATGAAATTGCTTCTTGGAAATAAAGGCTTTCCTTGAAACTTTCTTTCTCATTCTTTTCTTCTTCTTGACCTGTCTGTTCTTCTGAATTTTAATTGGTAACCTCTCTGTCCCTCTTCTGTAAGGTCTTCCGTGACTTTGCACTGACATTACTTTGGGCCAAATACTTCTTCCTCTGAAGTCAATGAGTAGGTCAGCCTGCAGTTCCCTTCAAATTCTTAATATGTGTATTTCATTCTTCTGTCATCTCTTACTTTAAAACACCTTTCAGGTGAGGAAAAAGGCTTGGACTTTTGGAATGTTAATATATAACATTTTAAATTTGGCAGCATTTCAGGCTTAACACTTCTTGCCCTGAATTGTGGCAAGCGTGCCTATGTTTCCCATCCATGATCCAGCAAAGACACCCTCACTCAGCCTTCCAGCTCCCCAGCTGTTGCCTTTCTTGAGGAGAGCTCCTCTACCCACTCTTTGCTGATACAGATATTTGCAGGCTGCATGGTTTCCTGCCTTCATTGTGCTGTTCCCAGCAGAGACAAGCTACCAAAGCACACCTACATGCTTTCTCTTTAGAGATAGTTTTCAGGTGTAATTGCTAGAAGCAGACCTACTTGCTACCCACACAGAACTTCCTAGGCAAGCCTGTTTTATTAAGGTAAAACCACGACAGGTAAAACCATATTGAAAACACACATTCTAATAAGCTTAACTAAGTTCATCCTTACCCTTACATGGGCTTTGGCAGGAGCAGTCCATTAAAGCCCCAACCTAGCAATTTCCTTTATTGTCATAAGTTCATCACAGCTTCAGTGTAGAACGAGGAAGCAGTCTTATGGCCAAGTCCTTCTAAGACAGAGGTGTCAAACTCATTTGGTATGGTGGGCCAGATTTGACTTAAATGTACTTCAAGTGGGCCGTACATACCATAAATCAAAATACCAAGACACTCTAACTTCATCATGGAGTGATTTGTATGCAAGACTGCATTCTGCGATACCACTCTCTCTCTGTTAGGGAAAGAGTGTGGGCTTGGGGAGCGCAGTCTCCAATACCCAGTGCTCTGTGATGTCAAGAAACCTGACCCCTTCATGGCATCTCAGAGCACCAGGTACGTGAGACCATTCTCTCTCTCTCTGTCAGGGAGATAATGTAGTCACAGGCTGGATGGAAGCTGTTCTTGGGCCACATCCTGGCCTGCAGGCTGCATGTTTGACACCCCTGTTCTAAGCTTTCCATAAGATTGGGGCTTTTCATGGACCATGAGTTCTGTCCATTTTCTGGATCAGGAAGAAGGATCTGAGCAAGTTTAAAACTAGCCTATTTATTCAAAATCCTTTCTTTTTCTTTTGGTGCCTGGAGAATCTGGCTTGACTATTGCTTCAGAGATAGCGTCAAAAGGCTGATAACAGAGGCTATGTCTACACTTACAAGTTATTTTGAATTAAGGAGGCTTAATTCACAATAAATTATTCCCTGGCCAAGGAGGTATTTTAATATATTGAATTAAGTGGTCCTTTAATTTGAAATAAGAAACCGCTAATTTGATATAATAAAACCTCCTTTTACTTCAAAGTATCACTTCCTTCAAAGTTATTAGTTTGAATTAAACCATTTTAAGCCACTGAATAGGCTTAATTCAAACTAATTTCCCTATTCTTTTGCCTTCATTCCCCTGTTTCGGATTAGAGAGTCTAGTGAAGACTCTCCACTTCAAATTAATAAAGCCCACTTTTTTTTTCGAATTAGAGAGTCTTCATTGGACTCCTAATTCAAAATAATAACTTTGAATTAGTGCTAATCTGAAATAATAATTTTGATTTAAATTCGAAGTACTGATTTTGAATTAATTACTTCAAATTAATTTTGTCAGTGTAGACATCGCCAGAGAAAATACATTACAATTCTCTTCCAACTAAAGAAGTTACATATAATTCCACATAACCCATACACAACTGCATGCTTTATAAAATGCATCTCAAACAATATTATATCTAATTTAGCAATGTTTAACTTAATGCAATAATGTTTATCTTAATTCCATAAAGATTGTGCAGGAGACTACAAGATATTGTCAGCCTGTCACACTTATACCTTGCAATAGCACACCAATCTAATATTTATCTTCAACAGGAGTCTTTCTTTCTTTCTTTCTTTCTCTCTTTCACTTTATTACATATCAGTTATTAACTGGAAAGCTATGAAGTAGGAAATAAGAGTGAACTGTAGATTCATAGAAACTAAGGATTGGAAGGTATCTCAGAATGTCATCTAGTCCAACCCTCAGCTCAAAGCAGGACCAACAACTAAATCAAGTTGCTGGGAAATAATGAGAAAGCAAAGAATAGGTCAAATAAAAAAAAAAGATGTTAAGCACTTTCAGTTCTGTTTGGGGAAAAGTAAAATTTGTCACTGTTCAGAGTGTAAAGTGCAGGATTGGTACAAGTCCTTTTGGGATCAGACACTAATAGGCCTGATTCTTTGATCGCACAACATCACTCTGGCTACATCCAGTCTGCATCCGGGGATGTGATTTGCAGAGTGCATTGCTGTACCTGTGCTAGTTTTAATCCATCTAGCTGACTGAAAATAGAAATAAGGACACAGCAGTGCAGACTTTATATATGAGTAGGTACTCAGTGGGGCTTGCACAGCTCTCACTGATCCCCTCATTCTCACCTCTATTTTTACTAAGCGAGCTAGTTTAAAGCTAGAGCAGACACAAGCTACACAAGCTGTAAGACATACCTTCAGCTGCAGAACAGACATCCTCTTCACTGTCTTCAATGGCATCGCACAAGTGTAAGAACAAACACCCAGACCTGTTTCTTTCTCTTTCCGATTTATTCAACAATTTCAGGGTCTTTTTGTAGGGAGGTAGAAGGAAAACAGAATTTAAATCAGCTATTTTGTGCCATAATTCTCCTACTAGAATGCTGTTTGCTGAGTTACATTGAGATAGGAGACAAACAGAGCTGGATTAACCAGATTGTGGGCCCCGGGCTACCCCCCACCATGCCCCCCTGCCTGGGGCCCCATCTCAACCCTTCCCACTATGCGGGCTGGACCTATATCCCCCATTACTGGGGGGGGGGCTGGGGCCAGAGGGTGCTCCCACCCTGACCCCACTCCAGCCAGTCTGCCTGGGGCAAGGAGGCAGCTGCCATGTGGTGTGGCAACTCTCAACCCAGCTTTCGTGGCCACAGGCCATGGAAAGCTGTGCTGGAGCAGTGACTGAGCCCACCAGCCCTGCCTTTTAGACAGAGCAAACAGTCTTTGGCCTCTCCCACCCCTGGAGGTGGACCAGCTGGTCCAGGGTCAGGGCAGAAGCACAGAGCCCAGCCTCTGGCTCCAGAGCCCCACGTCCCACAGTGCTGGCAGGGCAGGAAAACTCTCTCAGCTCTCCTGCCCTGCTGGTGCTCAACGTGGTGGGGGGGAGCCACATTATAGCAGGGGGTTTAGGGGCTGCAGTCCAGGGCCCACCTTTCAGCCAGGGCCCAGGGCTTCAGCCCATTTAGCCCTGTGATCCTCCAGCCCTGACGGCAAATAGTTCTTTCCATCTCATCTTGTTTAAAGTTAGTTTAATAATTCCATTGAGACTTCCTAACTCCAGCATTCATGGTTGGTAGGTTTAGTGCATTGTCTTCTTGCTTTGTTTACTTTGAGAAAATATTCCCATGACTAAGTGTCAATTTTCTAATGTTTTCTGTCTTGATTCATCTAATACAGTGGCTTTCATGTTCTTCAGACTACTGTACCCCTTTCTGAGTACCCTCAAATTTCATCTCACTTAAAAACTACTTCCTTACAAAATCAGGCATAAAAATACAAACATCACAGTCCACCAACCGAGTAATTGCTTATTTTCTCATTTTTTGCCATATAAATAGTGTCCTTGCATTTCAGTGCATTGCATAGAGAGCAGCACAACTATGTAATTGTTTGTATGCAATTTCTGAGTTTATCAACTTCACTAATGCTTTTTAAATAGCCTGTTGTAAACCAAGGCAAATATCTAGATGAGTTGACGCATGGCATTTAGTTTCATTCCTTTCTGTAAGTTCACCCATCTTCGAAGCATCTGAGGAAATGGGATCTTCTCCCACGAAAGCTCATGCAAAAAATAAATCTGTTAGTCTTAAAGTGCCACACAATTCCTTGTTGTTTTTTCACTGGACTAGACTAACACAGCTATCCCTTTTAAAATTGGAAGACTTCTGTCTACCTCCAAGGTCTTGTACCCCTTGTTAAGAACCACTAGTCTGATAAACAGACGTTGTGTTTAAAAACATTAAATTAGTCCGTACTGAGTAAAATCTCTCAAGAGAAATACTTTTTTTCCCCTAATACTGGCGCCTATTACTACATAAAATAAATTACAAAGCAATTCAATTGTTATAGCATAAGACATTATAAAAGTCTACAGAGTGTATTGACCTGTTATGGTATAAACGTATACGCCCAGTGCATCAATTTAGTGTATGCACTTTTAAGTGACTTCCTTATCATGATAAGTTCTGTTCTAAACAAGCCACTGTAGGTAGCTGAAAACCAAAATCAATTAGGGGCTTAAGAAAGCATCTTTTCAAAGCTTCCTCTCTTTCAAAGCTTGAATCATTCATTAACATAATTGTGCAGCCTGTGTTGTGTCTTCTTCTGTAGTAATCTGTGGTGTAACCTAGGAACCAATATGATTATACAATACTCATGTTTGTCTGTATTTATTACTCAGTAAGTCTTAGTTCCTTGAATCTATTTTCATGCAATCTACAAGAGTGGGTCTGGAAATCTGTCCTCCACTCATGCTGGTCTGGAACATACACCTGTTGCAGTTTCTTCCCAATTTTTTATGTCTTCTATGAGTTCTCAAAGAGAGAGCCACATGTATTATGCAATTTTGTGATCATAATATCTTGGATAGGGTGTCAATTCTGAAATTTTATTATGCCATTTTCAGAACTAATATCAATAAGCATGTAGCAAGATAGAAGATTGATATTTTGGGGGTGCTCAGCACTCTGGTTTCTACTGAAGTATGTTAATGTTTCTCCTGGCTAGAAAAAAGTTTCACCAGCTTTTAATTTAGTGTTCTTAGAAGGAATTTAGTCTATTCTTGAGGCATCCTTAATATGTTATTGGTAACTTGACATTTATAAGCCTTTCAAACATGAATGTAAAAATTAATTCTCTTCAAAAATGAGATGGGTTACATTTTATTTGATGTGATGGTGCTAGATATTCTGTCTGAATTCAGATTTCTGCTTTTGATCAACCAAGGTTATAAAAAATTCACTTTGTGATCTTTCTTCAGTTGCTTTGATTCCAAATGCTCTGATGTTTATCTAAGAAGATAAATGCTGGAGTAGCTGATGTTGCATAGTGTTGAAACATAATCTCTTGGTTCTTCCTTAATTTCCCAAACAATATTATCCAATAAAATTGCATTATATTCAGGTAGGGTATGTCTACACTGCAAAGTAAACACGGGGTTAGCAGAAATCAAGTTCTCAGACTCTGGGTTTGCTAACCTAGGGCTTGGACATCTAAGCTCATTTGTAACTAGGTTAGGAATTTACACAGGCCCAAGTTCATCTATTCATATCCCAGACCTCACAGCACTGTCCCACATGCTAACCAGTCATTCATGGTGCAGCATGGGAAAACTTGACTGTCTACCAAACTTGAAAGATTCTACCATGTGATACGAAGAGCTATATAATAGATATAAAGGAATATAATACTCTGATACAGGAAGATATGACTAT
>ML681998.1:24378787-24418666 GCA_007922195.1 Podocnemis expansa | reverse complement strand
TGTGGACCTGCTATTTCGCTCCCTTATTTTGAGGACAAAGTTTTTGTCCTTCGAAATAAGGTGTTTCGAAATAACACGTTATTTCGAAACAGCTTGTTTTGAAACATCTTGTTTCAAAACAAGCCTGCCCTGTGTGGACGTAGCCTTAGTAACTCCTGCCCTGTAAGTCAACTGAGGGTTTTAAGTTGACTTTACAGAGCAGGAAGCCCTGGGCTCTGCTTCCTGGCCAGCCCCCAATCCCGACCAGGCTTCTGGAAATTAACTGTGAAATTTACTGGGCTCCAAGCTGCCGCCCATGGCAGCAAGCGGCTCGAAGCCAGATTGGGCTCCAAGCCTCCTGCCACTGCCAGCAAGGGGCTCGGAGACAGATTGGGCTCTGTGCCTCTTGCTGCAGGGGATAGGAACTGGCTCCTAGCACCCACAGCCGAAGGCAAGGGGTTGGGTGACAGATTTGGCTCCCAGACCCTCTCTGCAGACTGCAGGAACTGTCTGCCAGCCCTCACTGACTTCAGAGAGAAGGTGGGAACCTGATCAGGCTCCCAGCCCTTTGATCCCAGCCCCCACTGACTGCCATGAGTGGCTGGGAGCCAGATCGGGCTCCCGGTCTCCCTCCGCAGGCAACGAGACCCAGCTCCAAGCCCCCACCACCTGACGCGAGGGGCTGGGAGCTGAATCCAGGAGCCCAATCAGGACCAGGGGTATGGCAGGGCGTGGTGCAGCTCCAGGTATGTCCAGGGCAGACATACCCTGAAGTTGACTTAACCAGGTCGACTTAAAGTCAACCTTGTTAAGTTGACTTCCTAGAGCCCCCCATAACGTAGACATAGCCTATGAGTGTATGAGCTGAGTACCTCACTGTCTTTCAATGAAATATCTTAAACAGGTTAGGCCAACAGTGATCTGCCATAGAATACCCTAGTGGCTAAGATTCTGTCCTGGGTGGTAGGTGACGTAAGCTCAAGCAAAAGAGAATTAAATCTGAGTCTCCTGCATCCTGGATGAGTGCTCTAGCTACTGGGCTAAATTCTGTAAGTTGAGAGGAATACCTCCTCCTCTGACTGCTTTGTGTGTGTTCAGGCATGCTCTGAAAATACGTACCTACCAAATCAGGCCCCACAGATAGGGGCTAGGTAGGAAAACACTTAGTTTGAGGCTATCACTGGGGCTTAGGCACCTGGGCACCTAGATTGAGGTGGCTATGTTTATGCTGAATGGTGGATCTTTAGGTGAAATTGGGATTTTATTAGTGAGAGTTTTAGCACATAGGGATGTTAGCCACCAGCCGAGCATGGTTTTGAGGATCTTGGTGGTGTGCAAATGTTGGACTCACATATCTAAGTTCTTCTGTGGATTCAGCCCTAATAGGCTTGCCCAAGATCAAACAGAAAATAAGTGGTGGAGCAGGGTCCAAAGTTCTACTCTAGTAGTTAGGCCAAATCCTGGACCATCCTTCTGCCAGGAAAGCCTGGTGGGCCAGCTCTTCAGTTGCTGTAAACTGGTATAGATCCATTGATTCGGGAATGCTAATATACACTAGCTGGATCTGGCCCTATTTTTAATTCAAACATTACAGTGTTACCAGAAGAAAATAAGCATTTATTTCCTATGTATCATGTTATTATGTAAATATATCTCCTTGCCAAAACAACTCCACATGCTGTTTATAAAATTTGAGGAAAATAAGTTTTGGCTTTTGTGTCCCAAGTTCAAATGTGGTTGGATCATTTTTTAAGACTCAAAGTTACCACATTTTCAGAGATTCGTATCCTTTTTTGATCCTAGGGGAAAAAAAATCCATCCTTTCATTTAATTACATAAACATTTACTCTATTTTTTTAAAGTGTACTCAAATGATATCTTTTGACTTAAACTGAAATATGGTATTGTTGCTGGGAAAAACCGTACTGACTTGATGTTTAATGACTTAGTCTTACTGTGATGAATTACCCTTCCAATATAAATTAGTTCTCCTGCTGTCTTGCTCTCCTAATTTACCTGATCACCCCATGAACAGTCACCTTTAAAGACACCACTAGCAATGATTATTGTTCATAGGAATTTATAGCCAGGCAAATAAGTTGGATTTCTTTAATGTATTAAAAGATATAAATGTTACAACAGAAATTGACTGAAGACAAGAGACATTAAGTGAAAGGGAATAAGCCAGTCATGAAAACATAGAAATTAGAGAGTCAAAAGACCTACTATAGTAGTTCATCTAACTAATCCCCTGAAAATATAGTTTTTTTCCCCCACCAATACATAGAATCATAGAAACTGGAAGGGACCATGAGAGGACATCGAGTCCAGTCTCCTGCACAGACAGGTGCTTGTCTATCCTGCTCTTATAAACTTCCAGTGATGGATATCCTTCAATGCTTTGTCCTGTACAGTTTAACAAGACTTAAGTGATAGGAAAATAGGATGAATCAAGGATAGAAACTCCTGCTGGTTGAATTTTTCTCGGTAAGGGGTACATTTGCCAGAACATTCATTTTTCAGGATATTGAAACTATTTACAAATTCAGATTGAAGATGGCAAATAGTTTTAGCTATAAAAAAAAAAAAAGAAAAAGAAATTCAAAAACATCAAAGTGATTTGTTTTGACATCTGATTTGGGAGCATTTAAACATTTTTTATCAAAATGTTTAATTTCTACCTTACATTTCAAAATGATATTTAATTTTGAAGGTCTGCTCATTTAAGAAAAAGCTGGGGGGAAGTGCAAAACAGTCAGAAAAACAACAGCAAAAATTGTTTTATGTCAAAATATTAATTCTACCCAAAACAATTTTGTCATTTCATTGAGAAACAACTGTAATAACTGTTTCAGTATGAAACTAAGCAAAAGGTTTTTCTGTTTGGGCTTGTGACAATAAGCACCATTATATTCACACCCCAAATATTATTGTAATAATATTTGTACAAAATATACCTTGTGAGTGATTATCTGCCAACTAACAACTCCCCCATTATTAATATTCTTGCATGATATTGTACACAGTGGATATTAAGAATTATGAATCTATGTCAGAATTAAAACGTGTGTGTGTGTGTGTGTGTGTGTGTGTGTGTAAATGACAAAAACTGTGGGCGTTTGTAAACAGGTCTATCCTAAACAAAAAAGTTTGTATTTACTTCACTTTACCTATAAACGATATGTAGGTCATCAAGACAGCAAGGGAAGGAGACAGCAGAGAACAGAGCAATTTGTACTTCAGCAAACACAGTTGGGGGGTGGAAGAGAGCATGGAGCCTCTTTCAGGAACAGACACCAAGTAACCTTTGTCACTGCTTGAATAAACTTTACTATAAGGGTTAACCTTCAGAACAATCTATTGCAAAGGTTTACTGGATTATAAAGGAACTTTGGGGGGATTAAGGCAACAGCTAATTTAGACCTCTGCAGCACATCCTGACAGAGCAGCGGGTCAGTCACCATCTTATAGAAAACTGTGGGTGAGAGAGGCTCTTGAACAAACCCTTAAATCAAAAACTGCTAGACTAAGTTGTAGAGTTTTATATTCATGTTTTCACTTTTATCTGCTTGTAAGCATTTCTAACATAGTTCATTCTACTTAATGTCACTTTACTTTTGTCCTATTGTTAATAAACCTGTTTTATATTGCTACACACCAACCTAGTGAGGTATTTAAAGTGCAAGATGTTTTACCCCAGTTACAATAATAAGTTGTGATGTGGTTTTTGTGCCTTGAAAGGAACATATGAACCATATTATGTTTACAAACTGACCAGAAAAGGGCTGGACATTGCAGAGAACATGGTAGATTGGGAAGATTCCAAACTGGGAGTGCATAGGGGTTATTCTACACGGGGTATCAAGCTACTAGAGTCTGCTGTGGTGTTGTAGACAGTCTCTTGGGGTCAGAGAGGCTGAAGCAGAGCTGTCTACCACACATTCAAAGTGTGAGTAACAGGGTGGTTATGAGCAGCCCACACTGGAAGTTACATCAGCAGAACATTTTGAGGCACACAGGGTTACAGGGCAGATAGTCACACAACTCTTCACTGGTCTGGATTGCACCCCACATTATGACAGGCTCGCAAACTGAAAAATCAGTCATTTGCAAAGGTCTAATAAAGTCTAGTGCCTGTCTAGCTTTTAATTTTCTCCCCTTGGTATACTTTTTCACAAATTTAGACCCTGATCCTTGAATCACTTTCACACCTGCTCAGCTTTCTGTGTGTCAGCTATACCAGTAGCTACAGTGGGACTCAGTATGCATGTAAAGTTAAGCACCTGTGTGTTTGAAAACTGAGGTCTTAGAGATTGAGTCTACAGCCCTTTTTTAAGTAAAAAGCCTTTTGATTTGAAGGGGACTTTGCCAAGTAAGAACTGCAGGGTTAGGTCCTTGATGGTACAAAATATATATACACTAACCCTTTGAATTTATTCTAAGATGAGGAACATGTGCTTTTCTCCTTTACTTCCCCCCGTAGTCCCACCTCTTCCTTCCCACCTGACTGCTTGGTTTGATACTGACTTCAGTGATATTTGGTTCGGATCTTGCCTGTCAGCCCTCCAAGGCCACTTCCTAATTCCCTACCAATGTTTCCGAACTTACTGGCATGAAACAACATATAGGCACCATGCCAGGCAGCCTTTGTGTCTGGTGGTTGCTGCTGGTTGCCTTCTCCCTCACTCTATTTACCCTTCACTGCCTGTCTGTGAGAGAAGAGACAAAAGCCAGCATCAAATGTTAGAAGTAAAATGCTTTCAAGCAGATTGGGAAGGCAGGGAAGACATCAAGTTAGTTCTGCCTAGGACTCCTGACCCAGCATCCAACACAGTGGAAGGAATAGCCAGTTGAGCTGGTGTTCAAGACTGGCAACTATCTTCATGGTTAAATTTAGAATGTTTTCCTAAAGGCTGTAAGAGTTAAGTGGAATAATTTAGTATAGAAGACCAAGATACTGCCAGCTACACTTCCCTGAAATACATACAATATCATGAGCGAAAATGGCTTCTATTTTGGGTAACTGTATTTATAATTTTTTTTTAATTATGCAGAGAATCAAAATGGAATTTTGCCAGTGCTTGTAGATTTATACCAGGCAACAGAAATTCATGCAAGTCCTTAATAAAACATGAGGGCATAAATTACTGAAATGGGGTAGAATACTGATATTCAGGGGGCTTCTTAAAATGCATCCAATTTAGCCAACTACTACGATTGTGAAGGTGCTATTAAAGTTACAGTGGACAGCAACAGAAAATTAGTTTGAGCAGCAGAGCACAGCAGACTTTCATGTGGGAGTCAAATAAAGGATGTCCTTGACAGCAGCCAATATCTTTCTTGCTGTAACCATCATTTTCCCTTCTGTTTTCTATTTCTTTTTTCTCACTTCTAGTTTTCAGTCTTCCATTCTTCCCCTTTTTTTATTTGCCTTCACAGTTTCCATACTACAATAGCTCTCTTTACCCTGCTCTTCTTATGTTGCTTTGTTATTGAAAGAAATCCGCAATTTTAACTCTTCCCAACATTTACATTAGTGCTCTTTCCAGACATGTCTTTTATCACAGATGGCAGGAGCTATATGAATTAATTCCATTATTGGGAGATTTCTGGATATGTAGTTCTTACAATACACTCTGCTTTGGCTGAATTGTAGAGCAGAAACTTTAGCAATAATTTATAAATGTAAATGTTTAAGCAAGATAATTATTTTCCTTTGCAATGAGTGGGCATGTAACTAATGTTTGGGAAAACACAAGTTCAGACATTCAGTTGACAATAAGAGACTCAGAAGTTCAGATCTTAAAGAAATTGTCTAGATTAACTGGATCAGGAAAATGGCTGCCTGGAAAAAAAATCACAAGATGGTTTTTCCCTTAAAGTTCCTGACAAGAGATCAAGCTGTACATCAGCTCTTCTACTTCTGTCAGAACAAGGAATACATGAAAAATAGTTCTGGTTAAAAAGAAAATGTGGGCTGAAACACTTTCTAACTGAAAAAATGAGATCACAATTGAAATTTTCTGCAGGAAAATATCATTTTTAACAGATTTTTCTGCCAAGGAAAAACTAGAATATGTCAGGTTAATTGAAAATGCCATTTTTCACAACTCTTCATTCCACGAAATGTATTGATATTTTCATCCTAACCCAGAACAAAAACAAGTTAAGTGTCAGAATTTTGTGCATGATGAAAATTTCATTTTTCAGTCAGCCCTACTGAAAAGTAATCTGGGGGAAGTCATCAGAACATTTTTCTTTTGACCCCTCAGAATGTTCCTTTGCCATTATAGTTCTATATAAAGCTACTGTTGATTTTCATTTTATTTAATTAGTCCACAACCTCCTCATTTCCTGAGAAAGTCATTCCTCAGCTTATGAGTTCTATCTAAAAGTCCATTTTGCTCTGTTCCCTGAAGCGTAAATGTTCGTCTCACAACAACTGCAAGATAATTAATTTCACAAGTGGATTTTATGGATCTGATTTTTATTTAAAAAAAAAGTTGGACATTTTCAGGGCTGAATAAATTATGCACTTTATTTGTGCCTGCTGGGGTCACAAATATATGCATGGTTTGTAGACTGCATTAGACAAGTAGCCAGTTAAATGTCCAATTCACCCAGATATGTGAGCACCTATCTAAATCTGAGCACACAAGTAGTCTCATGGATTTCAGTGAGATTCCATGTGAGTTTAAACACATTGACATGGGCAAGCAAATGATTAACATTATTAAAACCCAATTGAAACCACTGGAACTATTCACATATTTAAACACAGGCACATGCTCAAGTGTCTTTCTGAGTCAGAGCCAAACTATCAGGAAGTGAGTAGTATTTGGATACAGACTATGCAGTTATTGTATTAGGTGAGTGACTGCACATGCCTTTGGCCCATGACTCTGGACTTTTTTGTCAATCAGCTCCTGTGCATCAGGGTGATGAGGAGGAAAATGACAGAAGACTGGCACTGAAAAAAAAAAGAAAAATGTGAATTTTGAAAGAGAATTGACTTTTAAAAATACATTTGTTTACCTGCTAATGCAAACCATAAATGCCTTTGCTATAGTTACCATTGGAAATCACCTCTTTTTGTAGAGAGGTTTCCACCCATACAGGTCACTTTCCAACATACTGCCAACATCAAGCATTCAAAAACCATGAATCAGACCAAAAAAATCCATGAGATTTTTTTTAAGTATAAAATTAGGGGTCTTCTTATCTGATTTCCTGTTTCTGAGCCCTTAGGATTCACTCAGTCCATATTTTTAGTGTTTTCTCTAAAATCAAGAGGGCTACAAAGTATGTTTACTTTTTTGTTTTCATGAAAACAGAAAATTTCAGGTATTCACCTCACTCCTGGACCAGAGGTTTTAAAGGAAAACACTGAACATAACAAGATTTTTGGTTAAATCACAAGAGTTGGTGATAGTGCTCTTCTGAGAAGAATAATGTGGGAAACTGTATACTGTGTCAGTCTTGTATTACCCTGAAACCTATTATAGTGCAATAAGCTACAAAATAATCAGAGCAATATTTCCAGGAAATGGGCATACTCTATATCAGACAATAAATTACTGGCGTCCTCCATTCAATGACTGGGCCTGCTGTTGGCGTTTCAAGTATGTTGCCACTACTGAGTTGTCATCTGGGACTATCATGATCTGTGTGGGAAACTTCACCACAGTTTGACAGGAACTCTTCTGGATGAGTCAAAACTGAATGTTACTACAGCTAAACCAGAAAAGCTGAGCTAAATTTGTTTAGCTAAGTGTTATTCTTTGTATATCACTCAATCATCTTCTAGAACTTGCTGAGTGACAAATAGAAGGGATTTTAGTATTAACATTAGACTGTCATCTATTCCAGTTCTTCAAAGTACATTTTTTAAACTTTTTTCTTTATTCTATAACTCTGAAATGCTTCTATCTAGTTTCTTGGACAGCTGCCCAACATTATGAAAAAGTTGCAAATGTGGCCATACTTCTTATGTGTACGCTATTCTAATTGCAATGCAATTTACTCATTGCAATATGTTACAGAACAAGATCCTGTAACTACATTTCTCTACGATTAAGGCATCTTTTTCTACTATGTATGTAGGCAAATGTCTCCTTGGGCATCATAGAACACTTCACTACTAGACAAAAGACCCCCATTCCATGGGACAGTGGAAACTAGGTAGATGCCTAGGTAGACTGCAGGAGTCCACTAACTCTGTAGTCATACTGGTGGACATGACTGGATAACTGCATCTCCTAACAGGGGTGATAAGGTATTAATTGCAGTCATCCCATCTGCCTGGATAAAACAATATTCTGAGTCTGAGGACTTCTTTCTGAACATGTCCTTTATTTGAATTCTTTAACTTGTTTCATTTAAATTCACCTATAAAGCTCATGATAATAACATACTCACCTTCAGACTTGCTCTTAGTTCCTCCTCCTCCTTGTGTCCCTCTGCACTCATCCAAATCCTTTCCTTTATTTATATCTCCTGGCCAAGAGCTCCCATTAATGTGATTGTTGTGTACTTCAGTGAAAATGCACCAGGTCTTCTTTTGCTCCTGTTTTGGTCTTGTGCTTCACTTTAGTTGCTCTCTTTGCTTGGAATAGTCTCCCATGTTTTGTTTTCAGAACACCTTTTCCTCTCTCCAAATTCTTCCTTAAAAGCCACTTCTTCCAAGAATTCTCCTTACCTTTTACTGTTTGCCATGAATCTTCCTCCAAACCACCCCATACCTGAACTGCAGACTTGTGTCTTTGTTTGGTCCCTGCTTAGTCTAGAAACAGTCCAAAAACAACACACTTTGCTCCAAGATTGTGAAGTGCATTTTAAATGTACAAGGCTATAAAAGCCATTACCAAAGCTAAAAATAATTCAAGCTCTCCTTTTATTTCTTTACAAAATGAAAGATATTAGGCACTGAATCTTGCTTTTCTTAATACCCTGGTTAGTTCTCTGTAGTTTAGGGACATGATTCACATGAATAAGGGTATCAAGATGTTACCCAAGAATGTAAACTTTCTTGTCAGGTTTTCTGTCATGTTTGGATGGCTAATTGAACTGGGAGGATTTGGTTTCTCCTCATGTAAATGAAAAATATTTCTGAAAGGACTGGTGAGGTAAAGATTCAGAATGAGATTCAAAGGTGCTAATCCAGCTTTTAAAAAGTACTCTTTGGCCAGGAAAATAAAAGTTTAAAATGCTATTGAAAAATTGGAAGTGTCAAGAAAAGAATAACTACAGTGAGGCTGTCATCCAATTACAGTTTAGTGAGATCAAGCCTGTCATCCATTGATGTTATTTAAAACTATTTTTCCTCTAAAGATCAATCCCAAATACCTTTAAGTACTAAATTCCTTCTCAACTTTCATTTTTCAGAACATAAGAGGTTCTCCATCAAAGAGAGCTTTATTTGATGTAAATGCTTGATTAGGAACCATTTTATATTTCTGAAAAAGGTGAGGACTCTCAACCAGGACTCATAAAATATACATGCTTGTACTCTAAGTCATAAAGTACATTTTTAGTAACCCATTCCAAATGAAAAAATAATTGCTTTTCATTACCTCCAATAAGAGCATAAGAATGTTCATACTAAAATCATACCAATGAGCTATCTAGCCCAGTATCCTTTCTCCCAACAATGGGCAAAGTTAGGTACTTCAAAGGCAATGAACAGAACAGGTAACCATCAAATGATCCATCCTGTCGTGTAGCCCCAGCCTCTGACAAACAGCAATCCCTGCTCAACTGGCTAATAGACACTGCTGGACCTATCCTGCATGAACTTACCTAGTTCTTTTTGAACCTTGCTATAGTCTTGGCCTTCACAACATGGTCTGTCAAGGAGTTCCACAGGTTGACTGTGTGCCATGTGAACAAATACTTCCCTTCATTTATCTTAAAGTGTCTGCTTATTAATATTTAGTAACTGGCCTAGTAGGGCAGCTACCATACTTATGGAAATAGCATGAAAGAGATAGAAGACAAGTGGGCAAGCCTAGCTGGCAGTAGAGCAAAGTGTTGGGATGGCATGGAAAACAAAGAAAAGGAGCATTGGGACTAAGTTTAAGGTATGCTTTTTTCACTGGACTCCTTAATCTGAAGGAGAAAATTACATTGGCTCCAGACACCATTAAACTAGGGCAACCTGACATAATCAGAAGCTATTGCTTTCTGGGAATGGAACCTGCACTTCCACTATTCTCAAATCAGAGTGCTCCCATGAGGAGCAGCCTTTTGTACTGGGAAAGCCACTTGTCTAAATGGATAATACTGTAAGCCAAAAGTCATTGGAGGCTGCTTTAAGCTTTATTGTCTTGCCTCTGTGATTTTATCAACTTGTCATCTTTTGTTATTACAATGAAGCAAGATGAACTCTTTGATGATGATGATGATGATGATGATGATGATGATGATGATGATGATGATGAAAGATTTAAATGGAGCACATTCAGCAACCTGATCTGATTTCAGAGATGGTTCCCTTACTCTTGGAAAGCTCCAAGAAAGCAATTAAGGGCAAGTCATGATGAACAGTTAAAATCCCTGCTATGTTTGCCAAGTTCCAGTGCACTCTGGCATTCCTTTGCTGAAATCTTTGTCATGTTTGCTTGGGCTGATTTTTAGTCTGACTTTTTTTATGTTCTTTTGTTGCTAAATTTCCTTTTGTTGTCTGTGACATAGTAAAGAGGTACAATGATCTTGCCACTGGAAACAATTAAGACTCTGCAAGACCAAGTCCTTCTGTTTTTGTAAACCCCTATACTGCTTGGTTTAATCCCTTTCAATCAGTCCTTAATCTTTACACTTGTACGTGTGGTTGGTTTAGATCCTTATCTTCCCTCACCTTCCTTGTGGCTGTTGCATGTTCCTATAACTTTCATGATTTCTTCTGAGAAATCTTAAAGCCATGTTGCTTGATAATTTTCAGTTACAATTTAAAAGTTATAAAAGATATCTTTAAAGGGCTTTTTATCTTGTCTACACTGAAGTGTTTACTCATCATTGAGTTGAGTAAGGTGAACTACTGTTAACTGAAACTAAGGCTTCGTCTAAACTTCAGTGCTGGGTCAATGGGAGATACATAATCTATGTACTGTAGAATTCATATCTCCCATTAACTTGCTTACCCTCCTTTACCAAAGCGATGGAAAATGCTCCTTGTTTGATGCAGCATCACTCTTTGCTGGGGGGACAGAGTTACTGCATTGAATGGAGAGTACTTCCGGGATGATTGACTGGGTCTCTACTGGCCAGTTGGTTGATTGCACTGTGTTGATCTGTGGAAACCAACACAGGCTTTTCAGTGTAGACAAGGCCTAAGCTATACTAAATACCACAGTTTCAGATAGCATGGTTGAGCCCTGCTCTGAGAGCTAGAAACATTTTTTCTTCTCTGACTAGTGTATTCATTCCTGACTAGATTCTGAGGAGAAGTATAATGAATTGTTCATATCCTATCAGTCATCTCATGTCAGCAAGCCATGTACAACTGCTGAGCATCCATTAGACAGTCACTCTTTATCATGGACTCCCACTAATTTCAAGGGGATGGAATGCTTGTCTTGTTTATATTTTTATTTCTTTGATTTTCTTCCAAGTATTTTACCGACCCTAGGGTGAACTCTCTCTTGAATCATTCTGCTCCTGATCCTGCTATGGAAACCCGCCAAACATAAATGTTACAAAAGAAAAACTTCAGTCTCACATCTGTCCACACTGCAGATAGTAGGATTCTTCCTAGACTAGGTAGATAGACAGGTGCTAGCTCTGATTGAATACCACATTAAAAATAGCAGGTGTCCATGAATGAATGTGTCTATGATTGCTCAGGCTAACTGCCCAGGCATCAAGCCTCATAAATGATAGAGGAGTGAAATGGTCAGTGAACTAGATTCCTTGCCCTCCAAAAACACACAAAGGTGCAAAAGAGACAACAAATGGTTGTCTTTCTTTTCTCATATAATTCAGGGTGCAAGTATCAGGCAGCTTGCTGCTGGATTTGTTTTTTTTGGTTTGTTTGTTTTTCCATACATCTTGTGATTTTTTTTTTCATGTATTATTCCATGAATTTAGGGTGATTAACACATTCATAGGTCAATAACACATTCATAGCTCAAAATCATATCCTGTGTCCTTTTCTTTAATTGCAGTGTGCAACAGTCTGCTATTTTTCATGTAACTCTCAGAGTGTATGTGCTAGTGTGAGGAAAGATCTCTTCCTCGGCTAATTAGGTTAAAAACATTACTCATCTAACTCTTGCAAATGTGGTGCAGATTCAGGATGCGTAAGCCATAACAACAATAATTCTTACCTCTTTTATAATGCTTTTATTCACAGAGCGCAAACATGAATAATGTCTCTCTTAAAAATGTGTTAACTATCTAATAGTACCGTCCCTTAGGGCTATTCTTCTGTATGAAAGAACATTTAATTGTTTTTTAATTTTTGTAAGGCTACTATTATAGGCTTATGAGAAGGAAATTGAATGTATTGTGAAGAGATACAGGAAGGTATAATGTAGATAGGTGATCTGAAAATCATCCTCTCCAGTGTTCTACCAATACACTCTTGCTTGGATCATGATTTTGGAGGGTTGGGTCTAGAGGGCCAGAAATTCTTATTGTGACTGCTATAACAACCTGCATCACCATCACCTATGTTATTGTAGCCAAGTTTCAAAGGGATCGCAGTGTTAGTCTAGTTCAGCAAAACAAACAAGGAGTGTTCTGTTACCCTAGTGGACCAGTCTAAAATTAGTGGATATTTTTCATCTAGTAGGAATGAGACCAGTATCAAAAATGCTTAAAATACTTTTTTTTTCTCCTGTGTTCAATAAAACACATCCATCTAGGGGATATGATTTTTTTTCTAAAACCTTCAGAAGCATCTGATATTGGCCACTTCTGGAGGCAGCAGGCAGCTATGTTGGCTAGATTAGTGTGGTAAGTTCCATTTCAATAAAATTTAAGGTGTTCATCAGAGTTTCAAATTTAGGCAAACAAGGCCATGAAGTTTTCCATGGAGAATGCTAGCTTACTTCTTTTGCTGGTCTCCCATGATCTGGTTTGCCTTGTTTCTGCTTCCATCCAATATCAGACCCCTATTTGCAGAATTGCTTGCTGAAGTCATCATTTCACTGAGTGTTCAGCTCTCTCTGGACCTCCTTGAAAGCAGCAGCTGAAAAGCATCAGAAAGGAACATCAGCAATCAGGTTATTAGAAGTATCTGGAGATGTATGAATTCATCTGAACTATTTCTATTAGCATGGATTGTAACTGGAACTAAGGATCAGTATGTTGAAGGAAAAGAAAGGAGAGAGCAACATCTTAAACTATTGCTTTGGTAATGTCGAGGCATCACTTTTATAAAACGAAGTATCTTTCTAAAAGTAAAAAGAGCATGGGCAAAAACAACTTGTGTGCTTAACTCAACTCAAATTTCAATCCACTGTAAGGTAATTCATACAATAAATTACAGAAGGGTAGCCATTTTAGTCTGTGTAGAGCAGAAACACAAAAGTCCTGTGGCACTTTAAAGACCAATAAATTTGCTCAGGCATAGGCTTTCATCGGCAGCAACCTGCTTCATTACTGCCCATGCAAGCTTATTCCCGAAGATATTTGTTAGTCTTTAAAATGCTACAGGACTCTCATTCATACAGAAATGGTTCTCTGTTCCACCTGAAGAAAGAGAAACACTCTTCCCCTGCCTGGCTGGATCATGGTCATCTTTGATTGACGACCAATCAGTCATGGAAACTTGCTATCACAAACTGCATACTGGTAGGGGCAGACATGGTAAAAGAAGACAGACAATAGACTAGTCAGTAGGGATGGGAATGTGGGAGAGTGTGTCTCACAAGTATTTTTTCCATTATTTGAATTAGATAAAAATTATATTTTTCTGGACAGTAACTGTCAACATCATTCTTAGTTTCATTTTGAAAGACGGTACTGTTTGCTTTTGTCCACTGTTTTGGTTTCCTCACCCACTAAGTCCTTTTCTAAACAGATTGTCAAAGGGTTGCTAAATTTATTAGTTAATTCCCATTACTTTTTCTATTTTGCTGTTGTCTCTCTCATCAAAAAGAGCCATTCTTAGTTTTGCCTATTGAATATCTATACACAGATTACATACCAGAGCACAAAAGGAGACAGAGAGACTGAGATACCCAGCTAAACAATATGAACACAGTTATACAATTGATTAATCATCAAGCTACAAAAGAAGTTTAGCAAAAAAAGACAAATGCTATCAACTACCATAACAAAGAAACCAATTTATCTTCATTCAAAATCTCTATAGGCTGTAGTTTATTATGTCAGGAGTGGTGTGTTTTAATTCCTGTCCCTACTCTATGCTCTACATACAGGTTAATTAAGATCATCCTTGATTTTACCAGCTCTAATTACTCATTATTTCTTCCAGCATCTGCACGGACAAGTTGTTCTCATCTGACATTACATCCTTTCAGATTTCAGTCATGTTGCATTTTTAAGAGGAATGTGCTACTTTAATATTTTTGTACCTCTACCATGAATAGTCTGAGAAGAAAAGTGTTACCAGTTCTCTATTAAACAAACTTCTTGATTTGTATTTGTTTGGTATTTAGGGAAAAAAAAGAAAGAAACGTTCAAACTGCAGGCTAATTCACTTCTGATGGAATGCCAGTGTCAGGATACAATATACAATTATTGCATATGATGGGTTAAAGCAGAGGTGCTGCAACAATTTTTTTGTAGTGAGAGCACTGAGCACCATTGAACTAAAGTGTAAACCCTGAATATAATGCAAACCATTTCAAGCAAAGAGGTGCATTAGCACCCTCCACATCAGGAGTTCCAGCACCTTTGGGTTAAGGATTGGTCTTTTATCATACAACAGACAGGAATGAACTCTTTCAGGCTTTATATAGTGTGTATAATTATTTTTTCAATCTGCTTTTCTGTGATACAAGGTAAGTTATTTGCTGAGAAATCTTTCTGCACATTGCTCAGTTGCTTGTAAACTTAAGAAGCGTAAGTTTGTGGCTTGTTTGATCATCTCTCTCAGCTTATTCTTAGCTCATGAGTAAAAACAACTTAGATTTCTGAAGAACTTTAATGTATTTTAAAGAAAGCCTCACTTGTTAAGGACTACTGACACTGATATGTAGCATGGTTGTTAAGAATCTATTGCTATGTCTACATATATTTTTTAGTTTGGACTTGCTAGTCTGAACTAAAAGTGTCCGAGGTTAGTTCGGACTAATCGCAGCTTTTTTAATTCAAACTAGCTATGCATGTTACCAGTAGGTCAAACTAACTTTTTAGTTCAAACTAGGACACACAGCTAGTTTGAACTAATGTTTTAGTTTGAAATTTTTTAGTTTGAACTAAGCTTTAGACAGTGTCTACATTGAACTTAGTTCGAACTAAAGATCCATCTCCAGCTGCTGCAGCAAGCCAGATCCATCCCCTCTGCCCCCTAAAATTCCATGCCTGGGGCTTTGCCCCGTTCGCCCCGGCATAGTTACACCCCTGGTGATGTCTCTCCTTTAAATTGATCATGGTTTTTCATCCTAATGGAATTACTTTTCTTTGGAATTTAGTATCCAGAATAAAATTTTCTAAAGTATTTAAGTATCTTAGGCTCTTAAGTGCCATTTTCATATGTGGCTTAGACATTTAGGAGCCTAACTGTCAGTGAAACTCAATGGGATGTAAACTCCTAAATCACTTAGACCCTTAGAAACTTTTATCTTTTATGTTTCAGATCCTTCCAGTCCTCCTTCTTCTTTGGTTCTGCATGTCCAGCAACAGTGCTTGCAAGAATCGCTTTTCATCATTTGCGTTTGGCAGGGATGTCATGCCCTTTACATAAACATCCCCTTTGGCCTTAAAATCTATGGAAGGCTCCCTAATCAAGCCCTCCTGTAAAGTTACATAAGCCTTCATCAGAAACCATCCTCTGTTTTGGTCTCCTAATAAGAGATGCCAAGATAATTCAGATGTACAGGGGATCATCTTTCCTGTTTTCATATCTCATTCACAAAATGTGATTTATACACTGTCTGAAAACATAAGCAGGCATGGGACAAGGAAGGAAACAAAATTCTGGAAGGAAACAAAATGGTGGCAAAATTCTGGCAGGACTGGTCACAGCATATATAATTTTTGTATGGCAAAATACAATGCTAATTAACAGCATGCTCCATTTGGTGACTTATTGTGGTTGATTTGGAACAACCCTTCATAACAAAGATTACTTATATTTCAGTGTGTTCCACTGAATATTTTTAACAGATGAGTGACTCACAGGCATAAACACAGCAGTTTATATAGAGTATGGCTTCTATTTTAAAGAATTAACTTAGTTGGAGTGAAAGCCAAGCATTTTACAATATTACTTTATACAGCCTATATAATTTTGTAAATAAGGCTAAATATAAATGCTACAGCTAATACAGATTCTTTTATTATTCCATTGGTGGAGGTTTGTGGAGCAGATGGCTCTTCTTATGTTCATGAGGTGTGTGTGGCAATGGTGGGTAGAACAGCTGATGACCATGACGTCCCAGACATTCACAGAATCATTAGTGTCCATTCTGGGCAAAGAAAGTTGCACTCTGTTGTTCCATGAGACTGAGGATTATATTAGAACAAGAGAATGTGGAGGGAGATTTAAAAAAATCATAATACATTTTCTTGGGAAGGCAGTGAACACAGTTGATCTGTTTGAAAAAGGTTATATTCAGCTTTTATAGTTCCAATTTCTAATATTATCTAGAGTGTGGGTTTTGGGGAGGAGGGGGAGGAGAAAAGGGCAGGATTCTCTATTCCTTCTAAAAGGAGACACAAAATATTTCATCCCTCCATCAGTTTCAGTAATTTAGAACACTGAGGTAAGGATGTTGATTTCAGCTTTCAATTAAATGGTCCAATTAGGCACAACTTGTTTTAATCAACAAGGAGTATATCAAAAACCTCGAAGTAGTAGATGCAACTCATGCAAACATGAATAATATTCCTCAGAACTGGCAACCATCAAGAAGAACTGAGATGCACTCCATCCGTAGAGCTTTTGAAAAGGATATCCTCAAAGGAGGCACCAAACAATTAGAGCATATCCAGTTATAACTCTTCTCCTGTTACAATCTGTCAAAGGAACAGATTCATGAACGTGCATTTCTCTGCGTTGCTTTCCCCACCTTCCCCATGGGAAGTGAACGTCAGGATCTTAGTGCCATAGAACATTTTCAGAATTCTAGCAATATGCTGCATCTGCTACTTTGACTTTTACAGTATTTTTTATTTTGGTTGGCTGATTAGATCCTTGACAGCAAATAGAGTAGCAATACAGCTAACTGAGGTACAAAATATTTAGCAGCATTTGGTAAAATAGTATACTTCAAAAAATTATATAGAACAGGGAAAATGGTACAATTATTTATCAAAAATAGTAGTGTGATAGACTGTGATAGTTGGAGCTTTAAGAATAGCAGGGACTGGGTAGTTATTGTACCTTTGAAGTTCCGAAGCTTCTGTGTGGTAAAGTTCAAAACACTTCTCTATGACCAGTCAGCTTTAACCAAATTTCTTCGGGGACTGAACATAAGAATAGAATTGGCTCACTGTTGCTCATAACAAGCATCCTTTCACTGTGGTAATTCAATTATTTTGCTGTTCTCATCCCAATAAAATCATTGTAGCTAAATTAAAAGGCAATAGCTGAGTGGACTTGGGGATAGAAAGTGACCAGTCAGTGAATATCTATAGTCTTCCTCCCAGGAGGTTAAGAATATTGTTGACTGGATCAAAATCAACCAATCAGATATCATACAGATTTTCTGCATACTGATTGGCTCCTCAGTAATAGAGTACCCTTAGCTCAGTTTTAAAGACTGTCAACAATCTTTGCTACCAGATTGGTAAAGAGATCAGTTATGATTTTTTGATTTCCATCACAATCCCATTATCAAAAAACAAAGGAGGAGTCCTATGGCACTTAAAGACTAACAAATTTATATACTGCATGAGCTTTAATGAGAGAAAATCCCACTTAGAATCATAGAATCATAGGGTTGGAAGCGACCTCATAGGTCATCTAGTCCAACCCCCTGCCAGAGGCAGGACCACTCCCACTAAACCATCCCAGTCATGGTTTTGTCCAGCTGGGCCTTAAACACCTCCAAAGATGGAGATTCCACCACCTCCCTCAGCAGCTCATTCCAATGCTTTACCACTCACCTAGTAAAAAAGTTTTTTCTAATATCCAGCCTTGACCTCTCTAACCGCAACTTGAGACCATTGCTCCTCGTTCCTTCCTCTGTTACTACTGAGAACAATCAAGCTCCATCCTCCTTGGAGCATCCCTTCAAGTAGTTGAAGGTTGCTATCAAATCCCCCCTCAATCTTCTCTTCTGCAAACTAAATAAGCCTAATGCTTTCAGTCTTTCCTCATAGGGCTTGTGCTCCAGCCCTTTAATCATTTTGGTTGCCCTCCTCTGAACTCTCTCTAGCATGTCCCTGTCCTTTTTGTAGTGGGGAGCCCAAAACTGAACACAGTATTCTAGATGTGGCCTCACCAGTGCAGAATAGAGGGGAATGATCACATCCCTTGATCTGCTGGTAATACTTCTGATGCAGCCCAGTATGCCATTGGCCTTTTTGGCAGCAAGAGCACACTGCTGACTCATATCTAGCTTCCCATCCACCAGGACCCCCAGGTCCTTTTCTACACTGCTGCTACTTAGCTGAATGTTCCCCAGCCTGTAGCAGTGCATGGGGTTTTTCCATCCCAAGTGCAGGATTTTACACTTGTCCTTATTGAACCTCATAAGATTTCTATTGGCCCACTGTTCCAATTTGTCTAGGTCTCCCTGAATCCTGTCCTTGCCCTCCAACGTGTCTACTGTTCCCCCCAGCTTGGTGTCATCCGCGAACTTACTAAGAGTGCAGTCTATTCCATCATCTAGATCATTGATGAAAATGTTGAACAGAACCAGCCCCAGGACTGACCCCCGGGGCACACCACTCGTTACTGGTTGCCAGCTAGACATGGAACCATTGATTCCTACACGCTGAAACCGTTGATCTAGTCAGTTTTCTATCCACCTTATAGTCCACCTATCCAACTTCCTTAATTTGCCAATGAGAATGCTGTGGGAAACTGTATCAAAAGCCTTGCTAAAATCAAGGTATAGCACATCAACGGTTCTTCCTGCATCCAGAAAACCAGTCATCTGATCATACAAGGAAATGAGATTGGTCAGGCATGATTTACCCTTGGTAAATGCATGCTGACTGTTCCTGATCACTTTATTTTCTTCTAAGTGTTTGAGGATGGATTCTTTGAGAACCTGCTCCATAATTTTTCCAGGGATTGAGGTGAGGCTGACAGGTCTGTAATTCCCCGGATCCTCCTTTTTCCCTTTCTTGAAAATAGGCACTACATTTGCTTTTTTCCAATCCTCTGGCACCTCCCCCATTCTCTGTGAGTTTTGAAAGATAATGGCCAGCTGTGCTGCTATCTCATCGGCCAATTCCCTTATTTCATTGGATGCTTTGAAGATGGGGGAACTTCATTTTGAAAAATTACACTAAAGTTTATGACCATAATAGGAAGAATTCCAGACATCATCAAGTAAGATATTCAGAAGGTATGTAACAATCTGTGTATTCAGCTGGGGAATGTCCTGGTTTGTTGTTCCTTGAAATAAACATTGAACATGGCTTGATTTTTCTCAAGGAGACAAATTTTAATGTTCTCAGCAGATACTAGCTTGCCATTAAATTCCATTTGTAAAAGAATCTCATTGTCCAGGCAATCCAAACTGTAGTGATATTAGTTGACATGGGATCTTGAGAAGCAGGATACTTAAGAATCATCTTCTGAGACCTTAACTGCTCCACTTCTCAGGAACAGAAACAGGAATTTCTCAGGAGCTGCATCAAGACTGTGGAATTTTCTCTCACAGAAACTTTGAATGAACACTAGCCTCACAGTGTCCCAATCTATGTTATTCTTGCTTTCCTACTAAACAATACAGAATAGAACTCATTTAATAATTATTATTACATAATATAATAATATTATTATTAAACAATGCATAAGTGCAAAAAGCTATGTCTACACTAGCAAATTAGTCCAGATTAAGGAGGCTTAACCCAGACTAATTTGGTCTCTGGCTACACTAGATTTTGCCTAGTTCGAATTAAAAAAAATTTTAGTTCAACTAAGCAAAGCTTAATTTGAACTAGTTAGTTCGAACAGTAAGTTCAAACTAGCTGCTTAGTTTGAATTTTAGTTCAAACTAATGTGATATAGCCGTGCTAGTTTGAACTAAATAAGTTCAAACTAAGCGGTTAGTTTGAACTAGCCACAGTTTTTAGTTTGAACTAACTTTTAGTTTGAACTAGGTGCACTTTTTTAGTTTGAACTAAAAAGTTAGTTTGAACTAAAAAAATGCAGCTAGTTTGAACTAAAACACCATGGTTAGTTTGAACTACCCAGGAACTGGTTAGTTCAGACTAAAGAAGTCTAAACTGAGCTTCCTGGAATAGACACAGCTTAATAGGCAATTTTAGTGTTATTTAAACTGTTCAGGACAAAACCAAATATCACCTATTGGTTCTACTCCATTTAAGATTTTATACTATTCTCATGAACAAGGTAACAGTGTTCTTTTCAGAATTAAAAATTAACAAAGAGATTGGGGTTGATCACCTGAGATAGCCAATCCATTTCCCCCCTCCCCACTTACTTTCTACCAAAGGAAATGTTGTGTATGTCAGGTTATAAGTGTAAGGTAGGCTTAGAAGCTGTGCCTAACAGCTTGGGGGGGGGGCATCTAATCTGCATGGGTCCTGTATTGGCATGAACACAAAGAGCACAATTAGGTATCAGCATACTGGGTGCAAGGCAAGGTAATGGTATTTGGGGTTAATCTGATCACAAATCTGTCAATATGTGTAATTCTACTGAAGGGAAATGAAAAAAAAACTGTCTTTTGTGAATTGCTACTCTCTGTTTGTTTCAAATCTGTCTGGGTTAGTTAAAGGGTAAAAGTTACCCTTAGTTAAAATAAGATTTGTAGGAAAGGTGACTGCATATTTCAACCTGAAAGAAGTTGAAGACAGGGATGGGGAGTTTTAGGCTATTTCTGCGTCTCCTCCTATTGCTTCCCCTGTCTAATGTTAGCTATGGCTAGGCTTCTTCTGAGGCCTTTGTCATTTAGATAGAGACAGCTGTTCACCACTACCTAAAGTTAAGAGCTGGAATCACTAGGGAGAGAAGCAAACTCTCTCTGAGCTAAAATCACGAGAAAGCAAATCCTCTCTCTGAGCTGAGATCACTGGTGGGCGGGGCTGGCAGACAGCAGGCAGAGCCGGTGGATGGTGAGAGCAGCCAGAGGTGAGCTGGGTGGTGTGAGTGACCGATGGGCAGAGCCAGTGGACAGTGGGTGGAGCCAAGGGATGGTGCTAGTGGATGGAGTGACTGGCCAGTAGATGGCGCTGGCAGGCAGCTGGCATGAGAGACACACCCTACGTACCCTAGGGTTTGTTGGGAGCCTAGTTAGCACTGATTCTCCAGATTGGTGCTAGTTTTGCCATTAAGTCTTTTATGTTCTGTTATGCAGTGTGGGTTGTTGGGAACTTTGCTCTGTACTGATTTGCTAGTTCAGCACCGATTTCTGTTATTTGGCCTTTTACACTCTGTTTTACAACTATTAAACATTCTGTTTACTACACTCAGACTCGTGCTTGCAAGTGGGGAAGCCTTACCCCTTTGAGGTGCCCAGGGAACAGTGCAGGATTTCCCAGAAATCTGGGTGGGAGTTCGAGGTGGTTGGTTCATTATTGGGAAACCCCTAGGTATAGAACCCGGCCCTTGTTCTGCCAGCCTGCCGTGGCAGAAGGGTTACATAAGGAACTGCAGTACAAGAAGGCAAGTTGGGCACAAATGCAGTTCTTTGGTTGCTTCCCCAGTTCATCTGGCTCCAGATCCAGAAATTCAGTTAGGCTCAGGAGCTCCTGCGCTTTTTACTGATATCTCTTCCAAGATGAATCATGCTGCTTTCACAAGAGGATCAAATAAGATTATTCAGTCAGAAGTGGAAGTAACTGATATGGTGGCCTCTATTTGCCAATTGGAGAGCACTTAAAAGTGAAGAAAACTTAAAAGTATAGAGCAATTTTTACTTTAGCTTGACACTATGAAGCTATTGGTTTGGATCATTGACCTACAGTAATAGTAACCAAGTGACAGCTATATGCTATAGACATAAAGAATTGTTTTAAACCTAAAGATCACAGGCCACAATACTCAAGAGAAATATATGGCAAAGAACCAGTAGACTTTCCTACCAGTTGTACAGGAAACCGCTGCAATATATCCAGACAGATATGAGTAATGTAAGCAATTGGAGCTAGATCTTTTAGCATTAAGAAGCAAAAAGTACTGATCACAAAATAAGGTGTCCTATATAGAAAGGTCCTGACATATGGTATGCCTGTATCTTCCTTATGGAAATATAGGATACTAGAAGAATCAGTTTATCTGGTCTCTCTGCTAATCAAAGAATGCTAATCAAATGGAGATATATCCCCATGGATTGTTACAGGTGTTTTCAGCTATGTGCCCCAGCATTAGGCATAAATCTCACCAAGTGTCTTTGCACTATAATTTAGAGGAAAGGACCCTTGATCCAAAACTGGCAGTTCCTTGAATACTGGACTTGTGAAAGAAATACTCCAAAGTTTACAATTTTGTTCATGACCATGAATTAGAGTTCACGTGCAAAGTAACTGCCCATGTAAGAAATAGAGATCCTGATTTTTGATGATGGTAATTACAGATGGCTATTGAAATATAAAGTGGTACCTGATTGTATAGAGCAACTCCATCTTTGCATTCCATTAAAACTTGTTACTAATTAAAAATAAAAAGAACAACATTTCTTGTCTAATGAGTCTTGCATTGGTTAAAATAAAATGTGTAGTGTGAATGACACTAGTATTTTGAGTTATATTCTTCCAGTTCCTTTCTCCTTGAAAAAAAACATCAGTCACTAGTGAAAGATATTCCATTTTTGGAAACCAGAGCTTGACCTTATAGCACTCCTTGAAAAGTCCCAGAGATGTCTTCCTTATGTTGCTCAATTAAACAATTCTCCAGGCTCCACACAGCCATCTATACGTATGTTACCAGTTAAAATGTCCTTGTATACAGATTCACATCTGTGAAAGCAGCAGGGAATATGGTTTATCTCTATGCCTCCACACTCCTTAAATTAATAATTCAATTAACCAATCCATCCAAACTGCCTTGTGTCATTAGAATTTTTCTCCTAAAGAACTCCCTGTTTTTACTGTGTTGTACCTTGAACAAACACTTTTGACTGACCAAATGGTCACCTTGCCATTTTTATAGCTCTCTATTAAACTTGTCTTGAGTTCTTCATCTGAACTCTGGCAAAGATGATTCTTGATATATTAAGTAATTCTTCCTCTAATGTATTTAGGTCAATATATGCAAACCTTGATGTCTAAAGTAGCCATTAGTTCATTTGTTACTGCTATAGTATGTAAAGGTTTCAACTGAGATTGGGGCATCCTTTGTGTTAGGCACTGTACAAATTCATAGTTAAGTGACAGTCCCCAGACCACAGAGCTTAAAGTCTGAATAGCCAAGACAGAAACAAATAGTGTTGTTGCTTCTCCCCAGCTTGAGCAGTTAACCAATATTTGGATGGTTTCCATTACAGTGTAAAATGGGTAATATGTTTAGTCTTTGATGAGTTCTCTTTATTTACAAAAGTATGCACAAACTTCTGTTCCCTTGAACACAGAAGATATACACATCAGCAAGCAACTTTCTTGTTTGTAATTGTCAAGTCTTTCTACTCAGGTCTGTGCCCAGGGAGTTCTGTTTCTCTATTCCCCCTCAGGACTACGCTCATGACTAATTCTCTGACACACACACACAGTTTGCCAAACAATCTACCAGCCTCTATGTCTGCAGCCAGGGAAACCCGCAACCAGTATGGTTTAATTCCTAATCAAGCCTTGCCACATGGCACATTGCCTTAGGCAGTGAATTCTATTGTTCCCATCTATCTCACTTCATAAAAAAGCTCAGTTGCTACTTCTATAAAGTCTGAAAGAAGGGTGCATAACATGCTCATCAGCTTTACCTTGGTCTGTAATTGTTGATACATTGAAGATTGCTTGATGTCAGCCATTAACAGTGGTATTAGCACATGTTACAGAGGGGAGAGAGATATTAAGTGATTTGCACAAGACTACACAGGAAGTTCAGGATGAGACCAGAACTGGAACCCAGATCTGGAACCCAGATCGTCTAAGTCCTAGACCAATATCTTAAACACAAGGCCAACCTCCCTCTTAGGTTTGGTATCACTATCTCTAGGTAGGTACCTATAGGTATGTATCCTTAAGGTAGGCCGCAATACTGCAAACATTTACATACACATTTAACACAGAAATTTGCTAAATTAAAGTCAGTGGCATTATTCACATGCCTAAAGTTAGTTAAGTCTGTGGGTGATGTTTGTAGAATTAGCCCTAAATGGTGCTGAGTACCTGAAGCTCCAAAATCAATGGCATTTACATGTACTCAACACTGCTGAAAAGCAGGCCACTTAATGAAGTTATTTAAGTGTATACCACTAATATGAATTTGGGGCCCTAAGTCTAGACATCCAGCTTTCCATATTTTGTACTTCAGTGCATCTGTATGAAACTGTTCTTAATTTTACAAAAACAATTTTGACAAAGCTAACAGTTGTTTGAGGTGAGAGTTTTATTTGATGTACTTCTCTCAGTTATGTTAACTACACAGAAATTATACTCATAAAAATAATTGCAAGCATATATGTTGTGCTTCCAGTCAGTAATTTATAAAAAGAAATTCTTTCCTCAAAACTCCTAAAATGGAAATTTTCAGAAAAAATAAATGTTTAAATTTAACACTTTATTAAAAAATACAAACATCCCTTCAGTGTAATTTTGTACATAGCTGTCTTTGACTATTTTGAGAATAAAAAGCCATCTTTATTTCAAGTGAAACAGCTCCACTAACCAATGTATTCAACAACAACAGCAGCAAACCTGATATAAATGCTTATTTGTTCTGTTTAAATCACTGTGTCTGGTTGAGAGTGAAGTTCTGGCTGAATCAGCACCATCTGCATTAGCTTCACAAGTTTGTTTAACTTACATTGTATCTATTCCTAAAAATTGTGGTGTCTTTTAAAAGTGTCATGGAACATCCATCACTGCATGTTTTTATGCTAAGCATTTGTTATGCTGACCCATTTGATTCAAACACCAAAGGAATCTAACTCTTTGCAGGAGCTCTGTCAAGGAGCAAAGACAAAGTTTTATTTTTAATGCGCAGGATTAAAAATTGTGTCTTTGGTAGTGTCAGCTCGCAGCTCAGTTTAGCTTAAAATAGAGGGAGGAAGAGATGACTCTAAGTCGCCTTTCCAGAACAGCCCTTAAATTGTGACTGCACTAACATCTACAAGTTGGGAATGGGCACCTAGTAGTCATTATAGCACTAAGGATCTCCAAACAGCACCATGCTCTTATCCTACCCTTGACATACTTCCTGTAACAGGTGAAGGTTACAAGTGAAATTAGAGCAAGCTACGGTGCCTTTACATTACCTGGTCTCAGGGCGGATTTTATTGAAAATACAGAGAGACTAGGCCTTCCCTGGTTGACTATGGTGGCCTTACCTCCTTCCCTGACTGCTCTGTCCTGGGAAGGCAAAAGTTTTTATGCTCTGTGTAGCCTAGTTCTCTCAGGTGCCACCTGCATGGAGCGTATGAAGTTCAGCATGCCATGACCTCAGAAGTGTGTCTGACATCAGCCTTCTTAGCAAAACAAGAGTTTCCTCTCCAGCCAAGTCTCAAGTTTCAATTTCGCTGCCTAACTGAAAAAAAAAGATGAATATTAACTAATTAATATTAACTAATATTAACTAATTAAGACTACCATGTTGAAGACTAACAAATTTATTTGTGTTAGTTTGTTAGTCTTTAACGTGCCACAAGACTTTTCTTTTGTTTTGCTGAAGTAGACTAACATTTTCAAAAAGAAGACTAGAATAGAGTATATTCATAGGGCTGGAAGGGACCTCATGAGATCATCTAGTCTAACCCCCTGGGGTTTGAACCCAGGCTCTTCTACACATAAAACAGACAGGCTATCCACTACACTATGGGGACTAATACTTACCTGAGTCAGCCTAGTAGCTTACTTCATTGGTTTTTGCTTATGTCAATTTCCAAAGGGATAGCCATGTTAGTCTAATCAAGCAAATAAAAACAAGGAGTCGTGTGGCACTTCAAGACTAACAGATTTATTTTTCGCATGAGCTTTCATGGGAGAAAACCCCACTTTGTCAGATGCTTCAAAGATGGGTGAACTTGTAAGCATCTGATGAAGTGGGATTTTCTCCCACGAAAGCTCATGTGAAAAATAAATCTGTTGGTCTTGTGCCACATGACTCCTTGGTTTTTTTGTTTATGTGCCTTGCTAAGTTTTCACAATTAACCTTTCATACTTATGCATGCCCTCTGGATCACAGGAGACTGGGATTTTATGGAACTCCTCCAGTCACTGATGCTGTCTGCACCCCTCCCCCCTCCTGCTCAAACTTCCTGTGTTTCTCCCGAACTTCCTGATGAGAGATCTGTTTAATGTACCCCCTAACATTTGGATCTATCACTGCCCGAGTTAGCCAGGGAGAGAGGAACAGGATAGTGGCTGAGTCATACTACAGGCAGGGGTGTTGCTGCCCCAGGGAGGGACCTGGGGCACAGCCCACAGGCCCCGACCCCCACCTGCAGGCCACGGCCCCTGTCAGGGACAGGTTCAGAAGCTGCTGCGTGCCACCGTGGGCAGCTGGGCCCTGCATCCCCAGCCGGGGATGGGGCCAGAAGCGGCCGCGAGTGGCTGGGCCCCACATCCCCGGCTGGGAATGGGGACGTAGTGGCCACCACTGCTGCGGACAGCCAAGCCCCGGATCCCCAGCTGGGGACGGGGCCAGAAGCGACCTCCACGGTTGAGCCCTGGCTCCCCAGCTGGGGACAGGGCTGCTGCGGCCACGGGTGGCTGGATCCTGGATCTCCAGCCCAATTGGGCCAGAGACCGGGGGGGGCGCCAGACCTGGGGCACTGGCACTGGGATTCGGGGCATGTGCCCTGGGTGCCCAGCACCAGTGATGCCCCTGACTACAAGAGCCCCAATCCCGCACTGATCCAGTTCCTGGCTTTGGAGGGGCACATAGGCAGCTGCCTCTCATGCTGGGAGGAGAGTAGGGAGGATAGGTAGGAGTGGAGGAAGGAGAAGAGTGAAGAAAGTCACCTAGAGACCCATTCAGCGATTGTGGTAAGGGGTAGGGCAAGAGACATGGTGGGTGGGACTTTGGGAGGACCTGGGAGGGGAGCTTGGAGGCCTGGGGGGTCAGGGAACTTACCTGCCCCAGCAGGCAGCTTCAAATCTACACATGCCTGGACGTTCTACACCATAAGAAGAGTCCCTCACTGCTTCTTTGGGGTTGTTGTTCTAGCTGCTTTGCACACCTTGAAAAGCACAAACCAGTGGACTGAAGGCTAGAGATCTGGCCATAAAGCTGTCAAAAACTTAGAATAACACTTAGCTACTTCCCCATGACCAGACTTGATAACTTACCTGGTTGGCACAGAACCCAAGTTTTCATTAAACCTCAAAATCCTTACTCTGGCTTATCTGTTTTGCTTTTAGACTGAGCAAAATATTCCAATGATGAACTTTCATATATTGTTTGAGAGGTCTAGAAGTGAACTTGGCAAGTCTGTCAAATTCATTTTCCCCATCTGTAAAACAGCAATAATAATGCTTGCTTACCTACCTACTCCATAAGAGGGCTGTGATTTCATTAGTTAATATCCATTACCAAACCACTCAAATGTGGGCAACTTTGATGATGAAAGGGTTCCGTGAATACTAAATATTAATCCCAGTGATTGTAATTGTAGCACCCCTGTGTACCTGGTTACTTCTTCTAAAGCCTATCTCCTTATATTTTTGATTAACTGGCCTGGGTTGTCTGGATCCCACATTTTGTAGTTAAACAATAGTGCACTGGGCTCTTCAAATGATTTGCCTGGTTACTTGAATACGAACTCCTCAGCAACTCAATGGGGCTGGCTGTCACAGTTGGAAAGTGTCCTATTCATTCAGAAATCAGTCTGATTATGTTCCTGACATCTTCACACACCATAAAGGGACACAGGAATGAGGTGCACATTACAGTAATGATCCTAGACAATTCTAACTCCTGATATTGTAACCTAGAACTCAGATATAAATCACAGCAGGTGGGCAAATCTGAACTAGTTGCAAAAGTAGTCCTTGTCACAAGGTAACTGATTTCTCTAAGGAACCGAAGGCTGGTGTAGGGAGTTATACCACACCAATCCTACAAACTGGGAGTCACTTTGAACAGGGAAAGGAACAGGCTTATTGCTCCCAGGGACCCAAGGGGTAGTTCTCAGGGGCACCCTCCATGCACTTTGGAATTCAAGAGCTGACCAATAGCAAATGGTAGAGTTCATGATTGTAAGCAATGATAGGAGACAGAACACAAAAATAAAGGCAATGGATTTCAAGAAGGCAGACTTCAGCATACTCAGGGAGTTGATAGGTAGGATCCCATGGGAAGCATGTCTAAGAGGAAAAATGACTGAAGACAGTTGGCACTTTTTCAAAGACATAATATTAAGGGCACAAGAGCAAACTATTCCAATGTATACGAAAGACAGGGAGTATGGCAAGAGACCACCTTGGCTTAACCAGGAGATTTTCAATCATCTAAAAATAAAGAAAGAGTCTTACAGAAAGTGGATCTAGGACAAAGCACAAAGGGTGACTATAAACAAATAATAATTATGTAGAGAAAAAATCAGAAAAGCCAAGGCACAGAAATCAAACTAGCTGGAGGCAAAAAAGGTAACAAAAACATTTTTAACCACATTTGAAACAAGAGGAAGATCAAGGACAGTGTAAGACCATTACTCAACAAAGAGGGAAAAACAATAACAGAAAATGTGGAAAGGGCAGAGGAACTAAATGATTTTTTTTTCAGTCTTCACTGAGAAGGTTGATGTTGATTGGATGCCTGATGTAGAGGAGGGCAGCAGGACAGTAACTAGGACAGGGCGACCCGGGCAAAGCCCCAGGCACCAAATTTTATAGGGCACTGGCCACATGGCCGGCAACCACAGACCCTATCTGGCTCCAGAGGCACACTGCCCTGACCCTGAGCATGCTCATATTCATGCTCAAGGGGAGGGTGGTAGGAGAAGCCTGTGGCCAGTGGCCACATAGCCAGTGCAGCTCCAGCCGAGGGACTGCATGACAGCCAGGTAAGGGGGAAGGCCACAGGCACCCTGCGGTGGTCGGTGACTGCCACTGCTGGTGGGCAGGAGGAAAGAAGGGGCTGGATCGAATCCTAGCTACCAATGGAAGGTGGCAGGGAATCTGATCCATCACCTGCTGCTGCCAGAAGGCAGTGGGGAGCCCCAGTCATGCTCTCCACCACCTTCTTGTGGTGGCTGGGGATGGATCTGACTTCCCGCCACTGGCATGGATCAGGTGCTGGACTGGATTGGTGCCCAGATTAGGAGAGGGCACCTTTGGGGCTGCTTGCCCTGGGCATCAAAAAAGCTAGTTCCAGCACTGGAGGGCAGTAAAAATGGGATAGGGTCAAAAGCTAAAATAGGAGAGGGGGCCAAGTGTGGGTGAGGGAACTGATGGGGAACTTGCTCAGCTGCCTCACCAGCTTAGAGGGAAAATTACTGATGCTATGCAGCCTATTATACTCAGTGAGCTGACTCAGGAGATTTCTGAGCCATTGGCTATTATCTATGAAAAATCATGGAGGACTGGAGAGGTTGGGAGAACTGGGAAAGAGCAAATACAGTGCCCATCTATAGAAAGAGAAATAAGGACAACCCCGAGAATTATAGACGAGTCAGTTTAACCTCTGCACCTAAAAAAATAATGGCGCAAGTAATTAAGGAATCCATTTGCAAACATCTAGAAGACAATAAGGTGTTAAGTGATAGTAAGTATGGATTTGTCAAGAACAAATCATGTCAATCCAACCTGACAGCTTTCTATGATGGGGTAACAAGCCTTGTGGATAGAGGGGAGGTGGTAGAGGTGGTATAGCTAGACTTTAGTGAGGCTTTTGATACAGTCTCACATCACCTGCTCATTAACAAATTAGGGAAGCACAGCCTGGATGGAGCTACTGTAAGGTGGGTGAAAAATCGATTGGATAACTACTCCCAGAAAGTAATTATAAATGGTTCACATTCATGCTGGCAGGGCCTAATAAACAGAGTAACACAGGGATCAGTTCAGGGTCTGGTTCTGTTCAATATTTTTATCAGTGATTTAGGTGACACCAAGCTGGTAGAGGTTGCAAGTGCTTTGGAAGATAGGATCACAATTCAAAATTATTTGGACAAATTGATAAAATGGTCTGAAGTAAAAAGAATGAAATTGAATAAAGACAAGTGCGAAGTACTCCACTTAGGAATGAACAATCCATTGTACATATACAAAATGGGCAATGACTTCCTAGGAAAGAGTCCTGTAGAAAGGGATCTTGGTGTAACAGTTGACCACAACCTAAAATATGAGTCAACAGTATAACACTGTTGCAGAAAAAGCAAACACCATTCTGGGATGTATAAACAGGAGTATTGTAAGACAAAAGAAGTAATTCTTCCAATCTATTCAGCCCTGACTAGGCCTCAGCTGGAGTATCGTGTCCAGTTTTAGGCACCTCATTTCAGGAAAGATGTGGACAAATTGGAGAAACTCCAGAGAAGAGCAACATGAATGATTAGATGTCTGAAGAACTTGACTTATGACGGAAGATTGAAAGAGCTGGATTTGTTTAGTCTGGAAAAGAGGAGACTGAGAGGAGACATGATAACAATTTTCAAGTATCTAAAAGGCTGTCACGAAAAGGAGGGAGAAAAGTTGTTCTCTGTAACTGTCGATGATAGGAGAAGAAGAAGTGGGCTTAAGTTACAGCGAGGGAGGTTTAACTTGGATTTTAGGAAAAAATTCCTAACTGTCAGAGTGATTAACCACTGGAATAAATTTCCTGGGTGGACTGTGGAATCTCCATTACCGAAAGTTTTTAAGAGCAGGTTAGATGAGCACCTGGGAGAGATCATTTAAGAGGGTATTTGGTTTTGCCTTGAGTGCAGGGGCCTAGACTTTATGATCTCTCATGTTCCCTTCTAGTTTCTGTGAATCTATGATTCTAAATCCTTCCCCTTCAATGACTGGCTCCAGACTGTCCTAAAATGGCTTTTCTTCTCACTAAGTGATTCCACCAACAGAGGCCCCACTGAGAACTTCCCTTACTGATCAGACTAGCTGCCAAACCTGCCTTTGTCCCCTTTGTTTTCTAGGGATAGCATGCATCTTTTCCATGAGGTACACAGAGACACCCAGGAATTTCCGTGCAGGTTACATAAATGTTACCATTACTGTTTGAGAGCAGCCTACATGCTGGACAGCCATTACATATCCTTATTAAGTGAATCTACGAGACAAGACATCCCAGATACCATCACTACCGGTCATGTAACTGGTCTGTGGAGCACTTGCTGGTGATCCGCAAAGAGGTGATTATTTGGACTGATGCCTTAGACCTCCTTGACTACATTGTTTTAAAGATATGTGAAATGCTTCCTTAGTATTACTTTTCCACATAAATAATTGTGCCACTTTCATGTTATACACCTGTGGATTGGAAGGGAAGTGGTTTGCATAATTGCCAATGGAAGAGGAAGTGTCCACAGTACTATAAATATATATTAAAATACCTTAACATCTTATAAGAAATATAAATGCTAGTATTATTTTATAATTAATTGTTCGATATTTAACAATGCAATGTACTGATACAGCCATGTGGCACACTTAATCCTCTACCCGTATATGCCTAAAATAGAATCATAGGGTTGGAACGGACCTCATAGGTCATCTAGTCCAACCCCCCTGCCAGAGGCAGGACCACTCCCACTAAACCATCCCAGTCATGGTTTTGTCCAGCCGGGCCTTAAACACCTCCAAAGATGGAGATTTCACCACCTCCCTTGGCAGCTCATTCCAAGGCTTCACCACTCACCTAGTAAAAAAGTTTTTTCTAATATCCAGACTCGACCTCCCTAACCGCAACTTGAGACCATTGCTCCTAGTTCTGTCCTCTGTTATTACCGAGAACAGTCGAGCTCCATCTTCCTTAGAGCATCCCTTCAAGTAGTTGAAGGTTGCTATCATATCCGCCCTCAATCTTCTCTTCTGCAGACTAAATAAGCCTAATGCTTTCAGTCCTTCCTCATAGGGCTTGTGCTCCAGCCCTTTAATCATTTTGGTTGCCTTCCTCTGAACTCTCTCTAGCATGTCCCTGTCCTTTTTGTAGTGGGGAGACCAAAACTGAACACAGCACTCCAGACATGGGCCCACCAGTGCAGAATAGAGGGGAATGATCACAAAGGTAGGGTCCCATTGTGCTCGGTGCTACACAAACCCATAGGTAGAGACTGTCCTTTCCTGAATGGCCTGGAATGTAAATAGGGAAGACAAAAAGTGCAGGAAATTACACCTCAAAGTCACACAAGAATTCAGTGGTAGAACTAGAGAAAAACCAGAAGTCTTATGAGTCCTATCCCAGTACCCCATTTGCTATTTTATGCTGCTTTCACAATATTTTATAGGAGAAAAAGATGGACAATGTATACTGACAGTGAATATGCATCAAGGAAATCCTTTTGTGAAAATTTTTACTAACTAAGCTTTCTCTAAGCCATGCAAGTTTTTATAAATCATTACTATGAGGTGCTATTCAATTGCTGGGTGACTCACCTTGACCTCCCTCCTAGGCAGTATACGTCCTAGGTTATTTCATCTCTTCTCTAAAGTCAGCTTAAAAAAAGACATAAATACTTGAGCCTTGCTTCTGCCTTCATGATAACACATTTCAAAGAAAATAACCATTACTTGTAGGGGCAGGTGGAAGGATTCTTGTTTTAAACAGAGCTGCTCTTCCTTCTGGAGAGGACATATAGAAAGAGGCCAAGAAGATAGAAAACTCAGTAAGGTTCACATTGCCCTGCAACCTGGAGTGCCTCACAATGTTTCGCTGCTGTAGCTCCCAACCTGGGATGCTCAACCAGTCTACCAGAATGCATGTCACTTCCTGAGTGTCTGTGTTCTAGATAGCTCCAGTTCAGCAGCCCTGATCCCAATAACCTGTTTACACTTCCACTCTGCCTTCCAACAGCCATGGTTACTAGTTGCATGGTGACCCAACACCCTCCCAGTCCCAGATTTTCCCCAAATCATGTGCTCTGAAATATTAAACCCTCTTCTGGGCAGTTCAGAGAAATAATAGATAAAGAAATAATTGTTCTTCTAAAGATACCAAACTCACAAGCTTGCCATAGTAACTGAAGTTAACATTCACTTATTTCAAAAAGGCACTGATGGTTTATAGTAAAAATAAAACAAATTTATTAATAATAGAGCATTGATTAATGATGCCAGCAGAAGGAGTTAGGGTACAAAGGGTTGCAGGCAAAGAAAAGTGAAAACAAGCATCTTAAAATCTAGATACAGGTTTTGTTTAAAATGGTTTTTCACCTATATTCAATATCCAGAAACTTCTGCAACCAGTTAGTTGAAGAACCATTTTTCTTAGCTTGCAAGCACTCTCTTCCCTTGTGTCTATCTTGTGATGCATACTAAAGATGGCATTTCTCTTTACGTATAGCTTCCAAAGTTCAATGACTTTGTTTCAAGAGGCAGGATGACCTCTTTTTCATTTCATCCTATGGGCTTCCCATCCCCCTGTATGTAAATAGGGATACTACTGTTTTGATTCCACCATGTTTGATTTACATAGGAGACAGGTATATAGCTATCTTGTCCGCTGTTTAGAAGGAAACTTGTTTCTCCCTGTTTGGCCACAGACTATAAAACATAATATCATCAAGTATCCATGTTTCTTCATATACTATTAACACAGACCTTTCAAAATTATAGGAATCACCTTTGTGTCATTAGCTTTCAGAAAAGACCTGACTGTATGCAATTTTATAATTCAATTCCTTATCATTTGAGGTTCAACTGTCCTGATTTAAAGATCAATGAACTTTTGCAATGTATTCTTCTGAAGGTTAACACTCATGGTAAAGTGTATCGAAGCTTGAGGAAGGCAACATGTAGTCTGGTGATCAAAGGAGCTCCACGCCTTTTCTCTCCTCCATCTCATTATTTTAAATACAAATTGTTCTGTTTCTTTTTATCTCCTCCCCCTTGCTGCCTTGATGCTTCTGTTTACTGCTTGTATATAAATTAAGGCAAATATACATTCCTTTATTGAGGATAGACTTATTTAACATCTCCCTGGCATGGTTTCCATATACTTTAGTCATAATTCTGGATTATATTCATAACTCTTAATCCAGTTTACATACACACATCATGGCAAGAATATTAAGTTATTAATTTTCAAATGATCCCTTGCAAGGCATAGGCTATGTCTACACTACAGCGCTTTATTAAACTGGCTTAATAAGGTCTACTTTAAGCCCCAGAGTGTAGTCATGGCAGAAAAGCAGGGCACGGACCTTCCCCCATCCCACCATCACTGTGCTGAAGGAAACGCAGGCCTCTGCTCACACCAGGCCAGCCAGAACTCCCGGAAGGATGCCACAAAGCCCACATCCTCCAGCAGGCTATTACTGAAGTGCCAGTAGGCTGGCCCCGGCCTCTCCACCGAGAGAGAGGCCATCACGGTCACCAGATGGTGATCCAAGAAAGGGGCTGGCCAAATGTTGGAGTAGTGGGCTCGTGCAAGGTGACGACGGGACAGATAAATGCAGTCCAGTTGGGAGTGGTGCGACCAGCCTTTCCCCACCCGGAAAAATGTAAAGGTGACCTGGTCGTCCTGGTGGTGGTCATGCTAGACGTCCACTAGGCAGTGATGGTTGACGAGCTCCTGGGGTACGTCCATGGCAGCCTGGCACTGTTCAGTCGCCGTGCAGTCCTGTTCCTCAGGGGTGGTGTTAAAATCCCCACCCAGGACCAGGCACTCCTAAGGATCTAAGGTGCCGAGGAAGGGAAATGGTTTGCATAATTGCCAGTGGAAGGCAAGAAATGTACTCTCTCTGGACCCGATGTTGGGGTGTAGATGGTGACCGGCTTCAATGCTAGCCTGTCCATATGGAGCCAGCAGTGCAGCAGGCAGCCTGGCATGACCTCAGTGACCCCCAGCACCTCAGGCTGTATGTCAGGGGAGAACAGGATAGCCACTCTGACGGAGCAGGTGGACAGATGACTGAAGAGCACCCCATTCCCCCACTCCAGCTGCCAGCTAGCCTCAGCAGCTGGATCTGTTTGGGTCTCTTGCAGGAAAACCACAGAGTAGCCCCCCTTCCGAAGGAAGAAGATCAGCTGGGTCCTGTGGAGACCCATCCTACAGCCCCTGACATTCAACATTGCAAAGATTGTTGGGGCCATGAGGAGGGCTGGGGAGGATCCTCAAGAGAGGCAGGGGTACCCACAGCCTCCGTCAGGCCATGCAAATAATCCATGTCCCATCCCGAAGGCCATGAGAGAGTCACAGAATCTGCAGGCCCTCTGGTAGGCCCGGCATCCTGCTTCCCAGTCCCTTTGCCCTCCTCACGGCACAGAGGACAAAGTGGAAGTCCCCCCAGTGCTGTAGGGCAAGCCACACCCAATTCCTGGACCCATGAGGAATGTGCGGAGATCATCCCACAGTGCTAGTGGGTCTGGGGCAGAAAGCTCCTGGCTGTCCACCGGTCAGGTCCCCATAGCGGCCCTGCAGCTGGCTGAGACAGATGGACAGAGCACACAGTCCTACCACGGTGACGATGTCATGCGCACCGCGTCGCCCAGCTCAACCCCTGGCACAGCGGATGGTGGTGGTGGTGGAGGGAAGACAGCAGCCCCAGAGGTTAAAGGAGCCACAAATACCTCCCTCTGGGAAATAGTAGATGGCGGAGGCACAGACATGATCCCAGGGGTAGCAGTAACAAGGGATGGGGTTAAGGGAGTACTTGAGGGAACATCCTGTAGAGGGATGGGGTTGGGGATAATAAAAGGGGCAATATGGCCGGGGTAGGGGCCCTGGTGGTCAAACCACAGGAGTGCGGCTCCCCTTAACCAGACTCAGGGTTATGAGAGAGAGATCAGGTGTCAGATGCCTGCTGACACTGGGCATGGAGGTGGAAGAGAGCTGGGTGTGCATAGCCACAGCATCAGGCAGCGGGGAGGGCTGGAGTAAGGGAATGGGGAGTTGTTCTCCCAGAGTTGAGCCCCCAGGGCCCGGCTGCTCAGGACTGGCCATTGCCTCGAGAGGCTCAGCGGCCTTAGCTAGAATTCCAATCGCAGCCGGGCAGGTGGAGCATTCTGAGGGCATCACTGGGGTGGGGGCAAGGGCATCAGACAAGGGCTGGGCTTGTAGGGAAGGAGGGGGCAGAAAAGACAATTCACCGCCCAGATTGAGGCCGGGTGGCAGAGGGTCATCCTCCCCCACAGTAACCAGGGGCAAACCCAGGGCCTCAATCTCCACAAAAATGGGGCCTAAATCCCCCCTCCCTCGGTTGAGGGTAGTGAGGCAGGTTCAGGGGGAGCATGGACAGCCCCATTAGCGGCCTCCCCAGCAGCTGAATCTAAAAGCGCCTCCAGAAGGCATGCAGCACTGCCTCCCTGGGCCACTGCATTAACCTCCTTGGCCAGAACCTCCCTCTTGTCCTCATCAAGGGACGTGGCAGCAGGATCATCCATTTCCACATTCTCCGGATGAGTGTCATCATCATCAGCCTCCCGCAATGCTTTCCCTGGGACCTCCTCCCCGTCCAATGTGGCAGGAAGGGTCAGAACCTTTTTTCACTTGCTGCGCTTTCCTGTGATGACCACCCACCCCTCCAAGGTGGCAGGGAAGGGCTGGCCAGGGGGGCAGAATCAGGCGGTAAGGGCAAAGGCACCTAGGTAGAAAGGGACAAGGGCAGAACAACAGACGGATGGGAACCCTCCCCCTGAGGTGAGCCCTCTCCCTGGCTGGCTCCATCCACTTTTCCCCTCTCTCCTCCATAGGCCCAGATATTTGTGTGGTAGTAGGAGGAGGAGAGGCCACTTTGGTGGCTGGAGGACTGGGGTTGCCAGCAATGTTGCATCTGGCGCCCTTTGCTGCCTTGGGGGGGCTCAGTTCCCTCCTCTTCATGGTGGGCCAGGATGCAGTCCCTCCGGACGTGTCCCGTGGCCCTACAGAGGAAGCACTGAGCCTCCCCTGAGGAAAAATGGATACGATAATGAGCCACTCTGTCATGGGCCCACACCAGCGGCAGTTGGATTTGTACCCGCTGGCAGAAGGACAACACGTGACGGAAGGTTGGGTCCTTACAGCCCAAAGAGAGAGGGCTGATAGTTGATTTTGGCTTCCCCAGGGTGGAGAGGAGGGAAAGCAGGGCAGCATTGGGGAGGAAGGGAGGAACAGAGGTTAACATCACCCACATGCCAAGGTCCTCCAGGGGCTCCACGGGGATGTAGATGCCCACCACTGCCAGGCCCTTTTCAACCACTTTGTGCGCAACAGCATCTGAAGATAGGAAGAAGACAATCCTCCCATACATCTTGGAGGCTGCCACAATGGCCAAGGGCCCCACCACCCTCACCGATGCCTGCAGGAAGGTTTCCATGTGTGGCGAAGTGGCCACCAGGAGGCAATGGACCCTGTGCTTCCTGGTCAAGGTGGGAAAGGGGCTCCGGCTGCCAGAGAAGGCGGCACAGGCACCATGTACAGCAGTGGGGGAGGGGTGGCAGCCACCTGGGCATACACTCTAGGGCCAGGGGGTCCCCCAGAGCTAGTAGAGGGGACGACAGGGGAAGAAGAGGGGGCCGTGGCTGATAACGTGGCTGCAGCAATGGCCTGGCCCTTGCCTGCCTTTTTCTGCCGGCTTTTACAGCCAGCCAAGGAGGCTACAGCAGTAGCAGAGGTGGAGGCCCCTCCCGTGCCCACTGCTGCCGGTGGCACGCTGGTGGGGGCATCAGAGATGGTGGAGGCAGCGCGGTGCTCAGAGGAGTCGCTGCAGAGATAGACAGGAGAGCATGCTGAGGGGGAGGGTCAGGGGTGGCTGGGATGTTCTCCATGTCCCTACAATAGGGATGGTTGAAAGGGAGACTTATTGGGGGAAGGGGGGAAATACTGCAGGGGTAGGTAGGGACAAGGAGTGAAGGGGCAGGGGTTAGGGAAAACCACTCCTCCCCACTTGGCTGCCAGCTGGGGAGGAGGACAGTAGCAGGGGTGGGTCAGAGTAAGGGAGCAGTGAGGCAGGGCAGGGGCCTACGTAAGGAAACAGGGACAGACAGACCACTCCTCCCACTAGCTGCAGGCAGGGGAGGAGGGCACCCAGGAAAAAGGGATAGGCAACTCTTGTGGGGTAGGAAGGGAGCCAGCTCCTCTAGCTGCACTGGGGTGAGGCATGGTCACTGGGACATCAGGGATGCAGTGAATTGGGGGGAGACAGAAAAATTATGAGTTGCAAGGGCCCACTAGCACTGGTGGGGCATAAGCACTGCGGGGGGGGGAATGGGGCAGTAAAGGGGCAACTGAGCAAAGGAGTGGAAGAGGAAGGGTGGGGTTTGCACAAAGCAAGGGCAGGGCAGGGAGACAGCAGAAGCTATAGGGTGGGGGCAGGTAAGCCAAACTAACACAGAAACTGTAGGGGATGGGGCAGGGCAGAAACCAAAAAACAAATGCAAGGGAAACCTAAGGGGAAGGGCCTAATGTGGGGTATGGGGTCTGTGAAGGGTGGGGAAGGCACTGAACCAGCTGGAGGGCTAAACAGAGGGTGGGGAGCCCTCCAGCCAAGGGGGCTGGATGAGAGGGAAGGGGGGGTGCCTGGGAGGCTGAAAAGTCTCTGCTACTGTAAGAGTCCCAGATGGTAAAGGAGCCCTGCTGCTGTCTGGAGTGTGGGCAGGTGGTGGCTGGTGGTGTTGGTGGAGGGGCTGGTAGAGGTGGCAAAGTCCTTCAGTTTGTAGAGAAACCAGCCCCTCCACAGCTCCAGTGATGGTGTAAGTCCTTCGCCAGCCACAAGCAGCAAAAAACACAGTCAGTTTGCCTGCCCTCAGAGATGGTTCCAGGTTGAAGCAGGAGACTCCAAGGACAGCAGCAGGAGCAGCAGCAGGGACAGACTGTCAGGAAGGGTCATCTTCGGAGGTGGTGGCGGAGGTGGTGATGATGGTGGTAATGTTGAGGTCCTCCTTCCTGAAGCTCCCCCCCTCTCCCCACAGGGCAGGAGGGTGGGAGGGAGAGAAGCCAGCAGCAGCAGTGCCCAAACCGGCAGAGGCATTTCTAGTGGGCAGAGAAGCAGCAACAGTAGTGGGCCTAGCAGCAAGCCCAATTCCTTCCTTCTCCTCCTCCTTCTTCAGTCTAAGGCTGTATTCACACACAGATGGTTATTTCGAAACAAGTTGTGTTGAAACAACTTCTTTCGAAATAACACCTTATTTCGAAATATCTTATTTCGAATTAACAAAATGTTAATTTGAAATAAGGAAAAACGCGGGAAGCGAAATAGCAGGTTCGCACTGCGACCTTGCTATTTCGTTTCCCGCTGCAGAGGACTGCAGCCCCCTGGGGCTGAGCCACTGCTGTGGCTCACCCTCCAGCCCAGAAAGGGGGCTGCAACCCCAGAAAGGGGGCTGCAGCCACTGGCGGGGGAGTGAGCCACTGTGGGGTGGCTCAGCCCCCCGCCAGAGCTGCCCCCAACACCGCCC
>ML681998.1:24340373-24378387 GCA_007922195.1 Podocnemis expansa | reverse complement strand
TGTTCCAAAACAACATGTTCACACGCCTTGTTTCAAAACAAGGGTTTCGAAACAAGTTTGTTTCTACCCCAAATGGGGTTTAACTTGTTTCGAAACAACACAGTTATTTCGAAACAAGGGCTTCCCCTTGTTTCGAAACAACTGTGCGTCATGTGAACATGGTTTTTTTTGTTTCGAAACAACGGGGTTGTTTCGAAACAAAAGTGCTGTGTGAATACAGCCTAAGAGTGAGGGAAGGGAGGGATATAAGCTGTAGAAAGTTAAGAGTTTGTTTTCCTAGTGGCTAGCTGCTGTTACTGCAGAGGAATTAGAGGCCTAGTCAGGTGCCTGATAAAAGCTGCCCTACCCCAAAAGAAGTGGCACAAGCTGGAGAAGGTGTAAGAAGTTAATGCTGTGCTGCAGAACTTCAAGACGACATTGGAGAAGAGAAAGAGGACAAATGGAGGAAAAGACAGAGCTGGAGAAGAAACCCAGCAGAAAGAGAGGCTGGGTGAAAACCCTATAAGGTATAAAGGAGGGGGAAAACAGCCCAAGGGAAAGACGTGCAGGACTGGGACTTGGTCAGCAGCACATAGCTGCATCTCTTAGGGCCCCTGGGCTGGGACCCAGAGGAGAGGGTGGGCCTGGGTCCCAAACCCCCATCCTCACACCAGGAGTGACACCCGTGGCAGCCCCTATGGGTGGAAACAAAGAAGAGGACCCCTGTGACCCACTAGCCTTCTAGAGTGTGAAAGCCACCACCACAAAGTACTGTTGTTTTGTCACAATATGGATGAATTTGCCCAGGTGCTGGGCAAGATGGGAAATGGCCTGCCTTCTGCCCTGGCCTTGGCTCTGGCTCTGCATTTTTGCAGATGCCAGTTCTGGCCAGCTCTAGCCAGCAGATGGGGCAGGACTTCCTCCTGCCCTATCATTGGCTGGAGCTTTGCCTTGCCCTGATTCCTGCTGACCAATGTGGGGGTGGGAGATGGCCTGGAGGCTAGTAAGGTTGACTTAATGCAATTAACTGGCCACATTGTATTAAGTCAATGTAATAAACTCAACTTAATGCCTATATTGACTTAAAGAGTGAGAGTTATTAAGTCGACTTAAGGAAGAGCTTAAGTTGCCTTAATGAACTCCAAAGGTGGCTAGGGCTTTGCTTAAGTTGACTTAAGCATCTTTAAGTCAACTTAAACCCATAGTGTAGACATACCCAGGGGTTAAAGTAAGCGGGGAACACACCAAAACACCATTCCAGGGCCCACTATTTTTAGGGGCTCAGTGTTCCAGGACCCCTAAAAATAGAATGTGGAGCCAGAACGCTGCATTCTGGGGCCCACCATTGAAAAATGGAGGGCCCGTTGGCATGAGAGGGGGAGCTCACCAGTACAGGAGCGTTCTGGGGCCCCCCAAGTTATACTTTAACCCCTGGACATACCCCATATTTTGTACAAAGATTATTACAACAGTGCATAGTGTGGGAATACAGGGGTGCTTAATGTCAGACCCTCTAACGAAAGAATGTAAACTTGCTGAAAAAATTCGTCATCTCTATATCGATCCTCTTTGCTTTTACTTCCCTTTGCCTCCAAAATAAGACAGTGCAGCATGCTCTGAGAATCAAGAAATTCCAGCTATTTTAAATCAAAGATGGGAGTCAGTTCCAAAGCTAAGGGCCCACAGGGAAAAACACATTGCCAGAACTTCCCTCCTGTTAAAGTGCAGGGATTCTACTTAAAACACTTTGGCTAATAATAAAAGTAGTAGCCTTCCACACTGGCAGATCCCAGGTTATATTGGGTTTCACAGGGGAAAACCAGTCTTTATGTTCAGCCAAGAGTACAATAGGCAGTCAATGAAGATACCAAGACCCTGGTACTAAAAGCTTAACAAATGGGCTATCATACTTTGCAACAGTCAGTTTTCTAAAAGGGGAAGAGCATCAGGCAGATTTAAGAGGGTGGAAGGCAGAGATGCTGCAGTTGAATAGTAGCAGTGCTAGTGTCTTGTGTAGTCTGACCCAATGGCCACCCTGGCAATCAGTTTTCAGTGTTGCTCAGTGTAAACACTGCTCCAACTCTTAGTTGAAGTCACCCCTGAGAATGCAGTGGATTTGTAGGTGATGGTACCCTGGATAGCAGCCATCCTCTTACCTGGTTTACATATGTATATTACTTATTCGCACGCCTTTTTTTTTCCTAATAAGCCCACATGCAGCTAACACCTTACTTCACATCAAATACACAATTAAGGGAAACATTTATAAGTCACGCAGACAGACTGATTGGTTAGGAAATTGACTTACAAATTAGGTCTAATATTTCTCATTGTGCATGTGCCTCTGAGCATCACATTAGTCTTTGCACCTCACAGTTCCCAGAGCAGACCAGTCAGGGATCTGGCTAATGGAGATGGCAGATGCTACTGTATAGGGAACTGCTTTTCAGAGAACTCAGAACTTCTGAAGCACTATACAAATAAAAAATCATGGCTAGGACTCTTGTTTCCTTGTTAGGTATAATATATAAGCACTGTGGAAATGAAGTAGTTCTAGATCTGGTGCAGGATCTAAGAGTAGTAGGAAAATTCTGTAGCATACAAAAAAAAAAAAAAGAGGTAGAAATTGAGATACAGATGGAGAATAAAATGGCCCATAGGAAGAAGATGAGAACTGGAAAAAAAATAAAAAGCAGTCTTATACATATTGCCTCCAGGAGAGCGCATCATCTTAACAGATGTACTTGGTCAGGAATAGTATGCTGAACACCACAAGGAACATACAGAACCTTTCCCAAAGAATCATTTACTTTAATTGTGATCATATCAAGAATGGGAAATTTCATATTTACTCAGTGTTGATTTCTGGGATGGAGTCTACATGCCCCAACCTGAAATAGGGCTGGGAGTAGAGCAATAGTAGACTAAAGAGCTACAGGGAATCTTCCCAGTGGAGCAAGAGTTTCAAAGGACACTAGTAGCACAGGGACAGGGGGAAGGAGCTGTATGCTGAACTAGGGAACAAGGCTGATGTTGAAGACTGTGGTAGGAAAGACTACAGCTTTGTGAAGGCTGCTCTAGCAGTAGGGATTTGGATTCTGCACTCTTTGGGGGCTGAAAGTCCTAAAAGGGATTGCTTGGAGAAGTCACTAATAAATGGAGAAGAGTCTTCAAAGCCAGTAAACTGAAGAGGTCCAGACTTACAGAAAGAGAGCCCAGGGGAAAGCCTAATTTTGGGTAGCTCAGTAACTGGACTGGATGCTTTGGCAAATGCCCAGGGCTCTGGGTTCGGTCTCAGTACAGAGTGTGGGTCTCAGTCCCCCTACCTTGTCTCTCATTGCCTGCTTTTTGGTAGGGACAGAGCCTCTGGGAGAAGTAGTTGGAGCACACAGAAGTAAACGGAGCCACATCTGGGGTCACCTCTAGTATGACTAAGCCACTGGAAGCCACAGAATCATGATCTTACAACTAGCCTCACTGGTAAATGAACTATCCTGCTATGATTAAAAAAATTAATAATCATTGTTTAAAAAAGCTTAATTACTTTGAAATTTGATATAATCAGCCTAATTATTGTTATGCTAATTTTGAAAGGTTAATTCTCTATAAAGGCTCATCAAACTCCCATCAAAGTCAATGGACAAGCTTCTGTTGAATTTGATGGAGGTTATATTGGCTTCACAGGCCAATCATTCCCTCCAAGTATTCCTCAGATGGCTGGCAGGGTAAAAAATGCCACCATTCTGCTAAGTTAGATTGACTCAGTTCTGTCACGATCTTGTTCTCATGCGCCATCTAGTGGCTCTATAGACTTCATGCAACACTCTCCAGATCAGTAATCATAGAATGACTAGTGGCAAAATCCTAGGTTACAAAGGGGTACCCGTGTTCGTCTAGTAAAATAAAACAATTAAGGAGTCCTGGGGCACTTTTAAAGACAAACAAGTTTATTTATCATATGAGTTTTGTGGGAGAAAATCCCATCTCATGAGACACTTTGAAGATGAAGAACTTACAGAATGGAAGGAAAATAAATGCAAGGAAATATAAGTTGTAGGATCAGGTCAGACTTGTACAGCAAATCAGTGCAGTAGTTTAGATTCAAACACTGGGGAACATCAAATAGAGGAAGGTGAGGTCAAATCACCTGTTGCAATGAGAAACATTTGAAGTTCTTATTTGGCCATGAAGCAACAGTGTCAAATTTGCATATGAATTCCAGTTCTGCAGTCGTGAAGCTTTGAAATGTTATCCATTTGTTTGAGCACAGCTATTAACAAATCAGTTGATTAAACAGGGAGATTGAACTGTTCCCCTATCAGTTTTTGAGCATTGTAATTTCTGATTTCATACTTGCATCCATGTATTCTTTTGCACAGAGACTGTCCTGTTTATTCAATATATAAGGCAAAGGGAGTATTTCTGGCACATGATGGCATAAATCAGTGATTTCCAAACTCTTTTCCTCGGGACCCAGTTGAAAAAAAATCATTTATGCCCATGACCCAACAATTACATCTTTGAGCTATTTATTCCAGTCTTTTGGCAATGGTAGCAAGGGGTGCTGCGACCCTGTGCCTAAGGGTCTGCAAGCCAGTATTGGGTCCCGACCCTAAGTTTGACAACCACTGGCATAAATCATTTTGATGGATAAGCAAGCGAATGAGTCCTTGAAGGAGGAGCTAGCTTGATTGTCTTTTGTGCAGATATGTGGGCAAAGTTGGCAACAGGGTTTGTTGCAAGGATATGTGCCTGCTTTAATGGTTCTGTTGTTTGGTCTGCAGTTGCTGGAGAGTATCTGCTTAAGGTTGAGGGAGGAGGCTGTCTGCAAGCAAGGAGAGATCTGTCGCCCAAGGCTTGAGAGGGTAAAGGATCATCTTGTAGAATAGGCTGTAGATCCTTGATAAGGTTCTATAGAGGTTTGATTTGGACGTTGTAGGTGATGACAGGTATTGTTCTGTTGCTTCTTTTCTTGGGCTTCTCCCATTACAGTTGACTTCTGGGTATTCATCTCTTTCATTCTGCTTCTTCACTTCCAAGGTGTGTGTTGTAGTTTTAAAAATGCTTGATAGAGATCCTCAAGGTGGCTTTGGCTATGCCTACACTTGAGGGCTCAGTTATGCTGACCTAACAAGGTCGACTTTAAGTCAATTTAACAAAGTCAACTTAAAAGTTAAGTCTACATAGCAAAGTCTGCTTAAAGGTTATGTCCACACTGGAGGGCTCTGTTAAGTCAACTTTATTAAGCTGACTTAAAGCCTACAGTGTAGACAGCCCTATCTACAATGAGTTAAGTTGACTTAATAAAGTCAACTTCATTGCTTAAGTTGACTTTAAGGGCTGGAGTTAAGTCTACTTAAGCAAGTGCTTAAGTGGACTTAATAAAAGGCTAGCGTGGACATGGCTTTCCTTAAGGGAGGTTAAGTCAACTTAAGGCTCCATTGTAGATGTGCCATGTCTCTGTCCAGGGGATTGGAACAAATGCGTGACAACATGGGATTGTTTGGTCCATGATATTCTCCAGCACTGTTCTATCAAGTTCAAAATGACCAAAATGGTGGGACTTCCATCCTTTCCTTTAGTACCTGATGGAACATGTAAAGCTACCTAGAAAAAAATGCAACAAAACTTAATATTTGTGAAGAACTCAGGCACTATATTGATGTTCATCATAGATAAGCCTGTGGGGAGGTTAATAATGACTGGTTTTAGAGCAGGATTTGAATAGTGGGCAGTAAAGGAGGCTCAGAGTCACACACTGAACAATGAGGATAAAACAAAATATTGAATAATAACTCATGAGGTGAGCATAGTCCATCCTGTGCAAATGAGGCAGGGATCCAGTGGGGAAAAAAATAGTCTGTGAGATACAGTTAAAGACTATCGGAATGCATATGTACCAAGGGATCCTCATTAAGTGCTGCAAAGGCAAGCTTACTTCTGGTATTTCTGAACTTCTGGAAGCTTGATTTTCCAACTCTAATGTTCACTTAATGTAGTTTTCTGTGAGTAATTAATAGATATCAGGTCCCTCAACCTTGCCTCATTAAGTGTTTAATACTCCTACAGGCATCACAGCAGAAGTGGGTTTTGAGGAGGGATTTGAAGGAAGTTAAGGTAGCGGCTTTAGGGATTACTTCATGGACAGCATGCCATGCATGCAAAAAAGATACTGGTAATTTTATCACTTGACATCTCCCTTCATATGCTTTCTCAGGTATACGGACTATACAAGGATTCAGTGGCATCACCTCCTTAGAAAACTTCTCCTTTATTTCTACCCTTTACCTCTTAACTTGTTTCTGCTAATCTACTCCTGAGTTATGTCTTCTATAAAAGGGTGATAATGGTGCTTATTATCCATTACCCTTATTTAAACTTGTACAATGAATTAAATAAATCTTGTGTTCATATTTGCATGAAAGGTGCTAAATAAAATACTAGTCTACCTCTAGGTGTCAGTGTTTGCTCTCAGTTTGAAACCCAATGTGTTGCTGTGATTAAAACACACTGTAAAAGTTACTGGATCAAATTTACCACCAGCATGAGTGGGCTAAATTCCTCTGAAGCAAATGGAGTTGCTCCTGCTGTCACCTGTGATGCAGCTGACCTGTTCTTGTAGTGGATAATGGTGGGCGGCATCTTGGAAGTGGCACCAAGAACTCCAAAAGCTTAATTTTCACCATGCACCTTCCTAAAACTTTGCTACATCTCAAAGTATTACTGCACAGATGTATACATGGGAACATGGGTGGGTGGAAGCATGTTCTTTTTAAGATAAGCTGCTTATCTTTTCTAATTCACCTAGTGCAATGCTTCCCAAACCTTTGAGTTGAAGGCCATAGGTATCATTTTTACAACTCTAAAAAGGACCACCAGTTTCTCCAGCAGGCCACCTCCTGCAGCCAGAAGGAAATAGTTCAGTGAGGAGGCTGTCCCTTCAGTGATCTCCCATCTCCCTGGCTGCAGCAGGGTAGCCACCTGTGTCCTGTAGCCCTGTGTGCTGAACTTGGATCCCTAGGTGGTGACTCTCTTCTGCAGCCATGGGGATTAGAGCACAGTGCTCCCCTCCCTTGGGCTCCAGGATGGACCCCAGCACGTATGGACCCAGAAAGAGCACTTTGCCATGTTCCCTTTGATAGCCAGGGGGAGGGGCGTGCTGATCTCCCATAACCTTGGCTGCAGCAAGGAGCCTACACCAGTCTTTTACCCTATGGCAACATGCTCTACCTGGGTCTTTAGGCAGTGGCTTCCTTCTGCAACCAGCACAAAGGCAGCCATGGGCCACTTTTAAAGCCTCCTTAAGCCCCTTTTGGCCCCCAGGTCACAGGCTCAAAACCACTGACTTAGGGCCCTCCAATGACTTTCAGCCTAAGATGCCTCCTTTGAAGGTCTTCAGCAATTCATGTACTAACAAATTATCCTTGGAATTAATTTTTTTGTAACAAAACCTGGAACCAGGTGAAAATTTAACTGACTCAGATCTTGCTATAAACTTGTGTGAAGCTTTTGGCTGGTTTCAGTCCATTTTCAGACAAATCTGGAACAATTTACAGTTTTAAGTGGAATCCAAGAGAATTATAGAACTGGAAGGGATCCTGCAAGGTCATCTAATCAAGTTGCCTGCATTTATGACAGAACCAACTGTAATCGTTGATTGGGCTAGAGCTTACTTAATTGCCATTCTCCAGAGCCTTAACAGAAATAAATCCCAACTCCTACTGTGAAGCACCTAGAGACCCGGGATTCAGTCTTCAAAGGACCCTCAGCAAAGATTGTTCAGAGATCCCTCCCCTCATTCAAGTGCTAATGAAAACAAAACTGATGAGCTTTATCAATCTTATGACAAACAAAATAAAAACTAATATATATTTATAACATGATGTAGCTATTTTTAAACCTACATTCACCATTTCACAGCTTTCTTTTCCACAACTCATAAATGGGGGGCAGGGGGAGCAGAATTTAAACAGAGCACTCCCTGAAGAAATACAGTGAGATGAAACTTAGGGAATTCCCATTGTTTAGGTGGAATTCACCTGAATCTCTGTTATAGTCTCTCTTCACCAAGTTCAAAGGTTTGAGTTGAAGGAAGCAGCAAACCTCTTTTTCATTAGCAGGCATCTAATTTCAGCAGAAATCCATAAAGACTCTTCTTTCTCTGCTGGACCCAGCACCCTCCAGTCAGCTTACTGATTAACCAGTACTCAGTCACATACACATACTGTATATAGAAACTCTCCTGTAAAAAGCTCCAGTTAGGGAAAAACATCTTGCTGTTTGCTCCTGGCTCAGCTTCTTCTCCCTTCTCACCAAGCACATCAGGCTTTTAGAAGGTGGGGCGTTAGAGGTAGGGGAAATTTTGCTTTCAGTTTTGTAATGAGAAAGCATTAAGTGACTTTCCCATCTCTAACACCCCACTTTCTAATATGCTGCTCCATCTTGTTTGAATCTAAACAACTGATTTGGTTTGCTGTAATAGTCTGACCTGAGCCTATGACTTATACTTCCCTGCATTTATTTTTCCTTTCACTTTGTAAGTTCTTCAGTGTCAAGTGTCTAATGAAGTGTGATTTTTTCTCACAAAAATTCATGCAATAAATAAATCTTTAGTCTTTAAAAGTGCCAAAATTCTCCTTGCTGATTTTTTGGGGATTTTTCTTTATTTAGGATCATGTTTCTTTTTAACTAGAGATGGTTCTAAATAAAAAAAAAATCCTAGATCCTATCTCCTGTCATTTCTTTGGAGGAGGGAAATGTGAACATTTAAACCTAAACTGAAAACAGAGCTGGATTTGCATCTCATGTTTGACATCTTTATCTTTAATAGGCCTGTAGTATGCTTCATCAGAGTGAAGAGATAGCAAGGTGCCAGTAAAGAATCCCCTGAGTGCTAAGAAGACAAGGCCCTGTAATTCTTAATGGATCTCATATTATAAATGAAACCACATTCACACATATGATCACCGTGAACTGTGAAAGTGGTTGAAAATCCAGCTAGAGAGGGGACTGAGGCTGCAATATCTTTGTTTTAATAGCTTAATTTTAGAGTCAAGTCTATTTATTTCTATTGGCATTTGAAAAAGAATGATAGATGAAAATGCTCAGATTATTATGGTATGCACACATTAAACAACTATAATCACAATCATGTGGAATTAACAGGCTATATCTTTTTGTTATTGTAATACATAAAATCTCCTTACCATCAGTGGAATAAAGTTAGGGGGTTGATATAACCTGTCTTGAGAAAACAGAACTGAACCAAAACTCATGCATTAAAAAAGTACCCTACTTTCTATTTATATTCATAGCACTGTACACTAACAAATTCAGTCTCACAAACACTATGATTTAGGATTTTGTGCTTTGAGGCATTAATACAGTTTCATGTTACACATTTCAGCTAGCTCCCCTTTTTTTAATCCATTATATTAGGTGTTTGGCCAAAACATGACGACATTTCTTCATGAAAAATAAGGTGTTTAAGGATCTCCATTGTGTTCTCTACAGAAAGACACCATTTGATCATATGGAACTTATTGCACAACAGAAGATCAAGTTTAACTAGCTTGAATAATGGTCATAAACCTTCTATTAAAAAAATACATTTGGAAGCTTAAGAGAGAAGAAATCCTAGACCAATTAACTGTAATTTAAAGTACCCTGATGCTGTGGGATGACACTGCGTTAGACTCTGTTTATGTCTCCTTTCCAACCAGTCATTGAGTTCATTTTGATTTCTGGCTATTTACTGCTATCCCCGTGCTCCCCTTTGCTCTGTGAGGAAAATGTCAATAACCCTATAGTAACTTACAAAAGCACATGGTCCTTACCTGCCACATAGCTGTCTCTGTCCTTTCTGAGACATTGCCACATGCCTAACAGCCTGCACTGGGAAGGGAACAGAGATTAAGGAGCAAAGGAAAGAGCTGGAAGAAATTGATTTTACACAATGTAAATGACCATTTACAATACTACTAAGAGCAACATTAACTAAATCTTTGAGCTCTGTAACACCATTGCAGAGGTCAGAGTGTGGTCATGGCTCCAGGATCAATGCACCAACACCACAAATCAGCCATATTGCTGGTGCTCCAGTTTGGAGACCAAGGCTGAGCAGAATGTTGAGGGATAGGCCCTCATGTGACTGCCTGGCAATCTCTAGGGCTAGGAATAGATTTTTCTGTATATTCTAGATCAGAGATCCCCAAATTGTGGACCATGCCCCCTCGGAGTCATGGAACAATTTTGAGGAATCCTGACAGAGTCAGGGCCAGCCACCACATGGGGTAGTGAAGGAAAGCCACTTAGTCCCACTCTACCCAAACCTCCGCTCTTGTATTACCTCTTCTTCTTCAGTTGAAGTCCCAGCACCCAAGTCCAAGGCCATAAGGGACTACCAGGTCAACTAGCCTGGCCTTCTGTGTATCACAGCCCACCAACACCACCTAGCACCCAACCTAACAACCAAAATTCTTTGAATGCATGTGAGTGGTACCCATCAATCTCCAGGCAAAAGGTGACATGGACCTATTCAAAGACAGAATATGGCTTCAGGTGATTCCACTACCTTCTGTTTCTGAATTTACCTTTTTTCCCCATCCACAGTTAAAAACCAAAATATACTCTAGATTTTCAATGTGAATTACTATTATTGTTTGCTCAGTGCTGACAGTGTTCATGGTGCCATCCAAAGTATAAAAATTAAAGACAGTTCCCACTCTGGAAAAAAAAAAAAAAAGTCAAAAAGACAGACACAAAGAAGTCAGAGACATCCAGAGGCATGGATGACTTGAAGTATTTATTCCTTTTTATGTACTTTTTCCATTATCAACCACTTATTGTTAAAAATGTTTTAGCCAGAAGGTTCATTCTAGGGGACAAAACTGCTCACCTGGCTTATGAGTAGTCCTATTGACTTCCATGTGTAGTGGCAAAAGAGTTCTTAATATTCAGTTTTGAAAAGTCTAATAACTTGCAAAGTAGCTTTAAAACATTAAGGCTATGTCTACACATACATGGTTAAATCGATTTAAGTCAAATCGATCTAATTGAATGCTATAAAATCATTAAATTGATTTAACAAGTCCCTACTAGAAGATCGAATCGAACCAGCCTGTCCATGGACAGGACTTGTTCGTTCGATTTAGGAGAGGGGCACCATGGGAGGTGTGGCAAGATGCCTCCCTAGAAGGACCATGCCCCCACCCAATATATGGAAAAAGGACAGCACACTGGGAAGGAGAAGAGCAAAAGTGTTAAATCAAAAGAACAGTTAAATTGAAATAACACATCCCCAGAGTGTTATTTCAAAATAATAGTTTTGATTTAAGCTTCATTTCAATATAATCCTAGGTTTTATTATATTAAAATGACTTTCCTTATTGTGAGATAAGGGAGCTCCTTATCTCAATATAAGGAAACAGTGTTGACTTGCAATCTTTTAAATTGAAATAATTTGCATTATTTCAATTTAAACACTGTGTGTGGACATATCCTAAATGCCCCAATTTTTCTTTCAAAGCCAGATCTTAATGGCTAATATTTAGGTAAGCCAAGTTTTGCAGTTATAACAAAGGTGGAAGTGAAACTACAAGTTATATACAATATCCATAATTCATACTTGATATGAAGTTCCAATAGACAGAGCTTAAGATAAAAAATAAACAAAACTTTTGCATAACGGACCCAAAAAGGGATATCTAGAGCAACAGAATCAGCTAGTTGAAAAGGAGAGAGTATGGGTCCAATTTAGTACTCTTTTACTGGATTGAGACTTACTGTGCAATACCCAGAAGTTCCGATTGGTGTCCTCTGGAGTGGCTTTTCTGTCTGAACAAAGAAGGGGTAAGGACACTGATGCCCAGATCCAGAGGCATTAGCGCATGCTCAGTATTGAGAGCAATGTAACTTTGGGCTGAAGAAAACCAAAAAGGAGTCTTGTGGCACTTCTAAAGACTAACAAATGTATTTATCACATGAGCTTTCATGGGAGAAAATCCCATTTTGTCAGATGTTTGAAGATGGAGAATTTACAAAATGGGAAGAAAATAAATGCAGGAAACTGTAAGCCATAGGATCAGGTCAGACTATTACAGCAAATCATAACTGCTGTTTACATTAAAACAGTGGAGAAAAGCATATGGAGGGAGATGAGGTCAAATCACCTGTCATAATAAAAAACCCAGTGATCTCTTAAGCCCTAAGGGAATGGTATCAAATTGGCATATGAATTCCAATTCTGCAGTTTCTCTTTTTGGCTATGTCTACACACGGTTTTGTTATTTCGAAACAAGCTATTTCGATATAACTTATTTCGATATAACCCGTTATATCGAAATAACTTGTTTCGAAATAACAAAATGGTGTCCGCGAAATAAGCCAAAAACGGGAATCGAAATAGCGTTTCCACAGTGGGGACTTGCTATTTCGACCCAGGGGCAGTGCAGCATGGGAGGTGTGGCAACATGGCCGCCTCCCTGGGCCACATCGGTGGCCATGTTGGTAGCCAATCACATAAAAGCTGGCCCTGACCTCACTTCGCTGTCCACCAATGCTAGCAGCATGCTGCAAGCCATGGACAGTGCTCGGCTGCCTAGACAGCGCCGTCCAGCACCCGACCCCTCGGCGCGCATCGAGGGGCTCCAGCACCTGTGGGAGACGCTGTTCGTAGCCCCCGAGGAGGACTGGCCTCTACCTGAGGACTACATCCACCTCATCCTCAGGCCTCAGCTACTGCCTCTGCCCCTCCCTGTGCCCCGCCGCATGTGGGCGTGTGAGACCAACATCGACTGGTGGGACAGGGTCGTCCTGCGCACCTGGGGCGACGACCTCTGGCACCAGAACTTCAGAATGAGCAGGGCCAGCTTCACCCGCCTGGTGACCGAACTCGCCCCACACCTGTGCCACAGGGACACCCCCATGAGGCCTGCCGTCCCGGTGGACAAACGAGTGGCCATCGCCCTGTGGAAGCTGGCCACCCCGGAGTCCCACAGGGCAGTGGCGCACCTGTTCGGCGTCGGGAGGTCCACCACCGGCGCCATCGTCCTCGAGGTCACCAGGGCCATCAATCGGGTCCTCCTACGGCGCCTGGTGAGGCACGGGGACCTGCAGGGCACCATGCCTGGGATGGCCACCCTTGGCTTTCCGAACTGTGCCGGCATCTTGGATACCACCCATATTCCTGTGCGTGCCCCAGAGCACAGGGCTGCGGTGTACCGCAACCGAAAGGGGTACCATTCGGTCATTATGCAGGCCCTTGTGGACCACCAGGGCCGGTTCCAGGACTGCTATGTGGGATGGCCAGGCAGGGCCCATGATGCCAGGGTCCTCCGCAACTCTGCCCTGTATCGGGGCATGGAGGCGGGCACCCACTTCCCCCCTCACACCATCCACCTTGGGGGCATAGAGGTGCCCGTTCTTATAGTGGCCGACGCGGCCTACCCCCTGCGGCCCTGGCTAATGAGACCCTACGCCGGGCCACTCAACCCCAGTCGGCAGCTGTTCAATCGCCGCCTCGCCCACTGTCGACAGGTGGTCGAGCGGGCCTTCGGACGCCTCAAGGCCCGGTGGAGGTGCCTGCTCACCCGCCTCCACCTTGCTGAACGCAGCCTGCCACAAGCCATCGCGGCATGTGCAGTGCTGCACAACTTTTGTGAACAGCAAGGGGAACCCATCCCACTCGCATGGGAGGCTGAGGTCCAGGCCTTTGCCAGGGAGTATGAACAGCCAAGGTCCTGGCCAACTCAGGAGCAGCCATCGGCACGAGCCCTTGCCATCCGCGATGCCCTCCGGCGCAGCTTCGCCGCGGAGGAAGACTGAGGACCAGCCCTGCCCTGCACCAAACCACCATCTCCCCCCGTCCACCCACAGCCAGCCTGCACCCATCCACCCACACTGTCAACCCCCCCCCCAATAAAAACACAGACAACCATGAATAACTGTCCAGGGGTTTATTTACATTCACAATCAGGGAAGGGATGGGGGTGATATGGGACAGGGCAATCTGGGGGGGTCTGGGGGAGGGGACATGAATTTGGCAGGGGACTTGGGAGGGGACTTGGGAGGGAACATGAACTTGGAAGGGGACTTGGGAGGGGACATGAACTTGGAAGGGGACGTGGGAGGGGACTTGGGGAGGGAACATGAACTTGGCAGGGGGAGTGGGGTGAAGAGGTCCTGGGGCGGGGGGGGGTTAGGCAGAGCCTGTGGGAGGGTCCGGGGGGGGGTGGCATGCCCCGCCTGCGGCCACGGCTGCCCTCTGCCCGCTGTCCCTGCTGGGGCGGGGAGGTGTCCCGGCGCCGTTGGGGAGCCAGGCTGTCCGCCAGCTGGCGGATGGCTGCAGCCTGTTCCCGGATGGCAGCTGGGAGCTCCACGGCCAGGCCCTCCAATGCCCTCGCTGCCCTGTCCTCCGTGCCTGCGAGGCGCTCGAGGGCACGGAGCCCAGCTGCCTGCCGCTGAGCCTGCTCACGCCGCCAGGCCTGGGTGGCGGCATGCATGTCCCGCCCGAGCTCCTCCAGGCTCTCCAGGAGCTCACTGCGGGTCCTGGGGGCCCTCCACTGTCGCCGCGGTGTCCTGGGGCTTCGGCGGTGGGGTCCGGGCGTGGGTGCCGGCCCTCGGGGAGGGGCTCTGCGACGTGCTGCAGGGACACAAAAAACACAGTTAGCCCCTGCCGCCTGCTGGTCCCATCTGTGTGCACCTGTCTGCAGCACACACCTCTGCCCTGACTGTCAGGGTCCCAAGATCCCGTGGGACATTGCCCTGGGGTAGGACTCCTGGCCCCCAAAGCCTCGGAAGGAGGCCGGGATGGTACCCGACAGAGGACATTGGAGGACCCTGGGCAAGACGGTTGTCTGGCCGAGGTAGTCATCAGGGTTTACGGCGCCCTGGGACAGTTACCCAAATAAATCGGTATACTCTGGCAGTCCAGGATCCGTCAGCCCCTCTGGGAAAAAGCCTGACAAACCCCCCTATTGTGACCTGCCTGCCAGACAGAGAATGGGAGGATAACAAGAAGAACAGAGCACAGGAAAGGAGACCATGGTCTCCTTTTGCCAGACATCTGGGACCCGTACCCTGGAGGCACACATGCTTGTGGTGCCCACAAGGGTGAACTGGACCCAGCCACGCCTTGCACTTGAGGTCTCCCGAGGCCACTTGCCAGTGGTGTGCCCTGCCTGCTGTCCACCCCACGGAAGATGCTGCTGCATCTTTCCCAGCCAGTCCCTGGTCACCACCCTCCGGCACACAAGGGCCTTTTTCCCCAGTGACACCTGTGTCTGTGGGCCCCGTGGCCAGGGGGTCCCTCTGTGCCCACGAACCCTGGGCCCTACCCACCCCGGTGCCTGGCCCTGGCCTCCACCCGTCCCGGGACCTGCTGGACAGGCCCAGCCCTGTGTGCCCCCGTGTGGGGGGGTATACTTACCCACGGGGGCTCCAGAGGTCCGCCGAGCTGTCCCGGGGTCTGACTCGGAGCCTGGGGCGGTGGTGGGCCCCTGCTCCTCAGAGGTGGCTGCCTCCAGGCCTGATGGTGGGCTCTGATGCCCCCCAGAGGTGTCAATGGATGCAGTGGGGGCACCGCTGGGCTGTGTGCCCAGGAATTCATCCAGGGCCTCGTAAAATGGGCACGTGGCCTGGCTGCCAGGCCCCTCCAGTGCCCGGGCATCCCAGGTGTGGGCATACTCCTGGCGGAGTGATTTTATTTTGCTCTGCACCTGTTCTGTGGTCCTGGGGTGCCCGGCCTGGGACATCGCAGACGCGACGTCCTCATAGATGTCACGGTTCCGGTGGCTGGCCTGGAACCACTCCACTATGTCTGGCTGCCGCCAGATGCCCAGGAGGCAGGACACGTCCTCCCGGGTCCACACGGGCGCCCTCCAGCGGCCTGCGGCTGAGGGAGCTGCCTGCTGGGCCATGGCTGCCTGCTAGCTGCCTCCCTGCCACGCAGCCTAACAGGCACGCCCTAGCAGGAAGTTCCCCCAGGGTGCTGTGCACCCTGGGAGGAAGGTCAGCCGGTTATTTCGAAACAACGGTTGTTTCGAAATAACACGGCCACTACAACGGTTGTTTCGAAACAACTCATTTCGAAACAACCGTTGTTTCGAAACGGCATGTCCCATTGGCGTTATTTCGAAACAACCGTTTCGGGACAACGCCGTTTCGAAAGGTAACGAGGTTTAAGTTATTTCGCAAAGACCACGGCCATTTCGAAAGAAGCGGTTTGCTTCTTTCGAAATGGCCGTGCGTCGTGTGGCCATGGCACTCCTTATTTCGAAACAACCTCTGTTGGACATACCCTTTGAAGCTTTGATTTATTATCCATTTGCATGAGTACAGCTATTAACAGTTCATCAGTGGAGTCATCAGGGAGTATGAAGTGTTCTGCTACTGGTTTTTGAATGTTGTTATTGCTGATATGATATTTTGGTCCACTTATGCTGTTGCACATGGACTGTCCTGTTTCTCCAACGTATAAGGCAGAGGGGCATTTCTGGCACATGATGACATAAATCACACTGGTGGATGAGCAGGTGAATAAGCCCTTGATTGAGTAGCTGGTTTGATTAGGTCCTCCAATGGTGTCTTTTGTGCAGATATGTAGGCAAAGTTGGCATCAGAGTATATTTCAGGGATACGTGCCTGCTTTAATGTTTCTGTTCACCTGTAGTTGCTAGTGAGTATCTGCTTAAGGTTGAGGGTGGGGGCTTTCTGCAAGTGAGGAGAGGACTGCCTCCCAAGGCTTGAGAGAGTGTGGGATCGTCTTGTAGACTAGACTATAGATCCTTGATGATATGCTGTGGACATTTGATTTGGGGGTTGTAGGTGATGTAGGTTTCGAAACAACTTAAACCCCATGTGGGGACGAAACAATGCCGTCCGAACATGTTGTTTCGAAACAGCAGTGACTTGTTTCAAAATAACTGTTGCCTGAAACTGCTATTTCACTTTGAGCTTTTTTCCTTAATTCAAATTAAACTTAATTCGAATTAAGTTATTTCGAAATAATGCCTGCATGTGAACACAGCCTTAGTGATAAATTCTGAACTTCTTGTCTTACTGATTCTAAACTATTTTGGTTGCAGTTAATTCACTCATCATTCTGGCTTCCTTGCTTTCATTTCTCTAATGTTTAGATTATTGATTGGGTCTTACACATGACTTAACTACTTCAAATTTAAATCAAAGTTATTATTTCAAATTAGGAGTCCAGTGAAGATTCTCTAATTCAAAATAAAGTTGGCTTTATTAATTCAAAGTAGAGAGCCTTCACTAGACTCTAGTTCAAAATAGGGGAAGGCAGGCAAAAGAATAGGGAAATTAGTTTGAATTAAGCCTATTCTGTGGCTTAAAATGACTTAATTCAAACTAAACGTCAAAATAAGCAATGCTTGGAAGTGAAAGGAGGTTTTATTATATTGAATTAGCAGTTCCTTATTTCAAATTAAGAAACCGCTTAATTTGAAATAATAAAATGCCTCCTTGGCAACATAAGTTGTTTTGAATTAAGCCTCTTAATTCGAAATAACTTGTAAGTGTAGACATTGCCATGGTGACTATGTTCTTCTTTCCTGGCTCTTCCCTTGGAAACAAGGAGCAGGAAAATAAACTACCTCAATGAAATCCACATAAACTTCTGGAAGGCTATGTCCCCTGAAACAGTTTGGCTCTGGAATGCACATCCAGAAAACATCAGGCCAAACCAAAGACTGACCACTTTCAGAGGACAGTGGAAGACATTTTAACAAAGCTTTCCCACTCCAACCATATTAAGGGTGGAGAGGAATAAGAAATGAACATACGTATATCCCAAATGCAGTCTTCTTTAGCAAGAACCCAAGATGAACTGAACACTCAACATGGACTAGCAACCAAAATATATACCCAGGATTCACAGCACAGCTCTCTCTTAGCTTACAATTCCTTGAGAATTATAAATACTAACTCCAAGTCACATTAACTCTTATGCTTCTAGTTCTAGTCAAGTCCTACAAATTTAACTCCTTATTTAAGACCTACAGGCTTTGAACCTTGATGTGTTGAAGTTATTGCTTACAGAAGCAGATAAAAAGAAATTGCATGTTATTCTTATGTGGTGAAAATTTGGTACTGTATGAAATTTAAGCATATATAAGTTTTACTCTCAAATCCCCATATGAGATGAGTACATGCCATTTAAAGCTCCATAACATGATTGATAAAGGAATGATAAGGACTGATGTATTAGATCACATTTTAATGGTAGACACATATGCTACACATTTGAAAAGTCTAACATGGGTCTAGTTGCAGATCTCATTAAAAATCATCAGAGTCCCTGTCGTCAGGTCCTCCCCTCGTCAGGGCGAGGCAAGCAAACAGTTAGCAAGGTCGGGCCTTCAACCCCGGCTGGGGTAAGGCAAGCAAATAGTCTGGCGGGTAGCAGGGAAGGGAAGGGGAACCGAGGCCCACCCGCTCCACTGCGTTCCAGCCCAGGGCCCTAGCAGTGGTCACACGAAGGGCCACTGTGTCAGTGGGACTCCTGCCAAAACACACCGACTTACAATTGTCCCTGGGCTACTTCCTTCCCTTGCCCGGCAAGACCTGTGGCACACCGTCCTCATGATCGGACCCCCAGGGCATACCCATCAGGCCCTCACTATCTTCGGGCAGCAAGGCTGGAAACTCGGCCCCCTCGGCCAACAGCAGCTCCTCCAGGTCACACAAGTCTGGAAGGGCGGGCTCGCTGTCCTCAGCAGAGGGGAGCTCCTCCAGGTCCTCCCCAGCATCAGGCTGGTCCACAGGGCTCAGGCTCTCTGCAGAGGGGAGCTCATCAAGGTCCTCCCCGGGAGGAGTCTTCTCCAGGGGTACAGTTGCCCAAGGCTCCTCGCTCTGACCCTTCACGGGTGGGAAGTCTGGTCACCTGTCAGTCTCCCAGTGGAGAGAGGTCTGCCAGGAGTGGCAGCCACCTCCCTCTGGGTTCCCTCCATGGCTGCTTGGTCCGCTCTCTTTTATAGTCCTCCTGCTCCCAGCACCCTCCCCTTTGGTTCCGGCCCTGGCTGCCCTGGTGGGTCGTCTCTGGCCAGTAGGGGGAGTGCGGGCGCTCAGCTGCCTCTTGGTGGCTGACTAACTGCTCCCCTCTGCTACAGTCCCCTCTACTGAAAAATGATAATATTACAGGGACTCTGAGGATGGATTGACAGCATCTTGCTCCAGTTTCTCTCAACAGCCTTCAAAATCATCAAGAGAGACACTGGTGTACTGACGGAAGGTATGACCACACATAGGTTTTAAATTGAAACAACACTGGTTAGGGCCACACAACGTTTTCTTGTTTTGAAATGACAAGTTCCATCATTTCAAAAGAAGAAAAGTTAGAGCAAATCAATAAAACCTGGGATGAAAACAAAACAAGGGTTAAATCAAAACCCTTATGTTGAGATAACACTGTATGAACGTGTTATTTTGATATAACGGTTGTTTCCATTTAAAACATGGCACCCTGGAAGGAAGGGCCAGGTTTCCGAACCCTGGCCAGGGGGTAGGGGGTGGAAGGGACCCTTGCCCCAGCTCCCCCACTGCTAGCTGGGTGGTGGGGAAGAGACCCCGCACACCCAGTGCTCCCACTGCTGTCTGTGCCTAGCTTTTTAAGCACTGGCCGGGCAGCAGGGAAATGGGACCCCAGCACCAGCTTCATTAGGGCTGGCGAGGTGGTGGGGAAGACGGGACCCCTGCTTCTGGCTTTTGCAGCGCTAGCCAGGCAGTGGGGGAGATGGGACCCCCACATCCGTCTTTAGGTGCGCACTGCACCTAAAGCCGGACACAGGGGTCCGATCTCCTCCACTGCCTGGCCAGTGTTAAAGAAGCCAGTGCAGAGGTTTCCTCTCCCCTGCTGCCCAGCCAGCGCTGAAAAAGCCAGGTAGTGGGGTTCCCTCTCCCCTGCCACCCGGCAAGCATGCCAGGAGCTGGTGGTGCATTCCCTGCAGCCCGTATAGCACTGCTCCAGCTGGCCCCAGAGGTCTGTTGCTACCGCACCAGCACCAGCCCTGACAGCAGTGGGAGTGCCAGGCGCATGGGGTCCCTTCCCCACCACCTGGCTTGCTTGCTGGAAGCCAGATGTGCAGGGTGCTTCCCCTGCCGCTGCCCGGCTAAGGCTGGGGAAGCTGGGCATGCAGGGTCCCTTCCCCGCCGCCTGGCCAGTGTGGGGGAAACCCAGACCATGAGAATCCCTTCCATGCTACCAGGCTAGCGCAGGGGAAGCCAGGCACACAGGGATCCCTTCCCATACTGCCAGGCTAGTGCGCGGGAAGCTGGGCACGCTGGGATTCCTTCCCCAGCTGCCTAGCCAGCTGTGGGGGTTGCAGGGAGCACTGGGATTCCTTCCCCCACTGCCTGGCTAGTGCGCTTGCAGCCAGCCATGGAGTCCCTTCTCCCCGCCACCCTGCTAGCATGGGGGAAGCCGGGCACATGGGGTCCCATCTCCCCAATGCCTGGCTGAGCCAGAAGGCTGCAGCCAATCTGAGGAGATGTCTTTTGCCCCACTGGGATCCAGGACCCTGGATCCAGTGGGGGCTTTTTTTCCCCTGCCACTGGCTTTCCTGGGGAGAACCAGGCAGGGGATTGGTTGGCAACATGACCCTGCCAGGGGGCCATGTTGCCACACCTCCCAGGTTGCCCCTCTTCTAAATCGAATCAGCGAGTCCTGTCCCTGGACAAGCCAGTTTGATTTGTTTTTTGGGGAGGGGCCTGTTAAATTGATTTAAGCTAGATCAGTTTAATAATTTTTATATCAATTTAACTTAAATCACTTCAAGTTAAATAGATTTAACTCCCTGTGTGTGGGCATAGCCAGAGTGGGCTGGGGAGAGGTCAAGCCCCAGGGTGTCAAGCTGCAGGAGAGTCGTGGGCTGCACCCTGCCCAGGCTGGATTTCATGGCCCTGTCCTCCAGCTGTGATGACTAACCTAGGACAGAGGCATTGGAGGGGGCCAGACCAGTGCTGGCCCTGGAGCCAGAGACTGCGATCCATGGTGCTCCTGTCCCAGCCCTGGCTTCGTTGGTCTGCCCCAGGGGGTGGGGCAGGCTGGCACATGGCCACTGCGCTTCAGGACTGGCTGGGTGGCCTCCAGCACAGCCCTCCAGGGCCCTGAGTGTTTTCAGGCCACCATGCTGGTGCCCTGGAGGGCTGCCTCAGGGCCTCCTATGCAGCAGACAGACAGCAATCTGGGCCCTGGAGGGCTGCTCATCCACCCCCAACCTCGGAGCACAGTGACCATATGCGGCCCATCCTGCACCCTGAGGCAGACCAGCTGGTCCAGTGGCAGAATGGCAGTGGTGTGAATTGGGGCTTCTCCTCCCAGTCCCAGCTGACTGGACCCCCTCCAGAACCCCCTAGACCGTATTGATGCTGTGCATCCTGAGCAGGGCTGGACCTCAGTGGAGGCCTGGGGCTACACCCACTAAAGCACTGCACTGATCCAGCCCTTGGAGGGAGTTGGCCTGACCCTTCCCAGGGGCACAGGGGATGCCAGGGGCACTTAGAGGCACCCCTCAAAACCCCCACATGTCCTAAAGGACCATCCCAGCTCCCCTTCCCTCCCATCTGGGGAGAGTATGAGGTTGATTTATGGGGGAAAATATATTTCCTTTCCAAATGTTTTGAGAAAAATCCATATGTACGTGGGTCAGCTGAAGGTGTTGATTAGCATTTAAAAGGTTGAATTGACCTTCCAGATCACAGTACATGTACATCTCACATGAGCACAGAACCACACATAGAAGAGGAATGGAATAAGATTTGTATAGGACAAGAGGATATTAGGTTTATTACAATAGCATAGCACTTCCCCTAAAATGGGTTATTAGCATGATATAATCATACCAATGTCCATGAGAAAAAATGGTCAGTGCAAGATACTTCACAAAATCCCGTGTCATTACAAATTATCTCATGGAAATATGAAATCTCTAATTCTCTATTGCTCAACACATTCCCTCCACGACCCATCATATATCATTAACAAGTTCAGTCTGAGAGTCCTGACAGGGTACACATGAAATAAAGTGAGTATATTTGAAAGAGTCTAATACTCTGGGGGAGGGAAATCCATTCAGGAGACTCACAAAATGTTACATTTACTGTGTTTCACGTTTTTCTAATTTTGAATTAAAGATCAAATTTGTCCTCTGTTTACACTCATTTAGTCTGAGTAACCTAAATAGGGTTTACAGGCATATCCCACAAAAAAAGTTAGCCCAGAAATTTGCCATTTCCCTCAGAAACAAACTGATTCCATCTCAGAGTAACTGTGAGGCTGGCCTAGATTGTCTTGAAAATAGGGATATGTGTCCTGTTATATTATTCCTTAATGATTAAAGGGATTGACTTTATTATTCATATACTTCTACCTTATGATCTACTTTGTTAAGAATGCTTAGTGTTGTCATATGTTGATTGTATAGTGTGAGTTTCTATGCCTATTTATAGCATTTAGTTTACATTTTTAAACTGTGTCCAGTTAAAAAAAACATTGTGACATGGGTACAACAATTCACAACACACAATTTTTAATCACAGAGGCAAGGTGGGTGAAGTCATGTCTTTTAGTGGACCAACGTCTGTTGGTGAGAGAGGTAAGATTTTGGGCCACAATGAGCTCTCCTTCAGACTCAAAGGTGTGTCTTTCATGAACAAACTGTGCAATAAAAGATATTAACTCACCTTGTCTCTCTATAACATGGCTAATAATTTTTAATCACCGCAGGCAAAAGAAAAGATTCCTCATTTCCACTGTGGACAAAAGCCTAAAAACAGGGTTTTTTTTCCCCAAGAAATTATGTTTAAAAATCAAAATAAGAAAACCAACAGATTATGAACAAGCAGCAGGAGTGAATTCCAAATCTGGAGGCCTTGAAGTGAGAACATACTGCCACCAGACTCCAAATATTTAACTCTAATAGGATATCTATACATATAGTGATACAGCTGCATGTGTGGTGAAGATGCTCTATGGCATCGAGAGAGGTTGCTCAACTGGCATTAAAAGAAAATAACACAGTTCTGCAAGTGGCAGAAGCTATGTCCGTGGGAGCAGCTCTCCTGCTAATGTAGCAATGTGCATACAAGTGCTTATGTCATTGTAACTTATGTCACTCAGCAGGTGGAATATTCACATCCCTGAGTGACACAGGTTTTCCCAAGATAGACTGGAGTGCAGACATAGCCTAAGACATCTTATTTCAAGTGCCCCAGCTAATCTCAACTGCTGTTGTTATGACACATGGAAAGAGAGGTCTTTCTTATTTAAAGAGCCAGAGCTCAGCCTCAAGGGATTACACTGCACATAGATCAATGTCAGAAACTGAATTAGAACCTGAAGCAAACCAGAAGTCAATGCAGTCTTCAAAGAACTGGAGTAATGTGCTCCCTGAGGCTAATGTCACCAAGCAGACAGAAGATGGAGCTTAGTGAATACAGCAATCATGCTAGGCACCAGTCTTAGATCTGGAGACTAAAACCCTCGATCTGCAATGTCACTGTAAGCATCCCAAATAGCCCTGCCAAGGTGCCTCAACTCTAACCTGATGAGGCCACTTTTAGGGAGAGACGATGGTTTTGTGGCTACTCCTGTTTGATCTTTTGTCTTGTGATAAACTCACGTGTCTATTGACAAAGTATCTGAACATTTACTAGTAGTATATTAAGCAACATGGCAAAGATCTGTCATGTGTGTTCTCTCATTCTCTCCACAAGAGAGAAGAGTATACATACAGTGCTGAGTTTTGAATTTTTTTTAAGAAACATTGATATGTGTTTATGTTTGCAGTGTTTTGGTACTGGTTTAGTTCCAGGACATCAGAGAGTCAAGTAAGGTGAGGTAACATCTTTTATTGGACTAACTTCTGTTTATGAAAGAAACAAACTTTCAAGCTACACAGAGATCTTCAGGTCTACAACAGGTACTAAAGTGTCATACTAAATATAAGATGGAGCAGATTATTAAAAGCATAAATTAATACATTACAAGAGACCTTTCAAGGTGAAGTGGCCAATTACTAGCTCTGCAGTTATAGGACAAAGTGTCTGTACTGAATACATGATTGTGTGTGCAAAGTTATTAATTTAAACAGTATGTTTATGTTGGAGAAAAAAACAAACAAGGAGTCCTGTCATACTTGAATACTAACAAATGTATTTATTTTATGTGACTCTGTTTGTTTTGCTGCACTAAACTCACACAGCTACTCCCTTTAGAATATGTTAGAGAGGGGACTGTCAAAGATGCATTTAGATTGAAAGATGAAGACCTTTTTCATTCCTGTGTGAATTCATCCCACAGTCTTTGGCTGGCCTTCAGGAAAGTTATGCCTCCTGCATAGACCTTTTACCTTTAGTGTAGATAATTTCATTGTGCCAGACAAAGTTGTTGACTACAGTCTACACACTAGAGCTTTGTCAATCTTTTTTTGTACCCTAGAGCAGTGATTTTCAAACATAGAGTCAGGACCCAGTACTGGGTCACAAACCCTCAGGTACTGAGTCATGGCACCCCCTGCTGCTGCCACCAAAAGACTGGACTGCATTGCTCAAAGATGTAGTTGATGGGTTGTGGGCATAATTGATTTTTTTTCAACTGGGTCCCAAGGAAAAAAAAGTTTGACAACCCCTGCCCTAGACCCATGCCACTTATCACCTTGAAGATAATTACTGAGACCTTGAACTCACTTCAATATGCTATATGTTTAGGGCAAGGAGTAGAGGGAAAGGTTGTATGTGCTTGCAGTAGTCTATACTGCTAAGGATACACGCTGCAGTGTTTTGTACCAGTTGCAGTTCCCTAAGTACTGAAAGTTTCATGAGCGAATATATCATGCTGCTGTCCAACTGAGAAGTGAGGACGGCAAGAATAACTGAGGCCACGTCATCATTGCCAGGATGGGATGGAATCTGCTAGCCCAGCAGTTCTCAACCAGTGTGTCAGGACAGATTACTCTGTGGCAACACAGTAGTAAGTATGTCACAGAGAACCAGTGAGATTGCTGGATTTGGCCTGGGGAGTGGGATGATGCATCCTGGAAAGTCACAATACACCACCAAGTGTATCGCAACCCACAAAAGGTTGAGAGCCACTGTACTAGCCAAACAGATGTGGCAAAAATTTAGCACAGTGAGGAATTCTGGAGCACTCTTAAGCTGTGAACTGGATGGATCAATTGTAGATCCATACCTTCAATTAAGAGAGACTTCAGGGTGGCTGCAAACACCTCAAAATGCTTTCTTCTACCCACCAATATCACCCCTTACTCAGGTTCATCTTCAGCCATCTGTTCTTCACAAAAAAGCTGCTCTTGTCCCAGCAGTGGGCCATCATGATGGCACTGGCATGGGCCTCTGTGGTGAAGAATAGATATGGCTGTGCACTGTTTGCATATTGCTGGCTTTTGAGTTCATGTCACCTGACTTGTTTGCCAGTCCTTATGGTTCCATATAGGTAACAAATAGGACTAGAGAAGGAACTGATCTTTGTGGGACTCCACAAGTGAGGGGGGTATTATGGAGGTGCAGTTTCCAATCACCAGTTGTTGGGCACATCCCTCCAAGAAGGACTCAGACCTTTTTAGCACATTGTCCTGGACCTCTGCTACCTATCTCAGGTAAGAGGTTATGGTTGACCATGTTGAATGTTGCAGAGATGTCCAAGAGGATGAGAATGACTGTCTAGCCATCCTCCTATCCCTTGACAGAAGATTATGCATCAGTGCAAATTGTCTCAATTCCACATCCTCACCTTAATCCAGACTATGCCACATTGATACTATTAGGTTCAGTTAGATGAACTTGCCATTTGCCTTAGGCTAACTTCTCTATGAGTTTGTCCAGGGATGAAAGGTTTAACACTGACCTGTTACTGATGAGAAGTAGTGAATCCAGGGTGGATTTCTTAGATGGGAGGAAACCCACCAGGACTTTCATTGAAGCCACCAGCTCATTTCTAATAGGTCCCCAGGGAGTCTTTAAACAGTGACAACTTTTGGCTGCTACCACATGGGCTAAATTGGAACTAGTGACCTTGTAGAAGTGCAAAGCTGTGTAACCTATTACTACCCCACTGCCACTGTTATTAAACTTTACAGAACTTATTTTACAAAAAGAATATAAAGATATTTCATTTACCTGTATTCATTCAACTTGAAGTCACATTTAGCCTCGTATGTTTCCAGTATATCATTTACCTTCAGAGTTTTCACTCCTCTCGTTCTCAATCATGAGATCAGCATGTCTAGCACAATTAGACTAACACAATGCTTTGGATTTGTATTGTTTCCTAGAGATGATAAAGTAGAGTCCGGACTTTTTTTTCCCCCTCCGTTACTTTAAAATCAGAATGGCAAAGATTTTTTTGCTTCAGTGAGCAATGAGTTGGTGATTTAATGCACTTTTTTTTTTTAAATAAAAATAGCCTGCCTTCCTCCCTCCTTCTGTTATGCCAAGAGCGCTTGAGGATGGGAATGGCATAATAAGGTCAGTGCTGCAGTGCAGTGTAAAAAACTTGTCAGTAGATGTTACCATCAAAAGCAATGGCTCCAGATCATTGCTTTATTCAGTTCACTGGCTTAAGGAACAATTTTCATCTCACGCAGCTTGCTGCTTACAGCAATGAATGCTGCACAGATTTTTTTAAACAAATAAAAACCTCTCATTTGAAACCAGAACAAGATTAAGAATATAAAATTAAGTGACATCCACATATTCCTATTCCCCATACATTTTGATAACAATATCTGCATGTGTTTTGTGCCCATCATTATAGTATTTGGGGCTCCTTGGCCCTCTTTACACTGCTGCAATTGAAAATTCACTTGTAACAGAGAGATCCATCTAACAGATAAAGGTAATGAACTGTCATCCGACCACCACTTGACTATATCAAGATTGCAGACATGGATACGGTGGAAAGAGCCAGAGAGTGAGGAGGGACAACAAAAATAATAGAACACTGAAAGTATTTCCCTATGAAGGGAGACTGAAGAGATTAACAGTGGATCATTTAGTTTTCAGGGGTGGTGAATGAGAGGAGTCATACTATAAGGATGTAAAATAATGAATGATACAGAGAAAAACAACCAATCACTTGTGCTGTCACATAATACAAAACCAAAGCAGAAGCAACACAATTAAAAGTCCAAAAATCTAAAACTGATTAAATGGTTTTGTTTAACATAATGCATAATTAATCTGTGGAACTCTTTGCCACAAGATATTCATGGGAAAATAAACAGAAATTGCAAAAGGATTAGCAACTTATATGAATAATGAGGATAAAGTTGTACTTGAGATATTAATCTTCAGCTTCAGCACATATGACAACCACTAACTACCTAGGTTCAGGGAGGCAGTTGTTATATGCAATAAAATCTCCATAATTATTCATTATTTGGACTTCTTCTTCTGAAGTATCTGATGCTGGCCAATGCAATAAGATTTTGCAACACACAGAAAACTAAGCTGATCCTTCATGGCAGTTACTGTTTTCAAGGCTCCTTAAATAGAGGATATGTGGAGCTTTAATCTACCCCATTTATAACATGATGCCACTTTACATGCAAAATTACAGGGTTAAATCTGTTTATTCAGTCAAATACTTTGACTGTGAGTGCCCCTGAATACTCTGAAATGTAGTTTTCAATCAGGGGTACACATATCCCTGGAAACAAACAGAGATCTTCCAGGAGATCCATAAGCTCATCTAGATATGTGCCTAATTTACAACAGGCTACATAAAAAGCACTAGCAAAGACAGTACAAATTAAAATTTCATACAGCCAGTGACTTGTTTATACTAGTCTACACAATATGGACTGAAATGCAAGTACAATATTTCCAATGGGTTTATTTCATAATTACATGGTAAAAATGAGAAAGTAAGCAATTTTTCAGTAATAGTATGCTGTAATACTTTTGGGGGGTTTTTTATGTCTGATTTTCTAAGCGAAACTTGGGGATATGCAGCACAAATCAGAATCATAAAAGGGGTTCAGTGGAAAGATTGAGAGCCACTGCTTTAAAATGTGGAGAAGAAGAGAAGCTTTCTCCCAAACCACCTCTTTTTCTTCCCTGCCTCCTTTTTCTCCATTGATCTCCATATTGAATTAGCCTTCTATGAGACATTATGCAAGTCTTTCCACTCCAGTTTGTTCATATAACTGAAGGTCTCTTCAGCTCACTTATCCCTGCAATGATGATCTGAACAAGCATCCCATTTTGTAACCATATACACTGAAAATTTTTAATGAGCAGATTGTTCAGATCGATTTTAATTAGTACCTCTCTGAACATCATTCTAACATTCACAGTTGATCTTTAAGCAGATGGATAATTTGTAGATGGTCAAGATACTACCTAGCATTAGTGAAAAGATAGCCTCTAACACTGATCTAAAGCAACATGTGTTTAATGTAAAGAACCACTGAATCCAAAGACAAGTAGTTTCTGTCACCAACAGTCTAGCTAGCCTGATCTCCCATCTTTGACAGTGGCCAGCACTAGATGCTTCAAAGGAATGTGCTAGATTCCTTATAATGTATGGTGATGGCATAATTTGCCTGTAAGAGAAATTTCCAAGCCCCTCCCCATCCCACCATCAACTAACTGGCTAATTCCTTGAAGCGCAAAGGTTTATATATGGTTTTTCCTATCCAGTGCAACTGTGTGTGTTCTCATTACCCATATAAATGTCAAAACCTTTTCTGAATCTTGCTAGGAGGCTAAAGTAAAAGAGGTTCATGTAAATTAAGCAAAATTATTAAAGCCATACATCAATCTGTTGAACTGATCAGTAAAACACAAAGCGGCTGTTAAAAATATTATTGAATGTGTTGTTCTGGCTCCTTAAGGAATAGAAGAATTAAAGGGGACCAAATGTCCAGGCTATCTGTTCTGAGCAGTCTCACTGAACAAAAACTCTGGGGACAACAGAAAAGAGAAGGTGAGGGAGAAAATTAGAGTAGTAATGAAGTGCAAAGAGGAGAGATGCATGGAAAACAAAAAAAAAGAGCCAAAGGGGCAATATATTATGAACTCATAGACCAGGGGTCAGCAACCTCAAGCACCCATGCCAAAATGGCACAGGGGCCAAGCGTGAGTGGCACACTGTACCACTCAAGCTCCCCACTGGCCATACTCCCCCAGTGCTGCATGGCTGGCAAGAGCCACATTCCTCAGTAAAGGTCCCCACTGGTTGTGCTTCCCCACTGGGAAACACAGCTAGCAGGGACAAGGAAACTGAGGCTCACAGCTCCTGGCCCTCTGCTGGCTCCAACCCCTACTGGGCAGGGCTGGAGGGGAGTGGGACAGGTCAGCCTGCATGCTTCTGGCTTCAACCCCAGAGCTGGAAGCTGGCTGCTGGTGGGGGCAGGAGGCAACGCTCGTTGGGAACCAGAGGCCATCCGCCAATGGGGGCGAGTGCCGGCCCTGGCCAGGACCTGAAGGACACCCGCCAGTGGAGGCAGGATCCAGCCACAGCTCTGGCCTCAAACTGGAGGCCTGGCCACACTCACTTTTGGTCCTGCTCTGGCACCTGCTGAGGGTGCAGTAGACAAGGCTGGCACGGGGGCCAGCCTTGCCCACCCTTATCATAGACAAAGGTCAGAAGGGACCGATATAATCATCTAGTTTGACCTCCTGCACAAAGCAGGCCACAAAACCTCACCCACCCACTCCTGCAATAAGCCTCTAACCTGCGATAAGAGTTATTAAAGTCCTCAAATCTTATTCTTAGTGACTCTGAGGAAGGAGAAAATTGGGAAGATGAGAAAGGAGAAATAAAGCCAAGCTGACATAGAGAGAGAGATGAAGTCAGGGAAAATTAAAGGAAAAGAAAAGTTAGAAGAAATTTAAAATAGGGGAGGGAGTGAAGAAGAACGGAAAAGAGTGAACCAAATAAGACATAGAAACAGAGGAAAAAGGTGGTGAAAGAAGTGTGTTGGGTGGGAGAGAGATGATGGTGAGGAAAAGACCAGATGACAGGGAAAATAAAGAAAGGGTTGGAGAGGAAATCAAGGACAGTTGAAACGAAGTAGAGAAAACTGACATATAGAATAATTAAAGCTGAGGAAATATTGCAAAATACATAGGTAGATTTCCTGCACAGCCTCGTGATGTTTTTCAGTGAATTCACAAGAGGCATGACCATGCCTATTATATTCAATTCTCATAACCTTCCCTCTGATTGAATTTTTGTGGTTTAAATATTTTTAGAAGAACAGATTTGAGGATGCATGTGCAAGGACTGATGTTGTGAACTCCTCTAGTCGGATAAGAAAACAGTATTACATAATTTCTCTGACCAATCACAGCTAATTGACACAGCTTAAATAGAAAGTGCCAAGCGCTTGCAAAGAACTGCTTTCAATCAGTCCCGAGTGTGAAACAAATTTACCTCCACAAAACAAATGAATCCAACCCTTCTGAAAAAATGAATAATATAAAGAAATCACCATCTGCTTATGGATATTCCATGGATGGCCCACAGGCAAAAGAAATGGTAAATTCAAACCAGTTATTCACTTTGAATTATTAGCTCAGCTCTAAAAATAGAGGTTTTAAAAAATAGGGTTGGGGGAGGAAGAAAGGGAAATTATTCCTTTCCCTGAGCTCCCATTTGTCTAGTTCTTTCTCAGAGTTAGTATTAATGGCCAAATTAGTGTCTGCTGTCAGAAAGGCAGATAGAGCTGGAGAAGAGAGCTGGAAATAACAACACTGAAGCCCAAAAGTCAATACAACATGCCTAACTAATGGGTACTGTCAGCTTTTCCATTACAGTAAATGAGGAATCTATTTTGGAGCTCTGACAAAAGTCTGAAATTAAGGTACAGGAAATGGTAAAGTGGAAGTCAGAAATGAAAGTAAAGGAATGAGTCACGTCTGCATGCAACTTCTATGTAATATTATCTGGTTGTAGTATCAACTTACGTGCCTCTAACTTCTGTTGGAGGTGTTGATATTTCTGAAAGTTATGCAACTTATTTCAAATACGAATTTAAAATCTTACTTTTGACTCTTTGTTAAAAAGGAAGAAATCAGACAAATTAATATGTATTCCTCTAAATTTCCTATCCTAAACCATTGCATAGAATTCCTGTGTACTGCTAGATGGCTACTGCATCACACCGCGCAAGTGACTATTTCAGTAGTGAGGAAAGTGATCCTTATGTCAAAGTAGCATTATGAGAAAGATATACTTTGAGATCCCAAAAGGTGTTCTAGTAGTGTGAAATATTATGGCCAACATTTTATAGGTCAGCTATTTAAACACTTAAGACAAGATTTTCAACTGTACTCAACTTATCTATTTAGACATGTTAGTAAATAGGTGAATTTTCAAGTGTTCAGCACCCAGGAGCTTACACATACACACATGCACACACACACACCCCATTATAAATGGTTACCAACTGCAGACGATGAATCCTTATGAAAATCTAACCCAAATTATGCAGATTAAATTAAAATGTAAATGCTAATGTCTGCGCTACTGTACATCCCAAAAATAGCAGGAAATTTTAATACAGTATATAAAAATATCCTTAATATGGCACATAAAATTTAAATGTCAAAATAATTAATATGCTCTGTTAATAAAATTTAAAAGTAGTATCACAGAGTTGAGGATTAATGAAATAAGATGATGAGGGAGTAGAATTGCATCCACCATTAAAAAGTAAATAAAAAGAGAAAAGAATATAATTTTCCCTAAGAACTAAAGAAATCTAAATTTTAGTCCAATGTGAGGTATGATTCATTAGCATTCACATTGCTAGATTTCATTGGTATCTGTAGTGACTTATTTTGTGTTAATAAAGTTACAGTTAATTCCACATGGAAATTAGAATTCCATTTCTATTACAGTATGTGGCACAAACCAAATATTGTACCTTTTAGCATCCAACTTGCTTATAATCACCTCTACCAGGTGCTGCCCAAGGTTCCTCCACAAGTTGATGGAGTGTTATAAGTGATAAGGACACTGATAACCTTTCAAGGAGCTTTGCATCTTTCATGTGGAGGTGCCAACGATGTATTCCCTGTCTGACTAATCAGCTGTTAATCAGGCAAGAATTTTAAAGAAGATACCTGTCCCACAGTTGACCAGGCAGGGAAAAAAGCAGTCCAAATGAAGAACCTGACCACCCAATTCTATCCCAAATGAAGATCAGGGGAAAAAAAAAAAAACAAAACAGCAGAGAGACCTACTGTAACTGTCAAGGCTTTTTCCCCACTCTGGCATTCTGAGTGCAGAAGGTGGGGGCCTGCAATGGGCCTTAAAAGCCACTGGCCTTAAAGCCTGCTCTTAAAAGCCTCCAAGGCCTCCAATTCCTGGCCTTGGAGTGGTATCGCTGCCACCACCCAAATGCAAAAAACCTCTTGAGACCCAGGAAGGCACACTTGGGAATTCCTCCCTGTGAGGTACTTGCAATCCTCTGTATTCCTCTCTCAGGCAAGTGACTGGACCCCAGCTGCAATATGAGCTGGAACTGGAACAGGGTTCCCTCTAGTAGCTGCCTGTGCAGTCTAAGGCACATACACACAAACCTTTTGCCCTACCAGGAACAGAACCAGAACTTACTTAAAAGGTAAGCTCTTTAATCAAAAGAACAGATAATAAACACAGAAAGTTGCTTCTCTGGGAATTAACTTAGGTAGTTACAGGGTAGTGGGGGGGGGAGTTACATGTGCTCAGCACAGAGAAATCCAAGAAACAAGCCAAAAACAAAGAAAATACCCTGACCGTGTCTAAATAAACATTCCCTGTTCTACTCATACCTGGTCAGTAACAAATTTAACTTATCTTTGGTAAGGATGTTGCTGGATTCTTCCTCAGGCCCCTCTGGCCTCCTCCTGATCCTTCCAGGAGCTCTGCTGCATCCAAACAGGCCCAGGCTAGGCTGCTGTTACAATTCAAAAGCCTGCCCTTCCTTCCTATTGGCTGTCCTGGGACTCACTGACCAGAATGTTAACCCCTTCCTCCCCAAGGGTTATTACAGTAACATCTTGGGACCCACCTCTTACAAGCCCCTCTTCTGGTCAAGTGTCTCTTTAGTCTTTAAACTGTCCTGGTCCTGATATTGGATCATACTTCCCCTCCACCCCACTTTGCGGGCTTCCTCCCTGAAGGCAATAGTTTCTGCCTTCCTGAACCCTTCTGGCCCCAGGTCTTCAGCTGGGCCACTTAGCAGTTCAGAATCTCTTCTGTGGGCTTATCTTTGTCCCATTGCCAGCCACCTCCACCCTGGGACCTGTGGGATGGGATCCAAGCTCACCCACCAGTCCAGGTCCCAGAACAGGGACCCTAGAAATAATAGCCATGTTCCATGTTCCTTTAACAAAACTGCTTTTGTTTCCATGGACTATTTCCGTACTGCCATAGCCTTCACCAGTGCTTCAGTCTTGGCTCAGTGCTCTTCCATGTGCAGGACCCACAGCCTGATGGGAGCTCTGACTCACCCATGGGTCCCTGCTAGCACTGAGCTGTCCCTGGTGCTGCTGTTCCTTTTAGCCAGCCAGGAGCGCTGCTGGCACTCCTCTGGTTCCAGCAAGGAACTGACAGTCTCTGGCTTTGCATCTCCTTTTTATACAGCCCACCAGATCCCTGATTGCTCCATGCATCCTCTCTGATTAGCTTGCCCTTTTTGGCCTCTCCCTGATTGGCTGCACAGTATCTTTAGGCAGCTCAGATTACTTGCTCCACTGCTCCTTTCCTGGGACCGGTATGGCAGGACCTTGAGTCCTCCAGCAGGAATCCTCTAGGCTCTGTCCACCCTGTTATATCTACATATTTCTCAAGACTACTGGTGCTCATAAACAGGAGTAACAACATCTGAACAATTGACTGTGGCCATAGTCTTTCTCTCTATCCAAATCAAGTTTTGGTTTGGTCTTGGGTTTTGTTTTTGCCTCTTTTTCAATGAAAGAACCAGCATCCAGTGAATTCAGAATTATTGAAATTAACTAAAATTTGAATTTGAAGAAAGGTGGGGTTAGAGATACTTACAACATAAGCTACAGAATTGCATACAGTAGTGAACATTAAAAATCCATTCTCCCATTGTCATTGCTATATCATGATTATTGGAACTTCAGGACCAATGTTCCCTTGGAGGACTGCAATTAACAGGACTCCAGTAAAACAGGAAATGCAGGGAGTTAGGGAGGAGGCAACTCAGCCTCATGGGTAGATCAATGCAGAGGCTTTAACAAAATTCCATTTGTTCAACTTAACTTGAATTCACAGTCCCCCTTTCCAAAAGTAGCAAGATGGTGGCTTCTGGATTGTGAGTTCTCTGCAGTGTGGCAGCATGAGCCATGGAATTTGACCTCCTCCCCTCCACCTCACACCCTCCCCCACTGCTACGCCCCAGAGCCTTGGATTTTGCAAGCATAAAGCTAACCCAGTCATGAAGTTGGTGAAAGAAGTTTGAGCTGCAGACTGATTTGGTCATGAAGGAGAATGACAACAGCAGGAAAGTAAAGCTATTATTTTACCTTATTAGTGAACAAGGTAGAGAGATCTGAAGCATACCATACCTCAAGCCTAACAGGACTCATAGAAGACCTGGGGACCCATTGCTTCCCAAAGCAGAACAAAACTGTGGAGCAACATGTGTTTTTCCACTAAAGAACAATCACTAAAGAGGAAGGGATAGATTCTTATGCAGCTGCCTTACTAACACTGGATGCTACATGCAACGTGGGGACGTCATAAAATGCCCTACTTCAGAATAGTCCAGAGTTCTTGGGATCACTTTCTGTGGAAGCAGCTGCTCTGGGAAGGTGACCTCACACTAGACAGAGGCTTAGACACAGTGAATGCAATGGAAGACTCAAAAGAAAGGATGAGAGCTGTGGGAGGCACAACACCTTCAGAAGTACATACAATAAGACAACAGCAGATGAGAGCCAGGGTGCAGGGTTCCATACACAAAGTGAGGTGCACTTATGATGAATAACACCTTGGGTAGTAAAGAAGTTCCCCTCACTATGCCAGCGTTGCAAAGAAAGTGGCAATTCAAACCATTTAGCATTTGAGCAAGAGCAGAGGAGGGTCTGAGAGAGATTCATTCAGACTTCTACAAGAAGGACGTGACACCTTAGGAGTCATAGAATCATAGAAGATCAGGATTGAAAGAGACCTGAGAAGGTGATCCAGTCTAATCCCCTGTTCAAAGCAGGACCAACCCGAGCTAAGTCAAGCCAGGGCCTAAAAGCCCCTATGGATGGGGATTCCACTACCTCCCTAGGTAACCCAATCCATTTCCTTGAGTCCAAGAGTATATCAGGGGCAATATCAGCCTCTGTCTATGCAACAATGTAAACAGGGAAATGCCCTGTGCAGTTTCAGCTGAGGCCTCCCACAATGGGATTCCTGGGGATAATTTGGACTCAGCTACACCTGTTACAAAGAAAATGCAGAATCTAATAATATGCAATGCAAGCATAATGCAGCCCTTAGGAAAACGTGACCCAATAGTAACAGTAGGCAATTGGCAGCATGTGACCCACCTGCAGGGCACCTCCTGGTTGTATTATTGGGGAATCTAGCTCAAGTGACCCCCCTTCCGATGGTCTGTGCTCCGCCTCTTGCCATACCAGACTCCAGTTCAAGGCCTTTCTTGGGTCTTAGCCCTTCAGTCAACCCCTTCAGGGGTACAGTCCAGCTCTTCCTCTTTTGGTCGCTAATTAAAAGCACTCAATGGCCTGCAAGCTTGTGCCAGGCCTGGCACCCTTGTCACTCCTGGCACACTGGGGGATTGGGGTGGGACCCTCTGAGGCCTCCACTTCCCTTCAGTCCTCTACACCTCAGTCAATTCCCTGGGCCAGTTTTCACACAGCCCCAATTACACACCATCACTCACTGGTCTGAAGTTCAGCCACCATCTGCTCCTTGGCTCCCCCAGACTGCTGCTCCAGCCAGTGCCACAGTCTGGCTTTGGCCTGTCACTCCAGAGTCCTAGCCACTGTCCCTCCCGGCCTACTTGCCACTGGACTGTTGCTCCAGACCTTCACCCCTGCTGGCTTCAGGTTCCCCTAGTGCTCATCAACTCATTGTATATACACTGTCCAAGTTATTTTGAAATAATTATTTTGAAATAGTATTATTTTGAATTTATTATTTCAGAATAGGAATGTAGTGAAGACTCTCTATTTCAAAATAAGGCAGGAGTTCTTTTGAAATATAGTCTTTCAAAATAAGGGAAGGCAGTGAAAATTATAGGGCCATTGTTATGAAAAATAGCCAATTCCATGGCTTGGAATGGCTTTTTTTGAAATAACTATTTCAAAATAATTGCTCTTTTGAAATAAATGTAGGTTTAATTATTTTGAAATAGCACTTCATTATTTCAACACTTTGGTGATGCCTAGATACATTGGTAGAATGCAAGTGACTAAGGCACCACTCCTAAAAATCCACATGCTTGGCTTTACTCCAGTGAGGATTTCTATTGCTGCCTTACAACATCTAACTATATAGTACTTTATCCAGCCAGTTCTCTGAAAGTCTTTATAATAGAATGTCCACCTTAATCTTGAAATGTGATGACTGTCAGAAATGTATAAGCATACTGTATTTTACCAAAGGTTCCACTTTTGTGGAATAAACAGCAAGCAGTTGATGTCTATAGGACTATTCAGGAAAGCTAAGCACCCTCATAAAAATGTTGGCTGATCAGGGCCAAAGATTGATAGGAAGGCAGATGGCAACATGCCATTTCATTTAAAATGTTTTTTCTCTCAGCAAAATTTAGAGCAAACCCAAAGCACTGAAAACTGTCACAGACTTTATAGATGTCTTAGAGAAATAACAGAAAACTGTCAGTGATCTCTTAGTGATGGGCCCTATCAGATGGATATCTGTAGCTGTGAAAGGTGTTGCTGCGAAAGAGCCTTTTTTCACTATCCCTGTTGTGCTGCACACAGGAGCTGCTCTAATGATCAATAAGACAGGAATAAGAGGTCTGCTGCACCCACCCTCCCTCATGGGGGTACCTAACTCCACAGATACTCTGATTTCAGCCTCCCAACCAAGGGATCCACAATGAATACCCACCCCCCACGCTCTGCCACACACACACACAACTCCCAGACTGACAGCTGCTGTGCATTTCCCCATCTCAGGGGAGGCTGCCAGATGGCCCAGGGCCATCCTTCTCAAGGCTCATGGTGGAAAAGCATTTGGAGGGGCTCTCCCCCACTCTGTCCTGATACAGATGGCACTGGGCTGGCTCTATACCTCCCAACAGCAGCTGCAATAGGCTGAGCTTTGCCACCCTGAGCAGAGCAGCAGCCTTCACTCAGCACAGCTCCCAGTCAGGTGCCCCTGGGGTGGGATGAGAATGCTACACAAGAGAAGCAAGAAGAGCAGGACCTGAAAGAGGTGGTGCTGGCTGCACAATCCATGGTCCCAAGCCTCCTTGTGGCAGGGGAGCTGGAGCTGTGAGACATAAAGAAGTGTCTGGGGGCAGGGGCCTGGGCCATGGGATGGAGAGCTATAGGGATGTGGAGTGTGGGGTGGGGGTTAGGGGGCCTGGAAAGAGAAGCATGTGGTACAGTGGGGGTCATCCTTTCCTGAGTATTTGCAAGGACTGTGTGAGGTGTCATCCCTGAGAGGAGGTGCAGGGGAGCACAGTCCTACCTGTGTCCTCTCAGATAAGAACTCCCTTTCTCCACAGCTCATCTCAGGTGTGACACCGCCTACATATTCCTCAAAGGATAGCCCCCACAGGATGACCACCCCATGTGTGTATGGGGGTTGATCAGACATGAGAGCAAACATATATATAGGGGCCAGAGTGTCTGGGGAGGGGAATCCTGAGAGCCTGTGCCTGTTGGGGTTAAGGTTGTGTCCACACCTAGGAGGGAGCAGTGGTAGTGTTAGACCTGAGAGACATTGTGTGGGAAGGTCATGCCAGGGTATATACATGTCAGGCTCCCACTGGGACATTTGGAGAAGTTTACATGTCTGTTAAGTTGGGGTTTATACCTTAGAACCAGTTGTGGGGAG
>ML681998.1:24307409-24340363 GCA_007922195.1 Podocnemis expansa | reverse complement strand
ATCATCAGAGGTCATTGAGTCCAGTCCTCCCCAGGACAAGAGGAAATCCTGTCTCTCCCCAGCCCCACTTGGACCAGCAGATGAAGCCCAGGGCATGGTAGGAACCCCAGCAGGAGGGCTCCCAACCCTGCCCCTCTTGGCAGATTTTACCGGGGGAGACCAGACTTCATGGTCAATGACGTGTTTTTCAGTCCATGAATTTCGTAGGGCTCTACACTTATGAAAACTCTTTTTTCCATCCCTGATGGGTGAATGCTGTGATCTTTGCTGCAGGGTGTGCAGGGTAGGGAATTGTCTCAGAGACAGGGCTTACTCTTAAAGAGCATCTAAAAGGAAAAACATATATTAAAATTATAAAATAGGATGAAATGTCTTTACCCTATTCTGTGCTTCATTTTCTTTTTGAAAAAAAAAAATAATTCAGCAGTTACATAGTCACACATCATCCCTGTGAACAGAAGCAGTGACTATAGCACCAGACACTCTATGCCTTTTACTTCTGCAGCTTTCAGAAAGGACAGCTTCTATAACGTTTTTCCATAATGCTTATGGCATTTTCAATAACAAGATGCAGTCACATTATGTAAATATAGGGGAGGAACTATAACCGTGTAATATTAAACATGATCATGTCAAGAGAATCTTTATAGGAATTGTAGGTTTCATATGTCAAGTTAGCAAATTATTCTTCAATTTTCTCTTGCTTTATGAAAATCTTTATTACAGAACATAGCACCTGATTCTCATTTATGCTAAGGTTCAGTTGCATGAGGCTCAATAACTTTAATCATTATGATTAAGCAGTAATAGAGTATTCTTAGCTGAGCTCATACAGGTAGTCCAAAAGAAGACTGGGGCTCCTTAGGCCTTAGAACTGAATGTTGCATTCCTCCACTAGAGGTGCAGTCTTCCAGAGGCCTGTAGTGGGTGACAGAAAATACTGAGCAATCAAGAACTAGTGGGCTATTTAAGAAGGCTTGCCTACCTTTGCTTAGGAGCAGAGTCTGTAAGGACTGAAGAGGAGCTCTCAGGGCTAACCCAGACCCCAGGCACATGTTCATCTGTCCTCTGTTTTGGCCCTAGGGGGTAAAGAGAGCAGTACTAATTCTTACATTGCTCCATCATATACTTATAAACTATCCTTCCACAAAATTCTCATTACCAGTGTTATCTGACATTACAATTTTTGTATTCTGTTTATATGTTCAGTTTTTTGGGTTTCTATTACATATAAACATTGCATTAACTATATAGTTTCTTTTTTTTTTAATTGGAGCATAGACTCTGTGACCAAAACATGCCATTTAACTCTGCTAAATAGAGTTGGTGCTCAGGATATCGTATTGACAAGACTTTACCTGCTGCAAAGTTAAAGGAGCAGGTGCCATGGAATATTATGCTCGTCTCATGCTGTTTTAGAACTCTGTTCTGTCTATAGCCTGTGAGGTGCTAAGCATCAATTCCTCTGCTCTATTTACTTGTACAGGCAGCTATGTTTGCCACTGTCATCAATCAATTCTTACATCTTCCTCAGAAGAATTCTGGGTTATATCCATTAAGAGTGATGTGTTCATTCCATACTCTTCAATGAGAGAATGGGTTTAAATGAGGCAATTAAGCTAATTTTCCCCTCATTATAATATGAATTAACAAAATTAACTTTGTAATTCATTTCTAAACTGTTTTGATAATGTTTTTGCCCAGAGTAAATTTCAGCCAACACAAAATATGGTCCTTAAAGTGAAACTGACAGTCAGTGAATTATACTGTTTAATGATTTCTCTGCTCTGTCCTTGGTACTGAAATGTGAAATGGTGAGTTTCTGGTGAACAGCTATTATGCCTTAGTGTGTGCACAAGTAACAGGACTGATTTCTCATCTTGGTGAATTGCTGTGACATGCAGCATTTAGAAGCTTATTTTGGGACAGTTTATGTGGTTAAGAAACAATTAACTACAGTCAATTTGTTAGATATTAGTAAAGTCATCTACTTCTTTGTTCATGTGCTAGATAGCAATGAGAAGAAACCATTGTACCGCAATTCACAGAAGTTCATTAATATTGGACCTTTAAACTTTAGTGATTGCTCCCTAGACTTCCACCATTTTGAGATTATTTTCTCTCTTTTCTATTACTGTTTGAAAAACTGCTGGTGCTGTTTGGTTGTCCTCCAGCACTGTTCCCAAACAGTTACCATGTCACCATACGAGCACCAAAAAGTCATGCAAGAAAATAGATGTTTTTAAAAGGCAAAAATCTATAACTTTTATTCATAGTCTGAATGTGATGAATGTACAGAAATATCCTTGGATAATTTCACCTTTACTGATCAGAAAAGGCTCCCAAAACTAATTAGTCTATAAAGCAGTACTTTCCCCCATTTATACCCATCCATTTGGATATATACAAACCAAATATAACAGCCTTTTTCAGCTGTAGGAGACTGTACTCTCTACTTTGATTATACAGTGTGGTAGTTCTTGATTTTGTTGTCAGGGTTAAAACAAATTCTTGCATTTATATTATGGCCAGGCTATTGTTAACACTGGATAATTGACTGTCTGTTTATTTTAATAGTGTGTTTTAAGAGTGTGTGAGGGTTGCCCAGAGCATGGCATATGGGTTCTTTTGTTACACAGGAGAATTGAAATAAATATAAACTAGCCACTCAGGCAATGACATAATGCAGAGAAGACAAACTATCTCAAAGACTGTGTCTACACAGGAAGCAAGCAAACAAACAAACAAAGCCCAACAACAAAAACCCTGTGGCACTGAATTTCAGAGTCTGGGGCATTAAAATTGGGTTCATGGAACCTGTGCTGTGGAACTCAAACAGCCACATAGATAGTCAAGTTCAGACTGGAGTGTGGACCCAAGACCCACTCCTGTCATTGGATTTCAGAGCATAGGCTCCAGCCCAAGCCCTAATGCAGTGTTTCCCAACCAGTGTGCCACAGCACACAGGTTTGCTGTCAGACCTGAGCAGGTGTGCCATGCAATTTTTTGAAAAACTACTTGAAGTGTTCTGGATTGACTCATAAATATTCATGAGTTTATTTGGAGACTATATGGTGGTGTGACTCAAAATAATTAAAGGTATCAAGGCGTCCCATGGCAGAGAAAAGGTTGGAAACCGCTGTCCTAATGTCTACACTGCTGTTTTTAGCTCTGTAGCACCAGCCCTGCAAGCCTGAGTCATTCAGAGCCCTTGGCTCTGGGACTTGCTGCCACAGGTGTTTTTTGCTGTGTAGGTATCCCCTCTGTCATTTCTTGACCTGTGTGACCAAACTGGAGTCCTAAGTGCAACTCTAGAAGACAAAACCTCAGATTCTGGGGAAGTCATCTTGGTAGTGGATGAAATGTAATGGTCTCAAGGGTCAGAGCAAGAGAGGGACTAGACCCCAAGATTCAGGTCTATCAGGCAGTGCTGATGACAACCACTACAACCAGGGGCAGTCTTAAAGTTTTGGGAGCCTTGAGCAAAAGCCAAGGTTAGGGTCCCCAGCTGCTGCACCCTTGATTTTTTGCTCGCCATTAGCCCCCCTGCTGCTCACCCACCCAGCCTCACCAGTCGCCACATCCCTCCAGGCACCCTTTGCTGGGTGCTTCAGCTCTCGCCCCTCCCAGCTGCAGGAGACAGCATGTTCCTGTCCTAGCAGCTGCTCCTTTGGCTCCCTGGGGCTGTCGTAGGTGGCTTCTCCTGCTGCCATGATAATGGAGCCCTGCCTGTGTTGCTTCTGGCAGGAAGAAGCCCAGGCCACATGGCTAGAGCCCTGCAGATCTGCAGGTATCCTCAGGGTCATTGTCGCAGATTGCAGCTCACGTGCAGATTCTGTTTTTATCTGCCCAGGGTGCTTAGCTGCTGCCTCTGCCACCGCTGTGGAGAGCAGTGATGAGGAGCATGGTAAACAGCACAGCAGGGAGCAAAGGAAGGGATCCAGCCACAACCAGTCCAGCAGCCAGTCCCCACACACTTCCAATTATCAGGTGATTGACAGCTACCCACACCTCCTCCCCCCTCCCCCCCCCGCCACCCACCCAATCAGGTACCGGCAACAGCTCCGGCTTCCCTAGTCCAGGTGGAATAAAAGTTGTTGAGATCAGGGCCAGAGGATGCCTGACCTGCATGGAGTTGCTCCACTCCGCTCCCCAGCCTCAGCTCAGCAAAGCTGTGACAGCCAGACAGACTCTGCTCCTGTAGGCGGAGCAAGCAAGGAGTCCTGTGGCACTTTTAAAGACTAACAAATTTGTTTATCACATGAACTTTCATGGGAGAAAATCCCACTTCATCAAATGCTTTGAGGGTGGGAAACTTACAGAATGGGAGGAAATTTATTTTCCTCCCATCCTGTAAGTTCCCCCATCTTCAAAGCATCTGACAAAGTGGGATTTTCTCCCATGAAAGCTCATGCAATAAACAAATGTATTAGTCTTTAAAAGTGCCACAGGACTCCTTGTTTGTTTTGCTGAACTTGACTGACACGCCTGCCTCTTTGGAACTTGTTGTCAGAGCAGGAGCAGCTGACAGGGTGGAGACTGGGCAGGAAACCTAGCATGTGGATCTCAGATTGGATGCAGCCTGACTTTGAGTGGATGCAGATCAGATGTGGATCCACATTTTTGCATCTGCACAGGCAGAGGGCACTAAACATGGCCAGTGATCCCAGGACCAGCAAGTTGAACATGGCCCATTGCAGGGGGATGTTTCCTCCCCCCAGTCCTCATAGGAGCCTCCCAGTCATCAACACCCCTTTCCCGACACCCCTCCGCCCTGCTACTGGCAGCTGGTTGCTGTGCTCTGCATCTCCTGCCCTGGCTGGCTAGCTGCTAGGATATGTAAAGCTGCCACAGGGGGCAGCATCTTTCCCCCTGCAGAGCCCTGGGCAACTGCCCACACTGCCCACTCACTAAGACTGCCTATGATTACAACTATGGAGGCAAGGAGGCTGAGTGAAAAACCAAAAGACAAAAGAAGAAACAGGCTGCAACTGGCATATTGCCAGTGGCAGCAGAAGGAATGTGGAGCACCATGTGGAGCAAGAGGTGTGAAGATAGCCGTACATTTGGATCCCAAGAGGAAAACCTAGAGAGGCATCCAGTGAATCCAAACACAAGAAAACTCTACAAAAAGATCTAAAGTCCAATAATTAATTTCCCTTCAAAAGAGTTTTGGACTAGAAGAGGCACTAGTTCTACAAACCCCACAGAGCACAGGAACTAGATCTGAGAACCCCACAGAGCACAACTGTACTGACTCTCAAGGCTCAGCTGTCTTCTACTGGAATTAAGTCACATATCTCCTTTCTGTAAGCCTACACATAAAATCCTGTTTCTTACTAGGGGTAGGTTCATTTATATTTGTATTATTTATTATTATATTTATATCATATTATTAATATTATTGAGGATCCAGCAACAGTTAGAATCTGTATTGGGCAGTGCCCAGAGAGCTAACACTGCTCACACAGAGTACACAATCAAAACTGTACAAAGGATTGCTGTTTCATGGGACTCAGAAAGAGACCCCACAGTGGGACTGCTTACATTACATTTCCCAGTGGTTGCTTCATTTAGTATTAAATTATTCAAGCCTTGTGGCTTTCACCAGTTTGAAAGAAAGACTATTCCAGTCATTGTTATCACAGTAAGGAAGATTTTCTTGATATTCAGACCACACATTTTTCTTGGCTTAATTTCATTCCATTACTCATACTTATGCCCCTTTTTCATTGTAAACAATTTCTCCCTCTTTAAAGGCTTGTAGTATTCAGCTACTGATAGGATTCTGCAAGTTCTTAGGCAGACATCTCAATTTCAAAGACTGTCAAACAGGGGTGGGATTATTTCATATCTGACATTTATTTTCATATCATTTGGAATGTGTTTTTCAGGAGAATTCTTTGAAAGGACAGTAAACACTAGTATGATCAGGAGTTTCCAGTCCTTCAGATTCATTTATTTATGCCTGTGGCTCGTTTTTGTCCATGCTTAATCTGCATGGGTGACGAATAAGGGATTTTTTTTTAACCAGGATATTTGGCTAGAAGCACTTTGTCAGATCACATCAGTGCTCAGTGAAGTAGCAAAAGCAGAGGTACACACTACAGTTTTATCGTTAGCATTCTGCCTAGAACAAAGGGATAGTTTAGCAGCACAGGATTAATTTACTGCATGTTTCGCTGGTTTCTGTTTTAAAGGACAGTCCCGACTGTGCACTCAGTTTCATTTAAAACTCCTGTTGCCTCATCCTTTGGGTCTAGATCAGGAAGGATACCTGTGCTATCTCTGGCCCAAGCAGGGTTCTCTGGAAAGACACTACTGCATTATTTCTTCTCTTCTTTTCCAAAGGCAAGTCTTTTCTTCTTTCTAGTTTAAGGAAGGTTGATTCTTTCTGTTTTAGTCAAACTGTGGGATCAAATTCTGCTTCCCTTACATGAATAAAGTCAGCAGAATTAGTCCCAAGAATCAGTATTTAAAAGGTTCAGAGAAATGTCATTGGTGGGAGGAAAATTATTTGGTTATCTTTGAGGTTCATAGCTCCAAAAGAGTATTTCGATTATCAAATAACACATTTGATTTCAGTCATTGACATAGAAATTGCAAAAATGGCAACTACCTAATGTGACAATAATCTCTACTTTATCATTTTCAATTAAATCAAGCCTTTTTAAAATAATTTCAGAATAACTGCTTTGTTACTATTTATTGCAAGTGTAAATATATTTGATGTGACTGATAAATAAGTCAATCAATCTGATATACAGTGCGACTTAACTACACTAGTGCTTGCTAGCCAAACAGTAATTATGAATCTGCCTGCAATTTCCTTACAAATCTTCATTTTGGATCCCATTATTTAGCTGTAATTTGCACCAGTATATGGTTTGGCATAAAGGGTCTAAATTTTCAAAAACATGTTTTGGTTGAAAGAGTATGGTCAGTGTTAGGTAATAGAAATAGTTTTTGATGTTATTTTGTTTTGGTTTGGTTCAATTTTAGGTATGTGTAAAATTTTCTGTTAAATATCTGCACATTTTAAAATTATCATATCTAGGCTTTTAAAAAGACAAAATAAATGTAAATGGATAAATTCAAGTTGAATAATTTGTAACAGTGCCAAGCTAACAGTGAATTAAGAGAGCAATGCTCTTTTGTGGGAGATGTGGAGTCAAGAACTATGGCAGGTCATTTGTTCTGGAAGTGGGGGCCTTCATAGAAAATTGTCTTGCACTTGTGGAGAGAGGATATATACAATATACATTTCTTTCTAATGTTCACTGACTTGGGAATATTCTGAAACTCATTGTTTGCTTTTTAATTTGACCTTAGACTTGAGTTACAGTGATACTTAATGCTGTGTGGGGAACAGGGAGATCAATGGAGGGAAAAAACAATGGTCTTGAATAAAGGATGGACAACATCTTTATGGATGGATGTCCTTGTTTTTCACTTAAATGATCAAGGTACATTATCCTTTTAACTTTTAGCAATTTCTTTATATTTTCCATTCTGTCTTCACAAGAATAATGGCTACAAATACATCATTTTAAAAAATGAAAGCCAAAATTCTCCTTTACATGTCTAATTCTTCCAAATCTGAGGTCCCCATAGCTATGGGTTTTACTAAATCAAATTCAAATTAATCTGTTTCATACCTAATATCTAGTACCTTTGAAATCAGTGTAATCCAGGGTAAATTTAGGCTTGAGTACCAAATTTTTTCTTATACAGATATGTGCAATTTCATTTGACATAAGTAGGAACTTAGAAGACAAGCTTGGACTACATATTATATAGTGTTATTCCCTTGGCAGAAGCTCTAAAATGGGTTAATGAATGTTTTTCATTTTGAATGTCAGTTTCTTTGTTTTTATGAGTTAACCAGATCCTCAGTATTATTTTAATTCTTTATTGTTTCTGATTTTGATCCATTCAGTGCTGAGAAACTTGCACTGGATGTCTTACTGTGGAAAAGATCAAAATCGGGGAGGTGTTGGCATCTGTTATTTTCATACAAATTTTAAATGAGTACACTGTATTCATAAAAGATCCTTTATGTCTCGTTTATATTATGTTAATTAAAGAAGTGAATGAATCTTTGGAATGAGTTTAAATGTGACTGAATTTTCCAGAGGCAAATTGTCTTCCTATCTTAAAAAACTGTGTATGGGACATTTGGCCAGATTCACTTTTACTGGTGTAATTTTCACATACTTGCATCAAACCAGTCTGCTGCACAATGGTGGATTCACGTGAGTGAAAGCGTGTGGTAAAACCCATAAATAATCTTCTTCCTTAAGGTTTCTGCCTCAGAAGAACATCTTTATTTTCTGCCAGGACTTTATAGGTGCTCTACTGCTCAAGCCTGTTCAGTGGATGCACTGTGTCAGCAAACTCCTTGTCCTGGATATACTTCTTTCATGGTGGTAGTGCTTGTTTTGGGAGCTATATTAGCAGTCTGATGGCCACTTGTCAAAAGAAACATTTCAGATGCCTTGTTATATCACAACCCACATTCTGAATGGACTTCCTGGTGATTAGCTCCTCTGCTAAGGTCTACACCAGGCTTGTCTAACTTGCAGCCTGGGGGCCAGACTCCAGCCCTCCAAGGGCTCTCATCCAGCCCATGAGTGCTGCTGCAAGAGCCTGGGAGCTGGGGCTGGCCAGGGCCCATGTCAATTTCCTGCCCTGTGCACAGCACAGCTAGAAGGATGCATGGGATGGCCAGAGAGGGGGGTGTCACTGGCGCCAGCACATGGGGCTGTGCCCCGAATCCTGGCACCAGTGCCCCAGGTCTGGCAGGGCCCTGCCTCTCTCAGTCTCTGGCCTGATTGGGCCGGGGATTCAGGGCCCAGCTGCCTGCGGCCTCAGCTGCCTCTTCTATCCCCATCCCCAGCCAGGGGTGTGGCCTTTCGCCGGGGGTCATGGCCTCCACATAGGGGGCAGGGCCTGGGCTGGTGCCCGGGGTCCTTTCCCTGGGCAGTGATGCTCCTGGCCAGAAAGCTGTTCAGGGCCTGGATTCAGCCCCTTTCAAGTGAACAGGAGGCAGGTAAAGGGGGACTGCCCTGACCTGGACATCCCCCTCAGTTCTGTTCTCCTCCCACACCTCTAACCTCAGCACCCCTGTCTTTCCCCTGACCTTAGTGGCAAAAACTCTTCTGTAGAGATTGCTACCCACCAATGCCAAAACATGTGACCCCCACAGAACTGCCAAGGTTTCTGTCCTGTCTCTGTCTGACTCTGTTCTCCTCTCCCTCTTCCCAGCACTTCTCTCCTTTCCCTGAGCAGTGCTCGGCAGGGAGTGAGGAGAGCAGAGTTGGTGGGGTCCCTGTCAGGAAGTACCTGAGTCCTGCCATCCAGATGCTCTGCTCCCCCCACCTCACCCTTCTTTCCTTCCCCTTCTCTGCCATGCTCCCCTGTCCTGCCTTGCCCCCTCATCCTCTGTACCCAGTGCAAGCAAAAACAATGCCAAATATCAGACTAATTATTTTATTAAAGTTTATTACTGGGATTGATTTCCTTGTCTTATCTATCAAAAAAATTTCTCATTGTCCCCCTGACTGAGAAAAGAATTGCAGTGTGGCCCCTTACCCAAAAAGGTTGGACACCCCTTGTCTACACTGACAGAGGTCAGCACATACCCTGGGTAAATCAAGTTACCATTGATAAATGACATAAACATAAAAACTAACTTAAAATATATATTTTTAAAATAAAGAATTAATACTTTGTACATAAAAATATATAACATCTTCCATTTTGATGGGTTCCTATTTTGCCAACTTCCAGGTTTAATTTATTAAAATCTGCATAACCTTTGTAAAGTAGGTAAGCATTATTTTCATTTTACTGATCGGCAAGCTGAGGTACAGAGACACTAGAATATTTCCTTACAAGTCACAAGACAAGTAACTGGTAGAGACAGGAATAAAACATAAGACTCCTTGTTGCCATGGCTCTACTCTAACTGCTAGATAAAATTTCCTCTCATAATTGAAACATACAAGTTATTTCAGTTTATAGCAAATATCCATAGATTCCAAGGTCAGAAGGGATCATTGTGATAATCTGGTCTCAATTTTGTATAGCTGGCCACAGAACATCTCCAAAATAATTCCTAACACAGATCTTTCAGAAAAACACCCAATCTTGTTTTAAAAATTGTCAGTGATGGAAAATCCTTTATGACCATTGATAAATTTTTTGTCAATGGTTAATTAGCTGTTAACTGATACAAACTTGTGACTTTTTACAGTCTGAATTTATCTAGCTTCAACTTCAGCCCTGGATCATGTTATATATTTCTCTGCTAGACCGTAAAGCCCATTATTGAATGTGTTCCAATGTAGATACTTACAAACTGTTATCAAGTCACCCCTTGACTTCTCTTTGTTAAGTTAAATAAATGGAGCTGTTTGAGTCTATCACTATCAGGGTATATCTACACTGGGTGGCTTCATCAGCACGACACCATCAATGCAGCAGCATTGAGTAAACTCATCTGATGAAGACACACTCAATTAACTCATTAACTCCACTGGAGTGAGAAGTGAAATCTGTGTCAACAAGAGCGTCTCATGTGAATGTAGCATAGTGAAGACAGCTCAGCAACTTGATGGAAGATACGTCCACATGGATTGCATATTATAACTGAAGTACCTTGCATGAATGAAGCCATCAATGAATCAGATGTCAGTCATTTGTGCTAATCATTCTTGTGGCTCTTCTCTGAACCGTCTGTCCCATCTATCACTATCCTTCTTGGCTTGTGGGCACCAGAATCCCCCCCTCCATTAATGGTAGCATTATTATTTCAAGTATTGCAATAATAATTGCACAACAGCACTCATCACACCTAACTTCACAGAGATATTCTAGCAGCCAGGAATAGCTGACATGCAGGTGCACTTCAGACATAAGCATAGTATTAACTGTGTGTGATTATAAATTACTATTATGGCTCATAAAGAAAGACTATTTTAGGTCTGCCTAATCTAGCAAAGTTCTTCATACTGAAAAAAAAAAAGATAAAGCTTTATCAAAAAGGTATTTTTTTTTACATGAAGCATTTTAAACAACATTTATAGCATATTGATCACTTCCTCTACAACTTGTGGGAAGGAATATAGTGGGCACTTTACATAGTCCCTGGCACCACAAACCATTTAGAATCATAAGTATGGTAACCAGATAGCAAATATGAAAAAGTGGGACAAGGAGTCTGGGATAATAGGTCTTCAAATAATGGGACTATCCCTATAAAATCAGGCTATGTGGTCACTCTAGGCACTAGAAATTCAACTAATCATGTTTCCAGTGCTCAGCCCAAGTAGCTACACTCATTTCTAGTGGCCTAGAGGATGGAGAAGGAGATCAATCTTTCATTCCAGGTGGTGGAATAGCAAATCTGTGTGGTCTGTGTCCAGCCTTAGGAAGCTGGCATTCAGAGGTCACACATCCTCTCCCTGCACTACAGAACCACAGCAGTTTCACTGGAGGCAAGTTTCTCTGTGTTTAAAATTAAAGGACTGAAAATCTCCCAGTGACTTCAGCAGGTCTTGGATCAGTCCATAGGAACAGTAACAACCTATGGTTGATCGTACAGGAGAGTTAAAAAAGTCATGCACTGCCACTGTTTTTCAATGACATTAGTGAACACTACCTTTAAAAAAAATCACAACTGATATAGTAACAGTATATAAAATATCCCAATTGATGTGTTAACAATATAGAAATTAAAAAAGAAGAACCCTTCCCTTCAGCAGGGTAAACACACTAATAACAAATTCAACTATCAAACTGATGCCAACTAAAATTATTAAATGTTCTGTCTGGGAAGGACATTGAAAAGAGAGGAATATAACAATCTTGAAGAAGGAGTGTTCATAAATGTAAAACCTTTAGTGACAAAGGGCACTGAGATTATATACAGAACTTGGTTTTTGTTCCACAGCTCTCTACTTCTCATAGACTTTCATCCTGAAGATATAGCCAGTTTGCAGGAATTAATGTTAATTGGAGTCATGTATGCAAATATCAGCACTAAACATTCAATCATATATATTTTCATATATATAATTAATAAACATATTATGTCACTAGCATTCAACTATGGATGCAGAAATTCGCATATAAGGAGCTGATTTTCCTCTAACTTATGCCTGTGTAAATTGAGTGTTACCTCAGTATAAAATTGATATAAATGAGAGACATATCAGACCCAAAATATCTATAATTACTTTTTCAATAGCCATCTTTCCCCCTGTTAATGCTTATAGTCAAATTCTCTGCTGGTAGAACTGCTCTGAAGTCAATGGACTATATAAACAGAGAATTTGGCCCTTAGTTCTCTAGGAAAATATGGGCTTTGATGTAGAATCATTTAGAAAATTGTTTAAAGTCTTTCAGTCTTTTCCAAATCTGAGCCTATTTACTGAAGACTGAACGATAACAAATTGAAATCTGTATATGAAGACACGTGAAGAAGAAGGTTCATCTTTCTCCTATCAGATGTAGTAAAATAAGAGCATAAAGATCCAGAATACACATCCTGGGACAGTCATTATATGCCATTTGCAGCTAGGCATGCCTGTAGGAGCTGCATTAAACATTTGAACTTTTAAATGAAAATATGATTGTCATAACATGCCAACTGAGTTCCTGAGATTGAGACTGCACCCACTGATATTATCAATGAATATTTTTAGAGTGCAAAGCATGGGTTAAGAAAAATAAATATTCAGTTTCCAAAGAATGGAAAGTGAGTAAAAACAAGACATTTCAAAATATTGTGTTATATCTTAGAGGAAGAATTTTTAAAACACAAAAGGATAAACTATTCTGAAATGTAAATATTTAGCTTTAGACTGTCAGCTTTCTTCAGCAGCAAGTTTTAACACTGCTGGTTTTAAATTAGAAAAGGGGAGTAAGAACTGGAATATTTGAGGTCTGATAAACCATTCTGGCTGAGTTTCACTCTATTCAGAAACAGCAAAGGTTTCAAATTGCCTTTATGGGCAGCAGCAGGCAATAATATTCACAGGTTGGGGGAGGAGGCAGTGGAGAGCTGGCTTTGAGGCTAGGGAGTAGAGGAGAGCTGGTGGGAGGGAGCCAGGGTGGTGGTGGTGAGGCGGCCAGGAGGGATGGTGTTGGGCAGCAGAGAGTAAGTGGGAGAAGGAGGAGAGGTGGAGCGCCAGCCCTAGGGGGGACAGAGCCAGCCAGGGGTGGCAGAGAGCTGGCCCTGGAGTGGCACAGAGGCGGCCGGGGTGGGCGGGGTGGGGGGAATGGAAGAGGAAAGCAGTAGACAGTCAGCCAAGGGCAGCAGGCTGGACAGAAAACTCAGGTGGACCAGATCCAGCCCATAGGCTGTTTTTTGTCCTCCCCTGATTTAGAGCCAACTGAGCACCATTGATTATTTTAGATCAGTCAACATGCTAAAGATGTTAACATAACCTAATCACTGTTTAACATTAAACAGTGGTAAAAAGGTTTGGGGTTTGGTATATAGAGACTTCAGCCTGCTTAATACTATTGCAAATACAATATTAAACATTTTAATTTTTTATTAAAGATCAAGGAAAGTAGGGAAAATATTGAAAGCATTTGAAATGTAAAATATTAATTAAGAATTTCATTTGACAACATCCCTTTTTACCTTTCCCTTTAGCAGGAACAAGTTTCTAGATGGAAAAAATCCCTTATTTGAGAGACTCTTAGATGGTGTCAAAGATGGTAATAATGGTTGTTGGGGGGAAAAGAGAAGAAGTTAGCGGAGATGAGCTGAAGTTGTTGTTGCTGTTATTGTTAAAGTCTGATCCAGTTTTATTCCAAGTGGTGTTTGGGATTCACATGGAGCTGGTAGAGGGGAGGATGTCGTCTGGGTCCTTCTCTCTGGTCAGATCTGGTCAGGAATTTTTCCAGGATTAGGACAAAAGGTTCAGGGTCCCAGGAGAGGAAGGCTTTGAAAGCCAAGATGGTGAAACTTACTCGACTAGCCACCATTTGTTTTTTCATTTTTTCCCCCAAAGGCTGTCTCTTAAAGAACTGAAAAGGGAAGCAATGGGTATAATAGCCTTTCCCTTGTTATGTTGTCCACCGATGAGACTTAATATTTGATGCACTAGGTTTGGTTTATTAATTGCTGGCTTTACTTTTTTTTTTGGTAACTTTTTACATTTCTAAGCATGATTTTGACAAGTTCTTGAGTTATATTACTGGAATTTTTGGTTTGGACTAATTTTGGTTTTTGGTCTTTTTTGAACTTTTTATTAGCATTTGTTGTTATAGATTATTTTGACATTCTATTAATTTTTATACTTTTATAGCTGAGTTTATAAATAGGGTAACTATATTACCATATACAACAGCACACACTGTAAATTAGAGTAGGCTTAGGGTTGCTCTGAATTGCATCCCACTTCACAGGCATATTCTAGAATAGTGGTTCCCAATATTTTCTCTGCTGTGGCACACCTTGCTACCTTTAATTAATTTGAGACACACCACCGTATAGTTTCCGAATGAACTCATGAACATTCATGAGCCAATGAGCCAATCCAGAGCTCTTTGGGTAAGTTTTCAAAAAATGTTGTGGCACACCTGCTCAGGCCTGATGGCACACCTGTGTGCCACGGCACACTGGTTGGGAAACACTGTTCAGGAATAGCCAGTATGCAGTTACGCTTCACACATGCCCTATTTTTTACTAGGAGCATGTACTAATTATATGGGTAGGAAAGTGCATGTCGGAACTAATACTATTTCTATATAGCACCATCACAGGAATTTCCTTAAGTCAGGTGAAATTTCCTGGTGACTGGTTTTCCTGGCATTGTGGTCCTTCTCTTCTGATGGGGAAGTAGAAACAGAACCTAGAAGAAAAAGAATATTAGGTGTGTGGTTTCCATTCCTGACTCTGCCACTGACTCAGCATGACTTTGAGCAAATCACTTAATTTCAGAATCTGTGCTTAAGGCTACCCATTTTAAAAATAAATATCAGATTTACTTACTTCCTGGGATACTATTAGACTAAATTAATACAAGCAATAGTCTTTGAGATCTTTGGAAGAATGGCATTATAAGTGAAAAGAATTATTAGCTTCAGGTGACATCATGATAATCTGTATAAGACAGTAATTAATTTATGGTTGATATAATATGTTGTCTATACCAGCTCAAGTAAGGTGTGCTATTTTAATATGTTTGCTGTTGCCTCTAAAGTTATTTACTGAGATTTTATACTTGAATATATGGATAAATGAAAGTTTAGCATGCAATAGCTTGATTTAGCCAATTAAAAATTTAAATTGCAAATACACTGTTTTGGTATGCAGAAAGTCTTTCTTTGCAATATGTTCTGCTACTTGGACCAGAATTTTAATGGAACTAAATTTGTTTTACTCAAAGCTAATATAATTCCTAGAAATTAATTTTTAAAAAATCCTTACATTTTCTGTATTAGAACCCCAGAAAAGCAGCGTCAAGGAGTCTGACAATCCATCTATAATGCTAAAAGAGTGTGATGATTATTTAGACATACCTAATAATTATTTAAATATTGATCATATTGAGGGAGGACCTGATTTGTTATAATTCCTTAGAACATACATTTACACATACAGTAAATATATTTATGTGCCATTTACTAACATATTAAAAGTTGCCAAGTTCTTAAGGGCAGCTATGTTAGTCTAGTTCAGTAAAACAAACAAGGAGTCCTATGGCACTTAAAGACTAACAAATTTATTTATTACATGAGCTTTTGTGGGAGAAAATCCCATTTCGTCAGATACTTTGAAGATCAGGGAACTCACGGAATGGGAGGAAATAAATGAAGTGTAAGTCATGGGAACAGGTCACACTGTAACAGCAAATCAAAACAGTTGTAAAGATTCAAACACAAGGGAACAACATATAGAGGAAGATGAGGTCAACTGCCAGTTAAACAAGGAATGCAAAATTCTTTGCCTAAGTAGCAGCAACTGTTAAAGCTGCCGCTACACATTAGGAAAAAGCCAACCGCAAGTCTCTGGTGATCCACCTTTCTCTATGCCCTCTGGCCCCCGGGGCTTCCACGGCTAACTTCTGGGAGTGGTGCACCAAGCTCATGCTCGCTGCAATCCACTCCCAGAAGGGCAAACTCACAGTGGCGAAATTGCCACCATTAATGTAGACATATACCCAGAATCAGGGCTGATGTTACTTCTCAGCAAAATAGCCGGAATACACAATAGGTTCAGAAACGCCATCTGTAACCCAGAATCTTTAAAAATACATTATTTAACATGCATGTAGTTATAATTCACTCCATGAACCCTGGCCTTTTATACTTTTTATAGCTGAGTTTATAAATTAGGGTAAATGTTACCATACACAACAGGCAAAAGTAAAGAGCTTTCTAAGAGAAGATGCTCACCATGCCTGAGTTCCATATAACTTTTACATTGTGCTACAGAACAAGATGTTTTTCGGTTTCTTAGTTCCATAAAATAAAATGGGTGCAGATTGCCTTGATTTTACTACAGAATTTGTATAATGCTGGATACCAACTGAGGTTATTTTGGTGAATTACTGGGAAGACTTTCTGCTGGCAGATATGACTTCATGTTCCTCAGATTTTCCCAGTCCTGATAGTAGACTGAGTCAAAGCAATACATAAGGAAGTGAGGAAGGGAGAAAATTACCTTAAGAGAGAACAGAGATAGAGAGGGTAGTAATAGCATAGATCTTTGTGTGGGAATGATAAAAAATGGAGAGCAGAGGTGAGTAATGCCTATGACTCGCTGCGATATTCATCTGGGAATGGTATGATTATAGATAGAATTTACAGCTTTCTGTGTACAAAATATGACGTTCAGATCACAGAAAAACTAAATTATAGTGCTGCCTTTGTTGACAGAATTAATGGCTCATCACTGAAGAAAATGGATAATGTGAATAAATATGACTGCAGTGAAATGCACCAAATAGCTATTAGTTTTGAAAAATTCCCTACTGCTGCTATCTTGGATAATTATACTTCAGGATCTTTGAATAGAGGTTTGGTAGGGAATGAAGCAAGCAAAAAGCAGCCTGTTCCTAAACTGTTTGACTTTTGTAGACCCTGCGGAAAATGTTGGAATTTCATGTTCTAACTTTCTTCAGGTAGCCAAATCAGAAGCCCATCACAGAGCAGATTTAGGAAAAACATACAAAACAGAAATGAGATACAAAGCACTCACTGATATCATTGGATAAGCCATAGAACACTGAATGATAACTGCCAAGTTCCAAGGAGCAGGTTTAGTATTTTTTAACTACTCCTCAGTGGGTCTACTAACTCAAATGGTAAGGGCTTAGAAATTATATATCAAGTGTGGCCAAACTGCAGCTCGGGAGCCACATGTGGCTCTTGAATGAAAAATTGTGGCTCCTGGAAGAATGTCAGCAAATCAGTTTAGGAAAGCAGCCCTAGCCTAGAGGTTCAGGTGGGGGTCAGGATGGCGGGGAGAAGTGCAGCATGGTTGGGGATGGCAGGGAAAAGTGCGGCATGGGCACGATTTTAAAAAATTCACCGCTAGCCTACAGTCTTCTACACTGAGCAGCAGCTAAGGTTTTATTGTATAGGCCTAATTTTCATGGTAACTTAAAGGAATTATTAGAATCTGACATTAGTAGGATTGATATTTGTCCTCTTTTTATGGTAAAATTAAAGTGTGCAATGAATTTTAAAGTTAGTAATTTTCGAGTAGGTAAAAGTATATGGCTATATACCTCAGTGCGGCTCTCGAAGGTTTAATAATCAACTTGTGTGGCTCTTCAGTTCCATAAGTTTGGCCACCTCTGTTATACTTGTACTTTCATGGATAAAACTAGATTGCCAAATATTAAGATCTTATGCCTACACCAGTGTTTCCCAACCTGTTCAGTAACATGGCACACTTCAATGAGACAAACAATTTCATGGCACAGCCACTTTTTTCAGTTGAATTGATTACTCATAAGCATCACATTTACTATGGTTAAGGTCATCCTAAAGAGGTTTGCAACATAGTGCATACAACAAGTTAAAGAAGGATCAAATGCATTAATGTTTCAATTCCATTGGAAAAAATATATACATCATCTCAATTTTGCCCTTTGAGCACCTGAATTTAGAATGTTCATGTTTTAGAATCAAAAGACTGATACCTTTCTTTTAATCTGATGATTAATTTTCACAAGTTTTATGACTTGTAATTTTGGGTGGACAGAATATTGTTTAAGATGAAACAGTGTTTCTTTTATGTTGATTTTCATTAACTTTGTACAAAATTTCATGACACTCTTAGAGAGTTCTCATGGTACACTGGTTGAAAACTACTGGCCTAGACAACAGTAAGCATGGCAATGCTGAAATCCCAAAGCACACTCTTCTTCTTGACACTTGGCATAAATAATAGCAATAAACTTGGGACTCATGTGCGATGAATCCCCCCTTACCTGAAAATCAGGAAACAAGTCTTTGCTGTCCTCAAGGAGGCAATATACTATTTCTTATATCAGTACATTGCCTGATTCACTGTATGGAGCCAACAGCTAAATGTATGTGTTAAAGTATTGATTTTGATGATGTTATTGAAACAGTTTATGCCAAAATACCCATAAACATCTTTCTGATTTACAAAACTTAGCAGAGATTATCGAGGAAACTATAACCCAGTATGAGAAAGCAAATGAAATCCATTGGGTACTGCACAAAAATAGAGCAAGTAAAGCCTTTATTCAAGTACTTTCTTTAGTAGGGCCATATCTTGAAAGCACGGTCAGTGAGAAAATAACAAATCTTGATAAAAACAAAACTCCCAGGGCTACTTGAGAACTGATAAGCTTGAAGTTTGAGCTGTATCATTTACTAATAGAAATAACTGATCTGCTCTCAAAGCTGGCATTGTCTCTTCTGAAAGATAGTTTTGATTTGTTCTACGTCATATCACTGCTGAAGAAATTCTATAGTACTTTAAGAAGGATAAAGAATGGAATTTTCTATGTTGCACTGAATGAAATGCTAGCTGATGCAGAAAAAGACTCAAAATCAGTAACTTTCAGTGGGATCAGACTACATGGTGATGGTAACATGCTTAAAGAGTTTTAGGTTTCACTTGTACTGATAACATAGCAAAATGTGAGAAACAGATTTGGAATTTATATAAAGAAGATTTATTGTAATGTTTGAAACTGCTAGACATAAACATTTGGCCAGGCATTAAACAAGCTTTAGAAGAACATGCAGTATATTTATTTAACAATATTTGAAATACTGTTAAAATTAAATAATGATGGCTCCCATTTGACCAGAGAATGGGGTTTATTCGAAAGTTTTAGACTATGATGAATAACTTGGTTGTCAAGGCAAAAATGTCAATGTGTATTGTCAAACTATGAAGACAAATTGCCTTATCATATAATTTGTATTATTCAGTCATTTCGAATTTCAGCTGCTAACCTGATGAAAGGGTTGGGATGCAATTGAGTGACACAAACAGAATATTTTAAAAAGCATTTGTGAACTTGCTGAGAATTAGCACTAAAGGCCCTGAGCCAGACATATATGATCATAGACTTGCTGTCAACCTAGCTTTCTCTCAGTCAAGTGCACCAGCCAATCCATCTTTTAGCTTGAGAACAGTAGAAGCCCTTGTTCTGAGGCAGGGACATATATTTCTCTCGATATATTAAAAAAAAAATGTATATGTTTTCTCACCTGACTAATTCTTTTGGAGACATCCTTAATGATCCACTGACATTGTTATAAAGATTATATTGTACTGGCTATGAAGTAAAAGTTAGTCTTTTATTTGTTTTTTTCTTCTTGGTAAATTGTAACATCAGAAAGTAGCAAATGGTGTGTTGTAATATTTCAAAAATAATTCTCATAGATTGTGTGTGGTATAGTACAATGGGAGATGAGTTAATTCACATTTATATTACAATGAAGTTGATGTTTGATATAACATTTCTGGTGATACGTGTTCACAGTAAGTAGCAGAATGCAGCTCTTACATTTCAAATAAAATCTTCCTACATGATAAATTCACACACCTAAAAATTCCTACTGTAAAGCATAGTACTTGTATGAAATATTCACCTGAATATATTGAATTTCGATGATAATTAACTAGATAACCCCTAGCTTTCTTCATGTTTGTAAAACTTAAAAGCACTGGGTGAAGAAAATATATACATACATTAGGTGCTATCTTATGTAACATATGCAGTGAAATTAATGTAAGTGGTTTGGTGCAGCTTATGGTATTTGCTTACACTAGATTTCAGCAATCTAGTAATTCACTGGTACCATATAAAATAATATTTTATATTTGTATGTTTTATTGCATGTGATTTTTAAAGAAAAAATCCCTTTGTATGATACGTACAAGTTGTAATTTTATTACTGTGTGGGCCTAACCATGAAGTCCTGACTTAGACAAAACTACTGTGGCAGTCTATGGCAATTCTGCTTGAGTCTGGCCTGTAAATTTGGGCTCTTTATGTTACTGAATATCTGATCTCCATTTCCTGAGTAGCCACAACTTCTGTTGGCTTCACATGGGTTCATGTGGAGGCTCAAGTTTCAATGAATGCAGGATCAAGGCCACCGTGCTCATAATGATGCAGCCCAGTCAAGTGATGAATTGCTAGATGCAAAAATTCATGTTTCAGAAACATCTATTTGAAAAACTTAAAAAAAAACAATTAAAAGGTGAATGGAACAGTGGAACAATAAAAAGGACACTTAATAGCAGACATATTTGTTGTACAAGTTTAAATAAGGGTAATGGATAATAAGCAACATTATCACCTTTTTATAAAAGTAAGTAAGGTAAGTAAGTAAAACTAAGGACAGTTAATTAAGCCAATTTTAAAAGCACTTTTACAACAGAAAAATAGTATTTGAAATTAAGTGGCCAAATCTATATTCCCTTTCCACTTGAAGGTAAAGCATTGGAATGGGCTGCCTAGGGAGGTGGTGGAACCTCCGTCTTTGCAGATGTTTAAGGCCCGGCTGGATAAAACTCTAGCTGGAATAATTTAGTGGCGGTGGTCCAGCTTTTTTGGCAGGGGGGTTGGACGAGATGACCTCATGAGGTCCCTTCCAACCCTATGATTCTATGAAACTCCCATTGATGTCCATGAAAGTTTTGAGTTCACAAGGCTAGGAGTGAGCTCTGAACAGACATGCTGAAATATAAGGAAATCAGGAGTTCTATCTAAAAATGATTTCTGAAATAATTACAATTACTAACATTTGTACTGAAACAAGCATTTTTTATTGCTTTCAGATTGTTGGTGTTCACATTGAAAACACTGCAAACACAGTATAGTATGTACAAATAATTCTACTTAATAATCTAGAAAAGTTTCCCAATGACTGATCTTGTAGACCGCATCTTTAGGAAGACTCACCTTGGTTTCAATGGAGAGTTGAATGTAGAAATCTTTATTGCAGAATCTGGCTTATTGCCTATTGTGGGAGTAATACACAAGTAAGAAATGCAGGATCAAGTTATACAAGCCCTTAACAAATTGGGGGTTTGATTCTCTAATACTTACTTAAGTAAAATGCCCAGTGAAGTCAGTGAATCAACTTGCTGCAGTAAATGATACACAAATTCTTTATGATTGTCTAATGCTAACTGCACCATTAGACATGGTGCAAAAGAAAGAGAGAAGAGGTCCTGTGTCCAATCCTTGGTTATGTGCTGCTGAAGGAATGTGGAACAGAACTTATTTAAATGAGCTGCTTTGCTGCTCCCAGATCAGGAGCCCTAAACATTCCCAAGCCCTTCATTTCCCTGCTTTATCCAGCTCTAACAAAAGCTCTAGTAGATGCTTCCTTTGGTGAGGAAGTAAGAGTGAGAACTGAGACTTGGCCTCCATAACTTTTTTTAATAGAGGATGTGTGGGGGTCAGAATTGCAAGGGGTCTGTGTCCTCCATAATCCCCAACACCCCTGCATTCAGTGCTTGGAATCATTTACCAAAGGGATAGCCGTGTTAGTCTAGTCCAGCAAAAAAAAAACAAAAAAAAAAAAAAACAAGGAGTCGTGTGGGACTTTAAAAAAAAAAGATCTGTTAGTCTTAAAGTGCCACACGACTGACTCCTTGGGTTTTTTTTTTTTGCTGGAATCATTTAGTCTGACTATGTGAAAATGAGTAATGGGATTGGGTGCAAGCCATGTGCTCCTACACAGCCAAAGCAAGTCCTGTAAAGAAATGCCATAGACAAGCTTTGCAACTCCCATGGGCTATATGCCAAAGAAATTGCTGGAGCTGGGATCTGAGCAGATGCCAGTAGGCATTTTGCCATACTACATGTCTACAGGATCAATATTTTTTTCTGGAGGTAATGTGACTTCCCTGACATGTATTTGAGTATTAACAGTAACTTAAATGAAATTGATGAATTTCTTCATTGGTATAAACAATGCAAGTTCATGCCCCAAACTGGATCTGTCACTTTCAACTAAATAAACCAGAATATAAAACAATAATTTTAACATCTTTGCCTTTCCAAGAGCAGTGGAAAATGTTAGTATTTCCATGCTGATACTTGCTTTGTCTGTGTTTTATTCAGCATATAGGATAGACATAAATAAGATCACAGACTAATAATATAAACAACTTGGAGGCAAAGTACATTTGTTTAATACAGTGCATTCTTTCCTTTCATGTTTATTTTATAAAATTAAGTGTAAAAATGATGATTATTTCATTTTCTCCTTGTAAATATTATTGATATACATATGAAAATCTGTATATACAGCACTATAATGGTGCTTATTTTCAAACTGTCAGACGTCAGCCATTAAACATACAGTACATCTGCTGGAAATGATGCAGTATTTGTCTTTTTCTTAAGAAAAAAATAAAAAGAAAAAGCCCTAGACTATTAAAGCTTATGTATCAAAGCAACTTTGCTGCAATATTACTGATATGCATAAAATGCATGTTGTTATGATTATTTGAATGTGTAGGTGCCTAGTATTTAAGTGACAGGTGCTTTATATGTTAGCCAAGATAGTACATACAATTGTTGCACTGGAAAAAATGGTATATAGTAACAGTGCATTTCATATCAAGCTCATTTACATTAATAATGTTCTCAAGTAGATGATCTACCTGTCATAAATCAAAACCTGTTAATAACACTGCTCAAATGACAAAATTTTCTGATACTTTTATTGAATAGAAGTGGTGATTTAAAAGCTCCCAAAGACTTGTTGCAGGCTGATGCAGTCTCTTTGATTATTGGGGGAATTTGCATCCAAAATAACAAAAACAAATGATTCTGCTCCTATTAAGTCAATGGGAGCTTGGCATTTATTTCTATTTATATTCTTATTCATTATAGTGCTCCAAGGTGCCAAACAGGGCCGCACTGTACTAGGCATCAAATCACCAGCTAAAATGGCCTTGCCCCAAAGAGTTTACAGTCTAAGCTTCCAATCTTGGACCTGCTCTGAGTCACCTGTGCAGAACCAACTGTAGAATCAAGGTCTAACTATAGAATAGGAAGGCAGAAAGGCAAGAGGATAAGGGTAAGGATAATAATATTCTGTGCTTATACAGGCTCACCCCATCTACAACTCAGCAAAACCAGGTCTATACAATTATGAGCAAAACATAAACATTGTGATATATATATATATATATGGAATAAATAAAATAGGCTATGTCCACACTTAGAAGGTTAGTTTGAATTAATTCAAACTAATTAATTCAAACTAATAAAGATTAGTTCAAATTAAGTCAATTCAAACTAACAAGGCCCCACTAGAAACCCAATTTAAACTAGCATGTCCATGGACAGTACTTGCTAGTTCAAATAGGAGAAGGGCACCATGGGAACTGTGGCAAGATGCCCCCCAAGAAGAGCCATACCCCTATCCAATATATAGAAAGAGGAAGGCACCTTGGGAGGGAGAAGGTTGAAAAGCATTATTTCGAATTAATGGTTAGGTTGAATTAACATGGCTACACTGGGTTAATTCAAACTAATACTTTCAAATTAACCCTTGCTTCAAAGTTAAATAAGGTCTTATAACTTCAAAATAAGTTTTCATTAATGCGAACTAAGGAATTCCTTACTTCAAATTAATGAAAGCCAGTGTAGCCATGCATTAATTTAATTTGAATTAATTCTCATTAATTCAAATTAAATTGTAAGTGTAGACACACCCATAGTTTGCAAAGATTCTTGTTCTTACTTAGTGCTGCTGATTTAAAATTCTGAAGCCACAGACACATTAATTGAAATATTTACAGATTGATTTGTATATGAAAATCCATTAATTATCTATTTGTCTTTGTTTAAAAACATTCTCATCTTTAGTACTGTGAGTAATCCCAATGGATTTAATTTAGTACTATAATTAAGATAAAAAGCTGTCTGCAAGGATTTAAAAAATATTTTTAAGAAAGTAACTTCTTTACATAAGTCTCTCTTTTTTCTTTTATTGTTGATGTTTTATGAAAAACAGTACTGTCAAGATTAGTGAATCCTAATTTTGACTTTTTTTCTTCTTAAAAAGAATAACAAGACTGCAAAAATACACGATGATTTTCTTCTTCAAATGATTACCTACATGGATTGCACTCTTGTTATACTAGATTCTTTTGGTCAATAGTATCCAGTGGGGCATGTCTGTATTCTAAATACTCTCGTCCCCTTCAACCTCATCTAAGAGCAAAAAGACTGAGCAGGCCCAAGTGTTTGTCTGTTTCTCAGCAATTCTGTTGTAATTAGTGATTACTTAGTGTAGGTACTTAGTATCATACTTAGTTAGTCCATTGGCATTTTAAATATTTAAATTTAAAAGAAAAAGAAAATATTTACTGTTTTATTGTAGTCATTTTTCACAGGTATATAGATACAGATACAGATAGATATATAGCAGACTTGGAGCCACTCCCATTCCCATTCCCTTGTGCAGAAACTTAGGCCATAATGATGGAAGATAAATCTGGAGTCCTTTCATTAAAAATGTGTTCTTCTAAGTAATGATGCTGTTCCAGGTTCCCCTAAACAAGTTTGAGGTTTGATTGTTATTAATTTGGAACTAACTGTGTTAATGCTTAAATATTAAGGACTAGTTATGTGAATAAAGCTACTCGCATGAGTTTACAAGAGGGTGTCAAATGTGCAGCCTGCGGGCCATTTGCAGCCCATGACCCACTCTGCTGCAGCCCACATTGGTTGTACCAGCCCAGGATTTTCCCAGTGTAAATCTATTAAGAATGAGTTATATTTGATCATATCAAATGAAAGATACATAAAGATTTACCCAACTTCATTAGAGTAACTTTTTTTCATACCAACTGTTTTTCTCCCCATAACATACAGACCATGTGTACAAATAGTTGCTGTGAGGTTAATTTTTTCTTATATTATTTTGGGCCCGCCAGTTTGAGCACTCAAAGTTAGTTCGAACTAACCGCATATTTTTAGTTCGACCTAGCCGTACTTTTTTTAGTTTGAACTAACTTTTTAGTTCATACTAAAAAAGCACAGCTAGTTTGAACTAAAAGTTAGTTCAAACTAAAAAAAGTGGCTAGTTCGAACTAACAACTAGTTCGAAGTTAGTTAGCTCGAACTAGCATGTCTACATAGTGCTAGTTCGAACTAGCCAAAGCAGCAAGTTCAAACTATGTGGTTAGTTCAAACTTATTGTTTGAACAACTAGTTCAAACCAAGCTTTGGCTAGTTCAAAATAGACAAAGGCTAGTGTAGACAGGGGTCAAATTAGTCTGGACTAAGCTTGCTTAGCCTGGACTAATTTGCAAGTGTAGACGTAGCCAATGGGCCCTCCAGATGGTGGAACATCTGGGCTGTTAGGAAGGTTATGACTTCATGCCCTATGGTTGTTACTCTTTGAATTTACACAAATGCTAAAAATGACACCCTTGATTTACAGGATAAGATTTACATATAAAACTTCCATTGACTTCAATCAGACTTATGGTTCCACTTAACAAGATCTGGCCCATTATCTTTCTTTTCTCTTCTCCTTAACATCTGGAAATGAAATGAAGGGTGAAGGAAAAGATAAAAATTGATGATCCTAAATCTTAATGGGTTATATTTCCAATAATTACCATATCCAAATGAATGCTTCATCTTGACAGCATATCACCCATATTAAAATCCTTATTATCCTGTTAGTTTTAGTGCCTTTTTACAGTATACATTTGAAGAAAAGAACGTAGGCATATTATAACAGATTGTCAATTTTTGATTGAAACATCCAATCCTTTTTGGTATGTGCTGAGGCTGCTGGGAAATGGTTAACTGAGTTCTGCTTACTTGTTACCCATTCTGGATATAAAGAGCTGGGAGCTGCTCTTTGGGAACACTGGACATAGACTGTAGACTGCAGTCTTGAGGGAAGAATTTTAGAAGTAGACAAGCCAAGTGAGAAGGTTGGAGTTGATCTTTACCAACCTATTGCTGCTTTCTGTAGTAAAGCCAATTAGAAAAAAATTGGATTATACATAGTGTGGAGCATATTTGTAGAGCAGGTTAGAAAAAGTGCTTGGTCTCCATCTATTAAACTTAAAAACCATAAAAGATCATTCATAAAATGTTGTGTATGTGTACAGAATCTTCTGTTGCCCTTAACTGATAAGTTAACCAATTGCATTTTGTACTTAATTCCCATCTATAATATCCATTTAAAATTTTCTTTCCAACATTTTGAATAGAGAGCTGCTTATAGTCTTTTCTTTCTTCAAGTTTTGATCCTGTTAATCATTTTAAATTCATTCTATCCCATATTATTAGAATAGCAAATGAATGATGTTTTATTTTACATTTAATACATCTTTTGTACTGTGGGTTATCACCTACATATTGTCCCTCACACATTCTAGTAAACACAAAAATAAGATAACAAGAATTGACTTATTTTTAGTATTCATAAATAATCTAAACTATTTTTTCTGGTTTTAAGATCACTTTTGTATTTTGTGCTTTCATAATACTTCTCATTTCAATCCCTTCACTTGTTCTGAAATATGAATGTAAGCATTATTTGAGTGGCTCTTTTTCCTGTCATGGGTGACATAATATTTGTAGAAGAAGAAATTTTAAGAGTCATAAGTCGGAAGCCGGCAAAATAAAGCTGCTTCAGAAAACTCAGGGAACAGCATAGCAACTATTTGGCTTCATTAATGAATTCATATAATTTGTTGTCAGGATGATAGGGTCAAATCCTGCTTTATGCGACACACAAAAAACTCCTGTGACCTCAGTGGAAAAATGTTTGTCCATCAGCAAATTGGTTCAGAAGCAGCATAAAAGAATGTTTGTATTTTGCTGACCAGTGCTAGGTATCCATCTGCCAGTTCAAACAGTTGAAAGGCAAATGAATTAGATTTTGGAACAGTAAGTCAAAATACTTAGGGAAAAAGGTATGCAGGACCAATGTGCAATTGGATAGAAAGAAGAGCAATATTTGGAAACTTATTAAAATGAATGTTACAAGAAGCACCATGAAGGTTTCCATAACACAGCTGAGGCTTTTTTTGAACAGCTCTGTGTGGAACCAATAATATAGCATGTTCCATAGTTCCATATTGGACAAGGATGCAAATAATTGCTACCAAATAAACTTCAGTAAATTAGGACCATATTCTCCCCTTCAATTATATAGGTAATTGTAGAGGTAGGTGATATAGATATATTTTTCTGCTGCAAATAAAGTCTTCCTATATATCAACTGAGAATGGGAATCCTTCAGCTTCTGCAGCGCTAATGCACAGCTATTAAGAGGCCAAGCATGGAACCAGCATGGAAGCAATACTATTCTTTTCCCCTAGAAGTTATCCCTCCAGACACATGGCAGAACATCCAAGCTGTTAGAAAGGTTATGACTTCATCCCCTCGGGCTCTTACTCTGAATTTACACAAATGCTAGAACAAAATAAACCCAGTCATTGCTTTGTTTCAAAACACGTAGGGTATGTCCACACGTCTCTTTTATTTCAAAATAACACTGGTTATTTCAAAATAAAAAAGATTAGGTCTGCACGACGTTTTCTTATTTCAAAATGACAGGCTCTGTCGTTTTGAAATACGAACCGTCATTTCAAAACAGCTTAAACCCCATTCGTTTCAAAACGACTTATTTCAAAATGGTTATTTCAGAATAACGCCGTTTGGACACGTTGTTTCGAAACAACTGTTTCAAAATAACATGCCCAAATGGCCTTATTTCGAAATAACCGTTTCAAAATAACAGCTGTTTCGTTAGCAGGCTTTCCCTTATTGTGAAATGACTTATTTTGAAATAAAACTTTGTGTGTGGACATAGCCATAGTGGAAACACGTGCAAAGGAAAATAGAGTTAACAAATCAATGCAGATAAGTGCTTTCCTTTTCAAATTTGCATGTGAATTTAATTCTTTTCCAACTTAAACACATTTTCCCTTCCTTTAAAGGCACATTGACAACTTGAATTTGTTCAAATGTAAAACGAGAGTTATAAGTAGTTTCAAATACTACAAAGCATAAAGTGAAACCGACCAAGAACCTGCAGCAAATTGTACTCGTGCATAAAGTTAAGCAAATACCTATTATTCAAAGTGTATTCAAATTCACAAAGAGAAGCAGAAAACCAAGATTTTTTTGTCTTATCTCCGCTACAATTATCAAATATAGTATTTATAATAATAATATGTCAGTATTTTCAGAGTGATTTCTTGCAAAATGTTTCTTTGGTCAGGAGAAAAAACTGAACATACTAAAATTATCAAATGAGAGAGAAAAAGCAAAATAATTCAACAGAGGTTCTGGGAATCGTGAAGATTATCTAATGAACAGTGAACAATATTTGAACAAGCAAAGATGTGACTTCAATTCTTGGAATTTTTCCCCTATATAGAGAGTGTTATTTGCTTGAACATTAATGAATGTTTTATCACTTTAATGTTAAACTGGAAATTTTTATGCAAAAATATCCCAGGAAGAGATAAAAAGGGATATATGTTAAGAACCCTAAGGCAGCATGAAGACATAATTTTGTAAATCTTGTTTCTTAGCATGTCAAGCAACAGATTTGAGCTCCAAATGGAAAGAGAGGGCTGTGATAGTATGAAATCATCTTTTCCTCAGCTGAGTTACTATGGTGATAGCAATTTTGCACAGCTTCATCTGCTGTTTCTACTCCTGCAATAGCTTTGCTGGTGCATACGGGAGATAACTGATGCACACATGCTATGTACAGCTCACTAGAGAAAGATACACCAAGAGACCATTTCCTAGTGGGATGAGGAATCTGTTTCTCTGGTTTAGACGTATGGTTGCAGTCCTGCACTTCCATGGCGCCTCTAAGGTGTCACTGCAGGAGGTGGATGTCTGGCATGTTTCCTCATGTGTTTCTGCCTGACTGCCTAAGAACGTAAATTCCAATATTCTTCCACTCGTGTAATATTTTCCAAGTACGTAGCACCTACAGTCCAAGGCTTTCACAGCTGTTTTTTAAACATACTACCTCACCTTTTATTTGAGCCCTAATCCACATGCACCACACTTTTCGGCAGCAGTCAATGGGAGACATGCAAGATATGTAAAATACCTTGCGTATCTCCCATCGCCTTACTAACTCCCATTTATCCCCCTGCACACGCTTTGCTACGGTAACTGGAAATGCCATCCAGGCATTGTAGTGCTACTCCATTTATGGAGCTGGAGTTACAGCATCGAGCTGAAGACAGACTGAATGCTTCTTGATGGACTGCTCAGCTGAACCCAGAGAAGTGCACTGATGGTGGCAAATTTGCCACCTTCAATATAGACATACTCTTACAGAGCTGTGCTGAGAGAGTGTGCTGGCAATGTCAAGTGAAGGCTGGTTTGATTTCAATTAACAGAAAACAGCCTGGAGCAACCACAAGATGTGGATCTAATCCCAGTATTAGTTTAACAAATTAGCAATCTATTTGTCTGTGCATTAAACAACCGGCTGACACCTTCTGTGGGTGCAAAGAAGGTTCAGTTTGCTCCTGCAGGTTTTGAGAAGCACACCACCTTTCTGATTGATATCTGTATGATACCTAGAGTGCTGCAAAAACATGTATATTACAGCTGCACCCAAGTGCCACAAGGATTCATTTCTTTTGCTGAACTAGACTAACATGGCTGCCCCTTTGGAACCAATCAGAACTGGTGTCCCACTGTACTAGGCAGAGGCGTTGCTGGGGGGGCAATGGACCCGGGGCACAGGCCCAGCCCCTGCCCCCACGGGCAGGCCCCACCCCCTGGGGAAGGATAGGGCCAGGGGAGGCCACGCCGCCGCAAGCAGCGAGGCTGCAGCATGGCGCAGCCAGAAGCGGCTGCTGGAGGCCGGGCCCGCGCCCGCGGGCGGCCAGACCCCGATCCCCGGCTGGGGACGGGGCCACCGGCGGCCAGACCCCGGATCCCCAGCGGGGGATGGGACCGCTGCAGCCGCTGCTGCCGTCACAGGCGGCCAGCCGGGCCCCGGATCCCCTGCTGGGGATCCGGGGCCTGGCTGCCGGCAGCCGTGGTGGCCCCCTCCCCGGCCAGGGATCGGGGGCCTGGCTGCCTGCCGCCGCGGGCATGGGTGTGGGCCTGGGCCTGGCCTCCAGCAGCCCCTTCTGGCTGCGCCACGCCGCGGCCTAGCCGCTCGCGGTGGCGTGGCCTCCCCCGGCTCTATCCCTCATGAGGGGTGGGGCCTGTCGGGCAGCCAGCCAGGCCCCGGATACCCGGCCAGGGACGGGGCCACCACGGCCGCAGCTGGCTGGGGATCAGGCCCCAGATCCCCGGCCCGATTGGGCCGGAGATCCGGGGCACTGGCTTTGGGACTTGGGGCATGTGCCCCAACGTGCCCAACGCCAGCGACGCCACTGGTACTAGGCACAGATGAAGACAAAATCCTTCCCTAAGAGTTTTACAACACAGGGATCACAGAATCATAGACTCGTAGGGCTGGAAGGGATCTCATGGGGTTGTCTAGTCCAACCCCCTGCTAAAAGCAGAAGCACTCTCACTGAATCATCCCAGCCAGGGTATTATCTAACCGGACCCTAACTATCTCCAAAAATGGAGATTCCACCACCTCCTTAGGCAACCCATTCCAATGCTTTACCGATCTCCTAATGAGAAAATTTTTCCTAATATATCCAGCCTCGACCTTCCCAGCTGTAACCTGAAACCATTGCTGCTTGTTCTGTTCTCTGTTACTACTGAGAACGGCCTAGCTCCCTCCTCCCTGGAGCACCCCTTTAAGTCGCTGAAGGCTGCTTTTCAATCCCCCCCTTCTCCTCTGCAGGCTAAATAAGCCTAATTCCTTCACTCTCACCTCATCAGTCATGTGTCCCAATGCCCCATCGTTTTCATTGCCCTCTGCTGGACTCCAATCCTGCAAGCAGATGTGACCCAAAGAGGCAGCTCTCCAGGCCTGGGCTCCCTCCTTTTGATCATCATAAAGCTGAAATGCCTAATAGGAAAAAAAAAAAAATAAGAACAACCCTATTTGTTTCTCAAGTTAGCACAGTCCCCCAGGCACTCAGCTGAGTACAGCTATGGCCTAGATCAGTTGACAAAAAACCTAGAGGAAAGAAAGCAACAATTTTCATTCATTCTAGGCACCTTTGCAATGCATTGCTTAGAGCAGTGTCTCCCAACCAGCGTGCCATGGCACACAGGCGTGCTGGGAAGCCTGAGTACGGGTGCCATGGAATTTTTAGAAAAATTCCTGGAGGAGTTTTGGATTGGCTCATGAATATTCATGAGTTCTTCCAGAAACTATATGGTGGTGTGCCTCGAAATAGTTAAAAGGGTCAAGGCGTGCCACAGGTGGGGCTACCAGATGTCAGGCAAAAGAAGATGTCTTCCTTTTTACCTTTACATCCTCCATCCTGCAAGCATTCAAAAAATACAGGATTTCATCTGGCTCTTTACTTACAGAGTTTAAAGTATGCTGGAATGCCCCTACACCCTATTTTTAGAGAGGAGGCATTCCAGGGCCCCCTAAAAACAGAAGATTATTATATTAATACTACATTTTCTGCCTGTATCCTCCAACATCCTCCTTTCCATGCTTTGGCATCTGGCCACCCTAGGCGCAGCAGAGAAAGGCTGGGAACCACCAGAGCGCTAAGCTGCTATTTCTGCGCCCTTTGCCATTAGCGGTGGTCAGGGCTGGCACCGCCAAAGGCGCCCTTTTAACGGAGCGGCTCTAGTGAGCCCCCGGCGTGCCCGGGGCACAGCCCCAGTGGCCCCACCATAGTGAGGGCTCTGGGAACCACTGGCCTAGAGGTGAAGCGGCAAGAGGGATTTCCCCAACACCCCCACTCATCAGCTAGTAAGTGGGATACCCAATTAGTGAGCACCCCCCAATTTCTAGTCCGGGGGTGACCTCCCGTCCCCCTTCGTCCTTCTGACTTGGCCGCCCCCCGGGGGGCAGAGCGGGGCCCGGGCAATGGGCCGCCCGCACTTTATGCCGGGAGAGGCGCAGGCTGCCGGCGCCCCGCCGCCCGGTGCAGCGCCAGCTCCGCAGGCCGGGCGGGGCGGGGCTGCGGCACCACGTGCGGGGCCGGGGCGGGCTCCGCACCGCAGCGCTGCCTCCGCCTCTGGCTCCGCTCGGCTCCGCTCAGCTCGGCTCTCTGCTCCCGCCAGGTGCCGCCGGCCGCGCCCAGCGAGGCGGGATGGGGCCGCTCCGCGAGGGCAGCAGGGTGAGTGGCCGGGGCCGGGGCCGGGGCCGGGGCCGGGAAGGAGGGAGCCGGGCTGGGGGGGTGAATAGGCGGATGGGGCTGGGGCGGGCGGGGAATTAGGGCAGGCAAAGGGGGCGAGGGCGGGGGTGCGGCTGGTAGCGGAGGGGTCTGAGGGCTGGTAGCCGTGGGGGGCTGGCGGGCACAGGGGGTTGTGAGGGCAGGAGGGGGGTGGCAGGGGGGCCTGTGAGGACAGGCGTAG
>ML681998.1:24292776-24307399 GCA_007922195.1 Podocnemis expansa | reverse complement strand
GGGCAGGAGTAGGGTGGCAGGAGGGGGGTTTGAGGGCAGGAGTAGGGGGGCAGGAGGGGGTTTGAGGGCAGGAGGGGGGCTGGCAGGCATGGAGGGGCCTGTGAGGACAGGCTTAGGGTGGCAGGAGGGGGCTCTGAGGGCAGGGCTGGGGGCTGTGAAGAGGGGGACTCGGCTGGCAAAGATGGGAAGCGGTGAGGGTGGGTCAGGGCTGGCAGGGGTGGGGGTTTTGGAGGGGGCAGTGGGGCTGGCAGTAGGTCGTGGGAGGGGGCTCTGAGGTAGGGGTCAGGACCTGCAGGGATGAAGAGAAGGGCTTAGGGCTGGCAGGTGCAGAGGCATCTGAAGGGGGAGGCTGGGGTGCAGCGTCTTTGGGGGGATCAGGGTGGCAGGATGTTATGGTTGAGAGGGGCCTCTAAGACGAGGAAGCAGGGCTGGAGGTGTTTGAGGGTGGTTGGGGGTCAGGGCTTTGCAGGGCAGTGGGGTCTGAGGAGGTAGTTTCAAGGCTGGCATGGGGCAGGGCTGTGGGGGGGGGGGTCAAGGCTGGTGTGGGTCTGAGGTCAGGGCTCTGAGGAGGGGAGACCAGTGTTGGCAGGGAAACTAGGGCTCTGAGGAGAGGGGATTGGGGCTGGTAGGGAATGGCAGCAGGGTCCTGAGTCAATAGCAGCCCAAGAGAGATGGTCCAGTTCCTGGAGTCCATCAGAAAGCTGAGGCAGAGGTGGTTGATTTGGGCCCTCCTTTCACTAGACCCAGCATGCCGAAAGCAGTAGCGCAATGGGAAATTACTGCCGTCATAACTGGGTGAAAGGGGCTTAAGCACAGAACCCTAGAAGAATCGGACTGGCAGGGGCTAAGTGGGTCATCTGGTTAAGTCCTCTGCACTCAAGGCAGGGTAAAGTAATAATTAGACCACCCCTAACGTTCTCTTTAAAAAACCCCAAAGATGGAGATTCCACACCCTTCCTAGGCAATTTACTTCAGTCCTTACCTACCCTGGCAGTTGGGAAGCATTTTCTAATCTCCAGTCTGAACCCGCCTTGGTGCTTCCATTTCTTTCCTGAGAGGTTAGCAAGAGTAATTTTTCTCCATCCTCCTTGGAACAATCTTTTGTGTGCTTCAAATCTGTTTTCATATCCTGCCTCTTTGTCTCTGAAGTGGCAAATGCATCTGTCATCTGCCCATGAGCCTTCACCATGCAGGACTCTCCATCACTGTACGTGTAAGGAGAGGAGCTCAGATGTGAGTTGCAGTTGATTGTTCCTGGGATGATGGTGGTTATGTGAGGGAGGTCACACTGGGGAATCTGGGGGGGAGTTGGGGGTGTGAGAGGCATGTGTGGGTGGAAGTTTACTCCTAGGGTATTTGGGAGGAGGTGGTTATGAATGGGGGTTATACAGGTAGGGACAATAGCTGTGTAGACCGTATCTTGGGCCCATCTTGTTTGTTTTTAAGCAGGAGCAGAAACTGCAGCAGGAGAAGGAGATATCTCGCAGCCGCATTCCCCGCCTGCTCCTTCGGCCTTACACGTCCCAGCAGCAGCAACAAAAGGTATCCCCAGCCTCTGAGTCACCCTTCTCAGAGGAGGAAAGTAGAGAGTTCAACCCTCGCAGCTCTTCTGGGGGCTCAGCAAGGACCATCAGTAGCAACAGCTTCTGCTCAGGTACCACCATCAGACGTGTGTGCGTCCATGTGTGTATAAAAACAGAGATGGCCAGATTTTCTTCTCATTTAAAACCAGGATAAATTAAGAGTAACTCCACTGAAGTATGTGACATTTGTGTTGTTGATAGGACAGTCAGATCCTGTATGTGTACTGTGTTTGGAGAGTGATAATATGTTGGCATAGAGTTGCTTTTCTTTATATGCCAAATATAGTTACTGGTAGTGATAGTGAGCACGTTTAATGTCCTATTTGTTCATTATTATTTAGTCATTTGGTGCCTTAGGCAGGCACAGTGCTTGGCAGACAAAAATTGATTTCCACTGAAATCCAGTATCTGTTTTTCAATGCATGTCTAAGTGACACCAGATGTTTCCATGTCACATTCTAAAGGCTTTTCTTTCCTATCCATTGCTTAAGATGTTGGCATCTTTAATAGAACAGTTTATTAGAGATCCGTTGTGATGAAGAAAGAGTCTTTAAAACTATGGTGTTTGGAGACTGTTGACAAGCGTGAGGCCAAAGGAGCTAGATATGTAAAACAGGACGGCTGGTTGCCATAGGAGATTACAGACATGGGTCATGCACTGTGAGTGATTTCTTTTTTAAAACTTAGAACTGCACACTGATTTTATGTAGTGTTCCATGTGCGGATCAGTAGTAGAATATAAACCAATATGGCCAAGTGGAAAAAATGATGGTTTCAATTTTCAGTATTAAAATAAAATTAACATTAGTTGAAAGTTCAGCCTTCTGCCAAAGAAATATAAAGATGCTCCACTGATTAATGGAAAGCATTTAGCTACACAGTATATGGAACACCAGTCTTGTGGAAAGTGCAATGGATCAGTGATGTATCGGAGGGCAATTTCTGAAGTACAGTATATGATAGATCTTTTGTTAAAATTGACTTTTGAGAAACTGTTAAAAATACATAATTATCCTTTATGATGTGGAAAATTTTAAACCCAATATCTAATATTATATAGTTGCTGTCTATAGAATCAAGCACACTTTCAGACCCTGTCCTGGAAAACTTACGTGCATATTTAATTATGGTTGGCGAATAAATCCTACTGATTCTGTGGGAGTACTCACAGTATGTAAAGTTATGCATGTGCATACTTTTTTTTTTTGTGTGTGTGTGTGTGTAGAATCAGGTACTGTTTCTTTTAACTTCTTGTTATACAATAAACTGGTACTTAATTTTGAAGATTTTTAAGGGGTCGAAGGGAGTTGTTTTTATTGCTTAACCTTTCATATAGAACTTATTCTTAGTATTTCCAGCTTATCACAATATTTTAAGTATTACAGGAATTTTGTGATTCTTCTGTTTCCGAATTTCCCATTTTTTGTCTTTTCTCAGAATCACAAGATGCAATTATTTTTCCTAATGAAGCCAGAATAGAATAATTTCTAATGAGCATTTTGATTTTTTCCCTCCAAAATTGGATCCGAATTATTATTATTTTTTAAAGACTTAAACAGTGTTAAAACTACATGCAAGAATAGTTTACTTTCCTAGATAAGGAATAACATTTGCAATATCTCTTTGTGGTTATAGGATTATATCCTTATCTCTGATGTATTTCAGAGTTCAGTGGAGTGATCTGTTAGATTATCATTTAATGAAAAAAGAGCATCATTTAATAAACAGTGAGGGTAGAAAAAAGGCTTCTTCCTTATTCTTCCATGACTGTTGAGTAGTTCCATCTTATGCTGTCTTAATTTATGAGTTTATTGATTTCCTCACAAATCACTGTTCACAGAATGATGTGGGAGTTGCTGAAAGGAATAGTCCACTGAAATTGTTTTTCTAAAATGGTGTCCTTTTGAATAAATACATTTATAATGTTCTCCAAAATTGGTCCATTTGTCACTAGTGCGAGAACCTTTGTCTGTGCTCCAACAGTCTCTTACCATGACTATTGCAGTGTACTTCTTTCTGGTCCCCTTTATTTTCATGTCTCATTCTTGAAATTCATCCAGCACACTGCAACCAAAATTATTTGCTGCTGCTCCAACCATATAGATCTTCTCTTTGAGTCCTCATAGTTTTGTGTATTTAAACAGATATATAGATCCCCTGTTTTTGACATTTCTAAGGCACTAATTTTGATAGTATTCAGAAATACAATATTCAAACTCTCCCTTTAAAGCCTTGCACAGTTTTTGATGTCCATATTCTGTCTCTAGTTGTCTCTTATTCACTCCAAGACCCTAGGCTAGTTCATCTTGGTGTTCTTTATTGTTCACTGCTAGTAGCTAATTGATTTTTCTGATGTCTTCTCTTTGGTTTGCCTAGAACATCCTCCTCAACATAGTACTACTGTCTCCTCTGGCACCTCCTTTTCAACTTTTTTTATTGTCATCCCTTCCCACGTTGAGTCCAAGTTAGATTGTAAGGACTTCAGAACAGGGATCTGTCATCCTTTCAGTTTAAAAGTGATACATGCAGTTATCATGGATAAACTTAACAAATAACTTTGGAAGAGGTTGGAAGATCATCAGGAACTCTGCTTCTGGTGCTGTGAGCATTAGAGTGAAAGAGCTGGAACCTGCCCCTCCAATAGCAACTAATACATACATGAGACTCCAAAAGAGAAACATTTCTTAGCTGTTTATGCAGCAACTGAAGTGAATGAATGCCCTAAATAATTCCTTTCCTCTCACCCCTTCCCCTGAAATGTCTCTACCCACCCTTCTTCCCCTGTCATTGACACTGTGCTCTGATACTATGGAAAAGCCTTTTAAAAAACATAGAATCAGCTCTCCTCTCTAGCCCACTCAGCATATGGTACTGCTGTTTGTGTTCCCAGACTGTTAATTTTCCCTGTCTGAGTGCCTATGCTGGCCCTGATGTATACCAGAAGGCCTTAAGTTCTTCTCCCTCTTAACTGACAGGAACAGCGTCTTCTGGGGCCTGCTAATGTTGTTTCAGGCAGGCAGTGGGCAGAAAATAAAAGGGTTCAGGACCTCTGGGAACACTAATAGTTCCGCAATCATGGAGGCAGGCAGAGAGCAAGGAAAGAAATACCTCTCAACAGTGTGAAGAAAAACCACTTAATTTTGCTCCTTAAATTCTACAATGGGGGTGGGAGGGTATTAGCACTAGGTGAGCTCAGAGTTAAGTTTGGGGAATTATTTCCCCCTTTCTCTTCTAAAAGACTCCCTATCAGGGAACTTAATATTGTTACACAACTCACTGCACATTTAACAGCATTAGTATCATGTATTCATTCAGTTCATGGTAGAAGTTCTTTCCAGACTCTCACAAAGATATGGTGTCTCAGTATTAACATAGCTAGCTATTAAATTTTTGATAAAAATAGATTTTGAAACACAGATTGCTTCTGTCTATTGTATTTTAGATATTCTTTCTGAAAACAGGTTAGGCAACTTACATGTTTATAGCAGTATTATAGTATGTAATCTTTATTAAACAAGTTTTCAGGGCTTTGCTGTTTGCCAGCTAGCTGCATATCATTACTCTACCCTTCTTTGATTTGGATGTCAGCCATAGGATTCAAATATCAAGCTGTGAAAAACATTCTCCCAGCAACATAAGCTGGCTATACTGCTACCAAGTATTTTCCCATGTCACACATGTTTTCTTTATAAATTGCATTTTTGGCTTTGAACTTCACATCAGACTTACCTTGTCAGTCAGAGAGAGGTGCGTACTTTAAACTTCATAGACAAATAATCCAGTTCATGGCCCATTTCTACAACTGCTCCAAAGGAAAATAAGGCTTTCCTAAAGGCTTCTTTGGGAGTTCCAGCTAATGACTCTATCTTCCAGGTAAGAAGACATTGGGAGTAAAATGAAGAGTCTTGTGGGACTTTTAAAGACTAACAAATTTATTTATGGCGTAAGCTTTTGTTACCTTTGATTTGTGCGTACATCTCCTTTTAGATGCATACCCATTAAGACCAGTAGGGATCATCATGATACTCGGGTCTACCACCTGCACATTACAAGCTACAAAACTTGACCGACTCCCTCTTGAACAGAACCAACCTTTGGCTGAGTTACCGAAGTCCCTAAATCATGATTTAAAGACTTCAAGTTAGGGAGAATTCACCTTTTACTCTAGTTTAAACCTGCAAGTGACCTGGGCCCATGCTGCAAAAGAGAGCCAGAAAACCCCTTGCAGTCTCTACCAAGCTGAATTTGAGGGAAAATTCCTTTCCAACCCTGAATATGGAGTTCAGTAGTACAAGCAAAACTAGCCTCCCAGACTCTCAGGAAAGAATTCTTTGGTAACTCAGAGGTCTTCCCATCTCCAGCCATTGGAGATATTTGCAATTGCTGTCATAGATGGGCTACATGCCAGGGTAGCCCATCTCCTCATACCATGCCCTCCACAAACTTATTGAGCAGTCTTGAAGCCATTTAAGGGGTTTTTGCCCCACACCAGGGATGTCACTGCCCCAGAAAAACATGCTGGGGCCGGACCTGGTGCCCCCCCTGCAGTCCTGTCCCTCTTCCCAGGTGCACTGGCTCCAAGCCCCGCCTGCCGCAGGCCTGATCTGGCCCTGCTGCATGTGGACAACTGTGGACAGCCCGGGACCCAATCCAGCCCCTGTTGCATCCAGCTAGTGTTGGGCAGCCCTGGGCCCCCCATCCTGCTCCTGCTTACCAGCGGTGGGCAGCCCGGTCCTGATCTGGCCCCTGCCACTGCTGGCCAGTGGCCCCCATGGGCTCAGCAGCAGCAGCGATGCCCGTGCTCCACATATCACATTGGGAAGACTGTTTGGAACATCACTGATGGTTAGAGAGTTTTTTGTAATTTCAAGCCCAAACCTGTTGTTAGTTTAAATCCAGTTGTTCTTGTGTCAACATTGGTGCTTAACTTAAATAACTCCTCTCCTTCACTGGTATTTATCTCTCTGGGATATTTATGGAAAGTAATCTCTATCTCACCTCATCCTTTGGGTAGGCTAAACAAGTCAAGTTCATTGAGTCTCCTTTTGTAAGGTAAGTTTTCCACTCTTCTGATCATTCTAGAGCTCTTCTCTGCACCTGTTCCAGTTTGAATTCATCTTTCTGAAACGAGTCAGACCAGAATTAAACACAAAATTCCAGAAGAGGTTTCGTCAGTGCCTTGTACATTGGTAATAACGCTTTCCTGTCTCTACTGGAAACACCCTTCCTGACACGGTCCAGGATTGTACTAGCCTTTTTCACAGCCACATTACATCCACAGTTCATAATCCTCCTGTGATCAACTGATAAACCTGGTCTCTCTCTTCTTTTGTTACTTCCAACTGATACATCTCCAGCCTATGGCAAAAATGCTTGTGCATGCCCTGTCACTTTGGACTATAAAATTTTGTCCCATTGACCTCATCAAGTCCAACCCCCTGGGGCTTGAACCCAGGACCCTTCTGCACATTAAGCAGAGGTGCTAGCCCCTACACTCTTTGCAGAGCTTTTCTAGTTCTCTAGTTTTAAAGAGTTGTCCAGACCTTCTTGTACAATATTCTTGTTCTCCTAAGTATTGGCAGTATCTCAGAACTTGATCATCCACAGGTTTAATTAGCACAGTCCCATTTTTTGTGCCAAGAAAATTGCTGAAAATATTCAGTAAGTCCCACGACGGATCCCTGAGAAATCAAGTAGTAACTTCCCCCCAGCATGACAGGTCACCTTTCAGTATGATCCATAGCAGTCTCCCCTTCAGCCAGTTCCTTACCCATCTGTCAATTCTCATATTAATCTCCTTTTTCTCCAATTTAACTAATAATTTCCCATGTGTAACTCTATCAAATGCCTTACTGAAATCTAAGTAGACTAGATTTACAGCATTTTCTTTGCCTAAAACTTCAGTATCTCCTCAAAGAAAGAGATCAGGTTGATCTGGCATGAGCCATCTTTTGTAAAACCATGTTGTGATTTCTCCCAATTACCACTTACCTCTGTGTCCTTAAGTACTTCAAAATGTGTTTCAAGATATTGCATACAAGAAGAGGTTTTTTGTGGATTAAAGGCAATATTTGACCTAGAGCAGCTAAATTCCGTAGTCTGTTTAATCTGCCTGCTAGTAAGACAAGGTGGGTGAGGTAATATATTTTATTGGACAACCTCTGTTGTAGAAAGAGGCAATGTTTGACTCTAGCCTTAGTGTCTTCTTATATAAAAGGCACATTCATTAGCTGGAATTCCCAAAGAAGTCTTTAGGAGAGCCCTATTTTCCTTGTCTCTTACTTCAACAGAAATACCTTGATAAAAGGTATTTCTTCACCCAGTGTGGCTTCCTCACCCACTGGACCAACAGGAGAACAGCACTGCAGTTTTTAATAGTCAGTTTAGGGAGCAAGGGGGCTTTTTTTCTTTTTTTCATCTTCTGAAGAGCTTATCTTTTTAATGGCATTTTTAATTTTACATTTCTAACAGTGCTTATGTTTTTTCTTCCCAGTATTTGTATTTATCTTTGTTTAAACTCTGACCTAAAAACTTACAAAAAACAAAATAAAAATAGTTGGTTAGCAGAGAGGCTTTAGCCTTAAAGGAGTATGTGTATTCTAATACTCAGTTGTAGTAAATGGCTGTTGGAACTTAGAGCTGAGGTTTTTTTCATTCAAATGCAAAGTACTCTTCTGGGTTTTGGTCTGATTTGCAATACCTGCTTGTTAATAAATCTAAGTAGCACTACTAGTCATCTAGCAGCTAGGTGACAGCCAGGGGCTACAATAGGTGCACATTTGTTACTCTTTTAGAAAATTCTGGCCAGGTGTTTGGAGCCTTGCTTTTGAAAATCTTTGTGCTTACATTGTAAATTCACTCTGCCACAGGATGTTCTCTATTACCACATTCTGTTCACATTACTCACATGCACAGTCCACTCATTACTAGGAGCTAAATGGACTGTTTGGCCAATTGGTCTAGTCCAGGTGTTCTTAACCTTTTTTGTCCAGGACCCAGATGAAGTTTAGGAGGAAATTTTGCAACCCTTGGTTCAGTTTGGAATTAATAATATATTTCCTTTTTCAATTTATTAAAGAGGATCATGGCAACCCACCCTAAATGGCGTGGCAATGTATTTTTGGGTCGCGACCCATAGGTTAAGAAGCTCTGGTCTAGTTATTGGTTGATATTCAAGGTGAGTTCAAGAGGAGTGTCTGTGTGAGTAAAGCAAACAGGATTTGGCCATGTATATATGTTTGTTTAAATCAATTTGAATGATATATGTTTACTACTAGCTGCAAATACCTGAGTCTGAGGGTCTGTACAGGTGCATAGAAGATGCATCTTCATTAGGCTGTTAATATGCTGTACTTTCCATAGCAGTTGAAATAATTTCTCCTTAGGACAGTGAAGTAGATTGTATGTTAAACCACCTACCCAAACTGGAGCATTGTTAAGCTGTATACTAAACTGTATATGTCTGAGGAGAAAAAGAGAAAATTGCAGTATTTTAATAAGCCAGCAATGCAGAGACCAAAACAGTAGGTTACTATAATTACTTTCCTTATATTTTAAAGTTTCCCCAGTCTTGATATGTCTTTATCAGAAGAAATGTTTTGATAGAATATACGTTTAGCTCCTAGTTTATATTTTCTTTTGCTGACATTTATTGCTTCAGATACGTTTAAAATTGCTTCCACATTTGATATCAAAAGCATTTTCATAACCCTTATTTATGCCATTTATTTGAACTGTATCATGTGAAATTGAGTCCTTCTCAAGCAGTTAGTTTGTTTGGGAGAACCACTGCTATAGAAGCTCCATCTTGCATAGCTGTGTGGGTATCATAATCTTCATTTTCTAAATACATGTGACCACATTCTGCTTTCAGACAAGGTTGGATTATCAGAGGGGCCATAGAGGTGGGGACCTGAGGCCAGAGGCCAGGCTCTGCACTCCTGCCCCTGGGCTGGTTGGTTCGCCTCAAGGGGTGGGTGAGCCAGCACGTGTTCACTCCACCTGGGGTGCAGGGTTGACTGGCACATGGCATGGCCTCTGCTTCAGAGCAGCCTTCCAGGCCCCTTGGCCATGCAAGCCTACACCAGGGCTTGTGCCGCAAATCAGTCAGCCTGGCCCTGGGGGCAGATTGGCTTGAGCTGGGGCTGGAGCATCATCTGGCCCCAGCCCCCCGTTTTGACCCCACCAAGACAGCCGGCTCACAGGTTATCTTCCTGGGGGTAGGGCCCTGTGGTAGAGGGTAACTTGGGGCCTCCAGGCCGGTTAATCTGGCCTTGCTTTCAGATAGTCACTTGTGGCTCTTATTCAAGGACAGCATTTGGTCCAATGTATCTGTTTTTCAGTGCTGTTTACTTGAAGAATCTCCTGAGGGCATACTTATATGGACTAATTTTGAAATTTAGTTAGTTAACTGGGTAGCATCTACATTTTTACAGAGAGAGGTTTTAAATCATGAGGTTAGAAAAGTTAGGTTCTGAAGTGCAGACTTTTGCCTTTTCTTTCTCTCTCTCCCCCCCCCCCCCCTTGCCTCATACAAAATGACTGCCCTTGTATTACTGCACTGTATAACTGCTTGGGAAACCAAGACATTTGACCTTCTGAATGTGTACAATCACCTGCTCTATATATCAATCAGCACTGTGATCTCTGAAGGCCTGATCCAGACCCTGCACTTAATCAGTGGAAAAGTTCCTCATGGCATCAGTGAGTTTTGGATTATGCACTAAGACAGGGGTAGGCACCCTTTCAAAAGTAGTGTGCTGAGGCTTCATTGATTCATGCTAATTTACAATGTTGGATGTCACTAAAAAAATTTAGTGTTTAAATAGGTCTCTACAAGATTACAACTATCACTGTATGTATGTAAAACACTAAATAAGTTTAACATTTTTATTAAAATGCAATTTTTTTTAGCATGATCCTTGTCCTTGCTTTTCCTGGCTGAGTTTTCCAATGTCTGGTACATATTTTGATACTTTAAGTTGCACACCATGGGCGCAGCAGGACCAAAGCTGCACTGCTGGAGGGGCCAGAAGGAGCATCCGCCAGGTGCAGTGCTCCGCCTTCGGTCTCGCTGCGTGCTGTGCTCACAGGAGGGGGCTAGCAGAGAGGGAAGAGCAGCTGCTGGACTTTCAGCTGCTGCTTCGTACCATGGAGAGAGAGAGCGACAGCGTGGGGCTGAGAGCCCCGTGTGCCACTAGGAGCAGGCTCGCGTGCCAGGGGTTGCTGACCCTTGCACTAAGAAATGAGCAGCTTGCACCATGCTCCTCCTGCAGCTAGGTTTGTCTCCTCTGAGTACAATGATAACAAAAATGACTTAATTCAGTGTTAAGAAGTGCTATGTATCTTTAACTAAAAAATACATTATCCAAGAATTTTTGTTTTTAAAACAGTTTTAATCAGGGCTTTTTTTTTTTCTCTCAAAAATAGTGCCACTACTCTCCTTTTCCCTCCTGAGTTTGGTCCCGCTGCAGGGCCAGCAAAAAGGGTGCCGATACTCTGTACCCCTGCGTACCACCACCACCAAAAAAAAAAAATAGCACTGCTTTTAATACAAACTTGTATTAAAGAGTTAAACCTTGTCATGGGCATCAACAGACATTGCAAGTTTTAAACAGAATGAAAGAACCCCGTTCCTAGTCAGAAGCCCAAAATGTTGCTGAATAAAAAGAACATGTTCCATCACAGGGGATTCTGTGGTAATTTTAAAGCAAAATCTGCACATCACATCTTGGTTCTGATAAGCTATGCTCCTATTGACATCGTTTATAGAGGCGGCAGAATATTAGGATTGAGAAATGGCATGGAAATCTTGTAGTGTAACTTTGCCTTTAAATTCTACCTTCACAGGTCTCCTAAAAATATTGAGTATAGTGGTATGCAGTGATTCATACCCACTTCAAGCCAGTATATAAAATATGCATATAAAAGACTACTGAGTGCCATACCCACCACCTTCCTTTATTATTAGAAGCCAGACCTTGGAGGCTTTTAAAGGGTGTTACTGTTACAGTAATTGCTGTGATATAATCCATTCTAGTGCTCAGCAAAATTATAGTGGCCTTTTACTGGAGATTGTGTTGTAACAGAGGCCGTAATAAAAAGTGTATAGTGTAACATTCTGTGCCATTTGAGGATCAGGCATTTATTCCTACATGGATTATTCATGGACTTTATTTCCAAGTCCTTAAACTTTAGTAACTGAAAAATACCTATTGTTTACAATTTCTTTTTTCCGGACCTAGTATGGTTTAATTTATATATGCTACAGAACTTCTCTGTGTCTGTTCCTGAAATGCTTTTACCTTGTAACATAGAGACTTTGTGAGCAGTAATGGACAACAATGACTTTCCCTTTGGATGGTAGGCAAAGGAAAGAAATTAGCAGAAGCATTTCTGATAGTAGGAAAAATCTTCGTTTCTTTTGAGATCTGTGATATCTAGTGGAAAGCCTTTCACCCCCTCTTCCTTAAACTTAAAACCTTTCCTTAAGAAATATTAAAAATTATTGTGGATCTTCCTGTATAAATGCTTTTGTGATATGTCGTCTGTGCCTCTGGGAATTACATCACTCCGTGGGTACACTTTCTCATAGTATCAGATTAGCATTTTTCATTCATATTTTACCAATATAACATGGAAGCTTTGTGCAGTAATATTAATACTGTTAGTTATGTTATAAATGTAATGACAGAGCCAGAAGACCACAATTATATAGTCTTTATTCACATGGTTCTCAGAATCATTTGTTCATAGGAGAAATGTTCAGAGAGAATGGAGGATTTTTGTGTGTGTGTGCTGTCAAAGCACATCCAATGCTGCTGCTTCAGTAGAACTAAGCTGTAGCTGTCCTTTTTATACTGAATTCAAATATCAGGGCAGCATCTTACAGATCCTGCCCATTTTCTTTAGCTGTATTTCTGCTGCATCATTTTTGTCACTAGTAGTACTGCACTGCTAAAACTAGTATTACCAGATAATGATGTATTTTAATGTCAGTGCTGCTGTGCTGCTGGTGAAAGCTTTCCTGGGTTATTAGGTAACTTACTCTATTCACAAACTGCTGCTCAAGGGTTCTCCGTGATAGAACTACTTGTACTGTATATAGATACAGTGCAGCATTTCTGTATAAAACTAGCCACTCATATCCTTATTTTAATTACAGCTTGTACCATAATTGTCTTGATGGCATCCTTGAGTGTCTTTCTTACAAGATATTTCTATCTTAACATTTATATTGGTTCAGACATTGATCAGTTGATTTGGTGTTCCTTCTCTGGCTGTGGCCTGTATCTAATGCTTAGAGGAAAGCAGCCTGAACTCCTCTTTCAGCCGAATGTCTTGTGTGCAATCTTGGACAATGATGTTAGGTTAGGTAGTGATGTAGGTTTAGAAGGTGTCTTGTGTTTTATTTGATAGTGATTACCCCTGACTGATTTATTAAATGATTTTGCAATAATTTGCTATATACTCATTCAAAATCAAGTTCTAATCAGTAAACTCGTGTTTGTTTTATCTAAAGGTGTGTGAACTTCAGAGTGGGTGAATGAACAGGCTGGCACATTCCAATTTCTTTGATGAATGGGTGAACTAGAGTCTGTGAGTCTGCAGTGATTGAGGAAGGGTCTCAATCCATGTAGGGCAGAAGTTCCCTGTGTGATATCTGGACGTGCATACTGGGGAACTGTCTCCTGAGTGGCTGGAGGGCATACACCCACTGCCTGGGACCAATTACATACAAGCACCTGGTGTGGACTGGCCTAGGAGTGGGGTCCACCTAGCAAGCGGCTGGCCTAGGAGTGGGGGTCCACCTAGCAAAGTAGGTCAAGTCTGGGTCTAGAAGTGGGCAATAAGGAAGGCATAGCGGCACACTAGATCAGATCCTGGGAAGGGAAAGTCATATCACCACTTCACCTTGTCCCCACCTCTTTTTGGCTGCTGGTGCAGGCCGCTCTGAGGTAGCACAGCCCTTGTTAGCAGGGGAAATATAGATTCTGTCTTCTGGAGTTCAGTCATCTTTGGTCCAGCCTAACCTACATATAGACACGCTTTCCCAAAGTGTTCCTTTAGCCCACAGAGCCAGCATTTGAGCTACCATGTGGTCAGAGCTTTCCCCAACCTCTGGGGTTCCTCCTTGGGTATAGTCTCCCTGTAGATCTTATGACCACTTGGACCCTTGGGCTCCTTAAGTATCCCCAGCATTGCTATCAGTTCCACCTCCATGGGCTTACCTCTGGCAGGTCCCCACCCTTCTGGGTTAAAACTGGTTCTAGAGGAGCCCCTTCCTCCATATGTCCAGCACTCCTGGCACCTGTGGGCAGCGTGGGGTTGAGTCCTTCAGTTCTCTCCCTGGGGGTTTCTCCTGGCCCTCATCTTCCACCTTGACTCCTAAGGGTTCCACTAACTCTTCCTGTCTTGGCTTATAGCTAGGGTATTTTCTTTCCACAGGGCCTTGTGTCCTCCTACTCTCTCCTTCCAGGGTTTCCCCATTCTCTAAACTCCCTGGATGGGGGTTGCCAGTCTGTCCCCAGCAGGACTGGCTTAGGCAATCCCCCCATTCTACCAGCCTGCTCCACGTAAACTGACCATTGGTTTCAAGGGGCACCTGAGCCAGTGAGTATCACTAGGTCTCCTCATGGGTACTTTGGACTGTCACTCTGCCCCTGGGAATCATGCATCTTTATTTTACTGGTCCCCTTTGGATTAAGGACTTTGTGGAGGCAGGAGCCATCAAACTCCACAGGGGTTTCTTTCCCATCCAGAAGGGGATGGTGCCCAAAGGCTTTCCCTTTGTGTTTCCTTGATTGCTGGCCTACCCATAAAAATCTAGCCTGCACTCCACGTCCAGGCGGTCCATTTTCTTGTGAGCCAGTCAGCCACTCTGCCAGCAAGTCATGTCCTGGCCCCTGCTGCTTCCTGACTTCAGCCCTTTTTTGGGCACAAGTCCCAGGGCCCTTCCCCCAGGCTCCAGTCCTTAATGGGCTTCCTCAGTTTTCTAGGCAGCTCTACCTCCACGTATTCTTTGGTTACCCCTCACAGTG
>ML681998.1:24158632-24292766 GCA_007922195.1 Podocnemis expansa | reverse complement strand
TCTAGGCAGCTCTACCTCCACGTATTCTTTGGTTACCCCTCACAGTGTCTACCAGCTGGCTTGGCTGATGCTATCGCATCCAGACTCAAATAGTCCCTTCATAAATAGTTCTACAGTTATTTCATCCAAGATCTCCACCACCCACCTGGGTGGTTGCTCACAGCCACCTTGTAGCCCAATCCACAGTCACTGGGCAAATGCCAGAGGTTATAGATTCCCTGTCCATCAGGTCACCCGGGACTACTTCTGGAACTTTTTTATTGATAGGCTGGCTTGATCCAAGATGGCTACCTTCACCATATCATAATTCCAGGCTTGGGTCTCTCCAAGACCCACATAGGCTGCCTGGGCCTCACCTCCTAATTATGGAACAAGCTATAAGGCCCAGCTTGTCCTCTTTCAGCCCGTGACCATTGCCACTCTCTCAAAAGTCCTGAGGTACACATCAGGGTTGTTCCTTGGGCCCATTTTACAGAGCCTCCAACTTGTCACCTGGGCGCCTTCTCCAGTCATAGGCCTCACCACCTGTTGTGGCAACTTCTGTTGTGTGGTAGTTTGCTCCTTTATAAAATCCTGCAGGAAAGAGTTTGCTGATCTGTTGGTAGAACTCCTGTACCTCCTGCACTGCCTTTAACAGTCATTGCAGAGTTTTCTCCATCTGGGCCACCACTTGTTGCAATAGCTTGGTTCAGAGTCCCAGACAAGCCCCCATATCTAGCAGGCTGGGTTCCTGGTCCTGTTTTGATCCACAGGGGACCTTCTATTTGGCCTAAAGGACTCAACAAACCATGATCTGTTGCAGACACCCATGCTTCTTTACTTACAGTGCAGTCCCACTTCCAAACCCGGGTACCCTATGGGTTCAGAGGCTCAGGACTTGATACAACAAAGCTTATTTCGGGTACCCCCTCCAGGATCATGTATATTCTTCAGCTTCCCCATCCTGTCATCTTCATTGTCTCTTCCACTGATTGTATCACTACTTCTGTATCTGTCATAGCCTTCCTATCTGTGTCCTGTCAGTGAGAGAAGCAAAATAAAATTTAAAAGCAACCCCCACAAAATGCCAAGCAATATCAGAGCACCACACACTCCCTCCCCAAACTCATCTGTTTATAGCTTTATGTGCGGGCTTCCTGTGCTGAGTGGCTGCCATTGTAGTGCCCCTAATTGGGGCTTAGCTGCTTTCTGTACAGGGCTCTGCGGGCCCTTGCTCTGTCACAGTCCCCTAACAATCACATGTTTGCAGGAGAGCTAGCTTATACAGTGTTCCTTGAAGAACCTGAGTTTCTTTACTCAGGCAGAACTGCTGCTGAATTACAGGACTGAGTCCTTAGCTCACAGTAATGCAAACAGATTAATATTTTCTCTGCAGTAGGTAAATGTAAATTCCGTTTTGGATTTATACACTTCAGTTATTTGATTAACAATTCAAGAACGGGCCCCTTGTCTTCCTGTCATATATCTAGGTAGTTCCCATTTTTCACAACCTCTCCCTTGCCCAGAATGGCCAGAACTTGGGAGAACTAATCCATGGTCCTGTGTATAAAGGAGGACCCATAAATAGTCTATATGACCTTTTCAATGGTTGTTTTGAAAGGAACTCTGTATTGGTAGTGAATGCTTTTAACATGTTATCCTTTTATAAATTCATCATCTGAGCATGTTTGTGGGATGAAAGTTGGCTGTACTAGTACAATATGCCGCCAAGCTTCACTCTTTCTTGCTGAGTAAACATGCTACTGAGTTTTTTTAGTGCTCTGCTTTGTAGGGAATTTAGTTGAAATACTGGCTTTTACCTTTTTTTAAAAAAAATTTCAGTAGCAGTTGTGAGGGAGGGATAAAGAATGTTGATGGGTGATCTGGTTTGGAATGCAAAAATGTGTACCCCCATCCAGTGTTTTTCCTTCTTCTGGTTTTCTTTATGGGCTGGTCAGAGGCAATTAGGAAAGGTACTTTCTCACTCACAGCTAAGGTTATCTTGTCCCTTGTGATGGACAAGTAATGTTGCATATACAGCTGCTGCTTTTGGCGACTTTGAAAGTTTTGATCCCGCGGAAGGCATGGTATAGAAAGGTACATCTGATACATGCAGGGAAAAAATGTCTGTTTAGCAATTTGAACTAAGTCCAGAAAATGTATGGAGGAACACTTTTTCCATATGTAGGATTAAATTGTGAGTTCACACAGAAGTCTTAAATATATATATTTTGTTAAAAATAATTAACAGTAACAGGAGAGAGGAGTATAATAAAACCATTCATTTTCAGAAGCTGAAGTTTACACTCTGACTTGCTTGTTGATGCGTCTAAAGGTCACAAATGATATGAATAGAGAAGATGTTATTAGTGCCAAGTTCTCTTTGTTCTCTTGATAAATGCCATAACACAATGCAAGCTGTAGAAGCTTAAGCAAATTAATTATAATTGGGAGGTGAAAGCAGTACATTGTCAGAGTCCATTTTAACTGTCTGTTGATCAGAATGTGTTTCTGTGTATTTTCATTTGCTAATCTGCTTTCTTCTACATTTGTTGTTGGTTTTGAACATGTATCCTTTTTTTTCCAGTGCTTTAGTTCAGAGATGTGGATCAGGGTCTTTTTTTTCACCTTAAACTACAACACTTCAATCAACTCCAGAGATACTTCAAAGTAGAGACTTCCTCTTATGTTTTATAATAATTTTGTGCCTGAAGGATATTCTAAACATAACTTTTAAGATTTTTTTAAAATTTCGGTATGCTTCCAAAGACAGGGTGTTTCTGGAAATAGCTACATTTGTTGCATAAGCAAAACTCAGGAACTCACTCAGCAGAACCAATTTATGGTCCAGTCGAAAAATTGTGCATGCTCATTCAGCATTTATATAATAAAGACTGGTGAGTCCTGCTGACTAATTTACAGAAGAAATTGGTATTGGTCTTGAGAAAACTGCCTTCTGTCCTCCTCTGCATATTGAGTATGATCATGAAGTTAATAAGAATGAGGAGACTAAAGACCAAGGTAATACAATATAAGGAAGAACCTTGTATTAACAGGGGGATGGAATGAAGGTTATAATGGCTCTTTTAAGTGTCTCATGAGAAACTAAGACTAATAGGGTATGTCCACACAGGCTTCTTATTTTGAAACAACAGAGGTTGTTTCGAAATAAGAAGAGGCATGTCCACACAACGCACCATTATTTTGAAACTGTTAAACCTCACATCTAATCGAAATAGCCACTGTTTTGAAACAGTGGTTTCGAAACAATGGCGTTTGGATACGTTGTTTCGAAACAACACCATTGTTCCGAAACAACAGTTTCGAAACAACATGTCCGAACGGCCTTGTTTCAAAATAACCATTTTGAAACAATGGCTATTTCGAAAGCAGGCTTTCCCTTAATTCAAATTAACAAAATGTTAATTCGAATTAACTGATTTCAGAATAAGGGCTTTATTTCAAAATAACTCATTTCAAAATGGGTTATTTTGAAATAATGATGTGTGTGTGGACGTAGCCATAGGGAAGTTGGAGAAAGGTACCAGCAAAATGGTTGAAAGAAAACTAACATTCAGTGTGGAATTAAATTGATCTGCAGCAGTCAAAGGTACTAGTTAATGAAGTTTGCAACACCAGCTGGTAGGTACTTGCATAGTCTCTTAATTTTCGAGGACTACACTGTTAGCAAACACTCATCACCTGTGGGCTTTGAAAATAATTCGCAAACTGGTTTTAGCTGTCCTGACTCAACAACATAGGTAGAATCAGGCAAAGCACTCCTCCCCAAAAACAAACAAAAACCAACTAACTTGGACTGGTTGCTGTTACTTTGGGGCCAAATTCTTACAGCTCTTATTCAGCTGAGTAGGGAAAAATAGTCCCATTCTTCCTTGCCAGTATGAAGACTTGCTCCTGCCCCAGTGAGTAGAGGAAGGAGGGCTTGGCTGAGACTCACTGTGGCACAGAAGGAAATGGGAAAGGTTAGAGACTGCACTCAACACCAGAGTGACTGACCGGGTGCAGAGGGAGGAGTAAGCTGCTTCACAAGTAAGGATGTAATAGCTTTACTTTCCTTCCAAAACAAAGGAGGAACAAGAGAGGAATTATTATTAGTAACCATTATCTGCTCTGCTCCTAAACTAGCTCTGTGCTGCCCCTTGCTTTCAGTCAGACTGTCAAGTTCTAGCCCCTTATAGCTTTCCACCCCCTATTCTCTGGGTAGAGGTGGTTTCAACCGGTCACCATGCAGAGCTCATTGTGGAAGCAGATCTGGATTATAGACTTGGCAATAAGCAAAGTGCAGATGGACTGTGGTTACAGAAATATGTTGGTGTATTTACTCAGCTAAGGTATAAGTACAGCTGGGTGTGTCACATTGGAGCATGTGATGGGGAGACTTTTTTTTTTTTTTGTTAAAGACAATACCAGGTGAACACAATGCAAAATATTAAAAGATACTGGTTTCATTTCAGCCTTGGGAAGAACAAATAAATGATTCAGTTCTCTGGGACATGGTGTATTTCTGCCATCAAAGTGATGTTGTAGTTCAGTTTTTTAATAAACTTATTTAAACAAATAAGACACTTATTTTGGGCATCATAAAAGAAGTGAATATTCAGTAGGCATCTAAATAAAAATAAGTTTTTTTTTTTTCTTAAATATATGACTTCTTATTTGGCTCTATACTTTTTTACTCAACTTCTATTTGATTAAGAGTTTTATTTTGTTTGAACAGCTTTGAGTAAAACAATATTTCTGTATCTCCACGAGATGAAAGCTCATGCTTATACTGTTCATAGATCACAGTAATTTTAGTGGCATGTATCAAACAGCCACTTTCTGGAAATGAAAAATGATCTTTCTAATCACAGTTGCTTTAAAAGGAAAATAATTTTTTGGGGTCCATTTGTTTTCAGTAAAATATTGCATTCTTGGATCTCATGCATATAAAGTGTACTTTAACTGCAATGATCTAATGAATTACCTGATCAGTTAGCTTATCATTTTGTAGCTATTTATAGGATGGTAAATAACTAGAGATGCCCTGTTAAAAACAAACAAAAAACAGAAAAGTACTAATAAAAACAAATAACTTAAGTAATAATCACCCATCACAGAGACAAAAATGTCCATCCAAAATCCTTCAGCAACCACAGATGCTTTATACAATATAGTAATTATTTAAAATAAAACAGTGTCCATTATATTTATCTGCAGTGATGTTTGGCAGAAGACATGTAAGTCGAGCACCTAAATAAGTGACTCACCTGAAATGTTTGTCATGTGCATAGGTTTTGTGGGGGACAAATTAATCAGGGCTCTCAACCTGGAAAGAGAGACCACCGATCCTCCCCAGTGATGAAGGCCCGTTCCCAGCTGAGACTCAAATTAGCAGAGAACGAGGTGTGGTTCAGGATTTATTATTCAGCTGAATAACAAAAGGAACTGCATCAGAGGGCAGCAAAGAAGTGCTAGCCCCTCTGAGCAGGCCCCCCAACAACTCGAGTGCAAGAGAGAGCCCCGAGGGGCAGCATCACAACACTTTTATCCAGTACAGTATGATAATGCTATGATAATGTTTACATGATTGACAATGTTTTAGAGACCCTTATATGGTTACATTAACATTATTAAATACATATTAATGATTAAAGAATGCATATAATTATCCCCACCTCTGTTTACTGTTGACATCATTTGCATTATCCTGGGCAGCCGCAGTACCTGCAAACTCATTAATTTCTGCCTAGAGATGCTGACCTTACATTCTTGTGAGGCTATGGTGCCAAGAAGGGTGAGCAGGAGATAGGAGGCAATACTCCCTTTTCAGTTAGAACAAAGACGGACAGTCTAGCTTACATTCCTTGTCCAGATGGTCAGGAGAAAAAGCATGAGAAAGGGGAGATAACACACTTTAACTATCAACTCGAGGCCGCTTGTTAAAGAAACTTAGATACATGACTTGCCAGAGAAACAACCCCACTACCATAGCAATGGCCTACACTTCAGCACCTTTCTCACTGTCCTACAGAAGAGATTACATATAATTTTTCTTACAGTTTGCACTCTAGCAAAGTGTACTAAGGCCTTATTCTACTAATAAAATACTGATATTGTACCGTCACCAGCATGAATTGTCACCAGAACAGGTATGTGTTGTTAGTGCACTCTCAACCTGCCAAGCTGTAGCTGTGCCTCTTATGCCCGTGGACTCAAAGGCTCTTCCGCAGTTCTGATATGGAAGAACAGTGAAGGAAAAGTCTGTATTTTATATACTTCATGTTATAATATTCCATTATCATGTTGAGTAAGAGGAGACTGATCTTAGCTCCAAGATTTCAGAAATTGTCTCTGATTTTGCACTTTCACAGAATTATGGAAACAAATATTTGCAGAGGTATTTTATAGCACTGAGGTATCCAAGTACTATATTGTGATGGTGTGTTAAGCTGTTGGGTGCAGAAAATCAGGAACAAAATGGGCGTTATCTTTGTGCACAGGTTCCACATTTTGGAGTGCGCTGTTTCTGATTTGCATGTATTACAGTCAGAAAGATTTGGTTTACTGCTATTGTCATTTTACCTATCAGGTAATAATTCTTGTGTTCATTTTTTGTCTTGTTTTCAGATGACACTGGCTGCCCCAGTAGCCAGTCAGTATCTCCTGTTAAGACTCCTTCTGATGCTGGAAACAGTCCAATTAGTTTTTGTACCGGTAGTGATGGAGACTATACAAAAAAGAAATTTAATTCTGGAATAGTGGGGGAAGGAAATCAGCAGACTGCTCGATGTAAGAAGGAAACAAAGACAAACCTTGTAAAACCAGGTTAGTACATGTTAAATCTGTTCTTTTTATTAATTCCCTCTTTAAACCATTTAGTATATTTAAAAGTTCTCACAGGCAGCAAAGAGGGCTTTGTTTATGTAGGTGGTAAACAAACAAATAACTAGACCATTTATACATGATGAACTGCAAGATTTGAACAGTAGTAGATAGTAGGCCTTTTTAGTGTCAGTATATTAATTTGAGGCCTTGATGAGTTTTTTAAGCCTGGAAGTGATGAGAAACATGCTGAAATGCAGATTTTTCTGTGCAGAACAAATTGCATATATTTTTGTGATTCTTTCCTTGTGACATATCCCTATAGATCATTCTGGGACTGTAACAGATGGAACTTTGCTTAACTTCTTCAAACATACAAAGTTGAACATATTCAACCTGCAGTTACACTGAGTCATGTTACAAGAACCAGAGAATGCTGTCATGCTCTTATCTACTTTTATGTGTGCGAGTCATTTTCAAGTAACAAGAGATCTTAATGAGGTGGTGATAAACCATCCAACATGTAAATGGTAAAATTTATGGTGGTCAATTTGTGCACTGTAAAGGGGGAATATTTCCTATTTTGGCAGGGAGGGTATAGGATTGTGTTTTACTTCCACATGCGTGAATACCTGTCTAGGGTCAGGTCACTTTTATATTGACTGTGGATACTCAGAGACTGTGGCCCATCAACTAGCAGTATAATGTTACAGAAAGGATAGAATGGTGTTTCCATGAGCTGGAGGATGAGGAAGGGTCAGTTTAGTTTCCCTAAAGTATGGGCTTCTTCTGGTTCTTGTTATAACAGTTATGAGGAGAGACAGGATCCTAGGTTAACAACATTTAACAGCCCTGTTAATTTCCTCTCATGCTTTTTCATTGGCTGCCTGGGACTCTAACTGTTTGATCCATACCATTCAAAGCAAGGATAGGGTGATTAATAAGTTTATCATTATCCCAGATTTAATTATATTGTTTGAGACCTGGTTGGATAATTCAGCTGATCTGTTGTTGGCTCCCTCTGTTCAGCATGATGAGGCAGAAGTATTAACATCTGACTATAGAATGTAGATGCCACGCTCCAAAAACAGTATAGTTTATATGTATCAAGATTGTCTGTAAATAATAGGAGAGCATTATCTTAAAAACAATTGTGATACATGTATTGCTATGGAGGAATCTTACATTTCTCATAATTTTAAAGGGGTAGAATGGTAGGTTTGTCTTCTAGCTCAGGAGGAAGAAGCTGTTTTAATAAAGGCTTTGTGCAACAGTATTTGTATCTTGTATTTGGGTTGCTTTTGTTCTGAGTTTGTTGCCTGTTTCTGAAAACAGTGGAAAAAATAATAAAACTGTGTCTGCTGTTCAGACACACAGCTACAGAATGTGCTGGTTTGAATAGATGCTGTATTATGGGAATGGTTCTATTGTTCTTTAATAATAGCAAGTTGTGCTTTCATTGTCATGTTGAAATGCATTTTAAAATCCTGCCAACACACTTTAGGAAATGTACAACTATGTTGTAAAAACAGAGGCTTTCTGCTTTTTTGTAAAATTACCATATCTAAAATTCTGTACCTGGTAACTATCTTGATGCCCCCTACCACCCCCATTTGATCCCTAAAATTGTTGTGCTTAATTTTATTTGCAGAGTCACAGAGATTGGAGTGGGGAGAGAATGGGCGAGTGGTTGGAGTACATCCCTTTCTGCCTTCATTCATTTTATAGTAACTAGTAACCTCTTCTAATGTTTCTGCATTCTTTGAGCATTGCCACCCAAAGGAGGTGTAACTGTGAACAATGGAGTATTAAAGAGCACAGCATTCAGTCAGAAATCTGGGCTTTGATTTGAGCATATGCTGTGGCTTCTATTCTGCAAATACTTTCCTATAAGCTTAATTTTATTGATGTGCTAAAGTCTGTAGGTTAATGTCTAATTTCTGGGAGCACTCAAAGATGTTAAATATTGGATGATGTAAAATGTATCTGACTGTTGGAACACTTAGTGCTGATCTGAAAATTGAAATGGCAGTTTAGGACACAAATGGCTCCTTACTCCCAATATTTATTTAAATATAGGTTTTATAACCAAAAAAAAAAAAAAAGAGAGAGAGATGGAGTGAATGACACAAGGGACTGATGAATTGATTGATAAGGGTGCATGAAGTTTCTTGCCTTTGGTGATTGGTTTAACATACATACTTTTAGTCCTGGATATTTTGATTTAATAATAATTAGTATATAAGCCAGTGTCTGAACAAGCTCTTCTCTGACATCTGACAAACTGGGGAAAAGACTTCAGAAACAGGTGGTATTGCATAGACATATCTACTCTGCCTAGGTGTTCAGCAGATACAACCACTTTCCCAGGACGTAACTTTAGGCTGTTTTTGCATTACAGTTCACTTTAGTAGTTGAATATAATACTAATGAATTGTTGATATATTATTTTATGAGTAATAGACAGCAGAACTGCACTTACGCTGTCCTGCTTTGAATGGGTTCCACCCTCACTTGCCAAGCAGAAGGCAAGAAATGCTAAATCATAATGAAAGTGTGAAGGATTGGGAATCTGATTCCCACCATATTGTGTGTAATCTGCTTCAGGAGCCCTAAACACCATTTGACCTTCCCTTCTCCAGTGTTTAAAGTCAGAGGTGATGGAATTCAAGTGTGATCAGCTACTTTATGTTCAATGGTTCCTAGAGCAGAAATCACTGATGAACAGGTTGAGAAGATAAGAACCTTAGGCTTGGTGTGGAAACAGTGTTGTGGTGGAAGACAATGAAAAGGCAACAGCTGAGAGATTCCTCACTACACAATGAAATCTCTGAGAGCAGAAGTCACTAAGAGTTGGGCTAAGTGGTGGACCCCCAGAAGTTGGCAGTGAGTGGAAAGCAACAGCAGGGGTAACAGAGGGAGAAATAACAGCAGTGACAGATGGCAGCAGAGATAGGATTAGCAGCAGAGAGTAGGGGTGCTGCAGAGGTAGCAGCAGTATCTGATACCCTGTGTACATGAATGCAGTTCTGAATTTTGGGTCTGTGCTGACCAAGGACACCTGAACACAAATGGGGTGTAGCAGAAGGAAAAAAGAAGGGGCATTTGTCAGACTTCCACATTGCACAGTGAGAAATTGAGGCAAAAGTCACCGCTCAGCATACTGTGAAGTGGTTCCTTCTCCCACAAAAGCTCATGCAATAAATAAATTTGTTAGTCTTTGAAGGTGCCGCAGGACTCGTCATATCTTTTTACTTTCAGAGTGTGACTGTGATGTTTTCCCAAATAAGTTGGGTGTCCCCTTTGCCTTTCAATAAAAGTTTTCTGCTGGTATATACAGACTCAGTGCTTCAAAGTTGGGAAGTATTGACTATTTGAAGTGCCCAGCAATGGTGTTTAGTTTTCTCAGATTACTGAGTGGGTGGCTCAACCTGGTTCTCTTTTTGTATTGCTAAGAGGAGCCCTTAGATACTGAACCCAGCCCTTTATGCTGCTGACCCTACCTGGAAGAGGGAGTAGAAGTGCTTTGTTGATGTGGCTGTTTGTATTCACAAGTGCTGATGTGATAACGAGTAGGGGCGTCTGAGGACAGATCTACATTGGAAACACTACAACAGCCCAGCTGCACCGATATGGGTCTACCGCTATGGTGCTTCCAGTGAAGGCACTGTATGCTGATGGGAGAGGTGGAAGCTATGTTGGTGGGAGAGCGTCTCTTGCCAATATAGCACTGGCATAGAGAGCACTGAGTTTGCCATAACCTGTGTCACTCGTGACGTAAATTAGATTTGACTTATGAGGTAGGGTAGGCCTGCCCTTTGAATGTTAGAGGGAGTGAATTCCCATTTCACTGCACCGGTTAAACCATCTGTGCTCTCTTTATCTTGAGCACCAGATTTCTTACTGTGCTCTGTCTTTGGAAGAAAATAGTATGTTCATTCATCAACTAATGATGATTTGCAGGCGGATGCTCTGTACCTTAATGTCTTTAAACCATGATTTGAGAATTTTGATAACTCAGTCATAGGTTAGAGGTTTATTACAGGAGTGGGTGGGTGAAGTTCTGTGGCTTCCATTGTTCAGGAGGTCAGACTCGATGGCCATATTGGTCCCTTCTAATCTTAAAGTCTGAGTTGATTTTGGGGGGCATTCTGTCTGCTTTTTAGAGTCTCTACTTCGTAGTAAAAAGAGAGCGAGCTCCAACATATGCCATAGTGCATATGAAAGAGGCATCAGAAATAGCCCTAAATAAAAACATAATGTCCTCCAATGTTTCTTTCCTATAGAATTTCCTCTTGTTGCTCTCTTTGAATAGTGTGCAGCCATAGAGTTGTGTAAATAACTGATATTCAGTTATTTGTACAGACTGAAACAGCTTCAACAGAGATATTGAAGCAGTCTCGCCCCAGAATAGCCAGTTGCTTAGTAGGTAGGGCACTCTTCTGGGGGTGGTGGGAGACTTAGGTTCAAGTCCCTGCTGCAGAGTGAAGATTCAAATCTGCACCTCCCATATCTCAGGTGAGTGCCCTAACCACTGGGTTATTGCTCTGAGAGCGTAGACTGTCATTATTTTATAGATTTGCCTTTTTTTTTTGGCTACAAATTCTTGCCTCGCTCCAGTTTAGACTTCAAAATCAGATGCATAATGATAAGGTTTGTCAGGTTCTGTCTAACATGTTGTCTAGCTAGCAAATATGTGGTAAAACCATTTTTTTAAATATTTCCCTTTTTGTTTGTTTCCTTTTCTTGCACTTTGGCCCTTCTCAAAATAAACAGGTCCCATTCATAAAGCCAACGGGTGTTTTCAGTTAATATGCTGCATACAGGTAGTCCTGCTGCACATTTTACTCACAGGCTCCATTTTACTTTCATGTCTGTTGCTATGGAGCTGTGTAGATTTGCTTACTTGACCTGCAAACTCCTGGAGTTACTAAAGGCTCTGTCTCCATGGATACACCAGCATGAAACTGTATTCCACTGCAATATTAAAATACACATCTCTCTTCAAAAGATGAAGTGTTTTGGTCTAAGGCTCTATACTCTTGACAGTTCTCAAAGGTTGCATTCGAAATATGACCATGGATAATATCACAGTGAAAGGATTTGTGTGTGCCTTGTTATGTGCAAGCAGTCACTGCTGTAAATCCCATTGTACCAAGATAAGACTGAAACTTAAGCTCATTTTCAGTTTGTTTTACTTTGTCAGTGATAACTTATGCTGCTAAAAAAGAGCTGATTTTCCTGAATACCTATGGCTGTTGTTCAATTCAGTTAGAATGGTGGGAGCTCACCACTTCTCCAAATCAGTCCCTCAATATTTTTTCCTTAATCTAGTTACTATCAGGTTATTAACAACTGAAAATAACACAGGATTGATTATCTGATGCTAGAAATTGTTTGGTGGTTCTACCAATTGCATTTCATGGTAGTGTTAAGAAGAGTCTTCTCTCCCATTGTGTGGATGATATAGACCTGTGTTTCTCAACCTTTAGTGGACCAGGTGGGAACACCTAAAGGTATTAATTATTTTATATGGAACAACTGATGAAAACTTTCTTTAAAAAAGCTGGTATATACCAGCTTTAATGTTCATAATATCTGAGTACTACACAACCCAGTGAAAACGATTCAGGAAACTGAATTAAATACAATTTTATGCATACAATATGAATTCACTTCTAGAAAAGTAGACGCACAATGATTATGTACACAGCGCAGAACTGCAAGTGATATTACTCAAGTTTTAATGGGAATTTTGGGCCTGCATGTTCAAACGAAGTTCATCTAGTTTTGGAGTAAGGTTCGTCAAAGTCTTACTGTGGAAATAATGTCCAAATGATTCCAATGCTAACGCTAACAGTGGAAGGAAATTTAAAATGCCAAGATGATAGAAAATGCTGGTGCATACCTGGAAGCTTTGCTGCAGTGGAGGCAGTTTAACTCTACCAGGCACACCTTGGCTCACAGCGTTGCTCCTTCCCCCTCCCTACTCGGCCCCCCCCCCCCCCCAGGAAGGTGTCAGGGTTGGTTGTGGAACACCGATGCTGTGTCTGCAGAGCTCTGTTGTCCCACCACTTGAGAAACACTGATGTATACATACAGCCCCCATTAGTTCTCATTTTAATTAATCAAGTAGAGCAGTGGTTCCCAGCCGGTGGTCCACAGACCCCTGGGGGGCCTCAGGTTACTAAAATGGGTCCATGGACCTGCTGGGGCCAGATGCTGCTGGCACCGCCACTCTGCGGCGGGGCCCATGTTCCACCAACCCCCGCCCCGCCACTACACAATGGAGGGGAATTTATTCTGCCGGTGCCCTCCCCTCGCCCCGTGGTGTTGCTGCACCACAGTGCTGGCACTGCCTGGCATGGGCTGAATCCCAGCTGGGGGGGAGGGCCACATAATTTTTTGACAGCAAGAAGTGGTCCCCATCCTTGAAAAAGTTGGGAACCCCAATGTAAAAATTTCAGTCACCTCACATGAAGTCCATACTTAAAAGTATGTAGATGCTTATCGCCTCCTTAGACACTGTTGTATTAAGTTAAACAATGTCTGGTGTTTCATACACAGAGACCTCAGTCTGCTTCGTACTATCGCAGACTCCCCATTAAACATTCTTTAACTTTGTGTTACAACTGAAGAGAAGAAGGAAAACAATTCAAGTATTTGCAGTGTAAAGAACCAAGTAAGGCTTTAACTGTAACAGCACTTCTTGTTCCTTTCTCTTTCACCGTAGAGAGTTTTAGAAGGAAATAACTCCTTGTTTGGCAGTCTGCTAGGTGGTGTTAAGAAGGTCATGACTGGGTTAGAGAGAAGAAGTTAGTTGAGATGGATGAGAGCTTTTGTTGCTTCTGCTGATAAAAACACAACTTGTTCAATCTTAGATGTATTTGGGATGCAACAGTGGAGGTGGCAGTTTTCTGTGGACCACTTACTCTGGCCTGGTCCAGTTAAGGTATCTCATAGGGTCAGGATAATGAATGCACAGGGTCACAAGAAGGCAAGGTTGGTGACTGCTTCCATCTGTTCTTGCTTGATGCCCCCCCTCCTCAAAAGTCTCCTTCTGTAAGGTCCCACAGAATGAATGATGGGAGGAGCAGCCCACTCCTTCATTATTTTGTCCATCAATTAGGGCCAATATCCAACACACCAATCTAGGTTCATTAATTTCTAATTCCGTGTCTTCTGCTTTTATACCAAGCATGATTTTAACATAGTCCTCGAACCATATCAGTAGGCTCTTTTGTTTGGACTATCATTTTTAATCTCTTTTTCATACCTTTCCCCATCATTTTGTTGTTATAGATTATTGCATTATCTTAACTTTACATTCTTTTTACAGCTGAGCTTAAAATTAGGAAAAATTTGTTGACCCAGTTATCACTACAGCAGCCAAGTTCACTGTTTAAGTGCCACTGACATTTTCATTACCATCACAGCTTTCACCTAACTGTGCCAGTGCCCAACTCTCCTCTTGTTGGCACTTGTAAAGCTGCCTAAGCACTGATGCTTTTCCACAGCTCATGAGCAGCTTGAAGCCCCCAAGATATCAAAGTGAGATCTTAAATTAGGTGGGGGAATGCCTGTGCTGCTGGAAGGGTCCAGTGCTGTGGGTTTCCTTGAGATACACCCAGCACCGGTTGGCTAATAGCTCCCATATCAAGAAGGCTGGAATCAGGCTGATAATCAGCAAAGGAGCACAGAATGCCCCCGTATAAGACATTTAGGGCCATTGAGAAATATAAGGTGAGTGTGAGCAGGAGACAGACAGAAACCATTTTGTATGCCAGTTCATGGTTTACTTAAGTGGCTACCAGTCATGTGTCTAATTCCAGGAGGGGGTTCAAAGTTTAGGATCCTGAGCCAGTGGACGACTCCTATATATCTGGCCCCCTTCACCCTGTAAAACAAGGCAGCCATTTTGTTGCCTGAATCCTTCTCTTCTCCCCAGCCCTCACCTTGACATTTCACTTCTGGCTATTTTAGATGTTTCCCCACTTAGATGAATGGGTACTTAAAATCCCATCCTTAGGTGCCTACGCCTTCTCTTTAATTACCTGAGAAGCCTGGACATGTAGCTTACGGCTGAAGATTCCACTGGGTGGCAGGCCACCTAGGAGACATTGGGACACTGAGTATATTATGTGTAAGTACCTTGAAGGATCTGGACTAAGTACCAAGTGATGTGGACACACACAAGTCACTTAAGTCCTGCAAAACTGTGTAGAATAACACCTAAGTACCTTTGAAAACCCGAGCCATGGGGACTTAAGAGTAAAATATTTGGAAGTGCCTATATGATTTAGAAGGCTAAATCCCACTGAAAGTTAGTAGTCTTTAGGCTCATTAGTCACTTAGATGCCTTTTCCTGACACCTCCATATTTGTATTAAAGTCTCTTGCTTTAAACATTTACCTACCAAAAAGGAAAAGATTACAAAAATATTATAATTACTCACTGACACAGTTTCTCCATAGTGACTATTTAAAGAAATGTTGAATGGGTTTCAATACCCGAGTTAGTATATGTGGCCTGTGCATACAGCAGCAGAAGTTTACCCCAAATTGTTTTCTCTGCAAAACTAGAGTTTACTGCAATTTTCTGTCTTTATTAAATAAATACTACTTTTGAAAACATTCTGAGTAAAAATGTCCGATGCACTTAAGCCCAGGGTGGACAAAATTGGCTCATAGCTATGTGCCAGCAATTTTACTTTTGATCGCCATTACATTTCTGCAGTGGAGCTAGGTGATGGGCTACTAAAATTGGTCACCATAGTAACCAGAAAAATAGATTTCTCAAGGCCTGACGACAGCAACTGTTAGAATGCATGTCAGTCCTATCAGATGTCAAAGATTAAAGGTTTTTTTTTTACATCTGATTTTATATATTTAAATTTTTCACATTTTGTACATCAATTCTAGGGGCTTTCAGCAGCTATTACAAGATAGCTAGCTTATTTTTATTTTTATTCAAGAAATATATTTTCAGACTAGCAGTATGAAGTAACAGTAAAGTGCACATAAGCTTAAAAAGTTTTGTATTTTCTACTCAAAAGCCTGCAGAAGCCTATTCTACTAGATGTGGCTAGGGTAAATAAAAGTTTAATTCTACATAAAGGTTTTCATTAGATGGAACCAGTCAGTGAATATTATGTTACACAATACCATTAAACAAGGGTAAAACTGTCCTGGATGAGAATGGAATGGTTACTATTTGTCTGCCATCGAGGCAGTGATGTCCAGATCATAGGTTTTAGGTTCCCTCCCTTTCCAAAAAGGATTTCGGCTGTGGCTCAGTATACAATAGTGTAATATATGCTATTTGATATTTTTTGGATAATCAATGTATGATTCAAGTTTTGGGATAAATTTGGGTAGGTGGAGATGGAAAAGCTGGAATTCCTTAGGGCAAAAATACTATGTTAATGGAGAGCAGAAGGTCTTTTTTTTTCTGTATCAGTACAATATGATATCTGAGAAAACCAAAAACAAATAAAAAAAAAAAAACTAGTGCCATACACTTCATACAGCCTGTATTTATTTTAAAATACATTAAAGGTTGGTCTAGAATGGCCTTTGCAGTTTATTTACTTAATCAAAGCTTTTGATATCTACTTCTGGCTGTTTTCTGCCATCTTTAGTCTTTGCCTTCATAGAAGAAATACTGTGCTTATGAAAAGGGTCATAAGTGACACTTCCTTCAGGAGAAGTTGTGTTTGTAACTGTGCTGTGTGTTTAAACTACAGTCTCCATTTTTTTTGGCTGATGTCTGAAATAGCTTGCTGAATCCTAATTATGTTAAAAGAATTATGGACCTTGTCTAGCAAGATTTTCCCATTTACTCCCACTGAGCTCTGTTTTTATTTTTAAGCTCTTGCTTATGTAATACCACCCATAACAATTTAAATTCGTCATTAATTCTTTACTGCTTTTCAGATATCACATCCCCCTTCTCTGTTGCTGCTGTTTCTTTTTAGCTTAGAATTTATAAATTAAATTCCTTTGGTCTCTGTTCATAAACCATGCTGTTATCCTGTTATCCGTAGTGTTGTCTTCTGGTTTTCCTCCATCTACTGATGTCGTTTTGGACAAGGATGCTGGGATTATATTGCATTCCAAGTGATGATTAATCAAGAACTGATTGACTTCCTTATATGTCATTCATTCTATATATCTAACATCTTACTAACTTCGTATCATCAAAGTGCCTTCGAACACTAGCTTTCAGACCAACTTTTTTAACATGTTTAGTGGGGGACAGTGAAGCAAAATGGTTTAATTGTCAAGGTCAAGAGTACGATGCTGTTTTTTTCCTACTGTGCAATAAAAACCCTTGGAACAGGCATTGCACCATTAAAATAATAGAAGATTAAGGTTGGACAGGATCACAGGAGGTCATCTATTGTAGTTCAGTCCCTGTTCAAAGCAGGACCAACCCCACCTAAAGCATCCCAGCCAGGGCTTTGTCAAGCCAGACCTTAAAAACCGATCAGGATGGAGATTCTTCCACCTTTCTAGGTAACCATTCCAGTGCTTCATTGTCTTCCTAGCAAAAAAGAAAAAGTGAATTAGCTGGTTAATGTTTTTCCTCTGTATTCCTTACCCGCATCCAAAATCCATCTCCATGTTACTTTCCAGTCAGTGTTGTCCAGCTTTGTTCCTTCAGCTGTGATGTCTTTGTCACTCTTCCAAATCCAGATTAAATCCCTTTGGGATAATTTTCTGTCTAATCTCAAAATTCCCAAGGTTATTTTGCATTCTGTCTCTTGATCCCAGTTGTGTTCAAAAATTACCTCCAAAAATGGTAACATCTGCAGACTTCTTCAATTTACAGTTTTGCATTTTTAATCTATTTGTTTATTAATAATTTATTGAAATGACTAGAGAATGTTGGACCAGTACAGATCCTTAATGGACTCTCTCTCAATAACTCACCCTGGTTTAGTGCTACACTGTTAATAATTAAATACCCTCTGTCTATTTTCATTTAACCATCCCACTGTTCCTGTCCATGCAACATTACTGTATGTTTTCTGATTGTTTTTAGTAAATCTTACTTTACATACAGGTGAGAGATTAGTGAAGATTGTTCAACTTTTAGGGATGTATTTTCTCACTTATATACATGAATCCTATTTTAATTTAAATCTACATGTTTTTCAGATAAATGTTTTCTTACTTGTTGGTTGGTAGTGTGGTGTAGCCCAGTCACTGGCTACTGATATTTAGATTATATTCCCAACTTTTCCATTGTTTTCCTGTGTGATCATAAATCATTGAGGCTTGCCTGTTTTTTTCAATGCTTATTTTTGAGGCTAGAAATTGCAGGAACAATACTGTGATCTGCAAAGTCTAAGTGAGGCTCCTAGGCTCCCTATACAATTAATGGGGAGAGATGTAATTTAGGCCATGTTTTACACTAGAGAAATTTGTCAGTAAGACAAGCAAAGAGTCCTGTGAAACTTTGAAAGACTAACAAGTTTATTTCTCTCATGAACTTTCATGGGCATAATTCCACTTTGTGAGATGCATGAAATGGGTGGAAAACATGCTAGGTGTAACTAGACAGATACAGAGAAGGGTGGGTCACAATGTTAATTCAAACAGATCCAGAGAGACAGACTGCTGACCAATCTCTGCAAAGCGAACAACCTGTTTGATTCAAATAGTCTGTTAAAGCAGTGGTGACCAACCCATGGTCCGTGGACCTCAAGGGGTCCACAGACGTACTTAAACATGTCGGCAGACGTGCTGGGAGCTGGGGACAGATGGTGCCAGAGCCCCCTGCCGTGGCTCTGCTGTTCTGTGGCACGGGCCGGATTCTGGGAACCGCTGTGTTAGAGGGTTGCCAGAGCTGTGAACGGGACCTGTGAGGATAAGTTGTGAGGAAATCACCTTTTGTAATTACCTACCCATTCAAGAATCCTATTCAAACCCATTCTGATGGGATCTAGTTAGCATTGAATTCCAATTCTGACATTTCATGTTCCAATTTGTTTTTGAAGTCTTTTGGCTGAAGCACAGAAACTACAGCAGCATATTTTTAAGAGAACGTCCAAGAAGATTAAAATGTTCCACTATTGGTTTGTACTGTTACCACTCTTGATGTATGATTTGTGTCCATTTATTCTTTTGTGCACGGACAGTCCAGTTTGGCCAACATGTATAGCAGAGGAGGATTGTTGGCACACGATGGTATATATCCCATTGGTAGATGAACAGGTGAATGAGCCCTTGATGGGGTGGCTGACCTGGTTAGATCCCATGATGGTGTCACTTCTGTAAACATGGGGGCAGAGTTGGCAACACAGTCTGCCGCAGGGATCAGTACTTGGCTTAGTGTTCTTGTTGTACGGTGTATAGTAGCTGGTGAGTATTTGTTTAAGATTGGGGGGCTATCTGTAAGTGAAGCATGACCTACCTCCCAAGGCTTGAGTGAGCGACCGATTGTCTTGAAGAACGGATTGTAGATCCTTGATGATGTGCTGGAGAGGCTTAACTTGGGGGCTATATATAACGACCAGTGTCATTCTGTTGTTTTCTTCATTGTGCTTATCCTGCAGGAGTACTTCTGGGTACTTGCCTGACTGTCAGTTTGCTTTTTTATTTCCCCAGGAGGGTATTGTACTTCTATGAATGCATGATAGAGATCTTGAAGGTGTTCGTCTCTGTCTGTGGGATCGGCACAAATGCGACTGTATCTTAGGGCTTAGCTGTAGACCATGAGACGTGTAATGCATCCTGGATGAAGGCTTGAGGGATGTAGGTTTCCGGTATAGGGTGGTGGTTATGTGGCCATCACTCATTTGTACTGTTGTGTTCAGAAAGTGTATTTCCTGTGGAGACTGGTACAGGCTGAGTTTTATGGTGGGGTTGACATCTCAGTGGAATTTCTCAAGGGTCTACTTTCCGTGCATCCAGTTGAGGAAGATGTCATCAATATAGTGTAAGTAGAGCAGTGGCACTTGGGAACAAGAGCTGAGGAAGCATTGTTCTAAGTCAGCTGTAAAAACGTTGGCATATTGTGGGGCCATGCGGTTACCCTCGTGGTGCTGCTGACTTGAAGGTAATGAGCTGTAGGTGCTATCAGCACTGTATGTTCAGAGCACTGGCTTAGGTGGCATTATTTTAGCTTTACATTTTTGGAAACCTAGATGTAGAAAAATTAAACATGTGACTTCTCTAAACTGCCTGTGTGCAGAGTGCTTGTGTAATTACTTCAGTTTAATGCACAGGGTGACTAAACGCAAACAAATGCTGGTTAGAGGCATCACTGCCTAATTGGTAACCCAAACTGTGCTGTAATTGTGGAAAGGGTTTGGGGAATCAGGCCATCTAAGAGGCTTGTCGAAAGCCACCAGCCAGTCAGTGGTAGAGCCCAGATTAGAACCCAAAATTAACTTCCAGCCCTCTACTTTTCCTGCATGCATTTGAGACATAAATCTATGACTGTTTATTTAGTGTATTAAAAACAAACATTGGAAGACTTCTTAGTAATTTGTTGGCCATAATTATACCCTATTACTGCAATGAGCAGTATGTTGTAAAGCACTGTGACTTCCTGTGTTTTGGGGCTATGCACTGCTCTACATGCTTTACGTATGTGCTGCTACTTGGGAGCCCTTTGCTAGGCAGGCAAAGATGGTAGCCATGGACTCTGCAGCATCTCTGGGGTATCTGTGGCACAAATGTTGGTTTAAGAGCATGTTGTGGTGTCCATTGGTGCTCAAATTCAGCAGCTGCTAGGGCACGGAAAAAAATTATTTCAAATGACAAATGTGTGAGGTGTAATATATGCAGCATTGGACTTGTTTTACAGTAAAGAAATGGGTCTGTCACCTAGCATATAGAAACCTTAAAGTAAGTCTGATGCTATGACACCTAGGGCACAAAAGAACATGTAATACTTGAGAGAGATAAATTTCTCTCATTTATGGAACTTTTGAGGTTATTTTGCTGTTTGAACATGTGAGCCATAGGGCTTAGAAATTATTGCAATGATAAAAATGTATCACAGAATCCTATAAATGTTTCCCAAGGCAATGGAGCGTAGAGAACGGGCACAGGCTTGGGGATTAGCAAAGTCCGAGCACTAGTCCTTTCTCTATCACTCAGTTGTTCTGTGGCCTTGTACAGGCCACTTCTCCTTTTGTTCTGTTTAGAGGTCTGTCAGCTGGAATAATATTTATCTACATAGATCACCAGGGTGAGTGACTAGTAATTTCTGTGCTTGAATGCATAAGGGCCTTATTATTTTATTTTTTTATTATTATTTTAGGGAAAAGTGCAAGGTTGCACACAGTTCTAGCCTGGACATTGAGTCTACTGTGGTCAGAAACACCAGCAAGTTTGACACCTTTAATATAAAAGAAGCTGTGAAAGAGCCTGTAAATATTCAAGCCCAGAAGTTAAGAATGGACAGAAGTGTTTGCAGAATCAAGGCCACAGAAGTTAAGTTTTGCTCAGTGGAAACAGACCTGCTCACAAGTGTGCTACAGTGCTCTTTCAGGAATCTCAGAATTTGAGATGGTTACATTTTTCAGTATCTGCTTAGTCTTATCTCCAATACCTACTTTGACAGGCCTTTGCAGTACTTAAGTGAAACAGTTCAGGAAGAGTGTATTCGGCCTTACTTCCTTGGAATACTCGATAACAAGATCTGATTACGACATGGTTTACTGAATCATAGATTTCCCTCTTCTAAAGCTGTCTTTGTCTGCATAGAAGCAGATCCTTGGCTTAGAAAGCCACTAACATCTTGTTTTGGGCCAGAACACAGTAGAAGTTTGGAATAGTCATAATGTGTTTACCTGCTCTAGTCTCATTTGTAAACCTGTGTTTGTAATTTGTAATATGTAGATGTTGTCTCCTGAACATTTAAAACAAAATCATTCTATATATTATATAGAAAATTATTGTCCCTTTAGACATGATATCCCATTTTCAGTTGCTTTGCATCCCCAAGGATGGTAGCTGTAGGTGAATACAGTATAAACCAGTGGTTCCCAACCTTTTCTCTGCCATGGCATACCTTGATACCCTCAAATTTTTTGAGGCACACCACCATTTAAAAAACTCATGAATATTCAAATCAACTTAAATTATGAATATTCATGAACCATGGCACAGTGTTTTGGAAATGCTGCTGTGTAGGGGTAGGAGAGCAGGGGTGGCAAAACAAGGGAGGTCGGGAGTTGTGCGCGGTGGCAGGAGCAAGTGTGGGGAGCAGACCAGGGCAGGAGTGGCAAAAGAGGACAAGGGCAGCCATGTGGGGAACAGCACAAGGGTAGCAAGAGAGAAGAGAGGACGGGATAACAAAATTTGCTTGGGGGGGCAGGGGGAACCTGGGGAGCGGGAAGGTAGGGCAGGGGAGCATGGCACAGCACCCACTTCCCCCTTCTCCCCAGTGGCTCCCTGCTGCCCAGGGCAAATCCTCACCCCACTGCTGCTCCCTCCCACCCCAGTGAGTCCTGTCCTCTCCTCCTGCAGCCCCCTGCTGCATGTGATGGACCCTCCCATCACTGCAGGGGCCAGAACTAGCCTTCCAGCCTCCAGATGCAGCCACCCCACACCCCTAGCCACGCACGCACAACCTCCAGTAGCCTTCCTGCCCAAAGCCTTTACCTGGGCTGTTTGCAGGCTGCCTGACACAAGCTGCTCCACCCTGCAGGGGGAAATTCATGCACTCCAGCCTCCTGCCCCTCTCTGCTGGCTGGGCCTAAGGCTGCTCCTGCAATTTTTAGGGGGACCCCTGGAACTTCATGTTCCAGTGCCTTCCCCCTTACTTTAACCCTTGCCTTTTCCCAGCCCTGCACAGCCCATGTGGCTGGGCTGAGCCGGGAGGGAACTTTAACTCCAGCTGTCAGGGATGCCCGCGGAACACTTTGGGCATTGCCACAGCACACCAGTGTGCCCTGGCACACTGGTTGGGAACCACTGGTATAAACACTTACATACAAGAAAACAGTGTTACTTTTCCTCTCCACAATCCCCCCATGTTTGCATTTCATTTGTCTGGTGATGAGTGAACTGCTGAGGCTTTAGTCTGGCTTGTGAAATCATTATTACTGGTTGTGTTTGCAGAGATGGCAGTTAGAAAACACATCTTTTTACCTGTAAACTGAGTGTACTTGATATGGAACCAGTTAGAGGCAATGGAACTGGAGCCTCATGGTGTCATTTTCCTAGTCACTTTTTAGGAGTAGGGTTGTAAATTGGTGTTGTGAGGTCACCAAAATGAGTTCACAGAATTATTGGACAAAGAGTCTGTGCTGTGCCTATTTGAGGTGGAGCCCAGAACTGGCAGCCCAGAAGTAAGAAGGTTGCTTTAAGCCACCATTGCACCTTCCCTGTCCTTGGCTCCTCAAGTGGCTAGAGAAGTGTCTCCCCAAGCTACCATATTGCTCCATTTTGACCTGCTTCCACCATGTCCCTGCCATGCCTCGCCATGTCTTCTACACCAGGGCTCAGCAGGAGGGTCTCAGCAGGCAGCCATGGAGCTGTATCCACAATGGCAGTGCCAGGGAAACTCTCATGCTGGAACCAGGAGTTTTCAGGCTTTATGCTGTTGTTGCCCTTTTACCTGGTGTAAAGGAGCCAGAGGGGATTGAGGATTTCGTCCAAGAGGTTCTAGGAATGTAAATAATTGAAGAAACAAGATAACATGGCAATTATAAGAACACCCACATTTCTTCTACAGGTCTTCGCCAGTGAGCAAAGAGCTAATGGAAGAACATAGTCAAGGGTCTCAAAATATGAAAACCCTGAAATTGTTCCTCCCTAAATTCCCCTAAAATGGAATTGTCATCCTACAAGAGACTGTATTTAATTATGCAGCTGGCCTGAGTTTGGTTGTTTTTAAATGTCTTTGCTCCTGTGGTATCTGAATTGCTTTTTGTGTTTGTAATGGGACAAATAAACTGGTCCGTCTATACTGTATTGATCTGCAGCTTTTAGGAGAAAATCTACTGGGATCAACAGAATCCAGCAGTGTTAAATGTCGTGGGGTGGGAAGTGCTTAGCTATCTGAGACTGGCCTGTATTCTGGCTACTGTTGGCAGCTATCCACGGCAGATCATTTATATATAATGTACCTTGCATATCTTGTGTCAGTGTACTTGCATTCACATAGTATGGAGTCTTCACAACACTGTGTCTGTGGGAGAAGCCTTCTCATTGACACAGCCTTACTCCTTTTAGGGAGGTAGATATTAATGGAGTTGACTGGAGAGCCCTCTCCAATCGACTGAGCAGGTCTACACAGTTGATGTTGCTCCATCGATCCCTGCTGCCACATCAGTGAAGACCTATCCAAAGTCAGAATGTACAGATTTGCAGTGACATCGCAAGAAATGGGGCTTGTGTAAACTAGAAAATTAAATTAGGTTTGGCGATGCCTGACCTGTGTCTGCCACAGCCAAAGCAGCTGACGCAATGTTAAATGGACCAGCCCTCTAATGCTGTGGCATGTTTAATGGCATGTCAACTAATGTGTGGTGACACAATGTAATTTTCCAGTGTAGAGAGCTTGGGAGTGTAGGAGGATGTTCTGAGCTGTCTGCTTGCTTTATTAAAGACTTACTAAGCTGATGAACTCCAAGATTCAGAAACAAAGGGCAGGATTCAGCCTCTGGAAACATTAGTATTACTCAGTGCTGGGCCCTGGACATGGAAATACCGGCCATACAATGTGTCCCTAGCCCTGACTCATTGGGAGGCTGGCAACAGAAGTGGCTGGGGCAGGCTGCAGAGGGGATGTGGTGGGATAATGGGTTCAGCATGTCTCCCAGGGAAACTTCCACCACCAGATTTCCTTTGGGACTAGACCCCAACTTAACTCTCTCCTCCTTTAGAGAAACCCCTGGGGAGGAAGGCAACAGTCCGTCGCTTTATCCATCCTTTCTCCTCCTCTCCAGAGGTTAATTCCCATCTCCAGTGTACTTGTCAAACTGGCATGGGAAGGTTCAATGTTCACACTTCCCGTTCCTCCTCAGTCTAGCTACATGGCCTTGGATGAGTGACCTCTTCAGGCTTCCATTTGTAACTTGAATGGAATTGATTAGTTTTGCAGGGATTAATTAATGGTTGCAAAGTGCTTTGGAATCCAAGGATGAAAGGTATGTGCATAATAATTTTTTCTGGCTAAGTTATTATTAAAACAACTTGGAAGCTGATTTCCATCATCTCCCATAGAGCTCTTACACTGACATCTTTTTATCACAGTTGCTGACTGCACTGGGTTTGGATACGACAAACCTGAGAAAATTGCCCCGTTATTTTCAGGTCATAAGAGCTTCTTGTCCAGTGGAAAAAAAGGAGTGCACTTTTCCTTTAAGTATCAGAGTCTGGAAGATGCAAGTTGTAAATCATGGGAAGTCAGCAATCCAATTGCATGGCTTAACACCAAAGAGGCAGCCTAGAGCCAAACATTGTTATTGGATTACTGTAAAGCTGTTTAAAGGTGCCTCGCTGTTTCTCTGTGTCAGATTAAAGACTGTGTTGTCAATATCAGAAACAGACAAGCTGATGAGTGGCTCCCCTGCCCCCCAGATAAGCAAAGTTTTCCTGTGTGAAGTGCGGAGAACCCAACAGCAGTTGTTTGCTTAGTGTGACTTTGCTTCAAAAAATGGTCAGCAGCCGCCCCACTTGTGCACTGACACCTGTTAAAAGGTACAAGTGTTTCCAGGCAAATATTTATAGCTTGTTTCTAAAGTGACTTATGCAAAATAGCAGTTGTAATGTCCTGTTGTTTTCTACTGTTGTTGAAGTATCTGTTTTGAGAAAGCTATTGAAAGTTTGGAATACAGCCACAGTTTCTCCTAGGGGTGTGTTTGAAAACACAGACTTTTAAAGTTCACATGGGACAGGCAAAGGAAGGATGGCTATGATTCATCATCACTTTAAAAACGGTACACCAATCCTTGAGTTATAATTTCCATCATGTTTTTGCTCTTCCCTTTTCCGTTCCAGGGAGTGAAGCTGACTTTAGCTCTTCGAGCAGCACGGGCAGCATTTCGGCTCCTGAAGTCCATATGTCAGCTGCTGGGAGCAAAAGAGCCTCTTTTTCTCGCAAGTAAGCAAACCAATTTATTTTATATGATCAGTGCTACTTAGTAGATGGCCAGACTAATCCACCAGTTATCTCTTTGGACTACAGTGTGCTTTCTGACCATATTGACAATTAGAATCTGTGATCTAGGGTAGAACAAATGTGATATATTTGGAGAATATAAACTATGATGCCATGGGATCAGACACATAACCAACAGTTTTGTTCATAGACAAAAGCATGTTTAGCATAGAAAGAAGGGGGAACAGTTGGGTGTGTGCTTATTTAAGTACAACTGTTCCAACCTATTAACCTTAACCTTCTGGGCTGCAGCCTGCGGCTCCAGAGCCACATGTGGCTCTTTGGCTGCCCCTTGTGGGCACTGGGGGATCCTGAGCGTAGCCTGCTCCTGGTTCTGCCACCAGGGGACCCTGCGGGCAGCCTACCCTGACCCTAGGCCTCCACTGCTACCGGGGACCCTGCAGGAAGCCTGGTCTTGGTTCCAAGCCCCCCTCCCAGCTACCTTCCCCCTACCGGGGGATGTGCAGCAGGCACCATGGCCCAGCTTCCAGCTCCCCCCACCCCACATGAGGAGGCTACACCCATTGCAGCTCTCAAAACACTTGGCTGTTGAAGGAATTTTTTAAAAACGAATCTTATCCTTGGGTTGGTAACCTCTGGCTTAGTCACATCGCTTTGTTCTCCTGCTCTGACAAATTGACGGCTCACCACACATCTTAAGGTTCATTATATAATTTGTTGAAGGAAGAAGTTGATGCTTGTGGCGAAATATTTCACATTAATTGGTATAAAAACACATATTTCTTCAAAGGTATTCATAGCTTGGATTAAAAATTTCTGTAAGTTGGCTACACATCACTTCAACTAGAAACCTAGACACCTTGTGGGACCTAGATTGTTTTGGATGCAGTGCCTACCTAATCCCTGCTGCTTGCAGGCTTTTTGCGCAGTCAGGGAAGGTTAAAATTGACAAGACAAGATTCCTGCTGTTTGTGAAATCACAAGACTAAAGCTGGCAGGAAGGGTAGAGGGACAGCATGATTCCCATATTTTCAACTCACATGAGCTCATCTGTGATCACAACATGCTCAGTATTCAGGGATTGGATGCCTAAGTGAAAGAGCATCTGATCTGTATCATGGTACCGGTACACAAATAAAGAGCATGTTACCTCTGTTCATGCTGTATTTAGCTGCTGCAGCAGAGGCATTTTGTGCTTAAATGTAAGGGTAATAACTGCATGGTTAAATACAAAAGCTTCTTTATATCTTAGTGGCCTCACAACCTCTTGCTGTAACTTTACATATTCCAAGCAAGACACCAGTCGTAATTTGCTCTGGAAACTCTTGGGACATTCAAGTACTGTGCAAATTCTGGCTTGCAAAAGAATAAATACCATGGGGGACAAAGAAAATAGAAATCATCCTTTCTGTTCACTTTTGAATATTTTTAAAATCTCTGCCTCATTCTGCTTAAGAATTTTTTAAAAGCACTTGGAATTAATTGTATCCCATTTAATCCTGTAGCATTTTAGTGTTGTTAGAACCATGCTCTTGCTTTTTATTGTAAGCTACTTAAAGTCACCCAAACCACAGCACTGCCATGCTGGCTTGCAGCACAGCCACGCAACCATCTGTTCCCTATAAAGTGTTCGTTTTCAGAAGAGGGAGGAAACCAGGTCAAACAGTTTGAAGGAGAAAGGATTTTGGCTTCAAGTTTTCTGTGGTATTTTCATGGAAGTCTTACATGCTTCTCGTTGTCTGGCTGACTTTTTTTCTTTCCATTCCTTTGGAAACGTTTTTATTTTTTGTTAATTTAAGAGGAGCAGCTTCCATGTGGGAGAAGGGTGGTGACATTTCATGAAAGTAGCTAGAAGTGTTTACAGGTTAAAGTAAAACCTTTAAACAGTTTCCAGGTCCTTGCCAGATGCCTGGGTATTAGACAGCACTGATCAGAATGGCTTTCAAGTATATATAATGAACGTTGTAGTGAGACTTGGAGGGATTGGGAGGAAGCTGCTGTGTTTCCTGAAGCTCTCCAGGTACTGAGCCTTTGGGGCTTTTGCAGGATTCCTGCACACAGGTCCAGGCCATATCTAAGGATATCAATAGCTGCCAGTGACAGTTGAGATAATTCTGTACCGAAAGAGCAAAGGAATATTGCTTCAGGCAAAACTTCTTTTCAAGGACCGCTGTGACCTTTCAGCCCATCTGCTAAGGATCTTGAGAGAAATCTTACTACATGCAGTGATTGGTCCCCAAGGACAAGGGTCCTGCTACAAGCTGAACTGAAGGAGAGTCAAATCAGAGTTTCTTGGAAATAGCAAGTTATATTTGTCTTCTAATTACTTGAATATAGACCAGAAAATGTAAACGTGCAACTTGCTAACAGATGGACGTAGAGTGAATGAGGAAAGTAGCGTGGAGTTAGTGAAACAAAAAGTTAAGTATAGAAAGGTAGACCCTGTAGCTTTTTCTAAATCTGATTCTGATGAACCACTTTATGACCTGTGAAAGATGCATTGTGGTACCAGGAGATGTTAAGGGCACATCTGCACTGCAGCTGGAGGTGTAATTTTCAGTTCAGGGAAATGTTCACATGCTAAAGAGAGCCGTTGAGCAGTGACAGCGTGTTAGACAAGATGTTACCTGCGTCAGCTAGCCTGAGATGCTAGGTACTTGGGAGGCTAGTCTGACAACCCCCCACCAACACTCCCATGGTTAGTCTCCATTTTTAGTGCTCTAGCTTGATCAAATCTAGCAAGAGCTTCTCTCTCTCAGCTGGAATTTACCCCTGCTGGACAACTGTAAATGGATCCCAAGACCTACCTTTTCCCCACCCTATCTTATTTGTGTTGTTGAGTGTCATGGGGTGACCTGATAGCAGGACACGCTGAGTTACATGAACTAGTATAACCCAACAAACCCAACTCATTTTGTTCTACCTCCAGTCGTGGCCCTCATGGACGGAATAATGGATCTTCATCATTCAAGTCTGGAGCCAGCCCACCTGCTTCTCGTGAGAAAGACCTTTTGTCAGTCCTGTGCAGGAATCAGCTGAGCCCTGTTAACTTCAGTCAGAATTGTGGGGCTTCTTCAGCCAGTAGCAGTAACTCAGGTTCATATAAAGGAAGTGATAGCAGCCCGATTATGAGGCAAGTTGCTTGTTCCTTCTTCCCAGTTTTAATTACTACCTTGACCTCTGCATTCTGTAGGGTGGGATCAGTCCTCTGGTCTGGAGAACAAAACGTCTTGCACCTCAGTAAAAACGAGAGTCCAGTAGCACCTTGAAGATTAACAAATTTGTTTGGGCATAAGCTTTCATTTGCTCCAACCCACTTCATCAGATGCGCACAAAAGCCCCATGAAAGCTTATGCCCAAAGAAATTTGTTAGAATATGCCCAAAAAAACTGAGCTGTCAAAGAAGTTTGTTAGAATATTCCCAAAGAAATTCGAGGTGCCAGAGAAATGTATTAGTCTTTAAGGTGCCACAGGACTCTTGTGGTTTTTGCTGTACACAGACTATCGTGGCTATCCCTCTAGAACTTGCACCTCAGTGGAGACTGACAGGTGGGGACATCGGGAAAGAAGCACTCGGGAACATACTCTGTCCCATTTACCTTCCGTTTTGGAAACTTGATCATCTAAGTGTCACAAGATGTACAGCCTCCATTTGCCTAAAGATTGTATCAACCCAATTTCACTTTCAATTTGGATGCTTTCATGTGGTTTAGTGCTGCTTGCTCTGGATTTGATTTCACAGCTGTTTCTCACACTGAACTCCCATTGACTAAGGAGGAAATTGAGTATGGGGTGGTTGCAGAAGTTACTGTCTGCTGAGGGCTTGATCCACAATGGGATTTAGATACCTAACTGACACTTTAGATGGCTAAATTTAAATTGGATCTTGCAACATGCCTCCTTAGCTGCTGCCTAACCCAGTAGGAGCCTGCATTCCCCTGTTTCTTAGAGTACACACATCCTTCCTTCCTTAGAATAGCAGGAATGACACTTTTTATTTCAGACGATCGGTGAGATATACTTGTGGTGAGAATCATGGCATCAAAGCACCGAATCCAGAGCAGTATTTGACCCCACTGCAGCAGAAAGAAGTTACAGTGAGACATCTAAAAACAAAACTGAAGGAATCTGAGAGCAAACTTCAAGAAAGGTACATGTACTCCCACAAAGACAATTTGGGTAGTAATGAGATTTATTCAGCAGTTTCCATTAGGGAGAATATCATGAAGTTCTAACTGCCTTCGTGAGTTTTGACTAAAGAGCTCAGAATTTGGCTGTATCTGATTAAATTGTTTGCAGCCATTTTAGGTTTCATAATCCATTCTGTGAATGTATACAGCACAGTTAACTTATGGAAAGGAGCCAATGATCTCCTCCTTTCAATCTGAAGTGTTTTGAAGGGATATATTTCTCCCACGAAAGCTCATGTGAAAAATAAATCTGTTAGTCTTTAAGTGTCACAGGACTCCTTGTATGGGTTGTTTTTTTAGGTGAGTGAAACCACATAGCAGTGGACCAACTTGCTTTGCCATGCACTGTCCTCACATTATACCTCTACTGTGAAACTGCTCTATGCAGCGAGGTATCAGATGATCTTTTTGCAGCACCTTATCATCCCTATTTGATGAAATGTTCCTGAATATTTTAATTGACCAAAGAACAGAAGTTTTATAGTGATTTTGCTTTTGCTACAGGGAAACAGAAATAGAAGAGCTCAAAACTCAGCTGGCTCGCATGAGGGAAGACTGGATTGAAGAGGAGTGCCATCGAGTGGAAGCACAGCTGGCCTTGAAAGAAGCAAGAAAGGAAATCAGACAACTCAAGCAGGTTATTGAAACTATGAAGAACAGCTTGGCTGAGAAAGACAAAGGGATTCAGAAATATTTCATAGACATAAATATCCAAAATAAGAAACTGGAGTCCTTGCTTCACAGCATGGAGGTGGCTCAGAGTGGCTCTCTGAGGGATGAGCAATGTCTAGAGTATACATGTGAGTCACCTGGTAAATCTTTAGGTCCAAGTACAGCATATTCCAATGTGGAGGACAGTCTAGTTATGGAGGACCAAGACATGGCAGACGACCAACTCCAGCTTAGTGATATGGCTAATGGGAATGACTTTTTCGAAGAGATTATTCTGGACACTACTCCTGAATCTGCTGATCCAGCCCCCTTCAATTCTACTGTTGGGTTCTCTACCCTAGACCAAAATGCACGTGAAAGGGTCCTTGATGAAAAACTAACATCCTCACAAGTGGAGGAGGAGAGTGACAACAGCATGATGATGGAACAGGCCATTCAGACTGATGTTCTGCCATACAGCCCGGATGTGGAGCAGCTCGTCCAGAACATACTTGGATCACAGGATATCAGCCCCCTGAGCCCACTGGCTGCCTTAAAGAGGTTGGGTGGATTGTCTGCTGGATGCTTCAGTGAATCTGCTTTGCTACTGGACCTAAATCCAAGTGATCCAAACTCTGCCATCCTTTTGTCTCCCATGGAGTCTCTAGGTAGCAAGGGGGATTGGTGTGTTAGTGAAAACCGTGCCATGAAGGAACTTGACTTTACAGCCTCTCACGATGAGAAGTACAGAAATGGCGTTACTCTGTCTCAGGCAGGCATCATGAAGAGATATTGGAGCAGTAGTTTACTTGTTGATCTTTTGGCTGTAGCAGCCCCCATTGTACCAACAGTAATGTGGGTTTTCAGCACTCAGCGAGGAGGAATGAATCCTGTGTATAACATTGGCGCACTGCTTCGTGGCTGTTGTGTAGTGGCTCTGCACTCATTGCGTCGTACTCCTTTTAGTACCAAAACCTAAGTGCAGCTGCCAGTTGGTGGGTGAAGAGTAGGCCATAAAAGTGTATGTGTATTATGAGAGTGTCAGTTTCCTCCCAAATATTTGATTTGCACTATTTTTAGTTGAAAACATGTTCGTTGTTTGAAACTGAAGGAAGGCTACGTGACAAGGCGACTTGGTCCTAAGTGTACCACTTGTGTACTTTACAAAGCATGCTGTCGCTTTTCATTTGTAAGCTTGATGTATTGATTCTTATACTAAAAGCTCCTACTTCCAAGGCAGCTTCGGGCATGTATGGTATGTCTGTCTCGCGTAGTGCTCTTGTAAAATATGGCATTGCTCTAACATTCCACTGCTCTTGTGCGTACAAGGGAACTGTAACCAAATATGCATTCATATGGGTTGTCGGGTATCTTGAATCTTGCTATGTTTGATTAATGAGTGAATACATTTTATTAATATTATTTTAAAGTCTTAAATGAACTCATTGTAATGTATGTTAGTCATTCAAACCATGTGAAATGCTTTCTAAGTGTATTGTGAATTAACTTATTTATTTAATGGAGTTTTATTGGAAATACATTTATAATCACAAATTAAGTAAAGCATGTTAAAAGTTTGAATTAGTGTTTCATTTTAGCAAAACCCTCACCTTCAAAAAGCTATTTTAAAAAGCAATGCAGCTTTAAGGTTGAAATTTTACACAAACAGGAGCCAGGAACCCAGTGACTGAAATAAGGTACTGTGGCCTGGCGTTGTTACAAGAAGAATTTGGCCTGGCAACCTTGGTAATGACTCTCATAACAGATAGTGACCTAGAAATTAAGTGGCCTGTATTCACAAGCCACCCTTCCCACTTTTTGTATCATTGGGAGTTGTCTTACTTTTAACCTATTTGGAATTTACTCTAATGCAGTTGCTCTGGGAGATTGAATCTTTGGATTTCTGCGCACTAAGAAATGTAAAATCTCATCCCTTAGTTCTGGATTCCTGTTAAGTCTTTGCATTGCTTCTCTGGCTGGTTTTTTAGAAACTAAATAAAAGGTCAGGGGGCCCTAAAGACTAGTCTTGTCTTTTGATCATGTGCTCTAACACTTGCATGCTGCCATGTGAATGTTAGTGAGTTGCACGTGTACATCAGAGTGCAAATTCTGTGTACCCCTTTGTACACAATTGGCATTGCATATGCAGATCTTGGGGAAATAGCATTGTCTGGTGGATAAAACAATTGGAATGAGACACATTCCACACCTGACTCTCTGCACCATCTTGCAGTGAGACCTTAAGATATTTAAGCTCATTGTTTTCCCTTTTGTAAGGTAAGAGTAACATCACTCTCCAAGCCACCTACTCAGAGGGGTATCGCAAAGGTGTGACTATTGTTCATGGACTGCACTGTGGCAGGGCCCACCATTTGGTTTTTTTAAGAGCAGTTTTAGTTGTGCAGGAATGTTGCAGTGGGGCTTACTGAAAACCAAACATTGGGTCTTGTGCTCAGCAAGTTGGAGACCTCAAGCAGTATTTTATCAAGCTAAAAGTTTTACCTCAGGGCTGAGAGAGTAGGAGAAATTTCACAGACAATTTTTAAAGGCAGGCTGGAGCATTTAGCACAAGTACTCGGACAAAGTGATTGGTTAATCCTGGATTTTCACCAGGCAGAACAATGATTCTGGAATCCTTAGTTACAAGAATGTATTAAAAATGAGACTCAACCTTTATTTTTCCACAGGGCAATGTAAGATTATAGAACATCTGATAAACCAAAGCCCTGCTCTAAAGACTGGAGTAACAAGCAAGAAAACTAAACATGGGACAACAGCTGTAATACAGTAGGTTGTGGTGAGGTCAGGACTTCACAGGCAGAATTAAGTAGCAGAAATTCCAGGGAGGTATTCAAAGAGGTGGAAGGCATGGCTGGTTTGGTGGTAAGGGAGGGTGGCTTTAACAGAGGCCTTTTGACCAGAATGTTTGAGACTGCACAGCAGCAGCAGCAGAGAAGTGTGGGGAGGTCTGTCTAGAAAAGGATAAAAGTAGTAATGTCACTGTAGTAGGAATGATGTATAAAGATGGCCTTTAGCAAGGAAAGTGACGAGAGTAAAAAGGCCAGGACCTAAGGAAAGGATGCAGAGGAAGATGAGAAAAGAGTTGTCAGTGGGTAAAACACAGGGTCTACACTGCAAAGTTTGTTTGTTTTTTTTTTTTTTGAAATAAGGCTTATTTTGGGAAGAGAAAAAAAAAAAAAAACTGTCCATGCAGGCATTTTGGTATTTCCAAATACTAAACCCTGGATTAATTTTGAACTATTGATTCATTCAATACACCTATTTTGACAAAATCCATTCCAAGCTGCAGAATTGGCTTTTTTTTTTTTTTTTTGGAATAGCCTTATGCTTTCTACTGCCTTTCCCTATTTTGAAATAGAAAGTCTAGCAAAGACTTTCTATTTCAAAATAACTCCTGTTGTATTTTGAAAGAGTTTTCCCTGGACTCCTATGTCAAAATAAAATCAAAATAATTAGCACAGAATAACTATTTCAAAATAGCTGTGGCAGTGTAGACATAGCCACAGAGCCTCTCAGAGCCCAGGTCCTTGACTTGGCTCCACAGGGTCAACTGCAACTGTAATGGTTTCTGCCTAGGCTGGAGCCATGGCCCAACCCAGACCAGGTTCCCAGGGTCCAGACAGGAACAGCTACACAGAGCAGAGCTACATTGTCTAAAACAAAACAGTGATGATCAAGAAGGTGGGGTGGAGAAGCAAGAGGAGATATTGTTTTTGGTGACAGGTGGATTGAAATAAGTGTCTGGCCCAGCCATATGAAGGGCCAGGTGATGAGGTTAGGTATGGCTTCAGAGAGGGGCTCAGATGAGATATACAGAAAGCTGAGAATACCAACAACTATGGGACTGCCCAGCTGAAGTAATGGATTATGGTAGGTTAGTATTTTAGAATGCTTAAGCATTCCTACAACTATTCCTTCCTTTTTCAGTTATCTGACTTTTGTTCAGCCCAGGCAGACCCAGCAGGTATTGGCTGTATAGCTGATGTGATGATGACAAATGCAGCTCCAGGGTTTTGCACAACTGCACAAAAGGGACTCATGCTTAGGTTAAAAACAAAAAATGAATCATTAGAGTAGTGGTGCCCCAATTTACCATGCAGGGTCATAGCAGTATGCAGTCCTGGATGGTCTCTCTAGTGATCTGTACTCCCTTCTACAGCAGCATGTTAATGTGAATTTCAATCTAAGGTAAGAATACACAAGCTTTGGTTTATCTTCTGCTCTAGAAAAATGCCTGTAGTATTAGTTTAAAACACAGTGCTCTTAGCTATCAGAAAACCCAAAGTACTTTAAGGGCTCAATTAAATGAGTGGTGGTGGTTGCCCCAAAAATATTCAAACTCTTGGTAACAGAATCAGACCTAAAAGCTGCAGAAGGACTATACAAGACTGACTTAATACAAACTTTCAGTACTGTGAATTGAACAATGTATCTCAAAACTGTCCTTTGTTAAGATGGAGCCAGGGTGTAGGGTACCTTTTATAAACTGTGGATATGTCACATGGCTGCCAGTTTTATTTGATCTTGAAATAATGAAAATACAGTATTTATAAAAGCTTATCTTAAGAAATAGCAGTATTTAATAGTTCATAGTCTTCACTGTAAATAGGATGTCCATTTTAAAACACTTCCCCCCACTAGTCAGAAATTACAATAATTCAACAGATAGCATTAGTCAGAATAAATGGAGTATTTTTGTTGTATGATCTCACTTGCAAGGCAAGACTTTCTACTCATCCTGTTATTCTGTCAAACAAATAAATCAGTTCATAGTAAACATTGTGTTTCCCAGAGAGAAACCATGCATGTTCTGAGCCTGGAAAAGTTCGTCATTCCTTTCAACCAAACACTGTTTAGAGAGTTGAGACTCCAACATACACAGTTTGATTATATTTGAAGACCTGAAGTGATTCCAGCATTTGCCTTTTGCTATACTCTTTGTCAAGCCTAAATAGCGACCATTTGTGTTGCAATAACACTAAAGACCAGGCAAGCATTTGTTTTCATTTCCAAAGTCAAAATGCATTTACAGCTTGAAACAGCTAAACTGAGCCTAAACCAAAACTGTACAAGCTCTGCAATGGTGAAAACAAAAGCTAGACAGATGGCCAGGGAATAGTTTTCATAAGGTCATAACCTCAAACTGTTATGCTGCTCCTTGGCATCTCCATCACTGAGGCTACTAAGGAGGAGGAGCATTGATGAGCTAGATTTTCTCCTGTACTAAGACCACTTCAGCACAGTTATAGCAGATGGCTACTTCTTCCCCATCCTCATAACACTTCCGCCCTATCCCTGGAGGAGTGAGAGCTGCCTTTCAAAGTTACTCAACTTCTGCCAGCGGACAGACCAGTTGGATTTGAAGCCATGTAGTGGGCACTTCTGACACAGGTCCCTCCTGCCATTCCAACTTTATGGTCAAAGGGCAGTTGTCACAGGCATAGACTGTGCAGTTGAAAGCTTCCCTGAAGTGGGGGAGTTAACCTGTCTTGGAATCCAGGATCTGTCTTCCTGTTGTGGGTAAAAGACGCCAAGCTGTTGGGAGGAAAGGGCAGGACAGATGGCAGGCAGACACCTGAGCCCAGCTTGCTTCTTTGTCAGGCTGGATTAAAATCCAGGGGGTCACCTGGTCCTCACATAATGGGCAGCAGAGAGACTAAGTCTGCACTTTGGAAGTGATGTTCATTAACAAATGGATCATTTTTAATAACCTCCTCCTGCCATCAGCAAAAATGGCTGTTGTCCATTGGGGGTTTGGGCTTTTTCAGGATATGGGAAAGGGTTGCAGTGAGTCGTGCTGCTTTCTCTGACTCAAGAAAACCCATCAGTAGGTTGTGCAAAACTGGCCCTCAGCTTTGGCCATATAACTTGTTTTATAGTCCATTTACATTGTATACACTTCCTTTTCAGAAAAATCCCAATGCAGGATATAAAATGTACTGTAATACTCACCTCCATCTGCCACTGAAATGTAGCCACCTCTGGGCTGGAAGATGGCAGCTGTTCTGGTTGCAAGAATTCAAGTTTTCAGGTGGGGAAATTAAAAATAATTTCCCCCAATAGATTTAGTGGGGAAATATTTAGGACGACTGAATACAATTAGTCAAGTTGGAATCTGTTTAGGATAGAGTGGTTAATAACCCAGTGATCATATAAGAAAAGTCAGGAATTTTCATAACTATTTAGCTATGCCTGTCTGTAAAAGTTCACCAATACAGGAAAATGACTGAAGAACCAATCACTTTTTTTCAAGTTACATTAAACTAAATAAATATGCTCCTATAATAGCAGACAGCATCAAATCTGACATGAGAAAAGTGTGCAAGTGAGACTAATTTGAAAGTTTGACTGAATCTCTGCGAGACAGTTTTACCTACAATTAGTGCACTGCAATCTTGGACTAGAAGTGTGACAGTACTGAACATGGAATCAGCAAAAAATAAAAATCCACTTCATTTGCACCCCTGCTGGTCCCCAACCACAGCAAGCCTGTCTGCAGTTATACAAAAAAAAAGGAAACTACTGTATAGAGGATAATCAGTTCAACAGGAACTGAAGTGTTACATTATTCTCTCTCCAGTACAGGTCAGCATCTTACAGAGGAGAATGCTAGCATATTTTAAGCACAACATTTATAAATAATATAATTAAGAGTAGAACATTCAAGGTGTGCTTCCTGAAATTAAGCACAGAAGCAAAGAATTCTTTAAAATTGTTTAATTACATGTTTCAGATAAGCATAATAGATAATACAGTAGATTTCCCACCACTGAATTATTTACACCCTTTTTTCTTTAAGCCTGAACCATCTGTTAGAAGAGTTTATGTCACCATCATCACACTGTCACTGCAGCAATCACTGTTCTTGCATAAGGAGGATGCTGAGATAGGGCTATTGCAGGAAACATTGTTCCATCAAGGTATGATTTGCTGGGTCGGTGTTTTATTTTTAAGATCCATCTACTAATAGTTCAAGATACTTTATGGAAGAATTCTGGCTTCCAAGATGGCCTGAAGAATGCATTAAAAATCAAGCAGTGAGTTGAGTTCTAAAAAGATGTAAATCAATACAAATGACACTTTATGTTGTAAAACTGGAATTCTCTTTCCTGCTGGTTCAGTTATCCTGGAACTGTGTGTGTTAGGACAGTTTTACACCAATTTTGTTCTGCTCTTTCTTCATTAGCCTTTGTGCCTCCTTCTCCATTTTCTTCCTTTGTTGTTCCGCTGCTCTTTTTTCCCTTTCTGCTATCTTCTGCTGCCTGCAATTTGAAAGAACATCAGTATAATGCAAGAACACAAGAATAGTGCAAGATCCATGTGACATCTCTTTTGAACTGGCTGGAGCTAGACAATGTTTACTTGTTTTCAATAAACACAACATTTCTTACTTCATGAAAATACAGACTCTTAACTGTAAGCTTTAAAGCATATTCAATTTTCAAGACCCTTTAGCGATGATGCTTTGAATTCTGTGTTATTCCTGTGCTCCTAATTAGGCAGTTATCCGTTAAACTGCCTTCTCTTCACATGCTGATTGTTTTAGTTGAAAAAGAGGGCAAATTCTTTGTTTTAAAGAAATAGCTGATGTCAAATTTTGCTTCTGTTAAAACAAACACAGAGTCCTGTGATTCTTAAAGACTAAAATGTATTTATTGCATGAGCTTTTGTGGGAGAAAATAAAGCTCATGCAATAAATACACTTGCTAGTCTTTAAGTGCCACAGAACTCCTTGCTTGTTTTACTCAACTAGATTAACATGGCTGCCCTTCTGGAACTTTGCTTCTGTCAAATCTCTTACCGTGCATTTTCCCCAGTGAAGACAAGTGCTATAGATCTTATCAGTTAGCATCTCCAGATCAGAGTCCAGTAAACTGCTGTACTTTTTTCTTGAGCTGTATGGCATTTTAAATCAATCACTCTGGCTAAGCAATTTTTAAAGAATCCTCTTTTCATTGCAGAAATTGTTTTATGGACTTGATCCAAAGAGCCTACTGAACTCGATGGAGGGAATTCCCATCCATTTCAAGGGCTTTGCATCAGACCCAGTACAAACATCTTATTAAACAAGTTGAAGAATTTAATGAGATAGGGAAAATGCAAGTGATACACCGATGTGCAAGTGGAAAACCCACAAGATGTATTTGGAATGAGTTGAGGGTGGGGTAAAATAGTGTACAGCAGTTCAGACTTTTGCTAAAGTATCAGTCATGATTTGTTTTGGTTTTTTTGTGGCTACTTACTCATTTTTTATGTTTGGCTTTGAACTATGCTTTTAAAGACTTTGTAAACATAGCTAGTGAAACATCAGATCTCATGCAGTGATGTTTCTTCTACATTTTTTTTTTTTTTTTGCACTTACCAGTCCTCCAAACATACAGAATCCATAGGCCACATCTACACTGACGGTGGTAAAATCGCGACTGTCAGATCAATCTTAACTGACATCTAAGTCAATCAGGAAAGACATTACTGTATATACTCGTGTATGCCTGAAAATTGCCTTTAAGACAGGCACTTGGCTTCTACATGGGTCAAACAGCAGCTCCAGTGCAGGAGTTTTAAGTCTCCAGCCCCCGAGCATGCACCGTGCATGCTCAGGGTTGGAGCCCCAGTCTATGACTAGAGAGGCCATGCTGGAGTCAGCCCGGACCAGGGTTAAAGTAAGGAGTGGGACCCCAGTGTCTGGAGCAGGCAGGTAAGGGGCCCTGGGTGGAGGGAAGGCTGGGAAAAGCAGCGGCAGGGCCCAGGAGTTAGGGAGGGTATCAGGAACTCCAGGGGAAGCCAGCGGCACAGAGTGGGGGAGCTAGGGGCCTGAGGACAGAGGTGGACCTCAGCTTATACGTGGGTCACCCTTTTTTTGTCTATTTTAGGGGCTCAGACCTGGAGGGGTCAGCTTATGTGCAGATCAGCGTATACGCAAGTCTATACAGTAAGTCGATCCAGAAGTTGACTCAGTCAAATTAGCAACCTGTCAAGTGGTGTGGCACAGTGAACACCATGCTAAAGGGCAGTTAGAAAGTCAAGTGGAGGTTGTCTGCCACCAAAATTATCCTGGTAGTGTAAACCAGACTGTAGTCACAAGTGGAATTAATCAGAGTAAATATGGTTATACAAACAAGCTCCTTAAAAAAAAAAAAAAAAAAAAAGTTTAGTCTAGAGTCAGAACACTCAAAAAAATGGACCTGAGGTCTCTGGAGTGAAGTGTTTACTTGCTTTTAGTCCCTCTTTCTCTTCTGTATCTCAATGAGAGCTTCATTTGCATGCCCATTCTCTCAATATAGTTGCTGAAAAAGATTTTTCTTTCAACATCCTCCCTGAGAGAGGCATCCCGGCACTCCTTCCTCTCTTCCCACACCCCTCTGTCAGTCTAGTTCAGCCTATTCTAGTGTCTATCCCTGAAGCAGCATCTTCTTGCTATTACTCTAAGAGCCCAGCCCATGGCTGTATGGAGAGTTTATTCAAAGGGTCATTGGCACTCTGACTGCACAAGCACACAAAAGTAATGTAAGTTTCTTAAGAAACAAGGTAACCTTTGTTCATTTTATTTTCTACTCTAGTTAAATGCTCCCAGGAAAGGGAGATGAGTAGCAAAATCACGACTGAATCCATACTCTGCAGAGTTAGGGATTGAACCCATATTTTATACTGATAAGCAGTAACAGATAATGAGGTAAGGAGGATCCTGGATTCAACATAATTCCGTGCTTTTGCTCATGAACATGGCCATGGAATATGCTATGCAACTATGTAGACAATAAATCTGCCAGCACTCTTGCAAGTTTCCTGAAGGCTACTAATTAAAGTATGAATATTTTGATGAACTGGAAGATAGGGGAATATAAAAAATGAGATTTGGTAACAGGGCAGAGTGGTTCATGTTGGAAAGAATAGTTAGAATGGAGCAATAAAGTCACCTCTCAATCCTATTAAATAGATGGAGATCTTTAAGTGTCTCACATAATGCATTCTCTCCAGTCTTCAAATAATTCTTTGTCTCTCTGTTGTGCATCCTCCCCAATTTTTCAGTATCTTTTTCAAAACTGACACTAGACCTACATGCAATATTCCATCCCCATTCTCACCATGTCTTACAGAGAGGTAAAATCACTTCCTTACTCACACTTTTTATATATCAAGGAGCACATTACTTCTTTTGGGCACAGCATCATACTGGGACCTTGTACTGACTTGCTTGTCTGCTATCACCCCTAAATCCTTTTCAGAGTAGTTACTTTCCATGAGGCAGCTCCTATACTGTAAGTACGGTTTGCATTCCTTCTGCCTAGATGTAGGACTATCACATAGAAACATGAAAGGCAGCTATTCTGGTCTACATGGGCCAGGTCAGTAATAAACAGAGCTGCATACATGCATCGTAGAGGACAGAACAAAAATAATCTGCATTAGTGTAAAAGATGGCTATAAGGAAGGCAGGAATCTATTACGTCTATTAGCCACTGAGACACAATAATGGGTTTATGTGGAGGAAGGATTACTAACAACTTCTGGGTAAACTAATTTAGATATCATCTGAACAATATGATGTGCTGTCAAGAGAATCCATGGAACTAGTCATCATCCAACTTGAATTCTAAATACCAAAAGATTGCCAACAGCCTGCATCAAGGAGGTATGCCTTACGACCTGCTGATTTCCCCCTCCTCATATCCTGAATAGCAGACATGCTGCTCTGGGTTTCACAGCAGCAGCCTATTACTAACTCACCAGAAGAAAATTCTGATTCAGTGATGTGGGTGGGTGGAAGAGGGAAAAAGTATAGCTGCCTGTGAAGATATCACTTATGCAAATAGTTCATGCATGTAAATATAGTGGTATTTCATCAAAATTTCACATGGCACTAAATATTTAGCACTAACAAGAGTTAGTAACAGCACTCAGTCTTAGTAACCACCCCAACAATTCATATGCTTGCTCTTTGAATAGCAAACTACGCAGAGAATTCTAGCCTGCATTGAGTCCTAAGTCATTTACTGCACCCTCTGCTGGCTGATAAAGTGATTTTTGCTTTATACATACTAGGCTTGCAATTTTCAAAGGCGCAGCCATGTTAGTCTATTTCAGCAAAATAAACAAGTAGTCCTAAGGCACTTTTTAAGACTAATGAATTTATTTATTGCCTGAGCTTTCCTGGGAGAAAATCCCACTTGTCAAATGCTTGAAGATGGGAAATTCCCCATCCTTAAGTGGTTGATGAAGTGGAATTTTTCCCACAAAAGCTCATGCAATAAATAAATTTGTTAGTCTTAAAAAGTGCCATGGGACTCCTTGTCTGTTATACTTGCAATAACATCCATAACTGATTAAAAAGAGCTCTCACAAAGATGCATGTATCAATGGTGAATTACAGCCAAAGTTCCATCTCCCAGGACAGTTAAGTTCCAAAGGAGTAGCGGGCTTCTCTCCCACGAAAGCTCCTGCGAAACTAATGATTTTCACAGCAGCTCCTAGGACAGTGACAGCAAATGCCCTCCCCCAGAATTAAGGGGCTATAGCTGGCTGAAACCAGTTGCAGCTCCCTCCACTCTAGAGCGCCTAGTATTAGCTGAGCACAGTGAATGACAATGCATTTGTTACATGTAAACTGATGTGCCGCTGCCCAGTTAAAACAGCCTGGCAAAAAAAAAAAAAAGTGTCAACAGCTGTAGCAGCAGGAGAGCAGAGTTCTCCCCCCACCCCCGAGAACACAACGTCGGTGCACTGGGAAGTTTCCCCAGTTAAAAAATATATACAGCTAGTCCTCACTTAGTGACCTACTCGTTTAGTGACCCCTCAGAGTTATGACCGGCTCTCTGATGAGTTGGTATTATGGCAATGTACGAGAACTCGCATCAACTCTCTCAGATTACCTATATTTACAGTACATTATGCAAACTAAGTTCAGTACATTAGAGCTTAAAACATTTAATATATATTATAAATGATGCAAAGGTGACATTAAAACTATCTACCGATGGTTGAAAAACCCACTACCAGTAAAGTACATTATGCCTGAAATACCGGTAAGGGCTGCTCCTTGTTTAGTGACCAATTCGTTTATCAACCAGGTTTCAGGAACGGAACCCGGTCACTAAGTGAGGACTACCTGTATATCGGGAAGCAAGGTACCAACAGCAATGTTAATGCAGCCATGCTACACATGCATACAATATTCTCCTCAATCTTTTCCAGTTAAACTAGGCAGCTTAGTATTCTTGCTTTTGGTATAAAATCCAGGAAGATAAATGGAAAGAGACAGAAAGGTGATCCAAGTTAAAACTGCCAATAGAAACCTCTACATTGCTGACTATGTTACAAATTGTGCAGCCACAGTCAAGTATTTAAGCTGAATATTTACATTTATTTCTACTCAACTGCACAACATTTAAATCGCCAGACTAGGGAATCACTAAAAATCATTTCATCATAATTCAATATGGACAAAATGGAATTTCCGAAAGCTGAAACTGGTATTGTTCAATAATAACGTGCTTAACCTATTCACACATTTGTTCAATGAACAAATAAAAAAGAAAAATTGCTCCAGAAACAGATATTCTGTAGTGATGAGCCACATATAGGAATCTGAACAGAACAGCCTTTGAGCCTGGTGGTGCATGGACAGACTTCATCATTAGATTGCAAAAGGCTATCAATATCCTAAAATTATGTAATATTGCACTATTTGCCTTGACATTCCCAAACTGTGACACTGTGTCCCCACTTCTGACTTTAACAATAAGTGTACACAAATAATAAAATATTCATACTGACACTGTATCACTGCAATAAACTAGTGATGTATTCAGAAAATCCTATTTGTTAGTTTAACTAAGCTTATAAAGAAAGCGTTGAGTCTGTGGATTCACTAACTCAATTTACTTAATATTTCTCCTGAATTTTCAACTAAAAATGACTCCTTTGATTCCTTACATACTGTCCTAAACTTTGTACAGCACTTCCCAACTTTGAATTTAACAGCACACTGCTAAGTATGGTATTGCATAAGTGCTTCAGCTACCAGCAAACTGAAAGATGCTACTGGTGGGTTCTTTATTGGGATTTTATTACTTGTATATTCTAGTGACAATTTTTTTCCACTTATGTACATGCAAGTAAATTTTGTTGTAATATAGCAATGTGCCGAGTACACGTCAGCTTTATTACTACTAAGATGTAAAGCAATTAAAACTGCTCTTTGCTACATAAAATCCCATTATTTTTATTATATTATCAAGTATTTAGCATTCTAAATTCTTGGAATATATAAACAGGGTCTTAACTGAAGGAGAGTGTAGGTTATACATTTGTATATACTGGGGTTCAGGAGGGGTGTGGGAAAGTCCAATCATATGAAGTATGACTTCTAAATACTAAAATTGGCTAAAATATGATCTTGCTAAAAATTATTCTTGAGGCTGGTCAGATACAGAATTGTTTAAATTACCTAAGAACTTCTTCTGCCTGCCAAGCAGCATCTTCCCCTTCTTCCCAGGCATTAGTATTTTCCTGCCAAGTATCCAAGTCTCCCAATTCAGGCTGAAAACAGAAGACAGAGAATATAACAAACATATACAAACCATCTCCCCACCTCATTTTCAGATAAAACTGCTGACATTCAGAAAGCAAGGTAATTTAGTGTTTAGGGTTTTATATATCAGCTTTATGACAACCTGGTAGCACCAGACAGGTTTGCGGCAAGTTTCCCAAGCCACACTGAAGGAATCAGAAACAACCATCTGTTGATCTCAACGTAATGAAGACAAATACCAAAGCAGCTAGCCTGCTTTCTTTAGAACCAGGTAATAAAACAAGTGCCCAGCTTCTAGATCAGAGGTTAACAACCTGGAGTGCTTGCACCTCTGAGGGGTGTGGGAGTAACGTGTAATTTAAACACAGAACGCCCACGAAACATACATCAAACGTGATGTCATCATGACAGATGAATTTGTTTTTGGTGTGGGTGTGGAGTTACCATGTACCACTGTAGGGGGAGCGGGGCCTCTAAACGGTTAAGAACCCTTGTTCTAGATTCTAGCAAATCCACTGCTACTCATCTACATGTAGTGTCAGTTGATTTCCTTTGGTAAGTTTCCCCTACTTCCCAATTTACTGCATCAAATCATAGACATCTTAGGTATTCATATGGACTCAAAAATAATGTGGAATCACACCATTTCACAACTGTGTCAGAAGCAGCCCCTTGTATGGATGCAGCTATACTGGCAAAAGTGTGCTTTTACCAGTTTAGTCTGTTTTCCTCCTTGAGAGTGGTTTTACTGCACCTCACAAAATATATTTTGTGGATATGCTGTGTTCACACAGTGATCTGCCAGTATTATATGGTACAGTGGTATTCGTGCACTGGTAAAAAAAACTGTTAGTGTAGATGTGGCCTAACTGACTTGTTGAAGGTCACACAGAAAGCCTGTAGCAGCATGCAATTGAATGTCAGGTTCAAGAATTCCAAGTTAGTGCTCTTCTCTCAGACCCTTTTTTCCTTACTTATCACTGATCCCATCTTTCCCCATTCCTCCATAAGTTCTGACACAGTTTCTATGATTTTCCAATTGTTCCTCAATGGACATAACAAGATCCTTGGTGCTTTCACCACTTCTCTTTTGTCTTTTCAAGTTAACCAGTTTTGTGTTAAAACTGCTTTCATGTGTGTGATGAAGCAGGATGTTACCCAAAAAAGCTCATGCAATAAACAAACGTGGTAGTCTTTAAAAGTGCCACAGGACTCCTTGTTTGTTTGCTGCACTAGACTAACACAGCTACCCTTCTGGAAATTTTCACATATCAGAACTCAATGTTTCCCCCATTAGAAAACCCGACCATATACATGCTGTCTGTCTGCAAGTACTTCTACAATTCAGTGTTCTCCAAAAGCATACAGCTGTCTGGTTTAGAAGATATGGTAATACTCGGGCTACATCTCAGAATAATTTCTAGCTGGTTGATTTGTATTTCCTTGTCATCAGCTCTTTTCAAGAACCAGACAGATATCAGTTAGTGACAGTAATTCAACTAATTCTCCAACTCAAATTCAGCATCACTTGCTTGACTAGCTCTTACACTTTATCAACAATTCCAGTACTTAAAAGTAATTTCCTATTCACCCTCTCCTGTTCTTAAAGCTGATCTTCCTCTTTACTGAGGCGTAGACATTTATAGGGAACAGGGGAATCAAAATACAGAGTTTACTTACAGACTGGTGAATAAAAGGAATATCCTGTGTTGCTGTTAATCTACTAGAAAATCCTGCATTTCCATCTGGGATCCCAAAATTTAAAGGTTCTCTTTTTTTAATAATGATCTGAAAGACAATATTGAAAAAGGGGAGCAGGAAAGAAGGGGGTAGGGGAGGTCAGAATTTGCACCACCATTAAGAACTAACGGTAAGAGTGACACTTTCTTTAGCACTGTGATATATTACATTCTTTGACGAAAAGCAAGATTAGCCCATAACTTCCTACTTCTTCTTTCTTCAGGATCACACTACAAAGCAGAATAAAACTCAGAAAGATGGGCACAATGCAAACAGATATCTAAATCACCAAAACTCATTAGTTAAAGCATCTGAAGTAGATACCAGAAATATGGCTGCTGAACTTTTTCCTGAAAGTTCCCGACCCCACTTCTCGTTTCCTGAATCAGTTTTTGTTGACATACAAATCATTTCAGATTTCCTAAATTGATCTAGTAAGTGTCTCTGAATACATAAAACCTACTTTCTGTGTTTTCCTTATAGTTGGTGTCATGTCCTTAAAATAATCAGGCTCCAGTTGCTCCGAAGCATTTTGTTGTGTGGCCGCATTGCCATTACCACCTTCAATCTTCACACTGGTTGGTGCTTCTTCATCCCATGAAGTCCAATCTTCTACTTCAGGCTGAATAAAATTGAACAACATGACTTCACTATACAATTTATAAGAGGAAAATTATAAGTTATCTCCATTTTACCTGTTCAAAGGGTGAGTAAAATTACTGTTTATTCCACATCACCCAGCCCTTTAGAGGCATTACCTGTTTAGGAACAGATGAATAATCCACTGTAGTTGGCAAAGTTATTTGGTCTCCACTTAACTTTCGTCCTCTTCCAGACCTGAAACAGAAATGCAGGATTCCTCCAAGCTCTGAGAACATGAGCACTAAGTTAAAAAACAAAAAACCAACCAAACAAAAAACAACCAAAAAGAAACTGCTGAAGGCTGAATGAGCTACTGGAGAGAGGAACTGATAAAAATCATGGCTAAGCAATATCTAACAAATAATTCTAAGAGTGTGTCCAACAGAATGCTGGTAATAAAATTTAAAAGGGATTCACTAAACTTAAAGTTAATATAGAAAAAAAAACTATTTCAGTTTATAATAAATTTAAGGTGATGTTAGTACAGTAATAAAGTTTTAGAAGTCCAGTTTACTTTCCACTATTTCTTTACTTGGTTTATACATTTTGCATTTCTGGCAGCTTGGACAATGGAATTTAGTCAATTCCACTTTCAAATTCTAAGTGCTTTTAATGTTTGGGTTTCAAACACTGCAGGCTACATCTGTTCAAGGACAACTTTTCCCTCGGAATGTTTTTTTTTTTTTAAATTCCTTTTCCATTTCTGTAGCCTCTAGGCTTCTCAAAAAATATTTAAATTTTACAAATTAATATTTTGAACTAGCAGTTTCCCAGTAATGTGCCATTTTATAAACTAGAAAATACTACTATTGAGAGGGTAGGATAAAATTATACATGATTCACAGCTACTGTTCAACATGTACCACTGTCTTGAAGGTTGCACCTTTACCCATCGTATCAGAAAACGTCCTTAAAAGATAGAGCAAGAAACTGTCATCATCTGGAGTTCAACCTAGACCAGTGAGAGGCTGTGTCACTGCCTACCTCGTAACCAGGGATGCCTTACATGATCTGCTCCCATGGCTCGCTGCCCAAGTAGTGCAGCCAGCAGACAAGCATGCAGTTCCTTGACTTTGTGTGTTGTGCAGCCTTAGATCTGCACATTGACCCAGCAACCTGCCTATGAAACAGAAGCCGCACCCTAGTTCCCACCAGCCTTGCTTATTATTTGCAGGGTGACCCCAACTCTCCCCCAGTTCTGACTTTCCCTATAACCAATTGGTCCTGAAGTGTCCGGCCCTCTCCTGGAACACTCAAAATTAATGAAGTTTGTTGCACCTTTAAAGCAGAGCTAGACGAACTCCAGGTACCAGGTTGCCTTCGTGACCAGAATTTGTAGTCTGGCCCCTACCTATGCTGGGGAAATGCAGTAGAGGAGCACTCTCTGGGTGTCAAAATAATAATATTGCAAGCACCTTTACTACATGAATTTGGTGGCATTTTGGTGGTGGAGCAGTTAGGCGTCTTCCTTTGAAGCTGGGTGCCTAGATGCCCACTAATTTTGACAGTCCCTGCTCCAAAGAGACAAATGCACCACTTATCACTTTAGCTGGCATAAACAATCATTTCCATTTAAACACAGCACCGGACTGCTTTAGATTAAAAGTAAAAACAAGTTTATTTAATCAAGAGAGATTTTATATGAGTTCAGTGCAAGGAATAAAGTCAAAAGTAGTTACAAACAAATAATAATAATAAAAAAAGACATACTTTCTAATGGCTAAGATCTAACTTAACAAGCTACAGTCTTTGTTCAAAAGAAGATTTCTTACCAATCTTTCTTCTTTCCAGCCAGGGCTGACTTTCACTCAGTCAGGACCTTCCACAAAAGTACAAGGTGGTGGTTTCCCTTGTCTTCCTAGGTGAAAGATGCCAAAATGGCTGTCTGTCTCTGCTTATACCCCTGTTTCAAGAGGCATGATGACCTCATCTTGTTCTTCTCATCCTGTAGACTTTCTACCCCACTCCTGATTTCTCTTTAAATGGGGTGTTCATTGTTTTGTCTCCACCATGCTTGATTTATATTCAAGATGCAGACAGCTGCCTTCCCTCCTTTCTGGGGGAAAACCCATTTCACTCCCTTTGGTCACAGACTTCAAAGCAGTGGTCCCCACCCAGTAGATCACAATCTACTTCCGAACGGCACTTGCCGTTGAAACCTATGAGCATTAAGTCATCTGCTGGTGCAGGCTGGAGAACACAGCTTTAAAACATAAAATCATAAGCATCCATGATTCCTCATATAGTGTTAAATACATACATACATTTCACAATGATCTTTGTCACCAGCTCATGCATGGTATCCTACATGATCCATTTTAGATATAGATTAGACACATTTTAGATAAACATAACCACATTAGAGAGTTGGGGTGTACTGTGCTGGTCAAGTCAGCTGAAACACACTGCTACACACCAAGTAGTCCCTGCCATGTAGGATAGGGGCGCTCTCAGGGTCACACTTCCTCCCTTGCAAAAGTGCAGGAGGGTTACCTACAGGCTGACCCAGAGGCAACAAGTCAGAACCACTTTCCCTGGACAGTGCACCTACCATCATATTTTCTCTCCCTGTTGTATAGGAAAAATATATATTTGTTTCCTTTGTCTGGTCACATGCTCCACAGCACACCACCACCACCACCACAGTATTCATAATTTCACATACAGTGCCACTACAAACATTTCACAGTCATATTAATAACCTATGCTATTAAATTTCAGATATGATAAAACTAAAGCATGAGGCATAATGAGCACACCAGGCCTGAATTCAGAGTTGCTGACAAAGTAGTGAGCCATCAATTGGCCTCTGACTCACAAGAGCTAGGGGCCTTACGAGAACCTAGCAGGACACTAATATTTCAAATGCATGCCTTGCGTAACTTTCTAAGAACACCATATATCAAGTTACAACAAATGTACTGTGGCTGACACAATAAGCAAAAATTTTATGTATTTATTTAAATAAATGACAACTTGTCAGAGGTGTATGAACTTCACGCCTTCCAGCAGCACAATCCTCCACAGTACAATCAACCTCTAACCAATAGATCTTGTCTACACTAGGAAAATTAAGACCTGTATATTATCACAGTTGTAGTTCTATCAGTGGCAGCTGTAGTTTAGACAGGAGTTCCAGTTTTTCTAACACAGTTGTCACCTAACTTTCTAGATAGCGATTTAGTGCACAGCAAGCTGGGCTGTAAAACTCGAGCACATCAGCTGACCATGTGGACCCTCCTGCCATATACTGACTGCTGTAAGAAACTTCTAGTATGGCAGCATTATACACATGGACCCTTCGTGCACAGCAGATTGGTGTGCTGTCACTTCATATCTCAATTTACCATGACTAAACTGAAATATAAACAAGCCCTCTGTTTAAAAAAATGTTCATCATATTTACAGTACAGCCTCCACTGTTGCACACTAGTGATGAATTATAGGTCTGAATTTTCCTCATATTTATAGTACAACACGGGATGGCAGGAGTATACCTCTAACCTATAGAGCCTGAAAAGCTTCAGGCCACTGCCCCTTCAGAAATCCTTTCCTAGTACTGGATGGATAAATAGCTAAGAAAAGACCAAAGAACTCAAGAAGTACTCCTCCAATGAATCCACATAGAAAGACTCTGACTGTAATACATGCCAGACAACCTGGACACAGTCTAAGAATCCACCCTTTGGAAGGATGGCCTCAAACTGATTTACTTTCCACAGCCAGTACAGAGGGCATATAAGGGGACAGTCAAACAAACAACTAAAAGGCTTACAGCCATGGAAGCCATCAGTTGCTAGACTGAGTGCTACATGCTTGTTTCTATCCTTTATGTACAGGGTGTATAGAGGCATTTTTTTTTTTTTAAAGCCCTGTGCTACTAGTTCCTACTGTTATGTTTTCAAAGGGACACTGCCTGTTTGAAGAATTGCATTTAATCTGAAAGCATATACATCATTGGTACACATGCTCCTACCTCTGTAAAACTAGAAAACATATTCTAAATTTTTTCTCCAAATTGATTATTTTGGGCATGTGACAATTCCACATGTAGAAAGTTCCACTATTTTGTTGATGGTCATCTGTATTACTGATGCCCTGATCCTGAAAGAGTTCACACATGTACCTTTCCCTAGTCAGTGCAGGAGAGCATTTAGGCAGCAGCAGACTTGAAACTGAAGAGGCAACGGTGGATGTGTGAACAGCAAGAGAGGGAAGGGATGTCAGAATTGGCCCAAATATGATTAACACTGTCTCTTGGATCTGCCCAAAAAACTCTGGTGCACATATCAAGAAAGTAGTAAGATCCCTTAAAATTTCTTTTAAGCACTTTACTGGAAAACCCCTCTGCGAGAAAAGTCAATTAGTTTAAGTTAGTTCAGTTTAAATAAATTGGTCATATTCTTCTAAATATAAACATTAACATAGCAAAGAAGTTTTGAGCTTTCAGACTTCAGAGTTAAGATCAAAGAGCAACCCCATGAGACATAAAAGCTCCCACATATTTTCCTCTCCAGTTTCACAAGATTTTTTTAATTTCTGAAAATAAGTCTTCAAATTTGAAAGAAAAATTTGAAGTCTTGCCCAGAGCTTCCCTGTTTAGCAGGCACCAAACATCACCTCACTGTAATTTAAATACCCTTCTAGATATACTTGTAAGTGATAAAAGTGCACCCCCATTTTCCTACTTTCGTGCACTGGATTTCTACAAGGCCTGTAGGTTCAACACAAATTCTGAGGGTGTTTCCTATTGAAATGTCACTCCTGGGTTACAGTAGGGGTGGACAAAATTAGTTCATAGCTAGGTGCCAGCAATTTTACTTTTGGTCACCAGAGGGCACGCCTCCATTACATATCTGCAGTGGAGCTAGGCAATACTCTACTAAAACTAGTCGCCACGACAAATTTATGTTTCTGGTTGTAAAGGCATGGATTATAACATTCACTCCTGCTGAGAAGGCAGGACAGAACAAAGGAAGAAAACATTTAAAATGTGCTTCCACCTACACCTGATTTCAAGAGCTGAATGAACTGAGAAAAATCAGACGACTTGACTTATCAGTATTCCAACTCCCATCTGTTAGTGCTTCTTCAACCATTAGGAGTTTAAAGCTGCAGAGAGTTTCTTCAAATGCTTTGGCCATGTCTATGGTCATTACTTCTATGGGGTAATATTTCAGATGAGTGGTAAGTGGTCAGTCTTGTATTATATATCAGGTAGTGAACAGGTAAACCAGAGGCCAAGTCCAGACCATGGATGCTTTTTATTTATTAATGTTAGATTTTATTTTTTATTATTTTCCCTGGAGTCTGGATCTTGACAAAAAATAATTGATTACCCCAGCTGTATATAATTAAGCTTGGTTTATGGAATACTTATAAAAATCCCACAAAATACACTTACTCTCAGCAATACTATGTTAGGCCCTAATACTGTAATGACAACTGAATGAGAAGGACTCCTGTCCCTATGCAGAGCCCCAGCAACTTCAAAAGGATTTTGCACAGATACAGGGCATGGTTTCTCTTTGCAAAATCAGGGCCCTAAATTTTAAAATGTTTTTACTGGAACCGATACATGCAGCTGTTCCCCACCATTTGCAGCATTCACACAAATTCAGACTAGTGGCTGTAGAAGCCTTTACAGCTCATTGGAAAAAATAATTTAAAGCAATATTGAAGATCAATGCACAGGAACTGATAAAGAAAGCAATACGTGTTTTGCTCACAATAATGATAAAAAAACTAAAAAACAAACAAAAACCCAACAACTCAATAGAGTTTGCCTGTAGACAGACATCTACCAATTTCAATATTGCAATTACAAACACTTAAAAAAAAATCAAGCTTTTGAAAATTTGGAAACTTGAACAAAGGCTGGCACATGCTTGAGTACTTCCAGAATTTGCAATATGTAGGTGTTTTTATTAAAGAGTACTCACTTGGCAGTGTTCCACTTCTAGGTTTTTTTCAAGAAATAACTAATAAATTTAAATAACTAAATACCTATTTACATTTTTAAGTTGCTTGAAATGGCCAAAACGAGTCAGACCAAAGGTCTATCTAGCCTAGTATCCTGTCTTCTGACCATGGCCAATTCCAGATGCTTGAGAACAGGGGGACTGCTAACAGGGGAGTTTGTGAGGGAAGGAGTTGGTGAAGCCCTGAGAAGGAAGCGAAGGCAATCCCCTAGCTGAAGAAGCAAGGGAGAGAGCGAAGCTTGGGTGAGTGAATTACTAACTGTGTGTTTTTTGTCTTTCCCTACAGGTGATATCTGTTAGTTGTTAGCTACTGTGGGAATTGGGACTGTGGATGTGTGTGTGTGTGACTGGGGGCTGTTTGGATCATTGTTCCCTGTTCACCTTTGATCACCAGCTTCCATCAGCCTTCTGATCACTCCTTCCCTGTGTGTTTAACAAGGGGCAAGGGCTGACCTAGGCAGAGAAGGCCTTAAAAGCCAGTGGCTGAGCGACCAGAAGGAGCTTGTGAACAGGGGGACTGCTAACAGGGGAGTCTGTGAGGGAAAGATTTGGGGAGGCCATAACGGTGAAGAGGAGTCACACTGCTTGTGCCAGCACCCCTTCCGTCTCCTCCACCTGTGCCTGTAGCCAGACAGACATCCTAACCATGGATATCTTTACCCAGACCCAGTGTGGACTTGCAGGGACTGCGGCCTGCAGTTCCCTGTCTCTGATGATCAGGCTGGGGAGATGAATCAATGTGATAGGTGTCTTCTGGTGGAATCTCTCAGGAGGCAGGTGGGAGAGTTACAGGAGGAGGTGTCTAGGCTAAAGAGTATCCGCACCCTGGAGATGTTCTTCAATAGCATCCATGAGGAGACATGCAAAGAGGAGGACACTCTCCAGGTGCCGAAGACTACTGCCAAACCACTGGAGAAGGATGGGACGCCTATGGCGGAGGGAGCACACTGGCAGCTGGTTACCTCTGTCAGCAGACAATGCTCCACCCCTGCTCCCATCCCTCCCTCTGTTGTGGGGAAGAACTGTTATACGGCACTAGAGACGGTGGATGAGGTGGAACAGGAAATGCCATGCACCCCCAAGGCTGGGAGGATCACAGCCACCACAGCTAGGAGGAAACGTAGGGTTGTGGTGGTTGGGGACTCACTTCTGAGGAGGATGGAGACACCCATCTGTCGCCCTGACAAGGCCTCGTGGGAGGTATGCTGCCTGTCAGGTGCCCGCATCCGAGACATTACGGAGGGATTGTTGAGAATCATCCGCCCCTCTGACTACTACCCCATGCTTCTCATCCATGTGGGAACCAATGATACTGCGAGAGGTGATCCTCAGCAGATCAAAGGTGACTACAGGGCACTGGGAGCATGGGTGAAGGATTCGGAGCACAGGTGGTGTTCTCGATCCTTCCGGTCAAAGGTAGGGACCTGAGTAGAGACAGATGCATCCTAGAGGTGAACACCTAGCTGCAAAGACGGTGTCATCAGGAGGGCTTTGGCTTCCTTGACCATAGAGTGCTGTTCCAGAAGGAAGGTCTGCTAGGCAGAAATGGACTTCATCTGCTGAGGAAGGGGAAGAGCATATTCAGACGTCGACTGGCTGACCTAGTGAGGAGGGCTTTAAACCAGGTTTGAAGGGGGAAGGAAACCAAAGCCCACAGGTAAGTGACAATGTGGGAGACCTGGGGGAAGGGATGGAACTTGGGGGGAACAGGGACTGTAACACCCAGGATAAAAGAGAAGGTAGTTGGAACATTGGGGGGGGGGAATCAAATAATTATGTTAGATGTTCTAATGAAGCTTTAATACCTGAGGCAGGTGCGGGAGGACAATCCCAGGAGAAAATACAAGAAGGTAGATATAATAGAACAGAAAGTCAATTTGGGAAAGTAGGGAAATCAGCCTAGTATTTTAGGTGCCTGTACATGAATGCAAGGAGCCTGGGAAACAAGCAGGAAGAATTGGTAGTTCTGGCACATACAAGGAACTATGATATAATTGGAATAACAGAGACATGGTGGGATAGCTTGCATGTCTGGAGCTCTGCCATGGATGGGTATAAGTTGTTCAGGAAGGACAGGCAGGGATGAAAAGGTTGAGGAGTAGCATTATATGTAAAAGACCTCTATGACTGCTCAGAGCTCCATTATGGAAGTGGAACTGAGTCAGTTGAAAATCTGTGGGTTAAGCTTAGAGGAGAGAGCAACAAGGGGGATGTTGTGGTGGGTGTCGGCTATAGACCTCCAGACCAGGAGGAGGAGATGGATGAGGCATTCCATGGAAAACTGGCAGAAGTTTCTAGATCACAGGCCCTGGTTCTTGTGGGGGACTTCAGTTACCTTGACATCTGCTGGGAGGCTAATACAGCAGTGCACAGGCAATCCAGGAAGTTTCTGGAGAGTGTTGAGGACAACTTCCTGATACAAATGCTGGAGGAACCAACTAGGGGTCTTGCACCTCTTGACCTGCTGCTCACAAACAGAGAAGAATTGATTGGGGACATAGAAGTTAATGGCAACCTGGGCAGCAGTGACCATGAGATGACAGAGTTCAAGATGCTGCTTAATGGAAAAAAGTAAAGAAGCAAAATGCAGACCCTGGACTTCAGAAAAGCAGATTTTGGCTCCCTCAGGGAACTGACGGGCAGGATCCCTTGAGAGGCTGATCTGAAGGGGAAAGGTGTCCAAGAGAGCTGGTTGCATTTTAAAGAAACCCTGCTAAGGGAACAGGAAGATACCATTCCGATGAGCAGGAAGAACAGCAAATGTGGAAGGCACCCAGTGTGCTTTAACAGAGAACTCTGCAATGAGCTAAAAGCATAAAAAGGAAGCTTACAGGAAGTGGAAGCTTGGACAGATGACTAAAGAGGCATATAAAGATATTGCTTAGGACTGGAGGGATAAAATCAGAAAGGCCAAAGGACAATTGGAGTTGCGGCTAGCAAGGGATGTGAAGGATAACAAGAAGGGGTTCTACAACTATGTCAATAACAAGAAGAGGAGCAGGGCTGGTGTAGGTCCCTTACTGAATAGCACAAGTATCCTCATGATGAAGGATGAGGAGAAGGCTGAAGTGCTCAATGCTTTTTTTACTTCAGTTTTCACAGGGAGGGCCAGCTCCCAGCCCACTACACTGGGCATGGCAGATTGGAGAGAAGAGAGGCCCTTGGTGACAGAAGGTCAGGACAGGGACTACCTAAAGAAGCTGGATGTGCACAAGTCCATGGGGCCGGACGACCTGCATCCAAGGGTGCTGAGGGAGTTGGCCAATGAGGTAGTACTGTAGTACTGCTGGCCATTATCTTTGAAAACTCGTGGCGAATGGGGGAGGTTCTGGAGGACTGGAGAAAAGCAAATATAGTGCCTATCTTCAAGAAAGGCAAAATGAAAGATCCAGGGAATTACAGACCTGCCAGCCTCACCTCAATCCCTGGAAAAATCATGGAACAGATTCTCAAAGAATCCATCCTGAAACACTTGGAGGAAAAGAGTGATCAGGAACAGTCAGCATGGATTCACCAAGGGTAAATCGTGCCTGACCAACCTCATCGCCTTCTATGATGAGATAACTGGATTTGTGGATGCAGGAAGAGCTGCTGATGTGATATATCTCAACTTTAGCAAGGCTTTTGATATGGTTTCCCACAGCATTCTCGTCAGCAAGTTAAGGAAGCATGGGATGGATGTATGGACTGTAAGGTGGATAGAGAACTGGCTAGATCAACGATTTCAGCATGTAGGAATCAATGGCTTTGTGTCTAGTTGGCAACCAGTAATGAGTGGTGTGCCCCAGGGGTCGGTCCTAGGGCCAGTTCTGCTAAATATTTTCATTAATGATCTGGATGATGGGATTTATTGCACACTCAGTAGGTTTGCGGAGGACACCAAGCTGGGGGAAACGGTAGACATGCTGGAGGGCGGGGAAAAGATTCAGGAAGACCTTGACAAATTGGAGCAGTGGGACAATAGAAATCTCATGATGTTCAACAAGGACAAGTGCAAAGTCCTGTACTTAGGACGGAAAAAAACCCATGCACTGCTACAGGCGGGGGAGCGATCAGCTAAGTAGCAGCACCGTAGAAAAAGGACCTGGCGGTCCTGGTGGATGGGAAGCTGGATATGAGTCAACAGTGTGCTCTTGCTGCCAAAAAGGCCAATGGCATACTGGGCTGCATGAGAAGAAGCACTGCCAGCAGATCAAGGGATGTGATCATTCCCCTCTATTCGGCACTGGTGAGGCCGCATCTGGAATACTGTGTCCAGTTTTGGGCTCCCCACTACAAGAAGGATGTGGGCAAATTAGAAAGAGTCCAGTGGAGGGCAACAAAAATGATCAAAGGGCTGGAGCACAAGCCCTATGAGGAAAGACTGAAGGAACTAGGCTTATTTAGCCTGCAGAAGAGAAGACTGAGGGGGGATTTATTAGCAACCTTCAACTACTTGAAGGGATGCTCCAAGGAGGATGGAGCTCGGCTGTTCTCAGCAGTAACAGAGGACAGAACAAGGAGCAATAGTTTCAATTTGCAGCTTGGGAGGTCGAGACTGGATATTAGGAAAAACTTTGTTACTAGGAGGGTGGTAAAACATTGGAATGGGCTACCCAGGGAGGTGGTGGAATCTCCATCTTTGGAGATGTTTAAGGCCCAGCTGGATAAAACTCTAGCTGGAATAATTTAGTGGGAGTGGTCCTGCTTTTTTTGGCAGGGGGTTGGACTAGATGACCTCATGAGGTCCCGTCCAACCCTATGATTCTCTGAGAGGGAATGAACTCCACCCCTTGTCACCAATTCCCAGCTTCTGGAAAACAGGCATTGTCAAGCCTGCCCATCCTGGCTAAGCGACAATGATCGATCTTTGCTCCATGAACTTATCTAGTTCTTTCTTGAATCCTGTTATGGTCCTGGTTTTCACAATAGCCTTTAGCAAAGAGCTCCACTGTAGGCTGCGTAAAGAAATACTTCTATTCATTTAAAATCTGCTGTCTATTCACTTAATCTGGTGTCTCCCAGTTCTTTTATTATGAAGAATAACTTCATTATTTACTTTCTCCATACCACTCGTAATTTTATAGACCAGTGGTTCTTAACATTGAGGGTCGTGACACAGCTGGGAGGGTTCCCAGATGAGCATGACACATCAAGGTTCCCCCAACTTTTGGAGCTGGGTTCAAGCGGCCCCTGCCACTGAAAGAGAACTGCCTGCAAAGGCAGTTTCAGAGGCAGAGGCTAGCACTGTCCAAATGCTGCTGCCAAAAGCACTGGAGGCACATCAGGGGCAGCACACTATATGAGGGGTCTGTGGGCCCATGTCCCACCCTCCCACTCCCCTCCATCAGCAACAGGAGCAGCGCCCTGCAGGGCTGGGCAGAGTCCGTGGGCCCTCGTCCTCCTCTCTCCCTCATGTGGGGGTGATGAGGTGGTTGTGATACATTCTCTGCGGGTCCCTTCTTATGCCCAGGTCAGGGTTGGCAGATACCCTGGCTGTCTGTGAGCTGCGGGTACCGAGACTCCAACTCTCACATCTCCCTCCAGCCTCCCCACATCCCCCCTTCGCTCAGATTCTTCCCACCCCCTGCTCACATTTACCTTTACTCCAGCCTCCTTTCCCCATTCCCTAACGTCCCTGCCCTCTGAATCCCCCTAATTTCCCTGCATCTCCTCATTCACTCTCCAGCCATTCCCTGCACCCTTCCATCCTGTCCTGCCCCCTTCACCTCTTCTGGCCCCCATACCTCTGCCCCCCCCCATCTCCTGCCCCCTTGTAACTCTAGCTCCCTAGAGTCCAGTCAGGAGCAGGCTGATGTGCATCCCCCATCCTGTCAAGGAAGCAGCCAGGGCAGCTTGGAGAGTGGGGTGAGGGATGGGGGAAATCGCAGTCAGCTCAGCTGGTAGCAGCCTGGAGCCAATCCTCCTCTGCACCATGGGGACTGAGTCCAGAAGGCTGCGATACCTGGAGCAGGGGGGTGAGAAGGTCTCTCAGCAGAGGTGCTTTGATCAAAGTGCCTCTCCTGAAAGTGCCTGGGGCTGCTTTTTTGCTGCCAGCTCTTTAAAGGCTGCTGCTCCAGCAGCTTTTAAAGATCCAGCAGTTGCTGCAGGGGTGTTTTTCCTGCTGTTAGATACTTTTGTGTTGTGACACAGTGGTTGAGAACCACTGTTACAGCCTTCTGTCATATGTCTCCTTAGTCATCCAAGATAAAATAGCCTAGTCTTAATCACTCTCTCATCATATGTAAACTATTCCATACCCTTAACCATTTTGTTGACCTTTTCCAAATCTATATTTTGTTTTTTAAATAGGGTGACCAGGTCTACACATGGATTCAAGATGTGGATGTACAGTGTATTTATATAGAGGCAATCCGATATTTCTGTTTTATTATCAATCCCTTTCCTAATGAGTCCCAACTTTCTCTTAGCTTATTTGACTGTTGCTACACACTGACTGGATGTTTTCAGCAAATTGTCACTCAACATTGTGAGTAACATGTATTTGAGACCTCATCATTTTGCATGTAATTGGGATTACATTTTCCAACATGCATTACTTTGAACTTAACACTGAATTTCAGCAGCCATTTTATTGCCTAGTCACCCAGTCTGTAACTCATCACAGTCAGCTTTAAACTTCACTATCTTGAATAGTTTTGAATCATCTGGAAATTTTGCCACCTCATTGTCACCCCATTTTTCTAAATCATTTATTAATATGTTCAACAGTACTGATCCCAGTACATACTCCTGAGGGCAGTGCTGGAACTACAATTTTGGTGGCCCCAGTATGCTGTAGCAAACGGCACGGAACACGCACACCTCAATTGAGTGGTCAAACGGAGCGACTCGATACAGAACCGGGGGCAAAGCCCTGGCCGCCCCACCCCAGTTACGGCCCTGGCTGGGGGACAACATTATTCACCTCTCTCCATTCGGAAAATTGATCATTTATCTTTACCCTTTATTTCCTGTCTTTTAACCATTTACTGATCCAGGAGAGGATTCTTCCCTCTTATCCCATGACAACTTACTTTTGCTTTAGATACTGTCAACTTTCTTTCAATTTTACAAACACACACTTATTTCACTTTCAACTGCTGATTAGTCCAAATGACTTCAATACACAAGTGAAGCATGTTTATAGGATCAGTGCCCTGAAAAATCCAACTTTTCTCTGCAAGTGTTCCACCTATTATTGCTACAAGCAGCTTATTTCCTTATTATAAACAAAAAATTAGAAGATGTTATTTCTCTATGCTGACATGCATTTGAAAGTAATTTTTTGTTTAGTCCATTTCCCTGTCTCCCCCTGCATCATTGATTTCCCTCTTTATGTGACTTTCACACACAGCAACAACAGAAGGAAAAAACAAAACTACACAGCTTTTTTTTTTTAAATGACCAGATATTGAGTTGATGATGTCCCTAAAAGCTTTAGCCTAGCCATTTTCTTACTAGAACTTCCATGGAGCTACTTCTTTTGTTTGGGTTTTTCTTTTCCCTCTAACACTATTTTAAATTAACCTATGCATTTTTAATTGTGTGCCTTCACATACAAATTAAGAAATATATGAATCAAACTCCGTGGTAAAATAATGTGATCTATATACAGACGGTGAATTTATATGAGTTCATGCACAGCAGAAGTGAGCTGGGGAATTACACAAGTCTGCAACCACTTTGATTAGGGAGAAAACGGAAGTTTAAATCAGAAGGACAATACCTGCAGAATTCACAAACATTTCTAGGCAAGTATTTAACCACTGCTGGTGTTTTATCAACTCCACAGGAACCTCAGCCCTAGTGACTCTGGTCCTGCTACACAGCTAGCATGCCTAGAGAAAGACATCAGCAGCTGTAAAATATAGAATTTGTTAGGCTACCCCTGTGGAATGACGGAGCCAGAGAGACTTTTGGCTTCCTTCTCTCGCTCTGCTCCTGCACAGCTAAAGGTCTGCACGAAACCTAACAAGGAATCCAGCAGGTGTTCGTGAATACAGTGTGCCTGTAAAATGGCATTGGTTTATTTCTTTCAACAGGCTGATCTTTTTTTACATTCCTTGAAATCTGCAAACCTCTCTAAAACTTAGCCAAAACTCTAGACTCTGCTCCAAAGATGCAGGAAAATAACAATTGCTCTAGCTGGATTAGTATCCTGCTTCCAACAGTAACAAGCATCACATATCTCATAAGTAGGTGCAAGAAACCCTGAAACAGCACTCATACAGGCAGTTTCTTTACCTTTTGTGAGAAATTGAGTCATGTCTTGTGTGGCTAACAGCAATGCCTTTGTAGCGGCTGGTCTTGTGCTTTGTCCAGCTAGTGGGTCAGGGTGTCTCTAGCCCCCTTTGCTTTTGCCCCTTTTTGGGTGCTATTGCCAGCATCTCTCAAAGGGGGAGGAGACTGTTTGGGACCCAGGCCCGCCCTCTACTCCAAACCCTGCCCAGAGGCCTTAAGGAATGCAGCTATGTACTGCAAGTCAAAACTCAATCCTAACTCTTTCCCCTGGGCTGCTTTTCCCCCTCCTCTGCTCCTTTAGGGTTTCTCACCCAGTCTCCTCTTCTGCCTTTACCTCTGTCTGTCCCTCTCCAGACCTTCTTCAATGCCTCCTGCATAGGGTTACCAGCTGTCCAGCAAAAGGAGGAGGACATGTCCTCCCTTTTGCCCCAACGTCCTCTGTCGTTCAGGCCTTTATGAAAAAGTGTTTTTTGTCCAGCTTTTTGCCAGACGCCAGAGCAGCACTCTAAAAATAGAGGTGCAGCACTTGTGCACCGTGCCAAATGCTTTCCCCTGCTGGCTCAGTAAGTGCTGCAGTTGAGTGGGAGCAAGCCTGGCAGCTGGACAGCTCTCTCCTCCCCTCCTCTCCTTTCACAGCACCTAGGCTGGAGGTCCCTCCCTTGCCCAGGTGCGTGTGGCCCCTCTTCTTGCTGGGGCCAGTGCCATTTAGCCTCTGACCCCAGGCTGCAGGCAGGTCCCTTCCTGCCCCTGCTCCTAACACTGAGCTGTCTCCCTGGGCTGCTGTTGGCTAGCTGCCCTGGCTTCCTTGTTGCTATGTGATATGTACCCGTCTTGATCCCTGGGAGTTAATGTCATGTAGATACTTGGGGTTTAGGTACCTAAACTGCAGCCACCTGGGATTGCAGTGCAACCATGTCTTGGGCTATATGGCAAAAGAAGCAAGGAGTCCAGTGGCATTTAAAGACTAAAACACGAGCTTTCATGGAGAAAATTCATCAGATGCTTTGAAGATGGGGAAACTTACAGAATGAGATGCAAACAGAAGCTGGGGAGTGTAAGATATGGCATACTGTAACATGACACTCCTGACATTCCTGATTTTTATTATACAGAGGTCTAATATTTCTACTGCTGTTCTTTGATATCTTTCAATTCTACTGTCTTCCCAATATCAAGAGATGATCTCTCACCAGGGCATTTTAAGACAATCTGTACCCTTCTCACTTTTGTTGTGTGGGCAGTTGTGTGCTGTGACAATGCTATACATCTCTTTCCTCCCTCTCTTCAGCAACATTCGTTGTTTTATAGTCTGCTATTCGTGAAAGCTTGCCTGAAAAAATCCGTTAGTCTATAAGGTGCCACAGGGGACTGGCCCAGGTGCATGCGGCACATATCCCCTCTTCTTGCTAGGGCCTGTTAGGGTTACCAGATGTTAGCAAAAGGAGGACATGTCCTCCTTTTCTCCTTCACATCTTGGTCCAGCTGGCATTTTAAAAATACATGATTTTGTCTGACTTTTTACTTACAGGTCTTAAAATATGCCGGAACTCTCCAGAACAGCCTATTTTTAGGGGGAAGTGTTCCAGAGCCCCCTAAAAATAGAAGAATATTACATTAATACTACATTTTCTCAATGTGCCCTCCAAGGTCGTCTTCTTCATACCTCCCTGTCCTTCTTTCTATGCTTTGGTAGCTGGTAGCCCTACTCCTCTAACTAAGTTATGCAGCACAGCTCTGGTCTCCTGCTTCCTCTCCAGCTTGTGCAAACACTGTTTGGGGCAGTGAGGATTTTATTATGCACCTGGCTGGCTCCTGATTGCCCTCAGGTGCTTCCAATTTCCTGCAATAACCATGGTTAAGCACCAGGATACACAGCCTTCAAACCTCCTGACACCTCCCATTTTTTACTCTGTCCCTGTCAGCTGGCCTTAATATCTTATGCTTCTCACATAAAGTTCCAAAGGGGCAGCCATGTTAGTCTAGTAAAGCAAAAAAAGCAAGGAGTCTTGTGGCATTAAAGACTAACAGATTTATTTATCACATGAGCTTTCATGGGAGAAAAATCCCACTTCGGCAGACGCTTTGAAGAGGGGGATTACAGAATGGGATGAAAATAAATGCAGGGAAGTGTAAGACATGAGATCAGGTCATACTGCAACAGCAAATCAGAGTATCTGTGGGGATTCGAAATCCAACTAATATGCAAATTAGATTGTGTTAAAGCAGGACTTAATCGTGACTATGGACTCTTTTCACATTTTAAGAGGTAATTTGACTTAACCCTCCCCTCTGTGCTGTTTCCTAGAGTTTGAATCCCTGCAAATGCTCTGATTTGCTGTTGCAGTATGACCTGATCCCGTGTCTTACACTCCCCTGCATTTATTTTCATCCCATTCTGTAATCCCCCTCTTCAAAGCGTCTGCCAAAGTGGGATTCTCTCCCATGAAAGCTCATGCGATAAATAAATCTGTTAGTCTTTAATGCCACAAGACTCCTTGCTTTTTTTGTCACCAAGTTTTCTCTTTTGTTTTTCTTCTTTTTTTTTTTTTTAAATCTTGCTAAAATAATTCTGAATGTCCCTGTGAATTATACAGCTGTCCTGTCCTTTTTTGAATGCTGCTTAACTGTTGGGCTCAATGAAATAATGTAGGAATGAGTTCTAAATGCCAATCGTGTGTGTTGGGAAACTGTTTCCTCTTAATCACTTTTAAAATTTGCTCTTTATCAATTAAACTGAAGGCCCCCTCCTTGTATTAGGAAAAAAAGGTAAGCAGAAATGCCTGTTCTACCTTTCCTATGGCATTTGTTGTTTTATATACCTTTAACCTATCCACTCTTATTTATTCTCTCTAAAGCAGAAATACTCAGTCGTCCCCCCCCCCCCAACGTCCTTTGTGTGAAAGATTTTCCATACTTTGGCATTTTTGTCACCAATCTTTGACATCCCTTTCACTTTCCATTATATGTGTTTTAGCTACAGTGATATGAAATGAACACTCTTCTAGAGGGTGGCATGCATAGGGATTATTTTCTGCACTTTCCATTCCATTGCTGAGACATCCTAACAGTTTATGTGCTTTCTTGACTACAAATGCGTATTAATCAGAGGTTTTCACTGACCTACTCACAGTAAGAAAATCAGAAAACCTACATATCACGGGCATACCAGACTACACGACATTTCACAAAGAAGAAACATTTAGAAGTTTTAGATTGTTCTCCAAACATGTTCTGATTTTTAGGTTTATCCCTCAGATCTGTACAATTCATCTCCAAGTTTTAAAAAAGCCCTTAAAGCAGGCCATTTGAGGAGCTTCAGATAGCCTGACAAACAAAGATGGGAGGGGTCATAACTAGGTTTATAATGGAAAACTAGTGATAAACAATTGTGGACTTGAGATTATAGTTTTGAAAGAAAATGAGTGTTGCCAAGTGTATGCTTTGCTCTAAAGAGGTTTTCAGCCAAAGCGTGTGATTTTTCTTTCAGAAATTCAGAGTGGATTTTTCAGAGATTTTTAGGTATCAACTTTAAAAAATATTTTTTAAGCTAAAAAGAGCCATAGGAAACATTCAATACACTGCTGAATTATACACCATACTTCATACACAGAGTTGTAGAACATGATGCAAATACTTGCATTACAACACTACATAATTTTGAATATCAAATGAATATCAAGATGTAAGGTAGCACTATAGTTTAACTATCATTACCAAGGGTATGTTCTTCAATTAAAAATTATGCAGAGAGTAGAAGGGAGGAGAAAAGATTAGAAGTAACCTGCATCTATACAAAACAACAGACCGTTTAATACGTGAAACTATGTTATTTACCTGCATATTAGCCTCTTAATGAAGGACAGCACTGCTGCCAGGCAAGTACAAATTTTAAAGAGCCGGAACTGTGTGATGGCCATGGTGAGAACTCTGCCTGTTTAAAAAAAATGAAAATAAAAATACCCATAATATATCTTTATATAGCTTTTAGGCCTGATTAACTTCTCACTTACGCACAAGTAAACGGAAATACATCAGTGAAGGGAGGTTCAATGCACCATTTACACATTATTTCAGTACTATTTGTCATCCATCATGACGTTTCATTGACATCACAGTAGTCATATATAAATAATCCTTCAAATACATAATCAGAAAAAAAGGCAGGCCAGGTGTACTCAGGTAAATAAAAATGAATAAATAAATACCACCACACAAGAGATATAATTTGTCAGTTTTCTGCCATTTTAAAAATAACTGTAATAGAACTTTATATAACCAACCAACCAACTTCAAATACAGTTGTTATTGCTAGAGGTAGCCGCAATTCATACATGTCACTGGCTGAAGTTCATAAGAACTGTGTGAGCAATGGGAACTCTAACAACAGAGGTTGGCCCCTGGAGATCATGATGGCACTTAGAATTATTCTTTCTCGATGGTAAAGTCAATTGCTCAAACAGGTCCCTCACTTATATTACAGAGATGGATGTCCCTCTGGTAATTACCCCATTAAGATTTGTACCGTGGACAGAATACTGCTGTATCCAACTCACAAAATTGGGTTTCATATTGGCTAAAACAATTTAAACTCCTCTGTAACCATCACTTCTCATAAATGTTTTAGTATCTCCAAAACCGCTACATGGAGTATACCAAATAAATCCTGACCACTCTCTTTTCATAAGGTACAGAATTTGGTTTGGAATGAGCCACTATAATCCTAAGTATCGGAGTGTTCCACCTAACTCCTCAAAATATATTTTTGTGAAGAACAACTCAGACCATGCTACAAAAGCCATAAAGATGTTATGAAATAAAACACAAACACATACTACACTATTCACTTTGTTAGCATATTTACTCCTCAAAAAACAGTTTACACCTGGCCCACAATTAAGAATATCTGCCCTAAGTAACAGTACACCATTACCAACAGAGCTACCTCGGCATACAGTTTGTCAATATCTTTTGATCAAATCAATCCAATGTGTGTTAAAAAAACCATACATTACTGAACTGAAGGTAGGTGGGTAGATCTTTTAAAAATGAACAATATCCTCAATGCAAGGCTCCTGCATTTTACAGCACTCCTTACACAATTTTCCATCATTGTATGCTATCAACCTCTTCCAAACAACCACATTTGGGACTGAATGGTGGGTCTGCAACTGCATTTTATTAGAAAACAAGGAACTCAATTACAGCTCCATTTCTTCTTCTGTCCAAGTTTCACACTAATGGCCATTGATAATTGGGATCAGTGAACTTGCAAGTACTTGACAGAAGAACCACAATGAGAGGAAAACAATGTCAGACACCACCGCTGTCTTTTCCTCTATTTGCACGAGAATGGGCCTGCCAGGCAGACAGGAATCCTGACCCAGACCCTGCCTGCACGTCCTTGCCAAAGAAAGTCAGCAGGGGAAAGACATCTATATGAGAGGACTGCTCACAAGAATGGAGTCCCTCTTAATGCAGATAAGAGGCAGCTTGTCTGCATAGCACCCTGGCTTCACTGACACATACATCAATGTTCCCTGTAAGCTGCACTGGCGCGCTGTAGCACAGCCCGCCGCAGCGAAGGCTGCCAGCAGCGCACCGCCGGCAGCCAGAGTCCCTGGATAGAGCTCCTCTGGAGCTGGGAGTTTTCAAAACTCCTGCCCAGAGAAGCTCTAATGGAGCATGCCCAGAAAATCTGAGCATGCTCCGTAGAGCTTCTCTGGCCCAGGAGTCCTGAGGTAAGTTTGTGGGGGCTAAGGGGGGCCGCCGGGAGTGGAGGGGGGGCAAGCGGGAGCAGGGGCGACTGCTCCCAGGAGCAGGGGGCGAGCAGGCGTGGGAGTGTAATTCCGGGAGCAGGGGGCTAGCAGGAGCGGGGGGGGGGGGGGGGTGAGCGCAGCGAGCAACATGGAGTTGCTCAGCTGCCCCCTCCCGTTAGAGGGAACAGTGACTCCACGCACATGAAACCAGAAGGCTCTTCAATAGCTGTATCCATTTTTGTAGTAAAAAGACAAAGCTCTTCATCTCATAAATATCTTCCCATCAGTAAATTCTCTACTTGGTTGCTCCCTTGTCAGGTATCTTAGGGTTTGGATACTATCTTATCTGATGAGCATTGGTGGCATCTCCTTTCAGAAAATCACTGTATTTTAACAGGCTTTGTTCTGTGTGACAGTATGGGCATTTAACGGTCTGCCGTATTGCCATATGCTTTTGGGGTAAAATTTGCCTATATCATACTTACGTTTTCAGAAAACATGTTATGGGCAGTATCTAAATAGCCAGGAGTTAGCCTATATCCCGTGCTGCAAACCTTAATAGCCTTGATAACACCAATACAGCCATGTACAACTCCGATTTAATTCAGTGGGGGCTACACAGGGGTATAGGAGAGTAGATCTCGACTTCACGTCTAATGAAGTGGGATTTTCTCCCACAAAAGCTCACGTGATAAATAAATTTTTTAGTCTTTAAGTTCCACAGGACTCCTTGCATGTTCTAATGAGTTATTTCATGCTCTACAATCTATGCATGGAAGAAAAATCACATTAGACATTAGCAAAGGTCTATACTGGACAGAGAGAGACCAACTTATAGATAGTACACAAATTTCCATTTTTCTTCTTTTCTCCCACAAACACTCTTCACTTCAGCAATATATGTCCATTACCTTTTTAAAATATTTTCTTTCCAACTGTGTCTTGATGATGATTTTTCTTCAATAATATGATATACTGTTTCCTGCATAAAAGCCAAAGTCTTACTTAAAAAAAAAAAAAAAAAAATAAGAGGTTGTTTATTGTGGGTAGTGCTGAGCACCTGCAGCACATGCTGTCATCATTGTTACCTCTAAGGCACGCAGCAGCGCGGCCGCACGCTTAAAAAAATCCTGCCACGCAGTATTTTCCTGCCCCCGCGCATTGGGCAGTTCAGGGAGGCAGCGTGGCCAAGGGGAGACGCGCCGGAGTGCTGTGTCCGGGCATGAGCCTCAGCCCAGCCCCTCGGCCAGAGGAAGGGAGGGTCTGGGGGCTCGGGTCAGCCCTGCCACTCCTCCCTCCCCTCCCCTGAGCCTGTGGAGGCTCCGCCCCTTCCGCCCAGGGCCTGGCCTGGCCGTTCGTGTGGCCAGCCCCAGCCTGGGCTCCTCCTTGCCGGCCAGCACCGTGGCCTCCTGCTCCCCAACCAGCTCTTTGGCCAGTAAAGAGGGCTGGGGGGCTGGGTTGGTCAGGCAGCTGGCACAGAAAGCGTGGGGGCAAGGACGGTGTGTGGGGAGGGGGGAGAAGGGGTCAGGATGGTGGGCTGGGGAGGGCTTGGGGGGGCTGAAAGAGGTGGCATGAAGATGGGGAGCTGGGGGGTGGCGTTTAGGAGGGCTGGAATGGGGGCAGGGAGCTTAGGGAGTCAGAATTGGGGCAGCTCTTCAGCTTTCTAAACAACAGGTATGGCAAAGAGTAAGTGCCATTCATACCCTGAAGTTTGAAACTCCTCAAGTGGGAAACAGGGAGTGCATGGTGCCAAAATGTCCCTTCTGTAACTAGATAAAGCTGTGGAGGTGAAAAATCTAAAAGTCTGTTGTACATTTCCTGAAAGCTAGTGTGGATGTTACTTAAGTGGAGTAACTGAACAGTGAGAGTGTTTGAGCATGCTAACCCTGTGCTCTCAAAGAACCTGGAACATGTTTTCTCCAGAGTCCTGTAAATTACAACAATTCATTACAAAACAAGCAAGGAATCTTATGGTACTTAAAGATTAACAAATATATTGATTGCATGAGCTTTCATGGGAGAAGACCCCATTTCATCAGATGCTTTGAAGAACAATTCACAGAAATCTTAGAGATGTAACGGAGATATCAGATAAGTACTTGTTTTAAATATAGTAACAGCCAAAAGACTGGGAATCAAAGGAGCCATGAGATTATTCTCTTCACTATGCACCCTAATCTGTCCATCAGAAGAAACCATAATGCATTGAAGTGATGTGGTATTTTGGTAGAGATTTTCTCTTAAGTTGAAATGTAGTCCCAAAATGATGGGGCAGGTAAAGATACAAGGGACTGAAAATAGGCTTTTAAGAAATACTGTAGCCTTATCTTAAAGCAGCTAGAAGCCCATTGTTTTGATTTCAGCTGTGTTTAGCATCCTTCTTGTAGCAGCACTTTCCTGAAAAGAGATGCCTGGAATCTTTTTTTGATTTTTAAAATTTCAATAGAATTTACCTCTCTGGGACCATCAAGACATCTTAAATGCTGCCAATTTCCAAAGGGGTAGCCATTTTAGTCCATTCCAGGAAAACAAAACAAAACAAGGAGTCTCCCACGAAAGCTCATGCGAAAAATAAATCTTAGTCTTTAAGTGCCACACGACTCCTTGTGTATCTTAATTGTCAGTGATAATTAGCTGGCTTCCACGTGAACTGTAACTCTGCATGTAGAACACAGGAGATGAGGGGATTAGGCAGAATTGTGACACCTAGGATCCAGATTGAATATAACTTTCGTCTTGGGTTGTTTGAAAGCCATGGATTAGTTTCTTTTGATTGTATAGCAATTTGGGTAAATTTTAAATAAATTGGGTGATTTTAGTAATAAAAAACAACTTTAAATAGTTTATATTAATTTTTCATTGGTCTAGATTTTTCAATAATTTTTGTTGCACGAGTTTGCATGCAAATTTTATTCAGAAAAAGTTTTGCACATGGGTTGAAAATTTTGCACACAAGCTGACAAACCTTAGAAGGAACATTGATGGAGATGTTTGGGATGTGAGCTGACTGCAAATGAATACAGCAGCTCCAGAGGAGGAGGAAGTCTTACTCTGCAGAGAGAGGAATGGCTACTAGTAACCTTGGATCCCCTGTCCATTGCGATGGAGAACCAGCATGCTGTACCAGCTACAGGAGAGAAACATACCCTAATGGTTCAAGAGAGAGAAATGCTTGTCCAAGCAAACACAGGAACAGGGGAAAAGGGTACTGGTTGATGGGGACTTCCTTCTGAGGGGGTTGGAGGCACCCATATGCTGAACTGATGATGCTCTGCCTGCACATGCCTGGAGTCCACATTTGTGATGTTACTGAAAGGTTCCTGGGCTCATCTGTTCTTCTGACCACAACCCACCTTGCTTCTCTATGTAGGTACTAATGACCCTGTGCAGATCAGAAGTGACTACAGAGTTTTGGGAGCAAGGATGAAGAAGTTGGGGGCACAAGCTGAGTTCTTGTCTATTCTCCCAGTTGAGGGGACACTGCATCCTGGAGATAACAGCATGGCTGAGCAGACTTGATAGGTAAGGGCAGCATGGCTTGGCAATGGAAGTCAGATACAGAGGATATACAGAAATCTAAGATATAAAAAGGCAACTTTCTATACCATGCTTTTCCAACCTGTGGCCTGCAGACTGGACTCCAGCCCACCAAGTGCTGTTATCTGGCCCACAGTGCCATGTGGAAGATTTTTTTTTAAATGTCCCACTACAGCATGGCTAGCTTCTGACCATTATTGCTCCAGCCAAGTGAGGTGGGGAATAACAGCCACAGGATCAGGACCCTGCAGTGCAGAGCCAGGAAGGGAAAGGGGATGGGAAGGGGGAAGTGATTGGACCAGCTAGGTTTGGGGCCGGTAGGAGAAGGTGTGGGGCCAGGAAGGGTAGGAAAGTGGAAAGATGATCAGAACCAGGGAATGTGTGGCAGGAAGGAGGGGCAGCAAGCTGGTACTAACCCCTTGCCACATATTGGCTTTGGAGCACAGCAGGCAATGTACAAAGCAAGGGCAAGCCTTGGGAAGAGGCAACTGAGGGCTGGGGCTTGTAAGGGTGCAAGTTTAGCCCCAAGGCAAGAAACAGGAATAGGGCAGGAGCTGCTTGCAAACCAGGTAGTGCTGCCAGGTGCCAGCTTTTCAGAGATCTCTCCTAGCCTCAGATTGAAGACCCTGACTGAAGGGTTCTGCTCCATCATGTTTTGTTCAGAGTCAGGAACCTTCATTCCCAAGGAGTTTGTATCTCTGAGGTTCTACTGTACTTCAAACAAGTCCCGTAATATCACCAAGCACTACAGTACATTTTTGAGTAACAAAGCTGACTCCTGGGATTATGTTTGCTTAGTAAGCACTGGGGCATGAGTCAGACATCCTTTTCAGGTACAGGCAGTCTGCAGGAGCAAACAAAAGGGTTATGCTCTCTTTCTTGCTCTTAGTGGGGAGGCTGCTTGCCAATACATTTGTGTAGATGGAAAAACAGCAGGTATTAAAAGCTAAGTGTTATTCACAGAATTTCCTTTCAGCTAATTGTTTGATGCGTTTTCTTGCACTGTAACAACAGAATTTTCTTCCCTTTTGAAACTGTTCTATGGATTTGCATGCACAAGAAAGATTTGTTCCAAAGGATAGCCATGTTAGTCTAGTTATGCAAAACAAAGAGTCCCATGGTGCTTTTAAAGACTAACAAATTTGTTTATTGCATGAGCTTTCACGCAACAAATAAATTTGTTAGTGTTTAAAAGCTCCACAGGACTCGTTGTTTGTTTTATATCTTAATAGATTACTTTGTATATCACCCTTCTCCATATGCAATCAATACGGCCACCTCTCTTCCCTGCAGTTGTGATCATATAGCGCAACTGAGGTAACTGCAGCTATTGCTTACAGAACAAAGTAGTAGTAGAAAACATTTGATATTTTAGGCTTCTTTTAATGCCAGTTATTAGCTGGGAATAAGGAGAGCCAGCAATACACATCCAGCCAACTATAATCAATTGAAAAGCCAATGGGTTAGTAAATTTAGTCCTTTGTAAGTTACAGTAGGTGTCAAGGGAAGAACCTCACTAGATATTTTAAGTGCACAAGACCTGATGGAATAATTTAGAAAAATATAGTACCTAGTGAATAAGCCAAAGAATGAATGTATAGATAGTACATAAATATGGGGGGGGGGGGAGGCAAAATAAGAGAAAAGACGACAGTGAAGACAGAGGAAAAGATACATTCTGACTTATAAAGGAGAGGACAGAAATGGAGTGAAGAAAGGAAAGATGGTGTAATAACAGTGGAAGACCCAAAGTTACAGCTAATAAACATACATGAGAAAGTTAATTGACAAAAGTAAAAACAGTACATAAACTGGTCAAAACTGTTTCTCAAGTTCCAGGGAAGTGGCTCAGGAAACATGGCATTACACTTGCCGTATATACTTGTGTACAAACTGAGATTTTTGTGCCTGAAAATTGCCTTTTAAACAGGCACTCGGCTTATACACAGGTCACACAGCAGGTAGCAGTTCCAGCCCAGGAGTTTTAAGTCTCCACCCCATAACCAGGCTGGAGCCCCAGCATGTGGCTGGAGTGACCAGTCAGCTCTGGCCAGGATTAAAGTAATGACTGGGACCCCAGTGTCCGGAGCAGCCAGATAAGTGGGCCTTGGCCGGGGGCTGGAGGGGAGCCAGCTTGGGGAAGTGGCAACATGGCTTTGAGAGGGGGTCGGAGATGGCGAGGGAAGCAGCTGCAGGCCTAGGCACTGGGGGGGGGGGGGCAGGGTGTTGAGGACGGCACGAAAAGTGGCCGCAGGGCCCACAAGTTAGGGAAGATGTTGGGGACAGCAGGTGAAGTGGAAGCAAGCCCAGAAGTTTGGGGGTGGGGGGGGGGTGTAGGTGACAGCAGGGGAAGCAGCAGCAGGGCCCAGGGGTTTGGGAAGGAGTCAGGGACAGCAGGAAAAGTGACAGCAGAGCCCAGGAGCTTGAGGGGGCAGTAGACAATGGCAGCAGGGCCCAGGCCTTGCAGTTGGCGTCAGGGATGGTGGAGAAAGCAGCAGCAGGCCCGGGAGTTTGGGGGCGGGGGGGGGGAGTCTGGGACAGCAGGTGAAGTGGCAGCAGGGCCAGGGAGGGTGTCAGAGACTCCGGAAGAAGCCAGCAGCGAAGGGTGGGGGACCTATGGGTCCAAGGCCATGAGTGGACCTCAGCTTACATGTGAGTCACCCATTTTTGCGGCTCAGAACCAGGGGTTGGTTTATAAGTTGATCCGTGCATACATGAGTACATATGGTCAGTTTTCATTCTGGCTAATAGAGGCAAGTAAATTTTCCAGGCCCTTTTTCTCTCAGGAAGAAGAGAAAGTTAAGTCACTGGATAGAAGAGGACCAACCATGTGCTGAACATATGGCTGCTCAGAACAAACACTTCCTCTTATCACATGCACATCTACACTATTTCAAGGATGAGGCCAAGCAATCCTGAGAGCAAGTCAAGTCACAGCTTTTATAGATGCATCTACCTATCTACTTTGGAGGCTTAATTAAGTACAGAGTGGTTGACTAAGCTTGATTAACTACTCAAAAGAAAAATCACTTAAGCTAAGCAGGAGCTCTGCTTAGGTGTAAAATGTTATAAATGTCAAAGTATAACTTCATATTCAACAAGACTATATTATGCACATTCTATAACATGGCTTTGATTATTAATATTCAATGAAATTCATTGTTCACAAATGCAATGTAATGAACAATGGAAACAGGATTAATTTCAACTATTCATATATATTTCTGGCCTCAGGGCACTGAGGATACAAAGCACCTTCTGAAGAAGAGTCTCTAGATAATTTATTCAGGGTCACACAGGAGTATAGATATTAGAAGAGAAGAAAACATTAGAACCCAATCAATGGACAACCCCCACCACTTTCATAATTCACTTTCTATACTCTATGCCCTTTTGAAAGTTGACATACAAGATATATTCTTTCATGCCATGAGGTTGTAATGCAGTATTACAACACAGCAACTTACAATCCTAATCATTTTGTAACATAATGCAACAATTCATGTATGTAGATGCAATTTACTTTGCAATACTTAGAGGAAACTCTTTGGGCACAGGACTTGGACTCAAGCAGGGGGAGTTATTTTTTTGTTAAAGCCCATATTTCTTGATCAAGGTATAGTCAAGGTCCAGACTCCAAACAAAATAATTAAAGTCACAACAACAAATGAATAAAAAAAATTTTGGAGTCCATTCTGGTGGTCTGGATTTGGTAGATGGTCCACCTACTGATTACCTCTAGGTGCAAAAGACCAGGGTTCTGTTTCAGCCTCTGACAGAGTCATCCTGGACTCCTCATTTAAATTCTGTTTCAACTTCACCATCTGGAAAATTGGGAAAAATACTTCTTCACACATGAAGCTCTTCAATACCAGTTAGCAGAGGACCCACCTTATTGTAATTCTCATTAGGCCTGACTCTAATTGCCTCAATTTGCTGTATCATACTCTGTATGTAAAAGTTGTCACATAAGGTATCTTATTGGCAACATGGTAGTAATTATTATTGTGAAACGTATTTACAGGCAGCATATAAAAAAAATACAGATGTGTGCTGAAAATACATTCCTAAAATGTGTTTGGCAGACAGCACCTAATCCCAGCCTGTCCTAAGCAAAGAAATATTATTTTGCAGATCTCACTGTATCTCAAATGTAAATTAAGGGCCAGGCCACACTGTTGACATCACTTCCAACAGTGTAGCGCTGATTGTGCATGTTTGATTCAGCATCTGTAAAGATACGCTCAGTGGAACCCAAAATGAGCTGGAGGTTGACTTGTTAAGACCTACCCAGCAAGTAGCATAGTACAGATTTGATGGGAAGGCATTTCCTGTCACCTCAATCCTGTCAGGACCCTGTACTGACTAGGTGTTAGGAAGTCAAAGAGAGATATGCAAGTTTTTTTTTTTTAAGTAACTTGCGTATCTCCCTTCAACTGTGGCCAAAATCCTCCCAGCAGAGTAGACCAGCCCTAAGGAAGGTGAGCTGAAAGACAATGAAAATTAACAAGAAAGATAAAAAAGCCATCAGCCAAGCAAGTAAGGGAAGATGACTACTTAAACTCAGATCAGTGAAGACTGTACCCATAGCATGCCTCTTGAAAGAGGCACAACGTACACTTTGGAAAGATACAAACAGAAGCAAAAGTGTATCCATCACTGAGGGCACAAGCCTATTAAAGTTGGGTCTCCTGACCTAGAGGACTAAGGATGATAACTTGATTTAAGTAAGCAAACTGCTTAGCAAAAATTTTAATTTGCTAGAATTAAGTTTTAGTCACTGGAAAGGTTGCAAATAAAACAAAACCATATGTTCTCTCTTTCACTCTTATCTGAAACCACTTAAACCAGTATTTTGTTGATAACTTTTTTTAAAAAAGTTATTTGATTACAAAGGCACATCAGTGCTGTTTATGAAGCTTAAACATGGCTCTCCAGCCAAACTAAGAGGGCAGAATGTATTCATCCTCTCTCTTTGAAGGCAGTGAGCTTGGTAGCTTCTGTGAGGATCCAGTGAGGAGAATTAGACACTGCTTGGGAAATGATTTTGGAGACAACTGCGATTGGAATTGCTATTGGCTTCACCTGACAAGGGGTACCCAGGCTCGTGGAAGACAAGTTGAAGCCACTGTCCTAATAACATCCTGCTGGTGCCAGAACTCTGAGACAAAGCTACATGGCTTTGGCCACAAGGAAGGTAGTAACACAATTGCTTGCTGTCTGAATGAGACCCCAGAGCATCCCAATTTCCTTTCTGCATCCTTTTATTTCCTTCTTTCCATTTTTCAATATTGTAAAAGCTCTAGGAGAGGAAATATCTTGTACAGTGTAAATTATATTGACAATTTAGAAGACAAATATTTTTTTAAAACCACCGTATATCATCGCGTATAAGCAGAGAATTTCATGCCCGAAAATTGGCTTCAAAACAGGCACTCGGCTTATACTCAGGAAAATATGGTAGACAGCCCCAGCCAGCCCCTTCCCTGACCATGCGGGAGGGCACAGCCCCAGTGGCCATCTTGGGCAGTCGGCCTGGGCTGGGGATGGAGGAAGGAAAGGACCCCAGAGTCTGGAGTGGCCAAGTAAGGGGGTCCTGGGGCATGGGGGTCAGCCTTGACTTTGAGGAGGCGGATTCAGGGAGGCCAAGGAAGCAGTGGCACGGACCGGAGGTTGGGGAGGGGTCAGGGAGCTGGGGAAAGTGATGGGACTGCCGGGAGGGTTGGGGGGGGGGGGGGTTCAGGGGGGCCCGAGAAGGGGGGGGGGGGGGGGGGGGGGGGGGGGGGGGGTGTTTCAGGGATGCCAGAGAAGGGGTGGCAGGGCTCGGGGGCGGTCAGGGAGTCCAGGGAAAGTGGCTGGAGGACCCAGGGTTTTCAGAGAGCCCAGGGAAGCAGCGACAGGGACTGGGTATTTGGGGAGGTGCAAAGGGTGTTGGGGAACAGGGGAGCAACAGCAAGGAACTAAGAAGGGAGCAGGGGGTGGCACTGGGGAGGGACGGAGCAGGGGGCAGCAGTGAGGAAAGGGCAGAGCAGGGGGGAGCAGGAGGGCAACAGTGAGGAAAGAGCGGAGCAAGGGGCAACAGTGAGGTAACTGAGAAGTGAGCAGGGGGCAGCAGTGAGGAAGGGGCGGTGCAGGGGTTAACAGCAGGAAACTGAAAAGTGAGGAAAGGGCAGAGCAGGGGGGCAGGAGTGAGGAAGGGACAGCAGGGGGGCAAGGGAAAAGCAGCAGCAGCAGCGATTTTGCGTTAGGGAAGCTGTCCAACTCCAGAGGAAGCCAGCAGCAGTGGGTGGGGGGTTAGGGGCCAAGGCCAAAAGGGGACCTCAGCTTATAGCTGGGTCACAAATTTTAGCTTCTTTTTCAGCTCGGGGGGGGGGGGGTCGGCTTATGCCCAGATTAGCTTATACCCGAGTATATATGGTAAGTAAGTAAGTAACTCACTGGACCATCTAAAATAATAGTAATAGTAACCATCTGGATTTTTTTTTGCTTTGTTTTACAGAAACAAAAAGAGAAAGTCTGGCAAAATATACATTTAAAGCACCTGAAGATCTTTGGATAGAAAAAGTCATAATTTCTAAGTATTATTACTCAGAACATAGCAGAGCCACATGAAATACCAACCTGTAATTGCAACACTCTCATATATAGATGTTCATCTTTTTTAGAAAAACAGCACAGCTTCATGATGGGAATATTGATATAAAGGGATATTGCTTGTTCAAGGAAAACAGAGAAAAAAATGCAGGAGCTGCTCCCTCATACATCATTAATCCATTCACATATTCTGAGGCCCACAAGAAGGTGATAGCCAAAGCAGCTGAAAGCCTCTGGATGAAACCAGAAGGGGCAAAAAAGGCCATCATGGTAGCGGCCTACTACTATAGAACTCTAAATATAGAGGAGTTTGATGAATTTCTCAAAAACAATCAAACAAATACTGGAAGTATTTGCAACACAAGATCTGATAATAGCAGGAGACTTCAGATCTGTTGGAAAAATAATATGACAAAACCCCAAACCTTCAATATGTTCCTGGAATTGTCTTGGGGACAACTTTTTTATTTCAAGAGATGGAGGACATAACCAAGGGGACATCCTTTTCGGACTTAATTCTGATTTACAAGGAGGAAGAGATTTGCAGAGCTGAAGATGGAAGGTACTTGCGTGAAAATGATCATGAAATGACAAACATCATGACTCCAAGGAAAGGAAGGAGTGAGAAAAAAAAACCACAACCTTTAACAAACTCAGAGAACCAGTACGTAAAGTTTCATGGGAAAAAGGAGTTCAGGAGAGCTAGCAGTTTCTCAGAAACACAATGTAAGAGACACAACAGCATGCTCTCTCAATGGACAGGAAAAATAATAGAGTGATATGGATGTACCAGGGGCTCTTTAATTACCTAAAATATAAAAGGACCCTACACAAGTGACAGCAAGAGAATAGCACATGAATGTAAGGAACAAAATGAGCTACATTATCCAGGGATATAAAAGGTTCTATGAATGCATTAGGAGTAAAAGAATGGCAAAAAAAAGTACAGCTTCACTGCTTAGCAGAGAAGGCGAGCTAGTAACTGATGACACCAGGAAGTCTTAAGTATTTAACTGCTATTTTGCTTCCTTCTTTACCAAAAGTTAAATTGTGACAAGATACTCAACATAATTAATATTAACAAGTGAAAAGAAACATAAATCATAAAAGGTTCTTTTATCTGTTTTCCACTATCAAGTAAATTAGATGTATTCAAGTCAGCAGGGGCTGACAAAATTCACCTAAAGGACAAGCTGAAACATTTACTCATGAGAAGTAATGGAGAACTGATGAGGTTCCAAAGGACTGGACAAAGGAAAAACTAGAATCTCTCTCTAAAAGGGGGAATGAAAACAACCCAGTAGGGTATAATCAGTCAGCCCAACTTCAATATCTGAAAAATACTTGATTGAATTATTAAACAATTAATTTGTATCAACCTACAAGATATTAGGGTGCTAAACAACAGCCAACATTACTTTGATAGGTACAGATTATGCCACACCAACATCATTTCATTCTTTGACAAAGTAACTGCTCTAGTAGAAGTGAGGAAGCTGTATTTGATTTATTTGCTTTATCTTGATTTTAATAAGGCTTTAGAAAGTGTTCCAAAAGACATTCTCAAGAGCGAACTATGAAAATGTAGTCTAGATTTCAGAAAGCTTTTGACAAGGTCCCTCACCAAATGCTCTTATGCAAAATAAGCAGTCATGGTATAAGAGGGAAGGTCTTCTGATGATCAGTAACTGGTTAAAAGAAACAAATAGTAGGAATCAATGGCCAAATGGTAAGTTTTCACAGAGGAAATAGGTAAACACCAAGCTCTTCCAGGGACCTGTACTAGGATAAGTGCTGTTCAACATATTCCTAAATGATCTGGAAAAGGGGGTAAATGCTGAGGTGGCAAAGTTTGCAAATGATACAAAACTGCACAAGTTAACTTTGTCCAAAGCAGACTGAAGAATTACAAACGAATCGCACAAAACTGGATGAATGGACAACAAAATGGCATGTGAAATTCAAAGCTGATAAATACAAAGTAATGCACACTGGATAACACAATCTCAACTAGGGATACAAAATGACACGATCTAAATTAGCTGGTAACATTCAAGAAAGATCTGGGAGTCACTGTGCACAGTTTTCTTTAAAAATCTACTCATTGTGCAGAGGCAATCGAAAACGTTCCTAATGAAAGGAACTATTAAGAAAGAGATGGATAATAAGGAAAATATCCTAATGCCATTATATAAAGCTAGGACATGCCCACACTTTGAATGCCGCATGCAGTTCAGGTCCTCTCACTTCAAAGAAAGATACAATAGAAATAGAACAAGTTCAAAGAAGTATTTCTGTAGGAGGAGAGATTAAAACGACAGACTATTCCCCTTGCAAAAGAGATGACTAAGTTGGATCTACAAAATCATGAATGATGAGGGGAAAATTAACCACAAAGTGCTTTTTACTCTTTCATGTATCACAATAACCAGGGATCTCCCTATGAAATTAAAAGGCTGTATCTTAAAAACAAATAAAAGGAAATACTTCTTCACCCAATACACAGTCAACCTCAGGAATTCATTGCTACTGGATGTTGTGAAGGTTAAAAGTGTAAGCAGGTTCCAGAAAGAATTAGATACATTCCTGGAGGATAGGTCCATCAATGGCTATTATCCAAGATGGTCAGGGACACAACCCCATGTGTTGGTTGTCCCTAAATCTCTGACTGCCTGATGTTGGGACTGGATGCAGGGGATGGATCACTTGATAAGTAGCCCTGTTGTGCTCATTCCCTCCAAAGCATCTGTAATTGGCTGTTGTCAGAAGACAGGGCACTAGGTTAAATGGACAATTGGTATAACTAGTCTTACAGTAGATTAAATTAGTAAAATAGGTGAACAACTAGCTAAAAGACCATACTCAAAACACAGTTATCAATGCCTTACTGTCAAACAGGGCCGACATAATTATTTGGGAGTCTCACAGTAGTCAGTCTTGAGTCTGGTACTGTTTAATACTTCTGTTAATGAGTCGGATGATGAAGAAAATGCTTTAAAATTTTGCAGGTGACAGTAATCTGGGTTTTAAGGAATTTGTAGGATAGGCTCAAAATTCAAAATGGCCTTAACTTAGATATTAGCTGTAATCAATAAGATGAAATTCAACAAAGACAAGTGCAAAACGCTGCAATTAAAGAAAAATCAAATGTAGAAATCCAAAAGGCAGAATAACTGTCTAGGTGAACATGGCTTTTGTGATTATAATGGATCATAAATTTAACATAAGTCATCAATATGATGCAGTTGCAAAAAAGGTTAACAGGAGTGCAGCATGTAATACCTGGGCGGCATTTATTCAACTCTGCTTGGTGCTGGTCAGGCCTCAGACAGAGCATCCAATACCAGGCACCACACTTTTAAGAACTTTGTGGACAAACTGGAAAGAGTCCACAGGAGAGCAGGACAAACAAAAAGATTTAGAAAACCTGACCTTTAAGTCAAGATTTTTAAAAAAGTAGCTATATTTAATCTTGAGGGGAAAAAACATACACTGAGGAGCAGAATAGACAAAAGGCTTCATATATGCTAAGGGCTCTTATAAAAGGGATGGTAATGAGTTGTCCTCCATGTCCCCTGAAGGTAGAACAAGGTAATAATTAGATCCAGAGCAAGGGAGGCTTGGGTTAGATATCAGGAAAATTTCTATGCCCATTTTGGACAAACTGACCACCCAAGATCCCTTCCAGCCCTACGTTTCTGTGATTGTGCAGAAGTATAGCATCAAACACCCAGTCCACAAACCAGAAAGCATCACTTGAACCCTGTGGCTCATATTCAGACCCTTTAAAAATGGAAGGTTTCTTTGAAGCAGTAAACACGTTAAACTCTCCAGCTGACAAGGTTTCAAAGGAAACCTGCGAAACAGGAAATGACTCTATGTGAAAGAGCTATCTTTCTAAACCTACAAATAGACATTCCAAAGCAACGGCTGCCAGAAGCGTGACCTGTCTTATCCATCTTCAATTAACCGCTATAAAGTCTACACACTCATTCCCATCATTGACAAGCCAATATTCACTCAGCACCTGATGCCTGCACAGGGAACAGGATGGGAAAAAAGGTCAATGAGCAGAAATAAAAAAACAACAAACACTGGTGAATATTAAAAACCTCAAGGCCACACACTCCCTTCCATCGCCCCACAAGGCTCCTGCCCAGTAACCACACCAACCTTACCTGGGACCATGGCCCTATGTATGCCTGCCAGGCCACAGGGCCATGCTTGACCCAGGCAATCTGCCCCACTCCTCACGCTATCTCTAGTGCGGATCACCACAAGGGCTGCACGAGGACTAGCATGTTAGCCAGATGGCTGCACCACCGAAACCTTTTCATACAGCAATATTGCAAATATCGGTAACAACAATGTCATTGCTGGCCACAAGAAATAACTTTATGGGCTGTGTGCAGCCCGCAGGGCGTGTGTTTGAGACCCCTGGTCTAGCGCTAGGGATGCTGACCAGACGGATCCCAGGCACTGTTCCCTTGAAACTGTGCACGTGTGCAGATCATGAAACCTGTGCACACAACAAAATAAAGTGCACACAAAAATAGTGCTAATATTGGTGCTCACAAAGAAACGCCCTTGCACACACAAAGAAATTGTTTGCACACACAGTCCACAAGTAATTAGAGGGAACACTGGTCCCAGGCCAGCACAGGGCACATTCAGGCCCAGGTCAGCAGCCTGCAGCCACCCTGCGAGGAAGAGCTGGGAGCAGGCCTGGGCACGCGAGCCAGGCCCCAGGCCCCGAGACCCGGAAGTAAATCTCCAGACAGGCGGCGAGAAGATAACGCGGCCGGGAGGGGAGGAGGGGCTGCGCGCGCAGCGCTCTCTCACCTGCCTCGAAGGGGCGGGGCCTCCGAGAGGCGCCGGGCGGCCGGAGAGGGGGGCGGCGCGCGCTGCTGCTGCACCCGGAGCCGCGTCCCTCGCCGAGCGCGAGCGCCCCTCATTCAAAGCTAGGCGCGCGCTCCTGCGCCGCCGCCATGGCCCTCCGCGCCCACCCGTCCGGCCTCCCGTCACCAGGGAGACTGTCCCGCCCCTTCCGGCCACGCCCTTTCCCTTGCCTTCCGCCAACCGGGGCGAGCCGAGGGCGGGGCGTTGCTAGGCAGAGGGGTGGGGCACGGCCCAGAGGATGCTATTGGTGGAGGGCGGTGAGTCGCGCGGGGATTGGGTCGGCGGCGCGTGCGGCTGCCACCCCTGGCGTCTCGCGCGCGGAGGCGGGGCGAGATTCAGCCAATCAGGTGCCCCCCGCGCGGGCTTCGCTCCAACCCGGCCGGGCTGGGGGCGGGGCTAGGCGCTGCCGGGTTGGGGCGGTGGAGCGGCCTCCACGTGGCTAGTTCTGCGCTGCGCCTCCCACGTGTCAACGGAACCGGCGCCACTCGAGCCGCGTGGGAGCATCTCTGTAGCCGGCTGAGCCCGCCCCGGCCTGGGATTGCGCCTTGCCTCGGGTTCAGGACCGCTGTAAAGCAGCTGTACCGCTGCCCCCTTTGTGGGGCAAAGCTTTGATTAGTGGGGAGGGGCTGGACAGCTCCAGCTCAGCTAAATGCTTCCACGAAATAGCTTTCAGCTGGGCCCTGGCTGAGGAAAATAAAGTGCAACCCTAAGGCCTTGTGTTCCCAAGGGGCAGCCGTGCTGGTCTAGTTCTGCAAAACAAGCAAGGAGTCCTGTGGCATTTAGAGACTGACAGTTATTTGTTGCATGAGCTTTTGTAGGAGAAAATCCTACTTCATCAGGTGCTTTGAAGGGGGGGCAATTTACAGAATGGGATGAAAATAAATGTAGGGGAGTGTCAGAGAGGGGATCAGGTCATGCTGCAACAGCAAATCAAAGCAGTGGTTAGGTTTCCAACAGCAGGAAACAGCACATAGAGGAAGGTGAGGACAAATCAGCTGTTGTAATGCGACAGAAGCAGGGCCAGCTCTACTGTGAGGCAAGAGACAGACATGGCTTCAGGTGACAGTTCTTAGGGGCGCCTAGCTCCCCTGAAGATCAGGCTGGCTCCTGACTCTTCAACGCTTTCCTAGCAGCTCAGGCACTGTTAGTCAACCTGCAGCTTAAGTCATGTAGGCAGAGTGTGCTTAAAATCCCTTTGCAGGGAGATGCTGGAGATTTATGCACTTTGGAAAGCCGTTTTCAACCTCCATGAATGAGATGGGGGGGGGGGTCAAATCAAAACTTGGCTTGGGGCGCCACAACCCCTTGAGCCAGCCCTGGACAGAGGCATCACCAGTGTGGGACTTTGGGGGCATCAGCCCCCCTGAAGCTCAGGGCCAGCCCCTGAGCAGCACATCTCTAAACTGCAGGGCACACTATCACGCCCCCACTCAGGAACACTGCCAGCTGAACACAGCCACCGGCTGTGGTTCTAACCCGGCTGGAGGATTGGGTCTTCCAGCTGGTAAGGAACAGCCCCAGCCTGGGCCTGGGAGTTTTTAAAACTTGTGCCCTGACCTGAGCATGCTCAGAGCAGGTTCAGCTCAGGAGCCTCTGTCTAGGCTATGCTTTCCACCAGCGGCCAGGTGGGGAAGTCTGGGGGCAGGCCTGGTGGGGAAAGGGCATGGGGAAGGGGTGTTGACCTGGGGCAGTGGGGACCAGCAGCAAGACTGGGAGTGTGGGTTAGGGAAGGGCTTGGGGGACTGCAGGAGGGGGATTAGGGAAGGGCTCAGGGAGCCAGTGGGGGGAGAGGGAACAGATTGGGGCCCAGGTGCCAGTGGGGGCCTGGGCCCCGTCTAATCTTTCTGTGTAGTGGTGCCCATGTAATGGGAAAAAAATCCATATTCATGATTTATTCCTGCTTTCACACACTTGAATCTGCATATCATTTTCAGTTCTTCTGTTTCTTTTTGGAGTCTTGATGTCTTAGTGACTTGCTTGAGAACAGCTGTTAACAAATCAGCATGATTAGAATGATTGAAGTGCTCAGCAACTGGTTTTTGAATATTGTAATTTCAGATGCAAGTTTTGTGCCCATTTATTCTTTTGTGCAAAGATTGTCCTGTTTGTCCAATGTATATGGTGTGGGGGCATTTCTGGCACATGATGGCTTCTTGAGAGACAGACCTCTCCTCACCTACAGACAGCACCCTAATCTTAAACAGACATTCACCAACAACTACTGACCGAACAACAGCAATAAAGCTACCCCTTTGGATCTTACTGATATAGACCTAATAACAGCAACAGTAAAGCAGGCACATACCCCTGCAACAAACCACATTGCCGGAGTTGCCCGCATATCTGCACAAAAGACATGATCATAGGACCTAATCAAGCCAGCTGTTCCATCAAGTGCTCATTCACATGCTCATCCGCCAATGTGATTTATGACATCATGTGCCAGAAGTGCCCAAGCAGGTCATTGTTTCAATCTTAATGATCACTTCATTAATGATTTGCTAATTGCTGTGCTCAGAGAGATGAATACTAAATCAAGGCTTCAAAGAGAAGCTGCTGAAATTAAACTTATTTGCAAATTTGGTTGAATTGCTTCAGGACGTAATAGGGACACTGGATTTTTCTCTCATTACAGCAGGTGATTTGACCTCATCTTCTGTATGATGTTCCCCAGGGTTTGATTCTTTACAACTGTTTTGATTTGCTGTTACAATGTGACCTGTTTGAAGAACCTACACTGCTTTGCATTTATTTCCTCCCATTCTGTAAGTTCCCCCATCTTCAAAGCATCTGATAAAGTGGGATTTTCTCTCACGAAAGCTCATGCAATAAATAAGTTTGTTAGTCTTTAGGTGACACAGGACTCCTTGTTTGTTTTTAAATAAATATGAAGTCACTAAAAGTTATGGTACTCAGAAACCTAAATTTCTGTAGTAGATGGCAGTAGCAAGGTCTCACCTCATCAGTAATAGAGCCTGCTGCTGTTTCATGTCCATCTGGAATATGGTTCTAGAGGAGTTGTTAGTCTTTTTCTGCAAAACAAGAGAAGAGTTCTGTGGCACCTTAAAGACTAAAAAATGCATTTGATCATAAGCTTTCATGGACCTGAACCTATTTTGTCAGGTACATGAAGTGGAAACTTCAGTGTGTTAGAATCCAACCTGCAGCCCGGAGGCTGGGCTCCGGCCCACAAAGTGCTGATGCAAGAGTCTGGGAGCTGGGGCTGGCCAGGGCCCTTGTCACTTTTCCGCCCTGTGCACAGCACAGCTACAGCCCCAGCCCCTTCCCTCCTTTGCCTTGCCCCCTCACCCAGGCATCCCTGCCTCCCTTGTTCTCTGTACTCAGTGCAAGCAAAAGCAATGCCAAATATCACACTAACCATTTTATTAAAATTTATTAATAAGATTGATTTGTGTGTGTTATCTATCAAAATTTTTCTCACTGGCCCCCTGAGTGAGAAAAGAATTGAAGTTTGGACTCTCACTTGAAAAGGTTGGACACCCCTGTGTTAGATATATGTGCACATGCAAGGAAGGGTGAGTCATTATACAGAATATTAGAGTTAACAAGGTCAATTCAAACAGTGCCAATGAAAAGTTTTGAATGTTATAAAGAGGGAAATTACTTCCTATAATGAGCCACTCCCAGTTCCTGCTCAGACCCCATCTGAAAGTGTCAAGTTTGCATATGAATTTCAGCTTTGCTGTTTCACACTGAAGTCTGTTTTTGAAGTGTTTTTGCTGAAGTATGGACACAAGAGCAAACGAGAACTGGAAGTCTATCCAGATAATAGTAAAGATGAGAATTCTGACAAGTTGTTACATACCCTTAAAGATTCCAGGGCCACTTTATGCTTGTTAGTCATCTGTGCTCCAGCAAACAAAATGGAAGTTCAGACAAAATTGTCAAACAACTGTCAAAAAACTTGTCAGACAGCTGGTAAAGACACAGTGGACAAGAAACAGTAGACAAGAAATATGACTCAACAGAGTGCTGCTGTTGCCAAGAGGACAAATAGCATTTGGGCCAAATTAGTAAAAGCATTGCCATCAGATTTTGAGGGAAGTGATTATTGCCCAGCATTTAGTACTGGGCAGGACTGGCGCTACTGTTGCTGGCACCCCCCTACAAGCACAGCAGATGTCATTCATATGTGCTGGCATAATAACACCAAGCAACGGCACGTTCCCCGTTTTTGCGCCCCTCAAGTGGTGGCACCCCCCCGCACCGCTTACCAGGCTTACTGCATTGCGCCGGCCCTGGTAGTGGGGAGGCTACATATGGAGTATTATGTACTGTTTTCAGCCCCCCACTACAGAAAGGACTGGACAAATTGGAGAGAGTGCAACAAAAATGATTAGGGGCTGGGGTACATGACTGGTGAGGTAACTGGCCTTATTCTGCAGAAGAGATGAGTGAGGAGGAATTTGATAGTAGCCTTCAGCTATGAAGGATGGTTCCAAATAGACTGGAACTGGACTGTTCTTAGTGTGGTAGATGGGAGAACAAGGAGCAATGATCTCAAGTGCCACTGGGAGTGGTCTAGTTTTGCTATTAGAAAAATCTTTTTTCTCTAGGAGAGTGATGAAGTCTTGGAATGGATTATCTAGGAATTTTCTGGAATCTTTATCCTTGGAGGTTTCTAAGGTCTGGATAGACAAATTTGAGGTTAGTCCTGTTCTGATCAGGGGCTTGAACCAGATGATATCCTGAGGTTCCTTCTAACCTTAATCTTCTGTGATTTACTTGTACACATATATGTTGCTCTCTTGCTCCTGCCTGTCTTTTCAATGCTGTGAATATTTAATTCTTTTGATCTTAAAGGAAAGAGTCTCCACTCAGGGAGGGCAGTGTAGCTGCATTGTCTTGTGAAATTTCTCTGGGTTTGCACCAGTATAGCAGAACAGAATTTCACTCTAAGTAGGTGTTCTGTTCTGAACAAAGTACAGTTTTCATTGTTTTGGTCACAGAACAGTTGCAGGCTTTCACTGTTCAAGAATCTGATCCAGAAGCTAATGGATTCTTTATAGTCGATGCTTCTGTTGAACTCATATTCCAAACTTTGGAAATGCTTCAGAACAGTGACTGATGAATTGGCACTTTCTGTTCTTTGTAGCTTTGTATACCCACTTCATCACTGTAGCATCTGAGTACCTTCCAGTAGTGCACTAAGTAATGTGACTACGCAGCTGTCACATTGTTTGTTCTTTCATCATCTCTCCCCAGGAGGTGTGTGTGCAGTCAAGTGAGTAATGGTGGTAGGCTGTTATATGTGGAATTTTTTTTAACATAAATAAAACTTGCAGTGTTATGTATGCTGTCCATCTGTACTCAGCATTCATTGGCCTCTGTTGCTTAATAAATGCATTTAAGCAATGCATAAAGGACCATAGTATCATCCAGACAGACTGACGTAAATTGCCCGTCGGGATACTTTCTTTATACTTCTAGCATGTGTATGAGTAGTACAAAAGGCCTACTTCAATCAAATATAGCCCCTGACAGACCTGTCACCTGATGTCCCACCCCATCTGGTTGCTTGAAGTCCAGTTCCACTCCTGGAATAGGACTTCCAGGTCAAGATGGCCACCTGACCGTAAGTGGGTAGTATGACCCCTCTGAGAATGCCTCCCATTGCTCCCAACCAGTAGGAGTGGGTTTTGCTCCTGCTGGACCAACCCGAGAGTGGGATTGGGTCCGAGATGGACACCTGACCACAAGTGTGTGGTGTGATGTCTCTGAGAACTCCTTCCACCTGCTCCCCACCAACAGAAGTGGGTTCCGCTCCTGCCAGACCACCCTGAGACTAGCATTGGACCAAAAGGGGCACACGGAGGGATAGAACAACCCGCTCTGGAAGAGGGCCTCCCAGAGAGCTCCTCCCACTGCCCTTCACCAATAGAAATGGGGTTTCAGACTGCTCAGGCCACTCCAGCGAAGAAAGGGGCACTGATCGAAGTGGGTGTAGCATGCGAGGGGTGTGGTGGAATGCCACCTAATCTCCGGGCCTCGACGGTTGAAGACACTGCCTCCTTTCAAGACTGTTTGGTTCACAACTTGCTGAAGTGCCAAGAGAACATGGACTCCTTAGCCACCCCTATAAGGCCTCTGGAATTTGTTTTGGTTCCTAAGGCCTTGACTCCCCCCGCCCACATAGAAAGCACTACTTCAGTGATGGTTCTGAGGGGGAGGAAGCGATTAAGGAGAGCACTTTGGCTCAGCATTTGTTTGATATGCTGGAACCTGAAACCCAAGAGATTGTGAGGCAGCCAGGTGGTTCTGATGGTCTCTCACCAGCTCTGGCAGACCAGGATAAAGGAGAAGATTTGCTGCAACTAAAGGAACAATAAGTGAAGGCTGAGGACTGTGATGGGGTCACGATGGGTTTAGTTGCAAGCCAAGTGGCAAGGGACTTACAGCTATTCCTTTCTGAAAAATCTCTCTTGTCTTCCAGGAGCCCATGAACATTGTTGCAGCAGACAACGAAGATGAAGTCAACCTGTCTTGTTTTTGTTCAACGTAATAGACATCAGTGAAGAGGATGACCCATATATGGAGTTTAAGAGGAGGCTTGGCATGGAACTGGTTGAGCCAGTGCCGCTTTGTAAATGTAAAAATGTCATGCAGTCTATTGTACATGTTGCTGTTTATGTTGTCCTTAATTGTTGTCTTAAGGAAAAGCTTTTCAAAAATTGTCATAGCTGTGTCACAGACACTCCAAGCCAGCAGCACTATGACTATGTGACATGGACTTCAGAGGATATAAACTGCAGGCTACAGGACCTATGTCCTAATTTGTGTTTTGTAAGCTTGTTGAATGCTGTTATTGCCATAAGTTATATTATGCAATGTCTGTGCTTAACTAAAAACATTTAGACCTGGGGTGACCTTGGTGCATGCCAGGGGCATTGCTGCCACTGAACCCTTGGGGCTTGTACCCAGGTGTAAGTCAGCAGGGGGGCTGCTGGCTGGCAGTAGCAGGAGCTGGATCTGGCTTTGAGCCATCTGACCTGCCACTGGCCAGTGGCAGCCGGGGATAGATTGGGCCCACCTGGGCTGCCTGCCACTGGCTGGCAGCGGCTGGGGCCAGATCAGGCTGCGGGGCTGAGCCTTGATCCTTTTTTTTAAGGCATCAGTGCCCCAGCACATGCTGTGCAATCTGATGGAGACCTTCACAGTGTTCTGTATCAACTGACCAAATCTCAGAATGAATGTTTAAAGCTTTATATGGACAGTTTGATCCACACCAAATGTCATGGAACCCTACTTAGGAAACAGACTGTGTAAGAAATCCGAAAGGATCATGTTAGAGAATGGTGAGGAGCCATACAAACAATATATAAAGTCTTGTTATCTGTAAATTAAAATCTCTCTTGAAAGGGGGCTTTTCTGTTTAAAGGTCTGTTTGGGCCTTTAAATATAAGCATCTGTTCCAAGGTGCTGCACATCTTTTAAATAAAAGTGGGTTTTGTGAGACTCCAACCTATTGTGTCTGTGAATTTACAGCAAAAATCTGAAATACATGTAGCAGCATCCTACTGGGGGAAGAAAGCTATTTAGAATAAAGCCAAAAAAATTAGTATAAAACAGGGATGTTTTCGACTGAGTACAATGGCTCTGACTCATCTCCCCAGTGAACTACAAGGAGTCAAGCTTTCTTTCCATCAGAGCTAGTTAGTTATCAAGTATTATGGGTAAGTTTGAAGGGTCTCACATGCACTAAGGGAGGTCGCTGAGCTGAGTTTGCTGAATGCTATTGGATAGTTCAAATATAACCCTGGGACTCTGTCGAATGTGACTGTCTAGTGTAAAAATACAGCCTCAGCTATTTGAGGGTCAGTTTTTCTCTTTTGTTTCCACCAGACTAGTTAGTTAACAAATAACTAAGTATGATGGACCTCACTCACAGGTGGCCTAGTGGGGCTGTTGAATTCTCATTAATAGTAAATTAAATAAAACTCCAGGAGTCTGTAAATCACATTAGACAGTTTCAATAATATATTAGCAAAAAATAAAAATTAAAGCCATCCCTGAAATGTTTCAAGATGTCTCCCCCTTACTTTTATTTTTTAAAAAGCCTTTGTTATAAGAACAATCAAACATTTAAAAACTATGGGCATTTGTAGAGTGTTTACTATGGCTGGGGTGCATTCATTTTATTGAAAAAAAATGTATCAAGCGTTCCCAAGCCTCCATCATATTTTTAGGGGTTTTTTTTAATGTATTGTAAGAACAATCAAACATTTATAAACTATGGGTATTTGTAGAGAATTTGCTATGGTTGTGGCACAGCCGTTAAATTTCAAAACTTTTACACATAAAAAAAAATGTTTTAAAGAAGGAGAAAAACCTAAGCCATTCAATGATAACTTCGAGGTCATGCAGTCAGGAGGGGGATACACACTAACATTAAGGATTGTTATAAATGGTGATTACTGTTTAATACTGTGAGAAGGCCCTACAAGGCTTTTTTTTCATTCAAACATGAAAAATTGATTGTTTGTTTGTTTTGTTTTTAAACTTAAAATAGTTGTGCAGATCACAGAAGGAAATATTTGGGGAGATAGCTACATTTTTTAAGTATCCATTAATTGAGAGGTGTAGAGATCAAATCAACTTGCTAACTGGACTTTGAAGTTTAATTGAAACAAGACTTAGAATATGATACAAACCTCAGCTTTTTGGAGACTGTCCTTTCTCTAAACAGACACTATGCTGAATGTCTGCTAGACTCCAAGACTAGATATGTTGCTTAGTCTTAACTCTGAAAAAAAATATATTATATAATGCTACTCTCTGCCTTTACTAATGTTGATACATGTCTTTATTGTAGTGTTATCTGTTTAGCATGGAAACAGCACCTTCAAGCAGCTGTTCATCAGGGCAAGGTAAATATTTTAGCTATATAGTTGGGGCTTAATGTTGTTTAATTCTTAAAAAACTGGGGTGTGAAATAGGTTTCAGGGGTGGTGGGGTTGATGCATTTGGGATATCATACTAACTCAAATTATGCTTGTTTGAAGGCCCACACATACCCGGAGGAAAACAGAATAATGATGTGCAAGCATCCCCCATTTTGCGTGTGGTGGAAGGTATCTATTTTGCAATTGGCTTTTAAATGTGTGTTTTTAAAATGGATTTTATGTTAGGGAAGTAAAGATAAGTGAAGGAGATTTACTGAAAAGTACTTTGTTGCATGCTTTGTTTTGGCATGTGTAACAAAAGATTGCATTCTTTGCAAAAGGTAGTGTGTTTTTAAAATGGTTTTTAATGTTGGGGAGTTACAGATAGTTTAAAACTGATTGGGGGATTCTGGGTAGCAAACTGGAAAACACTAGTGGGAGGGGGAAAGATCCAACTGAAAAAAAAAAATTTTAATAGAGAGGAAAGGTTAAACCCAATGACTATTGTATTTTAAAAGTAAAGACCCTTTTATAATAATGTTTGCTTTACACTACAGTCAAAACATGAAAGAACTTTAGGCTTGCAGATAAGCAAGCTCAAAATAAAACAGAAAGAGACAGCTGAAGAAGAAATTTCACCACTGTTAATGACTGACAATGCGAAGAAGTCCAGTAAATACATTTGGCTTATTTTGTGTGATTGTTTATGTGGTGTTATATTTTAAACAGACACATGGAGTGGGGATAAGATTATAAAGTTAATTTTTTCCTTTTTGAAAAACATTATTTGATGTTAAAATTGGAACATCTGTTTTCTTAATCAGATGTGCTCTTGAAGGTACAGTATTCAGCGCTCCAGGAACATAGCCAGCAGAACTGCCAGAGTACCAGAAATCTGTCCAGAAACCATTAACAGCAGTGTCAGCTCAAAACAGCGAGGATTTCAGATGAAGCATTAGGACAGCCCTGAGCTCAAATACATCAAGCTCAAGGACAAAACTAAAGACTCTGGTAAAAAAAAAAAAAAAACAAAAAAAACCAACCAGTGCAGCCATATCTCCATTTCCTCAGAGGTCAACACCACACCAAGCCCTGAGATAACTGTGAGTGAAAACACACATTCACAAATCCTGAGCACGTGATCTAGGGCAGTGGTTCCCAATCTTTTCAAGGCTGCGGACCCCTTCTTACCAAAAAAACTCTTTTCGGCCCCCCCTGGCTGATAATCTGGCCTGTGCCACTCTGGTGGCATTGCTGGGACAGCTGGTGAGTGGTGCCGCCTCCACCATGGCCTGCGCCGCTGGGGAGCCAAGCTGCAGTGCCTATGGCCCCTGTCCTTGCCCTTACTGGGGAGCTGCTGCAGCCCCATCCCCCTGCTGGGATCTGGCCATAGATGGGGAGAGGCAGGCCTGACAGGGAGCATCAGTGATGCAAGTGGATTCTGACCCTGGTAGAGAGGCTCTGCAGACCCCCTGCAACATGTTTGTGGACCCCAGGTTGGGAACCACTGCTCTGGGGGTTGTGAATAAAAAACTGAGGACTGAAAGCTCCTGTGATGCTGGGGTATCTGAGAATTATTGCAAGCCATGTCTCCACCTTGATAAGGTTGACAGAGCTCTTCAGTATTTTAAAGAGATGTGAGAAACATATGACACTGCTGTCAGAAAGCTGATGGGTGCTGTATCCTCAGGGCTTCTAAAAGAATGGTGTTTTAAAAATATTTGGAAAAAATATGATGCTTCATTAAGAAGGCTGATAGGCAGGGGTGTCGCTGCCCTGGGGAATGATCCAGGGGCACGGGCCCAGGCCTTGCCCCCTGTCTGCAGGTCCCGCCCCCTGCCGGGGACAGGGTGGGGAATGGCAGCCGCAGCCACGGGGTCACCCGGCCTTTGAAGGGACTAGATGTGGCTGCCGCTGCTGTAGGCGGTTGGGCCCCGGATCCCTGGCGGGGGACAGGGCTGGGAGTGGCAGCCGCGGCCACAGGTGGCTAGGCCCCGGATCTCTGGCCCAATCCAGCCGGAGACCGGGAGAGGCGGGGCCCCGGCGCGGGCATTCGGGGCACAGGCCGTGTGTGCCAGGCGCCAGCGACACCCCTGCTGATAGGTGCTGTATTCAAGGGTTCCGCATGAAAGAATGACCAGAAGCTATGTAAAAAATTCAAAAGCTCTTGATAAATACATTGAAGAATACTTCAGTTTTCCAGACAGTGGCTCTGAACCCGCACAATTAGTCTTCAAGGCTACATGGCAGGTGAGGTGTAAACAAAAAGGGGGCATTTGACATTTGGGAGGTAAACAGGTGGCTGCCAAAAAGGTATGGGCAGGGTCTCTGTAAAAATTTTTTAAAAAGGCTTTAAGAGGTGTTGAGGAAGAAAAACCTCGAAATAATAATATTTAATCTTAATGTAAAATAAGTCAAAATAATAAATAAAATCTTACATTGCACCTTTCCAGCCCAATGCATTTTACAAATTAACAAACAGTAAGCCAAATTCTGTGGTACCTACTTCATCAAAACTAGTGCCACAGCATTACTAATTTTTATTTGAAGTCTCCCATCCAAGCAGTGATCATGGCCCTGATCATGTAATGCTATCAATTAGTGGGATCTGGATCGCTAGCACTGTCTCCCCAGAAGCACAAGAGGTCCATGCTAACAAGCTTGATACAGGATTAGGGCAGAAACTGATATTTGTTTATAGTATTGATTGTGTTATGTGTGCATAGGCAGGTTTATAAAGGGTTTACCTACTGACATTTATTAATGTGGTGTCCAGTTCTTTCAGACCTAGCAACATTATTCTGCAGTACTGAATTGGTGCCAACATTACCTCATAGTTCAAGATGAGAAGGGACCATGAGATCATCTAGTCTGAGATTCTGTATAAACACAGGCCAAATACTATATCCGCTTACCCTTGTATTGAGCCCATTAATTTTATTTTCAACTGTATCTTCCAGAAAGCCATCCAGTTTTGATCTGAATGTATCAAGAGATGAAGACTACAATGCTTCATTTAGTAGTAACTTATTTCCAATGATTAGTCATGTTAAAAATTTGTGCCTGTGTTTTCCAATGCAACTTCAACTGTTTTTAATATGCTGCTATTGGTTCATCTTATGCCTTTCACAGATAAGTTAAAGAACACTTTTGTACCTAGTTGTTTCTTCATGTGAAGTTAATTATACACCCCAATCAGGTTTCCCCTTGGTAAGTTACCTCTTTAATAAGCTAAACAGATGGAGCTCTTTAATCTCTCACTGTAAAGCAGTGGTTGGCAACCTTTGCTGCTCCCTGTGCCAGCCTGGCCCCCCAACCCTCAGCAGGTTCCAGGAGCCACAGCACATGGCGGCTCCTTTTCCTTGCTGGCCCTGCCCCCCCCCCCAGCTGGGAAGTGGGACCAGCAGGGGACAGGAGCCCCAGCACGTGCACGGCTCTTGCAGCCTCAGGCCACCCCCCAGTGGGGGAAGGGCCAGCAGGGTGGCAGCTGCAGCGCCGCAAGGTTGGGAGCCCTGTTTGCTTCTAGGAATAGGCGCACATGCTAACTTTGGCTCATGTGTTGGGGGTTGCCAACTCTTGCTGTGAAAACAAACAAACAAACAAGGAGTCCTGTGGCACTTAAAGACTAACAGATTTATTTATCGCATGAGCTTTAGTAGGAGAAAATCCCACTTCATCAGATGCTATGAAAAGGGGGAACTTACAGAATGGAAAGAAAATAAATGCAGGGGAGTGTAAGACATGGGATCAGGTCAAACTGCAACTCCTGCTGTAAAGCATTTTCTCAGGCCTTCAAATGATGTTTGTGGCTCTTTGCATTCTCTACAATTTTGGAACATCATTGTAAAAGCATGGATGCGCACAGTGGAGTAGATAGCATTCTAATATTAGTCTCACCAATGCCACACAGAAGTAAAATCCCCTCATGACTCCCATTTATATACTCATAGAACTTGTTGGCCTTTTTGCCAGAGCTTGCTCTGAGATTCCATGTGCAGGTGCATGTCTGCTTTGACTCCTAAATCCTTTTCAAAATGACTGCTTCCCAGGATAGCAGCTCCCCTACTATCGATAAGGCCTCAATTTTTTGGTGCATAGGTGTGTACCTTGGCATTTGTCTATATTAGAACTCATTGTGTTGAAGGGGGCCTAGGTTACATGCAATTCAGATTGATCTGTATGAAAGCCTTGTGCTCATCATTACAAGCCACTCCATCAATCTTTGTGTAATTTTATCAGCAGTGATGTGATATGTACTTCCAGATCATCAGTGAAAAGCTGTGAATAGTGGTAGGTTCAGTAATGATCCCTGTGGAACCGCGCTGGAAACCTCCAGCATTCAGTGATCATTTCCCATTGACAGCTACTTTTTGAGATCTAGCAGTAAGATGGTTCTTAATACATTTAATGTGTGCTCTGTACAAAATATAACACTGTTTGTTTGGATGGGGAACACTAATGTATACTTAAATACACAGGTGCAAGATATACAGTAGAAACCTATGCTGTGAGTAACAGAGTTCCCAGCAGAAATTCTGATTAATTGATTTGTTATACTGTCATAATCCAGCATAAATTATTTGAGGAAAGGAATTAAAACAATTCCTTTTCCTCATTTTGGACACTAGTCAATAACAACTTGGCTCTTCAGCCACAGCTTTTTTTAAATGATACCAAATTAGCTGAAAATATATGTCTGATAGAATTCTGATTTCAGCTGCAAATACCCATTAATTTAAGAGATACTGACTGAGGAAAGAATCCGATAGTCTCCATTGCTTCAATTTAAGAAATCATGTAGCAAGAGCAGGAACAAATGTTCCAGATAGGCATGACCACTAAAACCACCTTCTTCCAGTCAAAGTAAAGAAGAGATGAAGGTAATACACAGCCAGAAAGCAAATTCACTACAACAGAGCTTCAGCAGAGTAAAGATGAGGACCAGATAGCATTGTTAAAATCCAATAAGAGTATATGGGCACTCCATACTAAATCTAAATGTGGCAAAATTCCATAGTGAAGAGCAGAAGCAGCAAAAGAACAGAACAAAGGAATAACCAAAAAATCAAAGTTCTTATTTAAGAGACAGGAATAAAGTAGTAGGTGTTTTCTCTTAAATGTGTTACAGATTTGATATTTCTGCAATAATTTTTTTTGGTAAGTGCATCTTATTTGTAACATAATGTTAACCGAACCATAGTAATTAAAGGAAAAAAGTATTCATGCAGAAAAACTATAAAACACATGAAAGGTCAAAAAAAGTCTTCATTAATAGTGTGTCAATTTTTTTTCCTTTGGATGCTCTTTGATAACATAAAAGGCTGATTTATGGATGCTGAGATAAATTTTCTCTAGTGGTATAAATTGGTACAGTTTTACTGACATCAGTGGGGCTGTTCAGTTTACTTCAGCAGAGAATTTGATCCAAGGAACATCCCAATTTACCCCACTAGAGAATCTAATCCACTATATCTCTTCATAGCATATTTCACATTTCCAAAAACTTAACACACAATAGTAATATGTATTTCAGTCTTACACAATAACATCCCTGCCTGTTCTAGTCCGAGGAATCCGATCACAAATTATATTGTAAGGTAAAAAGTTTCACTTCACTTCACTGGAAATGTTATGCATTTTGGAAGCCAAGAAAAGATGTGAATACTTGCCTAAATATGAAGTTCTTATCTCTCTGTTTTTCATTGTGGTAAATAGGCAAATAACATTGTATAGCTCAATCCTGCATGTAATTGATTCTTTAATTCCTAAAAAAGAATGAATAGAAATTGAGGGTGCTTAGCATCAAATAGGAGGGAATTTCTATCTGTTTCCCAGAGAAACTCAGACTTGGACTGGTTTACCTGGCTCTTTGTTAACCAGGTATTTTATAGCATACTAAATAAAGCATCTCTGATGTAATGATCTTGAGGGTTTGTTAAAGAGCACACTATTGAATGAGTGAGGAATAGAAGTTAATAACACAGAAAGGAGTGAGTCCCATTTCTCAGGTGTTCAGCTGGGAGTAGCTGTGTTAGATCACCTGTTGGGAACGTCTCCTAGTTCATACAACACTGTCCCATGCTGGGGAGTGTCTCTAAAATCACAGCCTTCTACAGGCTTATCTCTACATCTTCCCTTCTAAGGAAAACAAGTTAATCTGGACATGTATAAAAGCTATCTAAAAACACATGCATAACACCAGTCCATAAACCCAATGTCTGAACTACCTAGAGAGGAGTGGTTACTAGGACATCACTCTCAACTGAGTCTTTACCAACCACTTTCCTCGTATCCTAGTATCTAAGTCTTTCTGGACATTTGATCACTTGATTAGATGTTCTTACTACTAGTCCTTCATTCAAGTCTGATTTCTTTCATTCTCTGGCAGTTTCTTCATCATGCATGGATGATATCAGATCAGTCAGAGGAAATATGCCAGAATCTACCTCAACTTCCACAGTGTTAGAAGTCTCTGGGATAAGTCATAGATCCTGTCTCTTATGTCAATATGTGTCCCATTGGTCTGTCTGGACTACATAAGATTGCCGAGGCAGCTGTTTTTTAATGATACCTCTTAGGACCTAAGTATTCAAGGATCCCCAAAAAATCACACCTCTATCACCTGGGTTAAGGGATAAGAGATCACAGTTCCTTCTGTCAAAATATTATTTCTGCTTCCACTTCTTGTTTTCTTTCTTCTTCTGAATGGGAGCATTATTCTGAAATTGCAGCAAGTTATCAGTATGTAAATTAGATCTGATCCTTCATCACATTAACAACAGAGCTGAAGAAAAGCCATTCTCCAGGGGTATACTTTGGTAGACCAGCAATGCTTTATGCAGATCACTCCCTCTTTCAAAAGCTTTTTTCATCAGGTTCTTTACTGTCTAGAGACCTTTCTGCCAGACCATTCCATTTGATTGGGGTTAATTTGAACTGGATGTTTTGTGATGAAAATCCCAATCTGAGGCAAATTGCCTAAAGTCTGCACTTGAAAATTGTGACCCATTGTTGCCAAAATTGTGACCTCACCAGCAATTCTATGTCTGGAAAAATTCCTTTCATGCCAGTGATCACTGAATTGCTCTTAGTACTGCACAGCTTGCAAATTTCCGGATATAGAGAGTAATAATCTGTGACTATAAAGTAATCCTTTGAATGCCAGGTAAATAAATGCACACCTACCTTCTCATAAGGCGTCTGTGGAACAGGATGGGGTCTCAGTGGCTCTGTCTACACCACAGGGCTTTATTAAGCCAGCTTAATAAAGTCTACTTTAAGATGGCTTAAGGTAGACCTTATTAAGTCAGCTTAGAGCGTCCACACTCAAAATGCCATGAGACTGCCCACATCCACACTGGCAGGTGCTAGGTCACCCTAGGAGTGGTGCAATCTGGGTAGCTGGCCCACAGAGAACAGCAGCAGAAGTGCTTCTCTCTCCGAGTCACTCCTTTGCTACAGGAAGTGAGTGACCACACCAACCTCCATACTGTGTGTGGCAACAGGGAGCCCAGGGAGGTCAGGGAGCCTGACGTGGCCCAGCGACGTGCCAGCACAGCACTCCACACCTTCCCTGCATTGCCTAGACTTCTGCTCTGGACCAGGTGCCACAGGGCAACTGCCAGCGGAGGGGCAGGGCACAGCAGTTGTCAAGACGCAAACACTGGGAAACAGCACATAGAGGAAGTTGATGTCAAATCACCTGTTGTAATGTGAAAGAAATCCATAGTCATGATTTAATCCTGCTTTTATACAATCTAATCTGAAAGAACTGGTATCTTCTTTCTTTCTGTCTTTCTTTGTGGTGTTTCCCAGTGTTTGAATCGCAAAAACTGCTTTGATTTGCTGTTATAGTGTGACCTGATCCCATGACTTACACTCCTATGCATTTACTTCCTACCACTCTAAATTCCCGCATCTTCAAACCATCTGACAAAGTGGGACTTTCTGCCTTGAAAGCTCATGCAATAAATAAATTTGTTAATCTTAAACAGTGCCACAAGACTCTTTGTTTTACAACAATATCAGGGCGGTCAGGCTGAGAAGGGAAGACACACAGAGTCGGGCTGAGAAGGGCAAGGGGAGAGACAGACAGGGTCAGACAGAGAAGGGGAGACACACAGGGTCAGGCTGAGAAGGAGAGAGACACAGCGGGTCGAGCTGCAGAAGGCAACGGGAGAGAGATGGGGGTCAGGCTGGAGAAGGGGAGGGAGACGGGGAGGGTCTGGCTGGAGGGGGGAGAGATGCACACGGTAGCACTGGAGAAAAGAAGAGAGACAGACAGGGTTGGGCTGGAGAAGAGGAGAGATGAGAGGTCAGGCTGAGAGGGGGAAAACGCAAGATCAGGTCAGGGGAAGGAGAGAGATGTGGGCTTGGGCTGGGGAAGGGAGAGACCTGCGGTATTAAGCTGAGAAGTTGGGGAGATGCCGGGTCGGGCTAAGAGGCGGGGAGATGTTGGGCCCAGCTGAGAATGGGGGAAGATACCAGGTGGGGCTGAGAAGTGGGAGAGATGGCAGGTCGGGCTGAGAAGTAGGTGAGATGCCGGGTCATGCTGAGAAGCGGGGAGATGCAGGATCAGGTCGGGGAACATGGGAAGTTTGGATATGGTGCACACAGCTGGGAATACTCCTAGCTGTGTTGTGCCTTCTCTGCAGCTACCATCCCCATGTTTTCTATGGTTAGGAGGCCAATTAAGTCGACATAAAGCAACGCCCAGGCCCCATTGCCTTAAGTTGACTTAATAAAGTTGATTTAATGGTAAAGTTGATTTTATAAGTGGAAGTTATAAAGTCAGCTTTAGTGACTGTGAAGGTTAACTTTGCTGGCTTGCAGTGTGGCCTGGGCTTTATTTATGGTTCTTTGATTCTATGAAGTCAACCTAAGGGCCCTTAAGTTGACTTAAAGCCACACTGTAGACATGGCCACTGTCTCTGCCTGTTGGCATGGCTTATATTTCAAGCATAAAAAGCAGTTTCTTACCACAATGGCGGTCTTGATTTGTTACATGTTAGCTCTGTGTTCCTGAGGAATCAGAGCATAGTATCCAGCCTGTGCCTGCCCCCCAACCCCTCCACATCCCCCAATCTCTGCTTGAACTGAAAACCAAAAAACAGCAGAAAATGGGAGACATCCTTATCTACCCATATCCAAAAGCAATCAGCACAGTTAATGGAGCTTCATTTGCATTGACTATGGAGAGCCAGGCTCCAAAGCAAGAACTGCACTGAACTCTGGGATTGAAGAAGCAGGAACCGCCTTGAACTCTGGGATTGAAGAAGCAGGGAAGCATTGCCTGATGAGGAATCTCACACCAAAATAAACAAACTCAGCAATTATCAGACCATTCTAGTTACAGACATGATCATTGATACCCAAAATACTGAGTCTGCCTGATTGTATTGTAAGCTTCTCTGAACCATTACACCCAGCCAGGAATGTATATTGGCTATTTAAACAAGTCCTTATAAAAAAACTTTTACCCACATCCAAAAGTACAGTAGTGTGTGTCCCGTGCAAGTCCTGACTGGATCCTGTCTGAGTCTGGATTGAGGCCTGAGTCCTGATGCTTGGATCTCAAGCTGTATCATTTCTACTGGGATTTGGCTTTTCTTCTTCTTTGCTGATTGCTGTGGGAGCTTTGTTTCCATCCAGCCCCTGACGCTGATCTGCACAACTTGGAAACCTTTCTGCTACGTGGAGTGGTGAGACTCCGCCTCCTTCCCTGCCCCAACTTCTTTCTCTCCCAACCTCTCTCCCTTTTTCTTAATCATGACTCTCTCTAAACCTGATACAGTAGAATCTAGGTAATATTGTAGCTGGGTGTTTTTCTTTCCTTGTATGTTTATCAATGCTGTAACTGGGTATTTTGGGGTATTCTTCTCTTCTTTGGTAATTATTATTATTATTATTATTATTATTATTATTATTATTATTATTATTATTATTGCAAGTTTTAGATACCTAGCAATAAAATTCCTTTTGTTATCAAGCCAGTTTCCACACTCTTCTAAGACATCATTCCCTCTCCTTTGTGGTCTTGGTTTCTTTATATTGCTTTGCAGCAATGCTTCTATTACCTAGTCAGAGATCCCTGTGATGCCCACAATCCAGTAAGGTTTGCTCATTGATAGGGATAGTAGCCTGATTGACTCCAGGGGCATATAAGGGTGACAGCTGAAAAGTGCTGTTTTGACCCAGCCTGAATGAGTCCAGGGGCATATAAGGGTAGCAGCTGAGAAGTGCTGTGTGACCCAGCCTACTGAGTTCAGGAACACATAAGGGGTCAGCTTAGAGTGCTGATAGACCCGGTCCTCTCAGACGCACTTATATAGAAACACAAGTGACACAAGCAGCACACTAAGGCTGTGTTCACACAGCCCTCTTATTTCGAAACAACAGGTTGTTTCGAAATAAGATTTAGGCTGTTCACATGATGCACGGTTGTTTCGAAACTACCACGTTGTTTCGAAACAAGTTAAACCTAGTCCGTGGGCGAAACAACGTTGTTTCACCACGGTTGTTTCGAAACAATGCCATGCAAACGTGTTGTTTCGGAACAAGATGTTCCGAAACAACAGTTCAAGGCGTGCCCCCTCAGCACCCTGGCCAGGGGACACCCCTCAGCACCCTGGCCAGGGTGCTGAGGGGTGTCCCCTGGCCAGCGCCTGCACAGCGGGGCTACGGGCACCGGCGGGGTTCAGTGCTGCCCAGCGCTGCTCCCCGCAGGCTTAAAGCCCGGTCTGCCCCCAAACCCGCCACGACCGCTAAGAAATTCTGCTGCAAAAGGCTCCAGAATAGGGAGAAAACATCCTACTGTTCACTACTGGTTCAGCTTCTCCCAGTCACACACCGAACACATAGGCTCTTCTCACTGCAACTCCTGTGGCAGCTGCTCTTGTGGCGTATGACCATAGCCCAGCAGCAGGAGACCTTGTGGAGCACACTGCATGGTACCACGCCCCGTTCTTCTTTGAATAATTGTGCATGTCAATTCCACCTTAGGTGTGCATATGCTGCATGTACAAGCCACCGGAAACTTTTCCCCTAGAGTCCCGCAGGGTCAGCTATGGAGCCCCCTGGAGTTGTGCCACTATAGTGGACTATAAAGGGCTCCACCAACCTTTCCCTCTCAGTTCCTTCTTTCCACCTGTAATGGCTGCTGGAACTGCTCTCTCTCTTGCTCAGCAAGAGCTTCCCCATTAATCACTGTTATTTAGCTATTTTAATTAGTGTAGTTTTCAGTTTTTGTTATTTAGATTAGTTAGTTGTTCCCCAGTAGTGGGTTATCCACTCACCCTCAGGCCAGGGCATGCCAAGCTTCAAATCGTTTGAAGCCCACAAGAAACTCATGCCTTTGGAAGACATGAATTCTTCTTGCCTTAAGTGTCTAGGCAAAGCTTACCTCCGGAAATGCTGGAAAATCTATTAGAGCTTTGATCCAAGAACTCAAAGAAGCAGAGTCAATGCCTGAAGTTGTACATGATGGAAGAAGCTCTTTGACCCTGTTGGCACCAGAGACCTCCAGTGCCACTTCAGTGTGTAGTGCCTTGGCACCACACAAGTGCCATCCTCTAAGGACTCCAGCAAGGGGCCTCAGCACTGCTGTTCCCCACAGAAACAGAAGACCTGGGTAAAGAATCACCAGTGACAACAGTCCCACTCCGTGGTGCTACAAAAGACAAAGAGGTTGGAGAGGGGATGTTCTCCGTTGACCAAGCATGTAGGAAAGGCATCCAGAGCAGGACCCATGACAGGCCGCTCAAGCCCAGGCACAAAGAGCACGGTGCCATCGGCTCCAGCCCCAAGTAGGGGCCCGTTAAGCCCAGCGCTGGTGTCATCCCCTGTATGGTACACATTAGAAGGGGAATTACATCTTCCCTCTGCTCCTGAGACATTTGAAGCAGAGAGGGAGCCCATTGAGGAGGCTGCCCCTCCAACCCAACCCAGCTGAGACCACAGATGTGAGACACCAGAAAAAACCCTTGCTCCGATCCTTCAGACAGAGACAAACAGCTACAAGATCTCTACCAGGCATTCCTGAAACTACAGTACACAGCTGGTGAAGTGAAAAAACAAATTGACAGAGCCAGATGGGTACCCAGGAGTTGCCTACTAGAGGACTGACCTGACAGAGAAAACAACAGAACACCTCTAGTCATCACCTACAGTCCCCAACTTAAGTCTCTGCAACACATCATCAAAGATCTACAACCTATCCTCGAAGATGACTCTCTCAGGCCTTTGGAGTTAGGCCTATTCTTGCTTACAGACAGCCTCCCAACCTGAAGCAAATACTCAACAGCAACAGAACACCAGTGGCGTCGCTAGCGTTGGGCACCCGGGGCACGTGCCCCAGGTCCCAACGCTGGTGCCCCGGTTCTCCGGCCCAATTGGGCTGGGGATCCGGGGCCCGATCCCTGGTGGTCTGCGGCCACGGCGGCCGCGTCTCCGCCCAGGGATCAGGGGCCTATCTGGCTGCCCAGCAGGGCCCGCCCCCTGGCCCGGGATAAGGCCAGGGGGAGGCTGTGCCGTCGCCACCAGCTAGCCCGCGCTGCGGTGCGGCGTGCCTCAGCCTAGCCTGGCCCGGCGTGGCTGGAAGCGGCTGCTGGAGGCCGGGCCCATGGCCGCAGCCCTGGATCCCCGGCCGGGGACAGAGCCACTGCAGCCGCGGGCTGCTGGCCAGGTCCCGGATCCCTGGCCGGGGACGGGGTCGCCGCAACCACCGGCGGCCAGGCCGGGGATCCAGGGCCCGGCTGGCCGCCCGCAGTGGCCCCATCCCCCGCTGCGGATCCGGGGCCTGGTTGTGGCCGCGGCAGCCCCGTCCCCGGCAGGGGATCCAGGGCTGCGACTGCAGGCCCGGCCTCCAGCGGCCGCTTCCGGCCGCGCCGCACCGCAGTGTGGGCTAGCTGGCGGCAGCGGCGCGGCCTCCCCCTGGCCCTATCCCGGGCCATGGGGTGTGGCCTTTTGGCTGGGGGCGGGGCCCGTGCCCCGGGTCTTTCTCCACCCCAGCGACGCCCCTGCCGAACACCATACAACACGAACACCAGTGCAGGAACCTCTCCTTGTAACAAACCCTGTTGCCAATTCTGCTCACACATTGACTCCAGGGGTACTATCATGGGCCCTGGCCACATCAGCCACACCATCAGGGGCTCATTCTCCTGCACATCCACTAATGTGGTATATGCTATCATGTGCCAGCAGTGCCCCTCTGCTATGTATATTGGACAAACCAAACTGTCCTTGTGTAAAAGGGTAAAGGACACAAAACAGATATAAAAAATGGGAACATCCATAAACCAATAGGAAAACACTTCGACTTCCATGGACACACAGTGGCAGACTTGAAAGTTGCCATACTTCAAAAAAGAAACTTAAAACCAGACTTCAGCGTGAAACTGCAGAGTTGGAGCTAATCTGCAAATCTGACACCATCAGGCTGGGTCTGAACAGAGACTTAGAATGGTTAGCACATTACAAAAAGTGATTCATCTGTTCACACATTCTCTCCCTTTGATCTGCTGGTGTGAATGAGCCCCATCTGCTCTCTGAACTGACTTTGCTAACACTTGCCCTTCTCCATTCTGGCATGTGTATATATACCTCTCCACTGTAGTTTCCACTTCATACATCTGATGAAGTGGGTTGTAGCACAGGAAAGCTTATGCTTGAAGAAATTGGTTAGTCTATAAGGTGCCGCAGGACTCTTGCTGCTTATATTGAAAGCAAAAGGTGGTTGCTGGGGGGGGGAATGGACAGCCCCCGCCCCCAGGGGTAGGCCCCGTCCCCTGGGGAGAGGCCCCACCCCCTGGGGAAGAGGGCCCGCCCCTGGCCAGGGATAGGGCCAGGGGGAGGCCACGCGGCCACAAGTGGCTAGGCCACAGTGCGGCGCTGCCAGAAGCGGCAGCGGGCGGCCAGGCCCCCGAAATCCGGCTGGGAACGGGGCCGCTGCAGCTGCCAGCGGCCAGGCCCCGGATCCCCAGCAGGGGACGAAACCGCCACCGCCGCGGGTGGCCAGCTGGCCAGGCCCCGGATCCCCGGCCAGGGACAGGGCCACTGCGGCTGCAGGTGGCCAACCGGGCCCCGGATCCCCCCCTGGGGATCCGGGGCCTGGCTGCTGGCGGCTGCGGTGGCCTCATCCCTGGCCAGGGATTGGGGGCCTGGCTGCTTGCCACTGCGGGCGCAGACCTGGCTTCCAGTGGCTGCTTCTGGCCGTGCTGCGGCCGAGCTGCTCGCGGTGGTGTGGCCTCCCCCTGGCCCTATCCCTGGCTGGGGCGGGGACTGCCGGGCGGTCAGCCAGGCCCCTGATCCCCGGGCGGGGACGGCACCGCTGCCCCTGCGGCCAGCTGGGGATTGGGCCCTGGATCCCCAGCCCAATTGGGCCGGAGATCCGGGGCACCAGCGTTGGGACCCGGGGCATGTGCCCCGGCGTGCCCAACACTAGCGACGCCACTGGTCTCCACCATCTCATAGATCTGAGACGCCTTTACAGATTTCTGTTGAAGTCAATGTTTCAGATGGTCTCCTTAGCCTCTATCATCCCCTCCTTGGATCCAGGAGATTGGTTCACTGCCTTCAACATGAAGGACGCATATTTCCATATAGCCATAGTGCCACACCACAAGAGATGTCTAAGGTTCATGGTGAACAACAGTCACTTTCAGTTTACAGTCCTCCCCTTTGGCCTGTTGGCAGCCCCAAGGGTGTTCACAAATGCCTTTCAGTGGTGGCAACCTTTATGAGATGCAGAAGCATTCAAGTTTTTATATACCTTGATGACTGGCTGGTAAAAAACAGAAGCAAAACACAGGTAAAAGAACACCTTCATTTCATTCAAACCACCTCCAAAACCTGGATCTGGTGGTAAATCTCCAGAAGTCTACTCTGTCACTGACCCAGAGGATAAAATTTATAGGAGCAGTCCTGGACTCCACTCAAGCCAGAACATCCCTTCTAACATCCATGTTCAAAACCATCAGACACATGTTACAGGACCTAGATTTCCACCCGATGTGTTCACTTTGGGTGGTCATGAGCCTCCTGGGCCACTTTGGAAGACAGCACCAGCATCATACAGTATGCAAAGCTAAGGCTTCAATTCCTACAGGCCTGGCTAGTGTCAGTCTATCACCCAACCAGAGACAGTGTAGACAAAATAATAATTGGCCCCATGAAGGTTCTAGAAGCCCTACATTGATGGCGCAACCCCAAATGGGCATGTGTGGATGTCACCTTTCAACCCAGACAGCCATCAGTCGCTCTTACCACAGATACCTTGGACTTAGGATGGGGTGTTCACCTGGGGGTCCTAAGAACACAAGGTCTCTGGGGAAAGCTGGACCATTTGTCTCACATGTTCAGGAATTTCGGGCAGTGCATCTCTCATGTCAGATCTTCCACAGCTGCCTAAAAGGCAAGGGGGTACAGGTTCTCTTAGACAATACAGCAGTGATGTTTTATATAAACAGACAAGATGGAGGTCACTCTTCTCACCTTTTCAAGGAAGCCCTCAACCTCCGGGAATTCTGCATCTTGCATTCAATCCATCTAGTAGCATTGTATGTGCCGGGGTGTCAGAATGCCCTAGCAAATACCCTCAGCAAGTCCTTCATGACACATGAATGGTCAATCAGGGAGGACATCCTCCAAAGTGTCTTCCAAAAGTGGGGCTTTCCCCAGCTAGACCTGTTTGCATTGGAAGCAAACAAGACATGTGCGACCTTCTACTCATTCCAGGGCAGGAGCCCAGGCCCAATCACAGACACATTCCCAATCCCATGGATAAACCGGCTGTTCTATTCCTTTCCACCAGCCCTGCTCATCCACAAGGTTCTGGTAAAGGTACAACAGGACAAAGCAGCAGTGATATTGATAGCACTGGCCTGGGCTAGGCAACACTGGTTCACAATGTTGTTTGACCTCTAGGTCAATCAGCCACTACCTCTTCCTTGTGTCCTGGATCTGCTCACACCTAGTGGGGGCATGCTGAGGCACCTGAACCTTAAAACACTACATCTCACAGTGTGGAACATCTGTGGTTAAATGATGTGGAGCTGAAATGCTCCCAGCAAGTCAGACATATACTCCTCAGCAGCAGAAAACTGTCAACAAGGTTGAACTACCAGGCAAAATGGACTCATTTTTCCCTCTGGATGAAAGACAAAGGTGCCATGCCTATGTGGCTCCAGTTCCAGTAGTACTAGATTACTTCTTAAACCTTAAACAACAAGGTCTGGCAAGTTCATCAGTGAAGGTTCTCCTCCTGGCCATCTCAGCCTTTCACTCTGGGGAGGTCAACAGATCCTTTTTTTCTAGCCCTCTAGTGAAATGGTTTCTGAAAGGTTTGGGCAGGGTATTCCCACTTTCACACTTCACACTAGGGCAGTGGAACCTTCACCTTGTACTATCCAGACCCCCAGGACCCCCTGCTTTGAGCCACTAGCTTTATGTTCCCTCCTCTATTTGTCATGGAAGATGGTGGTCTTAACAGCAATCACTTTCAGCCAAAAGGCTCTCAGAGTTGAGAGCTCTCACTACAAACCCCCCTTATACAGTTTTCTTCAAAGACAAGGTTCGTCTTTGGCCTCACCCACCCTTCCTCCCTAAAGTAGTGTCTAGCTTCCATGTGAACCAGGGCATTTGCCTGCCAGTCCTATGCCCAAAGCTGTGCGCCAAGGAACAACAGCATAAGTTACATATGCCGGACGTACAGCAGACCCTGGCCTTTTACATAGAGAGAACGAAGCCCTTCAGAAAATCACTCCAGCTGTTTGCAGCAGTGGCTGAGAAGTTGAGGTCAGCTGGTCTCCACTCAGTGTGTTCTTTCCTGGATCACAGACTGCATCAATGAATATTACAAGATTTCTAAGTTACCAGCTCTAAAAATCACAGCCCATTCAACGTAAGCTCAGGCTCCTTTGAATGCATTCTTAGCATTCATCCCAATCCAGGACATTTGCAAGGTAGCAACTTGGTTGTCTGTCCACACCTTGATGTCGCACTACGCCCTAATTGAGCAGATGAGAGGAGATGCCGAGTTTGGCAGAGCAATCCTCAGCACTGTGGACATATGAGGTCCGACCCCTCCTCCTCAGGTAAGGTGGAATTGACATGAGCAATCACTTGAAGAAGAAGAGACGGTTTCTTACATGTAAGCAGTGTTCTTTGAGATGTGTTGCTAACCTCCGTTCTATACCCACCCTTCTTCCCCTCCCTGCAAGAAGGAACTGAAAAGAAAGAGTCGATGGAGCCCTCTCTATAGCGCCCTATAGTGGCTCAACTCCAGAGTGCTCCATAGCCAACCCTGGGGGACTCTAGGGGAAAAGTTTCTGGCAGCTCATGCATGCAGCGCATGCACACGTAAGGTGGAAAGGACATGATCAACACATCTCAAAGAACACTGCATACAGGTAAGAAACCGTTTCTTCCAGAAATTTCTGGCTCTGAGCAGCTGAATCTGCCCAACAACAGCAACCCACTCCAAGAGATCCCTTAAAGAGATACTTTCAATAAAGCATATGGGTTACAAGAGCACCCTTTTTACTGGATTGAGTTCCTCATATGCAGCCAGGCCCAAAATTGGTGTCACCTCCTGGGGCACTACAGTGAAAGGCAGCCTGTACATGGTGTTCTTATGGTTACTGCTAGTGAAGCAGCATCCCTGCATGGGTATATTTGTTCCAGAATACCCAGTTACTTTTACATTTGTTGGTTCCAATTTAGGTCTTATTCTCAACCTCTCATAATCTCGGGCAGACAGAATATTAACCTGAGCTCCTGTGTCTCGTTTCAGTAGAAAGACTGTTCAATTCACTGTCAGAGGCAGTATCCACTACCTCTCATTAGGCTTGCTTGATGACAGTACATCTACAAAACACTCCTCAATCTCATTGTCAGTAACTAAAAGCACTTGACTTCTCTGCCTTTGGGATCTGTAGCAGTTTGCAAAATGATTAAGTTTCCCACAGTTATGACAGCGTCTCCTATAGGCAAGACAGTGTTTAGGACCATGCTGTGATCCACATTTGCTATGTGACCATCCGGACTCAGTTTTCCCTATAGCAAGGGTTGGTTCCACTTTGTGATTGGAGCCACTTTGGCTATATGCTTTTTTCTGCGTGCATGCATGATCTCTTCTGGTGAATTCAGCTCTTTTACTTATGTTTTTACTATTTCAGTGGCCTTACGTACTTGGAGAACTTCATTCAAAAGATTTCTCTTAATACATTGTCTAGAACAGTGTTTCCCAATCAGTGTGCCATGTCACACAGGTCTACCGTTAGGTCTGAGCAGGTGTGCCATGGAATTTTTTGAAAAATGTCTTAGAGTTCTGGATTGGCTCATGAATATTCATGAGTTCATTTGGAGACTTTGTGATGGTGTGACTCAAAATAATTTAATGTATCAAGGAGTGCCACTGCAGAGAAAAGGTTGGGAACTGCAGATCTATAATGCCAAAATAATTCTGTCTTTGATCAAGAGATTCTGTCAAACTGCCAAAGGTACAGCTTTTACTGAGTTTCCTAAATTCTGTGACATATTGTTCTATGGTGTTATCTGCTTTTTGCATGCATACAAAAAAATCTGTAAACCTCAAAAGTTACAATTCTTTTTGGTATGCAGTATTCCTCAAATGTACTCAGTATTACATTTAAATTCATGCTTTCACCATCTTCAAATTCAAAATTATAAACATCCAGTGTCTCCTCCCCAACATGTACAAATATAGATGATTTTTTGTTTTTATCTTTGTTCTCTTCTCAATGGCAGAGAACTACAACCTAAATTGCTGCAACATTGCCAGACATTTGCAAAGGGGAAGGATCTTGTAAAAGATCCATTCTTAGCCCTAGTGTAGCTTTGCTGCACTTTCAGCTGCAGTGAATGGGAGCTATGTACATAAAATATTTTGCATATTTCCCAGTCACTTACTAAATACTTCCTGCACACTACACAAAGCTGGCTGGAAATGCTTTCCAGTTGGCTTACCAATATTTCAGTTCTGGGGCAGGAGTTGCTATAGTTATTTCCAGATCAATTAAGCATCTCTACACAGACTGCTCAATTGAACCCTGACAATCATGCTAACAGCTGTGATTTTGTTGCCATCAGTATTGACTTAGTCTAAGAGCAGGGGCCTCAAACTCAAATCACCATGAGGGCTGCATGAGGACTAGTACAGAGCTGCATGAAGACTAGGATGTTATCCTGTGGGTTGCACCACTGAAACCTTTCATACAATGATACTGCAAATATTGGTAACAATAGTGTCATTGCAGGCCACAGGAAATAGCTTTAGGGGCCACATGCAGCCTGCGGCCTGTGTGTTTGAGACACCTGCCTTAGAGCTTTCACTTGCTGAAGACTTCCTGTTTTCAGAGATCCCCTGTGTTTGTCTGTTTTCAATTGCAAACACATGAGTTTTCCTCCACATCTTTTTAGTTTCCAAACTCATTCACCACTTTCTGACACCATATAATGATTGAGAGATCACTAAAGATCACACCATTGAATGAGTGAGGAATAGAACTATAATAACGCTGCTTAACATGCAGAAAGTCCTGGGTTCAATTCCCAGGGGGTTGGACTTGATGATCTCACAAGGTCCCTTCCAGCCCTATGATTTGATTTGATTTGACTGTATAAGAGTGATTTCCTAGGTGTGCAGCTTGGAGCAGTCATGTTAGTTATCTGTAGGGCACATCTCCCAATTCACACAACACGGTTCCTATGCTGGGGTGTCTCAAAAATCAGAACTGTCTACAAGTCTCTCTCTATGTCTGAGTGGAAGTTTAAGCAGTTCACTCTGGATGCTCCTAGATGGGGGTCGGCAACTCACAGCTTTAGGGCCATATGCAGCTCTTTAATGGCTGCCATGCAGCAATGGTGACACCGGGCTGCAGGGTATGCCCTGCTGGCACCAGAATCGGAGCTGGATTAAAGGGCTCCTGGCCAACCCAGGCCACCACCACTCTTCTGCTACATAATCATGAGGCAGCTATGCTGTGGCCCCTACTGCTGGTGGGGCATGGTGGAGAGGCACTGGCAGCTGGTGCCAGAGGTCATGCCGCCCTCCCTCCATCCCTCTGTGTGCTCTGCTAGCAGGGCAGAGCAGCATTTCCCTCTGCCCCCCCCCCATGCCCAGCTGGCCATCCCTTCCCAGGGGGCAGAGAGGAGCTGGCGTGGAGCTTCTGGCTTTGGGGGTGGGGCCCTTGAGTGACCAGCTCCGTGGAGTTCAAAATGAAGTGTGAAATGAAGCAGCCCAACCTCTGTCGAGTAGTCCACTTGAAGGCCCCACTCCCAAAACCAGCAGCTCCGCACTGGCTGCTCTCTGCCATCCGGGGAGGGGCAGCCAGCTGGGGGTAGGTGGGGCAGCAGGCAGTGCTGCTGTGCCCTGCCAGCAGAGCACATGGAGGGAAGGAGGGTGGTGTGGCCTTTGGCCCTGGCCACCTGTGCCTCCTTGCTGTGCCCTGCCAGCACCAGATGTCCGTTGGGTGGCCACTCGGCCACCTTGTGATCAAGGGGTAGGAGGGTGGGAGCAGCCCCAGCACCCTCAGTCTGGATGTCCTGGGCTGGCCGGGTGCCCTCTAATCCAGCTGCGATGCTGAGGCTGGCAGAGCGTCCTCCTGCAGCCCAGTGGCCTGGAGACGCATGGTGGCTGTTAAAGAGCTGCGGGTTGCCGATCCCCATCTTATGCTAATAGTTCCTCTTTAGCTTCTTTTATGAAAGGCTATTGAGATGACCTTGAGAAAGCAGCTCTATTGCCACCTGGAATCCTCCAGTTTTCTGACACATACTGGCAGACTTTTTTTCTTTCTTTCTTTTTTTTTTTTTTTTTTATTATTATTAAGGTGCAATATAGAGACTACATTGGTCTCATTAATTGAGGATCTCTTCAATCAGATGAACTAAGATTAAGTGTCTATAATCATTTGCTGAAAACAGATAGCAAGTGTTGCTGGTGGGCTTATGGTCTCTGCTAGAGTTGTTGCAATCTCAGTTGAGGGACTCCATCTTTTTCTTTTTGGTGGGTGTGCAGAGGGTAGTTTTGAGCAGTTGCTCGTTTCCCCTGAGTACTCATATGTTGGACAGGGTTTTAATCTGTCATCCCTCCTATTCAATATATATTCTATTGATGGAGAAACATAGTGTTTGTATGACAGTAACATCAGTATAATAATAATAATATTCAGACCTATGCTATTTTTATTTAACACAGATGGCTGTGATGCTGGAAGGTCAGCATCTCCAATAGACAACAGGTGTCTTTCTCCTGGGAGACTGAGTTCCAAAGGGGCAGCCCTGTTAGTCTAGTTCAGTAAAACAAACAAGGAATCCTGTGGCACCTAAAGACTAACAAAGTTATTTATTGCATGAGCTTTCATGGGAGAAAATCCCAGTTCATCAGACACTTTGAAGAAGCTTTGAGAAAGTCGGATTTTTCTCCCATGAAAGTGCATGTAATAAATAAATTTATTAGTCTTTTAAGTGCCACAGGACTCCTTGTTCGTTTTACCGGGACACCGAGTATATCTATATACAGTTTTGAGCAGTTCACAGCTGAAGATCTAGAACAATCCCTATAAGCTCCTGGCCTTTTTCCATCACCCTCTTAAAGCTGCCTGGGAAAGATTTACCTTTTGTCAGATTCCCCATCTTCAAGCATCTGATGAAGTGGAATTCTCTCCCATGAAAATTCAGGTGATACATAAATTTGTTAGTCTTTAAAAGTGCCACAAAACTGCTTGTTCCATTTGTCAGAGAGGCAGATCTCATTAATATTTAGCAATGATGTATGTTTATGGTTCCCAGGCTGAGCTGTGCAACCCCCTTGGGGGGCACCACGGATTAGAGGGGTTACATGGGGTGAGGTTGTTTAGCCCCCTGAACTCCACAGCACGGCAAGAAGGAGCTCAGCACTGGCTGGTGCTGAGGAGTAGCCCCACTACACCTCATGCTGGAGGAGTAGCCTTCCTGAGCCTAAAGCTAGCCAGAGTAGAGGAGCAGCCCCAGGCCCAAACTGGCTCGGCACGGGCCAGGGTGGAGTAGCCCTGCACTGACTGGTTCCTGAAGCAGTCATAGCTCTCTCACCTGTGCTCACTGCCTCCGTTGCCTGATGTTGGGAAGAAGCTTTGCCACACAGGGTTTGCAGTGACAGCTCCACTAGGGAAGTAAGTCTTAGCTTCCTTGCTCACATAAGAAAAAAATATTATTTATGTAATTTATTATTATTATCATTATAGGTATTTATAGGAGTTGCATGTGTTATGAACACTGAGGGGATCAGGGGAGAAATGGGAGGGGTATGTGTTTTACCTACTGTAACTAGTGGGACCTTCACTCGAAAAGATTGGGAACCACTGATCTATGTCCTTGTTAAATTCAGGCTAGCATAATAGATTTTGATTAGGAGTGACATTTCAGAACAACTGAAACTTCAAAACAGCTCAGGCTTGTGCTGAGGGTGGCAGGCTGTCTATGCAATACTACATAGTGTGTAAGCTATATAGTAATACAGAACTATAAAACACTACTGATGAAAAGGATCCTAAATTCAATATTGAGTTTATTGAACTGTTGTTTGGAGCACATTAACTGGCTGAGACTTTCCTTCAGTCAATCGTGCATCCACATTTCAAGTGTTCTGCATTTGCTAATAAACTCATGTTGAGTATACATTCTTTCTATTCTACATGTAACTTGATTAGTTGCATCATCCCATAACTAAATTTCCTATCCTACCCTGAAATTAAATATACTTTCACCATGTCTTCCAGTGAGGATTTAGCATTTAAGCAGATCTTGCATGTGGAGCAACAACTCATTTATGGCTTTGCTCATTCTCTGCTGCTGCCCCACACCTGAGTTCTCATTCAATTGAATTGCTTGATATAGTTTATTTCTTCAGAAAGTGAATGACTATAGTAAGTTCAAACATTAACCCTTCACTATTAGCACCTCTCATTGCACTTATAGCTCACTAGATTTGTTTTAGTTCTGGAAGGAACCTGATCAAGACCATTTACCCTTTCAGTAGTCATAGTGGATTCATTTTTTCTTTGAAAACTGGTGAACAAACTGAATTCAAAGCAATTTATGTATGAATTGTACACTGTACAAAACCAAATTCCAAAGGGGTAGCCTTGTTAGTCTAATCCAGCAAAACAAACAAGAAGCCCGGTGGTGGCACTTTAAACATTAACATATTTATTTAAATTTAAATATAATAAAATATAAATAAACGTGTCAGTCTTTAAAAGTGCTGTAAGACTCCTTGTTTGCACAAAACTAGAAGCTTTAAAGATCACTTGTGATTCAGTGCTTATGTGCCATCTGCTGGGCTACTGAAGTAAGAGCTGAATTCTGATTGCTGGAGGTAGGGGTGGGGGGGAGTGTTTGAAGGTAATTGTTAACTTGGCTGTTATCTATATATTACCAGTCAAAAAATAACTCTTCAGCTCATACAGGTATCAACTGTGATGGGCAGGACATTAAGAACTATACTGAGTTAGCTAACTAATTTGATCCACCAGCTGTTGAATATTGAATATTGCAGTGACTGCTGCTCCCTGGGATCCAGATGTTTCCATAGCTCTCAATCAGTCAGCCTCAGAGGCTTCCAAACCCCAGGTTTCAGGATTTTTTGTTTTTAATATATGCAAGAGAGCTAAAAAAACATGTTGCATGTCAAATGACGCAAAGTTATTTTGAAAGTAACAGAACCTAAAAATACTAATTTGCATGAAAAGGAGAAAATTATAATGAATCCTGTAGTACACTGTTAGGTATTAGCTATGGATAGGGCAGAGATCAAGAAACTTTGAGTTGGCAAAACAACTTCTGTAGACAAAAAAATTACATTTAGCATTCTACTACATATTTACAGTTTATAAAATCCAAGCAAGTAGATATCATTTATCTACATTTTCTGATTACACATTTCAGATGTACCCATGATCACAGTGCCCAGTTTGTGACACTAATTTCTTGTAAAAGAAAACCTCACTGGTATTTTGTACTTAACATCTAATCCTACTAGGACAGCATTGTTACTGATTGTTTTATCACTGGTTTTCAGCAGAGCAGTTTAGCATTTCTTTCATCCTTCAGTACATATTTATGCAGTGACTTGAATGACTAGAATCCTTCTTCCAGTTCTCAATTCATCTGGCTTCTTTTTAATAAAGAAATTTGATCAACGCCTATCTCCTGATTGCACCTTTTCCATTCACTCTTGCCTCTCTGATTGTCTCCTATGTATACTGCTAAATCAAACTGAAGAAGGCAAAAGCCAAAAACCTCTTCCCTCTGTGTGAGCCCTTCACACCGTTATTCTTATGCACATCCTCAGGGTCATTTTAGTGTTTTATCATCTCAAGTTAAGTCAGCACAATTTTGTATTATTTCATCTTGTGCATATTTTAGTCACAATTTTAGATTAATCAGCTTGATGAAAAAAAATTACCATTAGGTAGTACCTTTATCCAGAAGGACTTCAAAAGGCCACAGAATATGAAGTGGATGCTAGTGAATTCTCTGTACTTTAAAGTCTTGAAATCATGATGTGAGAATTTCAATAATTCAGTCATAGGTTAGAGGTTTATTCCTGGAGTGGGTGGGTCAGGCTTTTGTGGCCTCCATCGTGCAGATCAGAATAGATCAAACTGGTCTCTTCTGAACTTTGAGTCTATGAGTATACTGTAATATAACTGGTTTTCATATACCACTGAAATGCTATTAAGGGGAACACTATAATTGTGATGCAGCAGTAGCAGTATTTTTTTTTTTTTAACTGAAGAATTTAAAGCATTTTTTGGGGAAGTTGGAACATGATCTAGGACAGTGTTTCCCAACTGGCGTTCCACAGAATTTTTTGAAAAACTACTCAAAGAGCTCTGGATTGGCTCATTGGCTCATGCATATTCATGAGTTCATTTGGAAATTATATGGTGGTGTGCCTCAGATTAATTATAGTTAGCAAGGTGTGCCATGGCAGAGAAAATGTTGGGAACCACTGAGCTAGAGTTAGAGTTCCAAAGGAAAAGCTGTGTCAGTCTAGTTCAGTAAAATAAACAAGAAGTCTTGTGGCACTTAAAAACTAACAAACTTATTTATTGGATGAGCTTTTGTGGGATAAAATCCCACTCCATCAGATGCTTCGAAGATGGGGGAACTCACAGAAGGGGAGGAAATAAATGCAGGGGAGTATAAGTCATGGGAGCAGGTCACACTATAACAGCAAATCAAAGCAGTTGTAAAGATTCAAACACTGGGGAACAGCATACAGAGGAAGATTAGGTCAAATCACCTGTTGTAATGAGAGAAAAATCCAAAATCCCTATTAAGCTCTGAAGCAATGCAATCAAATTTGCAAATAAATTCCTTCTCTATAGCTTCTCTTAGAAGCCTTGATCTGGTATTCATCTGTCTGAGCACCACAATTAGTAAATCCTCAATGGAGTGATTAGGAAGATTGAAATGCTGACCCACTGGTTTTAGAAAGTTGTGATTTCTGATGTCAGATTTGTGTCTATTTATTCTTTTGCGCAGAGACTGTCCGGTTTGTCCAATATATAAGGCAGAGGGGCACTTCTGGCACAAATCACACTGGTGGATGAGCAGGTGAATGAGTCTTTGATGGAGTAGCTGGTTTTATTAGGTCCTGTGATGGTGTCTTTTGTGCGCCTATGTGGGCAAGATTGGCAGCATGGTTTGTTGCAGGGATATCTACGTGCTTTAATGGCCCTGTTGTTAGGTCTTCAATTGCTGGTGAGTACCTGCTTAAGGTGTGTGTGTGTGGGGGGGGCGCTATCTGCAAGTGACGAGAGGTCTGTCTCCCAATGCTTGAGCAAGGGGATCATCTTGTAGAATAGGGTGTAGATGCCTGAGGATGTGCTGTAGAGGTCTGACCTAGGAGTTGTGGGTGATGACTAGAGGAGTTCTGTTGTTTTCTTTCTTGGGCTTCTCCTGTAGTAGTTGACTTCGGGTAGCTGCTTGGTTCTGTCAATTTGTTTCTTCACTTCCACAGGTGAATACTGCAGTTTTAAGAATGGTTGATAAGAGATCCTGAAGTTGTTTGTGTCTCTGAGGGATCAGAGCAAATGTGGTTATATCTTACAGCTTGGCTGTAGACAAACCTACAACAGATGAATACCAGTTCAAGGCTTCTAAGAGAAGTGGTGGAGATGGAATTTATTTCTGTTGCTTCAGGGCTTAATAGGGACTTTGGATTTTTCTCTCAGGTGAACATGCGATTTGACCTCATCTTCCTCTCTATGCTGTTCCCCAGTGTTTGAATCTTAATAACGGCTTTAATTTGCTGTTTTAGTGTGTGACCTTGATCCCATGACTTACAATTCCCTGCATTTATTTCCTTCCATTCTGCAAGCTCCCCATTTTTAAAGCATCTGATGAAGTGGGATTTTCTCCAATGAAAGCTCATGCAATAAATAAATTGTTTAGTTTTTAAGTGCCACAGGACTCCTTGTTTGTTTTAGAGATTATTCAGAAATTCTTTAAATTATATACCAAAAAAACTCCAAAAGAAAATACTTTGTAACTTTCTAGCATAATACAGGGATAGTGGTTAAGTTCTTAGTAGAAAGACTGTCATCAAAAGAATTTGTATAGTCCTTATTTCCTTAGTTGTATCCAGCTACTGACAAGACTAAACTAGACAAAACAGGATTTATAGGATAGCTTGCTGTGTTCTAATCTCCATATATTTAATTGTCTGCATTTGTTGTATTTACATAAAATTTTGGAAGACAATGTGTTTGTAATTACTACACTGAGGCATTTAAAAATCATATAAAAACAGTGAATGTAATGGCATAGTGTAATGTAGTAAAAGATGCCTAGGCATTAACATATGTCACCAGTTTATGGGGTGGATTGATTTAAATCACCTTGAGAATAATCACTCAATCAAGTTTTCCCACTGATACTTCATGTATTTCTTAAACAGTGGTGTAAATCTGATCACTAAACATTGACAACTCAATACACCATTTTACATTATTTAGGAAACTACTTCATGTAACTTTTTGGATAATTTGATTTTTATTAATTTAGGAAATAGTACATAATACTCATTATCTATGTCAAGCTGCAGATGCAGCAGCAGTACATAGGAATGGTTAAGAACTAAATCAAACACAATAACACTTATTTTATTAAATTAGATCTTAAAGTTGTACATAAGTGTTTCACATTTGCAATTGCAGCAGTTTCCTGAATTACTAGTTGATGGCTGTCCTTAAACTTTTTTTTTTCAAGTTTTATTAACTCTGACAAGTCATCACAACACTAAACATAAGCTGTCCTAAAAACTTATACAACTAGCTGTCATCTTCCCCAGTCTTACTGTCCTTTTTATTCTGAGACTGGAACAGAGTATGAATTTTCCTACTTTTTCAACTTCCAGTTGCTTTCTTAACTTTGAGTCAATAATGCCAAATGATGAAAATATTCTCTCTGCACCTGCATAGGAAATTACTGCTGAGAAGAGTTGGCTTAGTAATTAAAGGAATTCTATTTCAAGGTGCTTGGCTAATGATGTCCATTAATTCATGGGAGTGAATTTGTTCAAAACATCCCCAGAAAATACATACTATTTAAATGTTTCCTCTCCAGCTTTGAAATGTATTATGACTGGCATACCTGAGAAGTGATTTTAAGATGCCCATACCATGGCAGTATCTTCTTTCTCAGAAGTTAGTTGTCTACCTTTATATCTGGGGTCAAGAATGTTTGCAAGACAATGAGATGGAGTTAGTGCTTGATCCATTCGCTTCCTTACTGCCTGCAGTTTAACATTCTGATGAGATATTTGTTTCTTCAATGTCTTTTGAAGTGGCTCCCAATTTTTGACACCATAGCAATGCAACAACAATTTCTCTGAAGTTTAAGGCTATGAATAGATTTCAGTATACTGATCATATCATCTACATTCCTCTATAATCCAATGTAAAGCTACTTTGGATGAGATACTTCCATCTATTTTATCATGGTTTTCTTCACAAAGTTTTATAATAGGCTAGTTCTTAATAAACTGTTCAAAACAATCAACCACAGAATTCCATTGAACGTATTGAGGGAGAATTAGTTTGGATCCTCCTGCTCTCTTCGGTGAAGCTAAAGCAAAATGATTTTACAGAGGTATTTTGCTACTTCAATGTTTCCTTTTATTCCAGGAGAAGCTGTACCTAATTCTTTGGCTAAAAGATGTATTAAATGGGCATTGCAGCCATATATTATTGAGGAACATCCTTCCATTTTTTCTTCTCAGTATCTTCTCATCTTTGCCACGTTTGCAGCACTGTCTGTGGCAAAACTTTGTATGACAGTTGAATTTTTCTTCACTGTTGATTACAACTTTCACTCCCACTTCTTTCAAGTATTTGGTTGTGTGGGCATTTCCTGGTGTATCCATTGTTTCTGAAAGATTGCAATCCCGTCTTCTGTTGTCACACCAGCACATATTACTGGATCATTGTGTGCATTGCTCCACCCATCAAGGCTTAAACTGACAAACTTCCCCTCAGTATTTCTTGCATACTTTTTGAGTTCTTTTTCACATACTGCATCTAGCAACCATGCACCAATGTCTCTTCTATTAGACGTAGTATAGCCTGGTCATAAGGACTCAACCATATCAATGAAGTGTTCATTGTTAACAATGAGAAAAGGAGAATTGGTAGTATAAATGAACCAAGCAGTCTTCTCATGCGCAGTGTATTCTAGGCATTTGATGGTCCCTACTACAAACCCCTTCACCATAGTGGTTTTATTGGAGGATTGAAAATTTTGCTTGCTACCACTATTTTGTTGTCTGAAAGATATTTACTTGCAGCACTGTTGCCAAAGTACCAATAGATGACTCTGCAGTTGTTGCAGATGAACAACCAAATCTCTTATGCTTAAATGGGATCCTGAAGTAAAATTCAGAAATAGTTTTGAAGTCATTCTTCTCAAGAATGCAGATCCCATTCCAGATTATCACTAAAGCTAAAACTGACTGCATGCAGAGTGCATTTAATTTTGGAGTAAGCCCTCTTGACCTCATTGGCACTTTGGTATTTTGAGAGAACAACTATCAGGGGTCTCAAACGCAAATCACCTCAAAGGCTGCATGAGGACTAGGATATTGGCCTGAGGGCCGCCCCGCTGAAACCTTTTCATACAATGATGCGGAAGTACAGTAAAAAATGAAGAGTAATATAGTATGCTAATAAGACAATTTATTAATTTTTTTGAAACTGTAACATGAAGTCTGTGCTAATTTTGAGTCTTTCCAAAGCCAAAACACACATTTCCTTTTAGAATTACTTCCATTCAAGATAGCAAAATCATCAAAAAGACAGAGAGTAAACAAACACTTAAAACTTTATATTATAAATCAGTGGTTCCCAATCTTTTTTGGTTTGAGGAGGAAAAAAAATACTTTTTCAAACCTTGAAGGACCACTGGTTAATTTAATTAAAATTAAATTAAAATTTTATTCATTGAATTCAAATTAATGTTAATTGAAATAAATTAATTGCTGCTTGATTTATTAAAATTGAATTAAATTTAATTGAGATTCAATTTTTATAAAGGTTGTATTTTTTTAAATAAAATTAAATTGTTTTAGAAGATTTTTGGATTTTTTGTTTTAAAAAGAGGGGGCTGCATGTATCCCCAAGCTAGGAGGGGAGGAGAGCAGCCACATCCCAGGACACTTCTGCAAACAGGTTGGTCAGAGCCCTCCACAGGACGGTAAATAAGCAGCCCCCTGCCTGGCCCTGAAGGTAGTGCTGGGACCTGTGGTGGGGGAAACACCCTCCCCACCACCTGCTCGAATTTTCCTTTTTTACCAAGGGAAGGATTTTGTTCAAAATATTCCTAGATAGGGGCTCTTTTACTCCCAGGAAACTTAGCAGTTTTTCTGTGGAAAAAGTGTGGGAAACTTTGTTTCAAGGGCCACAAATACAATTTTTAAAACCCTGAAGGGTCACCAGTCTATTTAATTAAATTAAAATTAAAATTAATTAAAATTAATTAATATTTAATGAAATTTAAAATGAATTATTTATTTTTAAAAGGGCTGGATGCCCACCTTCAGCCTGCCGGCCCAGACTCCAGGCTGGCTGCTCACCAATCTGGTGGCAGGGCAGGAATACCAGCCTCTGGCCTACCCCCTGCCTCCAGCAGCAAGACCAGCTTGTGAGCCCTCTACAGAAGAGCCACCCCCTCCTGCAGCCCCCTTGTAGCCATGCCAGCCTGCAGCCCTCTTCCCAAGCTGCACAGTCAGCACCCCCCACACAGCCATGCCACACCAGCCTTTGATCCAGCCCTTGTGGGTGGCTACAGCCCAGCTCCCAACCAGTGACAGGGGAGTGCAGGCCACTTTACAAAGCCCCACAGGCCACTTTTGGTTTGCAGACCAGTGGCTGGGAACTCCTAGATTAGAGCCATTAATTCATTTTTATGAGACTGGAAGTGTAGGTATTTATTTTTAAAGAAGAGAGATATTTAGTATTTTATTGATGTTTTAGGAAAACTAAAAAACTCAATTTAAATTGAAAAAAATCAGAATTTTAAAAATCATTGATTTTTATCCACCCCGTCAGCTTAATAAACCTCTTAGCATAACAGACAATAAAAAGACTTCAAAAGCATACATATACCTCAAAAGTTTTTTTTTTCCCCTCCTTTTATTAAAACAGCAAATTTAGGAAATTATTGAAGGGTAATAGAACACTTTTGTAACTTAACATACAAAAATGAATTTAAATTCCAAACCAAGAAAAACATATTCCAATTACTGGTATGACTTACATAATATGGAAACAAAAATACTGTACTCAGAATTAACATCAAATTTAAAGACTGGCATGTTGGGCAAGGAAGGTTCTTATTCTTTGTAACAGTTCTTTCTTTACACTGTCTGGTACCAATGCTGAAATACAAATAAAAGAACTGGTAAGAAATAAGGCAAAAAGACAAAAATACACACATCAATGTAGTGAGTATAACATACTGTCCTTGCAGTTCTATTAATGCATGATAAGACTTTCCTAGACCTAGAGAACCACCAAGCTAATTCAGCTAACTGATGTGGTAAGACTGCCAATGAGGCAGACTTCTGCTGGGGTGGGAAAGCAGTCCCTGGCTGGCACAATGAAGATTAAAAAACTTCAATATGAAGAAGGAAAGCTTTATAGTAAGCAGTGCGTGGGATACAATCAGCAGTAACACATCTGACTCACTTTCTAGTCTATTATGTCAGTTCTCAAACTGAAGAGGTAGTGGAATTCTACAGTGATAAATACCCAGGGCCCAAGAACAGGAATTTAGACGTTTCATTTCGGAGTACACTTTTGAGGGTTTTTTTTTTTTCTTTTTTTTAAGCACCTTCATCCTCTTTAATACGAGAGGTTTCCCAGATTGCCTGACTGGCTGTGGGGTAACTGAATGGACTGCAAAAAGGAGTTTGTAACACAAAGCATATTTCTTCACAAGACAGGAACTGTTTCTTGCTCTTCTTTATGGTTTCCCCTCAGATATTCCACTGCTTTTTAACCCAGCCTTGCAGAGGTCTCCCAAAACAAGGGATATTAACACATCTCTCCCATATGCCCCACACAAACTATCCTATTTGTGTCAGAGACACCACTGGGACCATTTAGTTGCTATGCAGTTCTTTCTTTTTCTTCTTATTTTTTCCCCAGAAGGGTTACAAATAAAGTTACTTTAAATATATTTTTAAAATATATGATTCAGCAAGAAGCCATAAGGCTTTCATGGCAACGTGAATTTACATACGTAAACCATTTAAGGTTACTAGTTGGGCTATTAAGTATTTTCCTCTATATTAAATGTGAGCAAGTTATTGGTGCTCTGACAAAGTTTCTAGAGTATTTAAATGTATAAGATCACTGTGACATTAATCATTTTTCTGGGGTCAGCAGAAGGGGAGGGTTGGCATTAAATGTTATCACATTTCTTACCTCTTCCTTTGGGAGTGATTTCTGCCACCAAGTCATCAACAGTAACATGCTCTAACCCCTTTTCTTTGATTACATCTAGAGAAGACCAAGACAAATCACTTGAATAATTTGAATCCATTCATTAGAACTGGAGTATTCTAGGATTACAATGCAAGTCTACATATGTAAATCATGCTATCAAATCACGTAAATGCAATCCTAGTTTGGATTTACTCTAATTCATATTATGGTGCTCAGGTTACAATTGTAATGAGCTTGGTACAAGAAACTGAAAAGTCAAGTGCATAGATCAGTAAGCTGATAAAACCAACATTTGGCAAATCTGTGCCGTATAGCATACAGACAGACCAATGATAGGCACTGTCTGGACATGTAGCACTGCAGACACTTATTTGCAAGTTTTTGAATTTCAATCAGAACAAGACTATAATTTCAGTTAAATGTTATATTTAATATGCACACTGGTATTTTTTAAAGAATCATTGTTCTTAAATATACTGAATACTTTTGCAAAATGTAGAACCCAATGCTCAAATTCCAGGAGTATATGTGTTAGTGTAGTTCAGCAAAGCAAACAAGGAGTCCTGTGGTACTTTTAAAGACTAACAGATTTGTTTATCCTGTTAGCTTTTGTGGATAAAATCTGAAGTAGGATTTTACCCATGAAAGCTTATGTGATAAATAAGTTAGTCCTTAATAGTGCCACAGGACTCGTTTGCAACACTGAAGGGAATGTGAACTTTGATTAATGTAGCCTTGCTCTGCTGTAATGTGCTCTCTACTTTTAAATGACAGGTATGGTAATTGCACTGTAAACAGCTGAAAACAGAACTGAAAAATCCAAGCACTATAAACTACTAAAAAAGGTACTGTGAATAGCCATCAAATATGCCATTTAGGCACATTAAATTTGAGAACAGGGAACTTGAAAAAATCAACATTCAGAGTAGGTTGTTAGTCCCACCCCTTGCCCCTCCCCCTTTTGCTTTGTTTTGTCCTTAGCACCAAAACAATTATGTGCTGCTAGCCGCCAATGGAAACTGAAAGACCATTTTGGTTTTATTTACATTTAATGCATTAACTGTTTAGCATTACTATTGACACCTGAAGACAAAATTTTGGAACTTAGCAGTTTCTTTCATCTAAGTTGGTGATCTTAATTTAATGAAGAATTAAAAAGTGGAGTAAATGTATAAGCGTCCTCCCATATCTCTGCAGAAAGTATCTTAGTTGTCCCAAGAGGTATCGATGTACATTTAAAAAAAAAAAAAAAAAAGTGTCACACAGACCATAATTTATTGCATTCCACTCTACTACTGTTCTTGCTTTAATCCTCTTAATATATGAAAATCACTACTCAAAATGAAAAACTATATTGGAATCAGTTCTTTAGATGTTGGCAAACAAGTAGTCACACATTTTAGAATATTAAAGATGACAGACCTTGATAAGTATAGCGAGAACCAAATCAGAAAAAGTTTGAAAAACTAAGGGTCAATTAGAGATGTCAAAATGCATTTTAGACTATTCAGGTTGCATGAGAACTTGTAGACAAGGTATATCCAAAATAATCCCAAAACTATAAATCACCAAGTCAAGTACAGATGTAGTGGGAGAGCATCCCATAATAAAACATTCATACTTTCTCTCATGCATTTGTCCAAGATGCTCTTTTCCCCAATAGCATCATCTGTATCTTATTCAAGCTGACCTTCAGACAGTCAAACTTGCATATCTGGGATACTTATTTGGCCAGAAATGATGCACCTATCTGAGACAATTGTTAAGGATATTGAACGTTGTTAACCTTAATTACCTTTACAGTGTGCCTTCAACTGATCCTTCCAGCCACATTCAATTAATTTGGCTCTCAGCAGCTCTTTAAGGCTGTAAAGATGAGAAAATTAAACTTACCAGAAGAAAAAGTGATTCAAACAGCAAAGAAAGATTTCACTTCAAAGATTATAAAAAATACATCCTTGATTTTTGCTTAAAAAAAAAAAAGCGCCAAAACCAAAACAAACAAACAAAAAAAACCTTTGTATCCCGTTGCTTTAAGTGACTGTAAATCTTTGTATGCACAATTGCGTATTATTTCATGATGGGAAATAAAATAAAGTACTGTATCCAAAGGGATCCAAGATGGCCTGGAGTAAGAGTAAGTGACCTTCAGTGTAAGTGATGTGATTCCAAAGAAACACTTGAAACTCTTGATTTGAAATATCCAAACAATGTTTTCACTGGAATTTTAAACTGGGCATTGAATATTCTATCAGATTTTTATGATCAGAGATGTCTGGGTAAGGAGGAATGTGCACAGTGTGCACTCCATCTCAGTACAATCAACAAATATAGAACAAAGCTGCCACAGAGTCCAGTCAGTTTCACTCTATTTCAGGAGTCTGAAATTCAAATCACCATAAGGACCACATGAGGACTAGTACAGTAGCCCAAGGGCCGCACCACTGAGACCTTTTCATACAGCTGTATTGCAAATATTGATAGCTATAGTGTCGGTGCAGGCCACAGGAAATAACTTTAGGGGCTGCAAGTTTGAGACCCCTGCATATTTTATTCCTTCTGCTATTAGTGAAGGAACACAGAAACAAGTCTTCATTGCAAGGGTGTAGTCCACTTCCCCATAGCTGAAGAGGTGAAGGAGAAATAAATTAAGACTAGTGGCTTAGTAGCAGAGAATTCAGTCCTTTAGTCCATTAATTTGCTTTTGACCATTCTGCTTTGCTCTCGCAAGTCCCCATTTTGACCAAAGGAGTTACATTAACAGGATGAAGTATGCACTCTAGTCCTCTTTGGCCAGCATGTTGTTAAGACATAAAATATTTAAATGAGGAAGGACAAGGTGGAGATGCTGGAAGATCAAAAAAACCCAACCAAACAAACAACCAATTGTGTTGCTGTTCTAGATACTCTGAAAAAAGATACTAGATACTCAGGAAAAAAAAAAACTGACTGCTTCATTGTTGTATGTAACAGAACACAATCCTGATACAGTTATTACATTTTACTTGTGCAAAACAACTTTTTAGGGAAACAATATCTTTCCTGCCAAAAAAATATAGATAAAATTATTTTACCCTGATTTAAGAGTGAACAATGCCTCAGAAGCCCTTCAAACATCCTGACAGCAAATATGCATTTTTTTCAAAACACTATTCCAAAACATAAAACCACAACAAAGAAGGGAAAAAGCAAAAAGTAATATGACAATGCTTCACAAAAACGAGATAATGGGAAGGAAAATGTCCAAGAGAGAAGTCCCATCTCTTTCAAGAATCCCAGAAAATGAAGGATTTGGAGATCCACTGATGCAAAGGATTTTAAAATTAAAACATTCTGATGAAAAGGGAGAAATAGTGTATATGTAAGGGTGAAAGAAAGGGATGAGGAGGAAAAGAATTCAGAAAGCTAGAAATTTAAGTTCGGAGTAAGAAATTCCATTACCCACTTTCCTCTCACCACCAATGCACTGTTAACTTGATCAGTGAAAAGTGTAAATGAGAGAATGATATTCCTCTCCCATTCAGAAGCACGATGGAAGAAATTTAAGCACAGGAAGAGAAAACTGTTCCTCTCCCTTTGAAAAAAGAATGAACAGCAATGTCCTTATTTAACAGTGTAATTTTAAATCTATACAAAGATGTTTTTCCCCACTAACAACAAGACTGGAGGACGTGTTCACTTAGGATTTATAAGCCACCTTTTCCACCTATGGATATTTTACCAGCTTTTTTCCTTTAGTTAAAAACTGGCCGAGAATGTTTATTTTTCCTTACTTTTAAATATTTTAATTAAGTCTTCTTTACCTGTAAAACGTACAAGATTTTCCCAACTGTTTTACAGCGTTTGGAATTATAGAAAGGATTTCAGCTTTTTTATATTTCAGGACTTCATTCATGCTTCATTACTTTATGACATTTAATGAACATACAAACCATATCAGGGAAAGAAAATCTACTTACCGTTCTCGCTCTCCTGTTTCTATCAATTTTTGGTTAATAGTTGCTCTCATCTGTGCATCTTTATTCATTTTGCAAGCCTAGATTTCCACAGAAATCTATAAAATTATAAAACAAGATTTTAACAGCATTGTTTACTGATCATTTGTAATATAAAAAAATATTGAATTAAATGCTTAAATTTCTCTTATGTGCTGTACAGTCTGTTGGGGCAGGTCTAAAGTAGAAAATTAGGTCAGTTTAACTATGTCAGTCAGATGTATGAAAAATCCGCACCCCTGTGAGTACTGTTAATCTGAGTTAAGTCCCCACATGATGGGGTGGACAAAGCTGGCTCACAACTAGGCAGCAGCAGTTTTAATTTTGGTCCTCATAGGGTGCTCCTCCATTACATTTCTGCAGTGGACCTAGGCAACAGGCTACTGAAACTGGTCACTATGGCAACCAGAAATATACATTTGTTGAGGCCTGCCATATGAACAATGCTAGACTGATAGACAAATTCTTCCAGAAAGCTAGCTAGCACTTCTCAGAAAGGTCAATTACCTGTGCTGATTGAAGGAGCCTTCCTGTCAACATAGGTAGCATCTACACTGAAGTGCTAGAGCGGCATAGCTGCAGCATTTTAAGTGTAGCCAAGCCCTCAGTTTTGGGGATTTGTTTCATTACACAGCTAGTCAAGAGAAAGATGGTGGCTCATTTTGCTGAAGTCAGTCACAATATGCCATTAATCATACACAGTTTATATCAGAAAAACAAACAAGCTCTGTGGCACTTTTAAAGGCTAATATTTATGTATTGTGGGAGCTTTTGTGGAAGAAAATCCCACTTTGTCAGATGTTTGAAGATGAGGACTTTACCTCCTTTGGAATTTGTTTATATCAGAAATATGGATTATCAGAATTCAGCAAAATGATCACATGAATGCACCTTACTCTCCTCAGTTAAATTTAGTAGTTCACTGATGATGACCCAGTCAATTATATATAATTTTTGCTTCTTGATTAACTTGTGTTTTCTGCACATTTTATTTCCACTCTAGAACACTATAAAAAGAGAAACTTTGCCACAGTTCTTAAAAGCTCAGTATAGTAGTATTATAGCTAGACTGGTCCTAGGACGTTGGAGTCAGAAGGTAGGTAACATAATATTTTTTGTTGGATCAACTTCTGTAGGTGAAAAAACTACTGAATTTGCACAGAGCTCTTCTTTAGATCAGAAAAGCTTTATGATAGCTTAAAAGCTTGTCTCCCTCACCAACAGATGTTGGTCTGATAAATGATACTACCTCACCTACCAATTCTGCAGTTTCTCTCTGAAGCCTTGTGTTGTTGTTCAACTGTCTGAGCACAGCTATTAGCAAATCATCAACAGAGTGATGAAGGAGACTGAAGTGTTCACCTGCTGGATTTTTAATGTTGTGATTTCTGATGTCAGGTTAGTGCCCATTTATTCCTTTGTGCAGAGACTGTCCTGGTTGTCCAATATATAAGGCAGAGGGGCATTTCTGGCACATGATGGCATAAATCACATTGCTGGATTCAAAGCGAAACTGCGGAATTCAGAGGCTTCAAAGCGAAACTGCAGAATTGGAATTCATAAGCAAATCTGAGTGTTTCTTTAGGGCTAAATAAGGGTTTTGGATTCTCTTTTCATTACAAGAGGTGACATGAGCTCATCTTCTGCTATATGCTGTTCCCCAGTGTTTGACTCGTAACTGCTTTGATTTGCTGTAAGAGGGTGACCTGATCCTATGACTTACAGACTGGGAGAAAAATAAATACAGGGAACTGTAAGTTCCCCATCTTCAAAGCATCTGATGAAGTGGGATTTTTCTCCCACAAAAGCTCATATGATAAATAAATGTGTTAGTCTTTAAGTGCCACAGGACTCCTTGTTTGTTTTGCTGAACTAGGCTATCACGGTTGTGCCTTTGGAAGGAGTCCTGTGGCACTTTTAAAGACTAATGAAAGCTGAATTTCAGATAGTACTAAACCAGAGAGCCTTTGTACCTTTTGCCCTGTAAAATCTTGCCAGGAGTGACGCAGAGACTCCACAGCACATCTGACAGAGGAGATCCCCAGTAACCTGCTTCTTCCTCATTTTGAGGTAGCAACCAGATCCTTCTTCCCTTGCCTCACCCCAAGTAGCTGCCTGTCATCTCCCTCGCCACCCCTCACTGACTAGGCCCCTTTCTGCTCCCAGCCCCACTGTGACTTCTCCTTCCCATGCCCCGTCCTCTCCCCCATCCCCTCCCAACCATGACCAGTCCCCTCCCCCCTGGCGCCTGTGACCAGCCAGTGACCCACCCTTGCCTTGCCCGGGGTGGGTGGCCGAGAGGCTGAGCTCCAAAGCGGCAGCCGCATTAGCCTCCTTCAGCAAAACAAACAAGGAGTCTTGTGTAGGGTTACCAGATGTCAGGCAAAAGAACATGTCCTCCTCTTTACCGTCATGTCCTCCGTCTGGAAAGCATTTTAAAATACCTGATTTTCTCTGGCTTTTTACTTATGGGGTTGAAGGCTACTGGAACGCCGCAGACAGGCCCTTAACTACGGCGGGGCCGATGGGGCTTTGCCCCGGATGCACAGGAACGGCTCAACAGAGCTGCTCGTTTAAAAGGCACATTTCACGGTGCTGACCCCATGCGCTGCTAATGGCAAGGGGCGCCTCCCCGCTGGTGGATCGCCACATTACGGCTCTGACCCCAAAACACCCTGTTTTTCTGGGAAATTATTCCAAGGCCCCCTAAAAACGTAAAAATGTAATATTCTTCTTCTATTTTCTCCACGTGTCCTCCTTTTCGTACTTCCCTGTCCTCCTTTCCAGGCTTTGGCATCTGGTAGCCCTAGTCCTGTGGCACTTTTAAAAAGTCAGAGATTTATTGACTGCCTGAGCTGTGGTGGGAGAAAATCCCATTTCACTGCGGGGCAGGAGCCAACAGAGCCGCCCACACGCCCAAGTCCCAGGGAGACTCTCGCCAACCCGGGGCTACCCCCGACCCCAACGCCTAGCCCCACAGCACGGGAGGCCTGGGCCTGCCCCCGAGCCCCCAAGTGCGCGGCGAGTCCAGACGAGCCCGTCCCCTCCTCACCCGCTGCAGGCCCTGGGCGAGCGGGACTCGAACCCGCGACCGGCGCGCGAGGCTCCGACACTCACCCCACGAAGCCACAAACTGGAAGAAAACAGCGAGCCTAGCTTCCCGGCCACAGCAAGAGGGCTTAGCCCCGCCCCTTCCGCTAAGACTCGCCCAATGGCTGCCTCACCCCTTGCACGCGCGGAAACCTGGGAAATGGAGTATACGCGCTTTTTCAGTTTAAAAACTACATCTCCCAGCATCCCTGCAAATCGGCCGCTCGGCAGCGCCGCCGGCGCGAGGCTTTGAACTACAACTCCCAGCATGCCCTGCCATTTGGCCGCTCCTCCGCGCTCGTTCCCTAGAGGCCTAGAACTACAACTCCCGGCATTCGGGGCGACAAACCGCCGCCGCCGGAGCTCTACAACTGCCACTCCCAGGGGGCTCTGCGCGCCGCACGTTCGTTAGCTGAGCCGGTGACGTTTGTCCTCCCGCTCCCGGCTCGGCGCGTTGGCGGCGCGCGCCACGCTCGCTCGCTTGCGGCGGCTTCTCCCCTCGCCGCGCGGGATGGAGGCGGCGGCCAACTGCTCCCTGCGCGTGAAGCGGCTGCTCCTCGACCCCAAGTTTGAGGGCTACAAGCTGTCGCTGGAGCCGCTGGCCTGCTACCAGCTGGGGCTGGAGGCGGGTGAGGGGCGCTGGGGCGGGCCTGGGGGGATAGAGCCGGGCCCCGGCAGAGAAGCGCGGTGGGGTGGGGGAGGGCCTGGGCTTTCTGGGTCACTCTGGAGATTTGGCGTTGGGGGGTTTGAGCCCTTTGTCCTTGATGCTCCTTTTAACGTGCTTGTCATGTCTCTTCCCCGCCCCCCCCCGCCGCCGCCATGGACCGGCGCCAGGGGTCTGCAGCACTGCTCCCTCTAAGCTGTGCGCGCGCGCACTGGTCGTGAAACCTCTGCACACGGCAAAATAAAGTATGCGCAAAAAATTCAGGAGTGCTAACCCATCTTCCCTCTACCTTTTTGTCGGCTGTGTGTGCAAAAAATTCTTTTGTGCAAATCTTTGGAAGGGGTGTGCAAATGTGTGCATGCTCCGGTGAGTGTGGTCCAACTTGTGAGCTCAAGGAAGCAAGTGGGTAGGAGGCAGTTAAGGTATGAACTTTACTTGGATATGGTGATGGAAATGATATGATAAATTACAAAACTTTATTTGAAACATGCTGCTTGGAACACCTTTCTTAAAGTAACATAAGAACATTTGCACTGTTGAATTTTTTTGTGCGCATTTTATTTTGCTGTGTGTGCGGGTTTCACGACATGTGCGTGCAGACGCGCACAGCTTAGAGGGAACATGGGTGCTAACACTATTGGTGCTCACAAAGAGCTTGTGTACACTGTCTACAAGTAATTAGAGGGGAACATTGGTCTGTAGCCTGGGCTTCCCCGGCCACACCCAGCTCTTTGACTGTCCCTGGTCCCCCACCCCCACGAGGGGATCCCGTTGGTGGTCCCCTCCTGGCTTTCATCCCCCCTGCCATCCCTGGGGGACCAATGTGCATCCCCACCCCACCAAGGGACCCTATGAGGGGCACGCTGCTGGTTCTGCCTCTGCCCACCCCCCGGCCATCACCCTGCAGCAGGAACCTTGGCCCAGCTCAGCCCAACCCCACGTCAGGAGACTGCGTCCACTGTGGCTGTCAAAACATTTGGGTTATTAAATTTTTAAAAATGCTTCCTCTTATTGTTGGGGTTGCTGACCCCTGATCTATGTTAATGACATAGTAGTGATTAGAGCCCTGTAAATCCGTGAGTGTCTTCAGATATCCGCCTTGTATCCGTGGGCCATTTTTAGTGGATGCAGATTGGATATGGATCCACATATTTTTATTTGTGCAGAGCTAGAGCCCTGCAAATATGCAGATATCTGCAGATATGCATATTATATCCACATCCACGGATACAACACAGATATCCGCGGACCATTTCTTGCAGATGCAGATTGGATACGCATCTACTTATTTGTTCCCATGCAGGGCTGTAGTAATGATTGCCTGGAGCCTGCAGTGGGCTGCGTCTTTTCTATCAGTCTTTTCCTTATCGGTGTCCTGATGAATTTGAAGCCCTCAGCCCTTCTGGTTTCTGGAAGAGTTAAGGATCCCCATTTCTTTCCTTTCTTCCTTCCCACTCTGGGACTTCTGATACCACATTTGTCAACAGGCCTCATGATTCCAGTGGGCAGAGGTGTTTCTGTATGTTTCCTTTAGTCTGTATTTTTTGGGGAGTCTTGCTTGGTGAATAGCTTCAGTGGCTGTCTTTCTAGCCTGAGTAAGATATGGGAAACTGCAGATGAAATGTACATGTTATTTTAAGTTGCGAAGCTGCACAGAGAACAACAGCTCTCAAACTGACATTGCAGCTTTTCAGCTTCTCTTTTGCTGCTTGGGAAAGTTATGAGTAGCAGCAGAGATACAAGGACTATCTGTATAGATCTTAGTATTACCAACCTTAACTGTTCAGAAATCATGATGTAGATCTCAATCCTAAAATTGTTCTAAAAATTCATGGCATTTTTGGTTTTTGAGCCTCTATAGTTCATATTTTCAAGGTCTGTCTCTGTGGCTGTAAGGGCCAGAGATGTGGAGGGAGGAAGGGATGGAGGGAGCGTGTGCTGCCCAAACACACCCTGGGCCATCGCTAGTGGCTGCGATGCAGCTGCTGGGCTGGCTCAGGTTCATGCGATTGTGGTGGGAGGGTGGGGGAAAATGGCTCTTCTGCTCTTTTGGGTTGCTGATCCCTGCTCTAATCCTAGCTTTCATCTGGTCTTGTTCCTTCTGCATTCTAGTTAGGCAGCTCCATCCTGCACTCTGAGTGGGCCCAGCAAAGGGGCAGTTAAAAGCACAAGGGAGACAGGCTACTTGCTCTCAGTGCAGGTGTCCAGACCCAGATTTGTGGCAGCCTCGAGCTGCATTTGCAGGAAGAAGTCTGCTCACCCCAAGGCTGGAGCATGCATAGTTTTGTCGGGACCTGTGGGGAATTTAACTGCTAAAATCTAGGACATCTTTACTGAGCATATATAAATTGTCATTTTCACAAAGGCTTTTAACTTGACTAAATGTGGGTGGATTTTGTCAGGGATTGTAAAAGACACTTCTTTGATACAAAGGTCACAACTGTGCCCAATTTTAAATCCTTGTTGAAAAACATGGGGGCACTAGAGGTGGTAAAAGAAAAAAAATCTCCAGAATTTTTGAACTGTGGAAAACAATGCATTTTTTTTCCCTCTTGCCTCCTTCTCAGAAATGAGTGACTTTTTCTCCCAGAAGGTCAGCCCAACCCAGATTGCCAGCAGGAAAATTTCAGCCCAAACTGTCCACAGGTTATCTTAAATATGGTGCTCCTGGGTCCAATATGGGTACAAAAGAAAACCATTTTCTTTTGACTGTACAATGTGTAAATTTAAAAAAAAAAAAAAAAAAACTTTAGCAAGGTTTTTTTAAGTAAGTAAACATCAGATTGGAGATAAGCATGAGACATCTTTTTCTCCAGAGAATTTTGAACATGGGTAAAAGTATCTCCTAATTAAAAACATGATCAAAATTGATGATCTCTGAAAAATACTTAAGAAAGTTTGTGTGTTGGAGAGCCCTAAAGTACTAAGTTATCTCCATTTAAGGAAACCTTCTCATCTGCTGTTACTACCTCGGCCTAGAAACAAAAGAATGAAATAAAACTCTTCAAAATAAACCAGTAAAGTTGGGAAATAAATTTTAAACAGGATTATTAAAATAATGCGGTCATTATAAGGACAAATTTTTTCTCCTGGAATCTGGAACTTCTGGAGTCCCTGTGAAATTATCTTGTACTCTGGAGAATGGGGTGGAAGCTGTCAACTTCTGTAGACAGCAAGGGACCCCAAGCTCTCAAGGGCCATAGGTGGTGAGAATCCCAGAGGTCTGGGGACAGGCTGCAGTTCTCAGCTGCTGCAGAGGGACCAAAACTCATTGCTGCTGCCTGTGACAGTCTGTTCCTGTGTGCCAGTGCAGGCAGTGTGGCTTTTGAGACCTCACAGGCAGCAGAGACCCTGCAGCCCCAAGCCACTGCAGGCAACCCTGAAGCCGTGAGCTGGGACAGATCTTGAGCCCTAAGCCTTGGGGGGCAGTGGAGATACCCTGTAGACATCGTTTGTGACAGTTGACCTTAGGGACCTGCCTGCAGCATGGATCTTGCAGGTCTGAGCTGTTACTAGCGTTAGATTCTGCTGCTTTCTGCCAGTGGGGATCCTGGGTTTGAGCTGCTGCAGGTGGTGGGGGCCTTGCAGCTGACTCAGGCAGCCCTGCAGCTCTGAACTGGGGTGGTGGTGGGTGATCCCCAGAGCCCAGTTGGCCCTTGCAGCTTCCAGCCTCCACTTGGGACTCTGTGCACTCTTGACCTGCCTCAGGCTGTGGGGACACTCTAGGGCAGGGGTACTCAAACTTTTTGCGAGCCGGTCCACATTCAGCCTTCCACCATTGACCAGGGTCCACAAACAACTAGGGTGGGGGT
>ML681998.1:24068442-24150057 GCA_007922195.1 Podocnemis expansa | reverse complement strand
CCGGGGCTGGGGGGGGGCAAGTGGGAGCAGGGGGTGATACCGGGACCTGGGGGGGCGATGCCAGGACCTGGGGGGGCTAGCAGGAGTGGGGGGGTTGATGCCGGGAGCGGGGGGCTAGCAGGAGCAGAGGGGGCTGTCGGAAGTGGGGGGAGGGACTGCGCAGTGGGCACCGTGTGAGGGGGGAGCGCAGCGAGCAACAGGAGTTGCTCAGCTGCTCTCTCCCCTTAGAGGGAACATTGAATTACCCGTGTATAAGCCAAGTGCCTTTTCAAAGGGGATTTCAAGGAAGAAAATTCTCGGCTTATACGTGAGTATATATAACTTTGGGTCATTTCATAGAAATCAGTAGGATTACTCATATGAGGAGAGTTAAGATTATGCATAAGTCTTTGTCGGATCAAGGCTTTAGTGTCTGATTTTTTAACCACTGTTACATCATCTTATGCCGCTTTCTATATTTCTTAACTGTGCTTGGACTTAACTGTTTTCTTTTACACTTATCTGATAATGCACATCAGGGTTTTGTTTCAGCTGAAGAAGCTGATATTGAAAAACACTGTTTGATTTCTTTAGCATGTTTAGAGTACACAGTATATTCACACAGACACGTGTTCTCAATGGGGAGCCCACTACCATGTTGTTTTAGGTTTGCTTTGAGTGAGGCTAACTTCTTTGCTGATTTCCAGTGGTGCAGTGTCCATTTGGAATGGAAATGCTGGTGTAATAGTTCCAATGGTGAAAATAATCCTTCAGCTACCAGTGTCCAGTCTTCTTAGGTCTCCAGTACTGTCTTCTTTTTACATCCCACTGCACCGAGATCAAGTTTTTTCATTGCTATGGATGTGGGGAGATCTGGCCACAGAGTTGTCTGTACGGTTTCCCAGTAGGGGAGAGTACAGGAATTTAGGGTGCCTATGCAGTGACTTCAAGTTTTGTTTATAATGGATAGGAGCTCAACAAAAACCTACCACAGCTCACCACAAAAGGTGACATTGGGGGTGAAAAGGGCTGAGTCCAGTCCATTGGTTTGTCCGGAACAAAAAAGGATTAAGGCTTAGCAAGAATGTGAGCTGCAGTAGTGGTGGTGAAACAGCCAGAGCTGGATAAATTGTGCTCACAGCTGCTCCAGAACTGTTCTCCCCAAAACTAACTAGCCAGGCTTCATGTTGGCACCAGGAATTTTCTATAAGAAGACACATTTTATTCTAGAGTCTTGTGGCACTTAAAGACTGAGTCCCCACAGGACACCTTGTTTGTTTATTTTACTAAACTAGACTAACACAGCTACCGCTCTGAATTTTATTTGAGGATGCACCTATTTTTGAAATGTTTTGAATATCTTTCTGTATTTTAATTAAATTAAATGCTCCTAGGAGCAAAACATGTGTATTTGATGTGTTTTTAAAAAAGCTTGTCATCAAATGATGTAGCCAGAGGTCTTTTGTTCCAAACTGCTTAAAACTAAAACAACGTAGAATGTTGGGGAGAAACTGGTGGAAAAAATCTCAAATGAGATTTAAAATTCGAGAGGCAGCTGGCCACTTACAGGATGATGACAGTAACAGAAATATCATGTTATGTAAATGCAGTAATCAATAATTAATTTTAAGTGATAGGTGAATTCAACACTCTGGTAATTGATCCTTGTAACTGTTTCTCTGCGTTCCATGTTAATGATCCTCCTCTCATAGGTTCCCTCACATTGCTTCCCCTTCCTTCTGCAGTTGTTCCCTCTCCCCATCTAAACTGATGTTCCCTTACAATGCTCCATCTCCCCTTATAACTGATGTTCCTTCACATTGCTACAAACTTACGTTCCTTTACCTTGCTCCCCTTCCCTCTTGCAATCTGAGTTACCCTTACATCCTTGCTGCAAAGTATAAATGGCCCCCAATTGGCAGCTGGAAGCTGTTACAGACTTGGGGAGAGAGTGAGAGAGACTACTGGCTGAAAGTGCTTCTGGAAGAAGGAGACCAGAAGAAGAAGACAGCAAGAAGGCAAAGCATAGAACAAACACAAGACAGGCTAACGGCACCTTAGTTCTGGACAACCCAGCTAACCAAGTTCTGTGTCTGTACCTGCTTTAGGCAGTCCAGTTACTGAGCCCTTAATCGCTGACTAAAGGAGCCCCAAGGCTCCACACAATCCAGCTAACTGAGTCCTGGTCTTGTGTCTGAGCCAAAGGTAATCCTTGTGTCAGCAGTGAGAGAACAGAAGGACCCCTACAGACAGACACAGATAGCAGCAAAGCTGTATAAGTTCTAACTCTGTGTAAAGATGTGCCTGTGAATAAGGCTGAATGCCTGTGATAAAATAAAACCTCATTCTCCCTTTGAGTAACCCATTCAGCAATCACCTTGCAACCTTTTGCTGAATGTTAAGGATTTTATAGTTTGATATGTTATAGATTAAGTATAATGAAATGCCAAGTCTTAACTGTATAGCTATTCTATGCATTATGTACCACAGAAGGGCGCTGTTCCATATAACTGTCAAATTGACACTACACTCACTGTGATAGATGTTATTTCTGTTCTAAAATACATTCAGCTCTTGAATTTCATTTTTTAATCTAAAAAAACAAATGTTAGCATTTGTTTTCAAAGAATTTTCTGCTCAAAGCGTCTGTCCTCGATCGGACAGTTGTACCCAAATTTTCTAGGATTGATTAACTATTGGGCAAACAGACTACATTGATTTTACCTCAGTAGAAGTAGCCTTGTTAGGGAAACAACCACTCAGCAGCCAAATGATTTGAGTTCCTGGAGTAACAATGAGATGATTTCTCATTGCTTTCTAGGTGAAAATGCTTTAAATGCTTCAGTGTGTAAATCCTATAAACCCCCAAAAGATTACTTTTGTTAATGTCTATTCCACATACTGATATATTATCACACAGTTCTGCTGAAATAGTTCTTGGATTATTTTCCTCTTTTCTCTGGTCTTCTCATTTTGGGAATCATAACCATGTAGGATCAGAAGGAATTTTGGGAAGTCATATTGACAGTCCCCCTGTGCATAGACAGGACCAAGTACATCTAGACCAGACCTTGACAAATTTGCTGTGCACTTGGAGGCCAGTTCCGCTACTGCTGAGTCCCCCCCCCCCCATTGTAGCTACTTTTGGTGGTGAGCACAGCACACAAAACATCACTGCTGTTGGAAGAAAGCCGCTACTGTTGGCGCTTTTAGTGGTGTTCGGAAGGTTGGAGGAGCAGGAGATGGAAAGAGATGGTGGGGGTGAAGATATTAACACCGCCAGCTCCTTTCTTAGGCAGGCAAATGCCCCCTGCCACCTAACTGCTAGGCACCTGGTGCCCAGGATTTGTTGAGCCCTCACTTAGACCATCCCTGGCAGATGTTTATCTAATCTGGTCTTAAATCTCCAGTAACAGGGATTCAACAAAGTCTCTTGGAAGTTTATTGCAGTGCTTGACTATCTTTATAGTTAGAAAGCTTTTCCTAATCTACACCTCCCTTGCTGCAGACTACCTCTTGTCGTATCTTTGGTGGACATGGAGAACAATTTATCATTGTCATCTTCATTACAGACTTTAATGTGTTTGAAACTGTTGTTATCTGGTCCTCCTTCAGTTATCTTCTTTTCTCATTGAAAATATTTAATTTTTTAACCTATGTCAGGATAACATCTTTTTATTAAAGCTTCATTTCACAAATACAGAATCTCATTTGGCAAGAGCTGTCTTTAATTTTTCTTTAAGTGCTAACTATTGTAAGATAAACAAGGCTAATAAGTTGATTTATTGCATGAACTCTCATGGGAGAAAATTCCATTTTGTCAGATGTTTGAAGATGGGGGAACTTACACTCCCTGCATTTTCCTCCCATTCTGGAAGTGGGATTTTCTCCCACAGAAGCTCATGAAATAAATAATTATTTTAGTCTTTAAGTGCCACAGGACGACTTGTTTTTTTTTGTTTTTTTTTTTGCTGAACTAAACTAACACAGGTGGTACTTTGGATATTGTAAGATATTCAACTAAAATGAACCAAGAACAAGAAAGAGACTGACTGACTAATTCTGGTCATCACTAGTACTTCCCCCCCCCCCCTTCTCTTTTATTTTGATAATTCTAAGTGAATTCTCTGAAGTCTTGTGGAATGTGACAATAACTCCTTATGCATTGCGGAGAAGTTGAAATCTGTTGTACAGTTTTGCATAGCCTCATGATTTTGGCTTCTATGGTGGTGGTATAGTTTTGTTGTCAGTATCAGCAGCTATGAAAAAGCAAGATCCAAAGGGGTAGCTGTGTTAGTCTAGTTCAGTAAAACAAACAATCAAGGACTGTGACACTTAAAGGCTAACAAATTTATTGTTTGCATGAGCTTTCCCGGGGGGAAAAAATCCCACTTCATCAGATTCTTTGAAGATGGGGGAAACTTACAGAATCTTCAAAGCATCTGATGAAGTGGGGTTTTCTCCCATGAAAGCTGATATGAAAAGGCAGACGTACATAGCCATTTTATAAAGTTATGTAACTTACTTTCTAGGTGCTAACTGCACTCTAGTCTGAAACTCAGATATTTGCTTTTTATTGGTGATTTTTCTAGGAGTGAGAGGATTGAAACATCTCATTAAGAGACATAAAGCTGCTAAACTACCCTGTGTGTGGGGGACACACACAAGGTGCAGTCTTCAGGATTGAGTAGGGTGCTTTTTTGAGGGTTGGATGGAAGATTATATTTTTCAAGGTGTGTGGTATATTTGCTTCTCTCGTGGAGGTGGTGATGTCCATTAGCTGTGAATGGTTTGATATTTTTTAAATATGAAACACATTTTCAAGACTCCTCCAGCTTCAGTGAGTGTTTTGGTCCTGTATCATCAAATAGTGGTATTGTGAGTAATGTAGTCACAGGAGAGTCATCTGCCTTTCAGTGGCTGGTGATTGGACAGAGTGTCTGGATTTTGAAGTCCAGATTGCAGACCTTGCGGTCTGTGGTTTTGCAGTCCTGATGGAGGTAGAGGAGAGTGTGTGTGTGTGTGTGTGTGTGTGTGTCCCTTTAGTCTGGTGGAGTAGTTTTGTAAGAAATCTTTATGTTCTGGATGGATGGATTTGGAATGGGTCTTGTACAAGTGATGTTCTCACTTGGTGAAAGGCTTCATTTGCTGAAGTTTCATGGTGGTTTCCCCAGTGTGTGTAGCGTAGGGACAGTGACGACCTGAGGGATCAGTGGTTGTGGTGATCACATAATCACATTGCACTGTTGGCCTTTTTACCTGGTTGGGTGGCTTGGCTTCCAAATTTTTGCTGAGAACCTAAAGATTTTAAAGTTTTATTGCATGCAGAATGGCTTAAGGAGGCTGAGGATGGGAGGAATTATGTGTAACTGTGTTTTCTAGTTGTTAAAATAGTCTTTCTGACTTTATTTTTCAGCTGTAGGAGAAGTAAAACTTCGAGATGATCAGTACACCCTGGACCACTTGCGTGCCTTTGGCATGTATAATTACCTACACCTTGATTCTTGGTACCAGGATAATGTCTACTATGTTGATCAACTTGGAAGGGTTATGAATTTATCAGTGACTCTGGTAAGAATAAATTTTCTTTTAAAAAGAAGTTTGAAAGGTTGAGATGTTACAGGAGAATAGAAAATAAAACAAGTATGCAAGCCAAAAAATCAGGGGGAAAAGCCTAAGGAGGAGGAGAGTGTAGAAAGGGGAAATAATCTACAAGGGGAAATTGTGGGGGAGTTCTAAGGCTTGCTTTATTGAGGAGATCAGAACCACCATGGTCTTGTCTGACCTTGGTATGTATGACTTTTAGAAAGAAGGAGAGGTGCAGAGGAGAGTGCTGATTGAAACAAACAAGGAAGCAATGGATTTCAGCACTGTGTTCTACCAGTCTTTCCTTTACAGCAGGGGTTCCCAACCTTTTTAAGGCTGGGGACCCCCTTTGTAGAGGAAAGGAGGTCTGCAGCCCCCTGGGGTGAATGCGTGGCAGCACCTCTGTGCTGTAAATGTGGTCAGCGTGGGGGCAGAATGTGGCCTGCTGCTCCCTGCAGCCTCAGACCCCTCCCCGAGCTAGGAGCCGCCAAGGCCTTGTCCCCCTTCCCCCTGCCTTGGGAGCTGCTGCAGCCATGGCCCCCTCCCCCCCTTACGTGCCCACTGGAGCTGGGGGCACCTCGCTGCATGCACGCCTCCCCCCCCCCGGGGCTCCTCTGAGCATGCTTTGCATGCTCAGGGCGGGAATTTTAAAAATTCCCAGCCTGGGGGGAAGCTCCCTGCTGGCCAGCCGGAAGCCTGGTCTCCCTGGCAGCCAGTGCCCCTGGTGGTGTCCAGCCCCAGCTCCCTGCCTGTTGGCGGACACCCTGGAGCCGTGCTGCGGCCCCCCAGGGGTCTGTGGACCATAGGTTGGGAACCACTGCTTTGCAGAAAAGTGTCCTACTTTATTTTCATTATGAAAGGGAAGGTGTTTAGTGATCAATGAAGGGAAGAAGAGTGGGCACCTCTTTCTAGTTGTCAGAATGTTCATCCTTAACTCTTCTTGACTCTCTGTTTAATTTTGAAAAATTCTTCACTTTACAAGCATAAGAAGAGAGAGGTTGTGGGGGTGGGAGTTAGTGATGAGGCCCCTCTAGTGTACATGGACCAAAATTTTAAATTGGGTCTGGTAAATGTCTGAAGGACCTTTTGGGTTTACTGAGCATAATCTGAATAAGCTAGAGCAAACTGGAAGAGATGGGTGGTTCTGTGGTTTTTGTATCAGTAGTCTGTAGTAGGAGTTTCTATTATATATTTTCAGGATGCTTTACTGGATTCAACAGTTTCAGATTATAAGGTAATTCATAGAATCATAGGGTTGGAAGGGACCTCATAGGTCATCTAGTCCAACCCCCTGCCAGAGGCAGGACCACTCCCGCTAAACCATCCCAGTCATGGTTTTGTCCAGTCGAGCCTTAAACACCTCCAAAGATGGAGATTTCACCACCTCCCTCGGCAGCTCATTCCAAGGCTTCACCACTCTCCTAGTAAAAAAAATTTTTTCTAATATCCAGCCTCAACCTCCCTAACTGCAACTTGAGACCATTGCTCCTCATTCTGTCCTTTGTTATTACCGAGAACAGTCGAGCTCCATCTTCTTTGGCGCATCCCTTCAAGTAGTTGAAGGTTGCTATCAAATCCCCCCTCAATCTTCTCTTCTGCAGACTAAATAAGCCTAATGCTTTCAGTCTTTCCTCATAGGGCTTGTGCTCCAGCCCTTTCATCATTTTGGTTGTCCTCCTCTGAACTCTCTCTCTAGCATGGCCCTGTTCTTTTTGTAGTGGGGAGCCCAAAACTGAACACAGTGTTCTAGATGTGGCCTCACCAGTGCAGAATAGAGGGGAATGATCCCATCCCTTGATCTGCTGGTAATACTTCTTTTGATGCAGCCCAGTATGCCATTGGCCTTTTTGGCAGTAAGAGCGCACTGCTGACTCATATCTAGCTTCCCATCCACCATGACCCCCAGGTCCTTTTCTATACTGCTGCTACTTAGCTGAATGTTTCCCAGCCTGTAGCAGGGCATGGGTTTTTTTCGTCCCACGTGCAGGATTTTACACTTGTCCTTATTGAATCTCATAAGATTTCTATTGGCCCACTGTTCCAATTTATCTAGGTTTCCCTGAATCCTGTCCTTGCCCTCCAACGTGTCTACTGGTCCCCCTAGCTTGGTGTCATCCACGAAGTTCCTGAGAGTGCAGTCTATTCCATCATCAAGATCATTGATGCAAATGTTGAACAAAACCGGCCCCAGGACTGACCCCTGGGGCACTCCACTCGTGACAAGTTGCCAGCTAGACATGGAACCATTGATTCCTACACGGTGAAACCGTTGATCTAGCCAGTTTTCTATCCACCTTATAGTCCACCTATCCAACCCATACTTCCTTAATTTGCCGATGAGAATGCTGTGGGAAACTGTATCAAAAGCCTTGCTAAAATCAAGGTATATCACATCAACAGTTCTTCCTGCATCCAGAAAACCAGTCATCTGATCATAGAAAGAGATGAGATTGGTCAGGCATGATTTACCCTTGGTGAATCAATGCTGACTGTTCCTGATCGCTTTATTTTCTTCTAAGTGTTTGAGGATGGATTCTTTGAGAATCTGCTCCATAATTTTTCCAGGGATTGAGGTGAGGCTGACAGGTCTATAATTCCCTGCATCCTCCTTTTTCCCTTTCTTGAAAATAGGCACTACATTTGCTTTTTTCCAATCCTCTGGCACCTCCCCCGTTTTCCATGAGTTTTGAAAGATAATGGCCAGCGGTGCTGCTATCTCATCCGCCAATTCCGTTAGCACTCTTGGATGCAGTTCGTCCGGCCCCATGGACTTGTGCACATCCAGCTTCTTTAAGCAGTCCCTAACCTGACCTTCCGTCCCCAAGGGCCTGTTGTCTTCTCTCCCATCTGCCACACCCATGGTAGTGGGCTGGGAGCTGACCCTGCCTGTGAAAACTGAGGCAAAAAAAGCATTGAGCACTTCAGCTTTTTCCTCATCCTTTGTCACAAGGATGCCTGTCCCATTCAGCAAGGGCCTACACCATCCCTGATCCTCTTCTTGTTATTAACATACTTGTAGAACCCCTTCTTGTTATCCTTTACATCCCTCGCTAGCCACAACTCCATTTGTCTTTTGGCCTTTCTGATTTTATCCCTGCAGTCCCTAGTGTTATCCCCAAAAATCCAATCACTTAATTTATCAATTTTCAGACCATCCAGCAGTCTGGATGTAATTACAATCTCAGGAGGTAACCCAAATTAGGTTATTTCGCTTAAACAGACAAATATCCACACCCTGGATAGATGTCCCAAGTTGGGGACTACGGCTACAGCCCACCGATCAAGCACAGACTCACAAACAACAAAGATTCCGACTCAGTAATTTGTTTTGATTAAAAGCGGCTTTATTGTAACATGTATTATAAGCACTGGCTAAAGCGCTACTGTCTCTTTAAGACAAACCGCTACTTAACATGAAGCTTTAAAGCATTAAAATTACTCTAGGAAATTACAATATAAAGACACTGCTTAACTTATAACATATAAGCGCTATAACTTACAGATACAATTAACACATATATGCAACACTTTAACTTATAATTATAACACACAGACAATGAGGTAATTAAAAGAACATTCAGCGAGTGGGGATCAGTCCCTGGCTGAATGGAGAAATCTCAGTTCTTAATACTGCTCCTTAAGATCTAACTCTGGATTACTTGTCTTACTTAACTTGGATAAATTGCCTTAGGAAGTTGCTTAGAAAGGGCTTAGGCTTCCCTGATACTGTTCCCTATGGGCATTCCTCCCCTCCTTGGGACCCTTTTCGCTTACCCCAAAAAGGCTGGAAAAACGCTGCGTTGGATTGCAGGACCTTTAGAAAAACGGCAAATGGGAGTTCGGGGAAAGGAAATAGGGTAGGAGGTGAGAGAGAGGCAAAAAGGTGGGACGACAGGGAAAAGAGCTGGCTATTCCTGCTGGCCTCACACAGCACTGGGCTGGTTGCCGTGGCACCGGGGCTTCGGAACACTCAGGGCAGGCCGGGGTAGCTGATAGACGAGCGGAGCTCAGGCGCGCGGTGGATCGGTCGGCGGCAGGCAGGCTGGAACACTGGGCGAGTGGAGCTGGAACAGCGGCAGGCAGGCTTGGTCACTGGGCGAGCAGAGCTGGAACAGCGGCAGGCAGGCTGGCAGGCTGGCTGGAGAAGCCTCAAAGGCAGCGGAGCTCACAGACCTATAGGCAGTACTTAGTTGGCTGCTCGGCTGTGAGAGAAGGCCTCAAAGGCAAGCGGAGCTCACAGACCTAGAGGCAGTACTTAGTTATCTGCTCGGCTGTGAGATCGTGGAAGAAGCCTCAAAGGCAGCGTAGCTCACAGACCTAGAGGCAGTACTTAGTTATCTGCTCGGCTGTGAGGTCTTGGAAAACCCTTTAGAAGCCAGGCACAAAGACCCAACTTCAAGGATAATGTCCTGAGTCACTGCTCAGAGACACGACCCTGTGCCAGAGACTGTCAGACAATCAGCTCTTAGAAACTGAGTTAAAACCCAGCTCTCAGAGCCTAAGTCCAAACTTAGCTCTTAGGCTCCTAGTGCAATAGGTAACACAGCCAGAAGGCCATTGAAACCCAGTAAGGAGCGGGAGAGATCTCCGAAGAGTTGCTCTCTGCACTGCCTTTTTATTTGCAATTTCTGTCACTCCCAGTTTCTTCTTGACCAGTCACAAAAAGGTGAGTTCATCTTCATCCAATCAAAAAGAGTGACTTCACTGTCCACCTGCTTAGTGCATGGACAGTGCATGACAAAAATCAATACTTTTGATGAGTCCTTTTGACAGGTGGGTGGATACCCAAGATACTTGATGGGAGGGGGACTGAGTGAGGTCAAAAGTTCAGAGGCTTGCCTCCATCTTGACCTACTTAGAATTTCCTGTTAAATCTGATAGTGGAGCTATGTAACTTCCCCTTTATGATCTCTCCATTTTGTCTCTTGCTGAATGCTCTTTTATTTATTTATTTATCTATTTAATTAATTTAATTTTAAAACACTGTTAAATGATTGATTTGAGTTCTTTACCCCTAATTATTGCATATTATGCCATTTTCTAGCTTTGCCATAAAACCTCTGCTAAATTGCCTTACCATTTCTTACTCATATGGGTTTTTATATCTTCTTAGTATTTTTATTTATTTTTCTGTGATACTAAGGAGATGGCAAAAATCTCAGGCTACACTAGTAATATCTTTATATGCCTCCTTGGTCATCTGACCAAGCTTCCACTTCCTGTAAGCTTCTTTTTTATGTTTTAGCTCAGAGCAGAGTTCTCTGCGAAGCCATTCTGGCTGCCTCACATGTTTGCTGTTCTTTCTCCTAATTGGAATGGCAACTTCCTGTGCCCTTAGCAGGGTTTCTTTAAAATATAACCAACTCTCTTGGACTCCTTTCCCCTTCAGATTAGCTTCCCAAGGGAACCTGCCCATCAGTTCCCTGAGGGAGCCAAAATCTGCTTTTTTGAAGTCCAGGGTTTGTGTGTTTTGCTTCTTTCCTGCCTTCCTTTAATCAGGATCCTGAACTCAACCATGTCATGGTCACTACTGCCTAGCTTGCCATTTACCTCTACGTCCCTGATCAATTCTTCCCTGTTTGTGAGCAGCAGGTCGAGCGGTGCAAGGCCCCTAGTTGGTTCCTCTATCATTTGTACTAGAAAGTTGTCCCCAACACTCTCTAAAAACTTACTGGATTGCCCATGCACTGCTGTATTGGCCTCCCAGCAGATGTCAGGGTAATTGAAGTCCCCCACAAGAACCAGGGCCTGTGATCTAGAAGCTTCCGCTAGTTGTCCATAGAACACCTCATCCACCTCCTGCTTCTGGTCTGGTGGTCTATAGCAGACCCCCACCACAACATCCCCCTTGTTGCTTTCCCCTCTCAATGTAACCCACAGACTTTCTACTGGCACGCTTCCACTCCCATAATGGAGCTCTGAGCAGTCATAGAGCTTTTTTACATATAGTGCTACTCCTCCCCCTGTTCTTCCCTGCCTGTCTTTCCTGAACAGTTTATACCCACCCATGGCAGAGCTCCAGTCATGCAGACTATCCCACCACGTCTCCGTTATTCCTATAATATCACAGTTCCTTGTCTGCGCTAGTATTACCAATTCTTCTTGCTCCTCACATTAGTGTATAGGCACCTAAGATACCTGGCTGATTGCCCTACTGTGTTATGTTGACTTTCAATTCTGTTACATAAACCTCCTTGCATTTTTCTTCCCCCACTCTCCTTGCATATTGGGGCTTCAGTAGAGCACTTAAGACATTTATTTGATCCCCCCCCCCCATGTTCCAACTACCTTCTCTTTTATTGCTGGTGCTACAGTCCCAACACCCCCCAAGTTCCATCCCTTCCCCCGGATCTCCCACATTGCCACTTACCTGTGGGCTTTGGTCTCCTTCCCCCGTTGAACCTAGTTTAAAGCCCTCCTCACTAGGTCAGCCAATCTGTGCCCAAATATGAACTTCCCCTTCCTGGACAGGTGAAGGCCATCTCTGCCTATCAATCCTGTGTCCTGAAACAGTATTCCATGGTCAAGGAAGCCAAATCCCTCCTGACCACACCATCTTTGCAGCCAGGCATTCACCTCTAGGATGCATTTGTCTCTCAGGCCTCTAGCCTTGAGTGGAAGGATTGAGGAGAACACCACCTGTGCTCCAAACTCCTTCACCCTCGGTTCCGGAGCCCTGAACTGTCACCTTTGATCTGCTGAGGATCACCTCTCACAGTATTATTGGTACCCACATGGATAAGAAGCATGGGGTAGTAGTCTGAGGGGTGGATGACTTTAGACAATCCCTCCATTACATCTTGGATACGGGCACCTGGCAGGCAGCATACCTCTCTAGAGGCCTTGTCAGGGTGACAGATGGGTGCCTCCGTTCCTCTCAGGAGTGAGTCCCCAGTCACCACAACCATATGTTTCCTCTTAGGTGAGGTGGCTGTGATCTGCCCAGCTTTTGGGGTGGATGGCATCTCCTCTACCTCCTTCAGTGTGTCCAGCACCGCATAACGGTTCCACCACAATGGATGGTGGGATGTGAGTAGGCGTGGAACACTGTCTACTGCCAGAGGTGACCAGCTGCCAGTGTCCTTCCTCTGCCATAGGCATCCCATCCATTTCCAGAGCTGTGGCAGTAGCCCTTGGCATTGGGATAGGGACCTCCTCCCTACAGGTCTCATTGTGGACACTATCAAGGAACTTTTCCAGGGCATAGATACCCCTGAGTCGTGACACCTCCTCCTGTAACTCTCCTACCTGTTTCCAAAGAGATGCCACCAGAAGGCACCTATCACATAGGCTCATCTCCCTAGCCTGATAAAATGAAGGCCACACTCCCTGCAGTTCCACACCAGGGTCTGGGTGAAGATATCCGTGGACAGACTGTCTGTCTGGCTACAAACAAAGGCAAAGGAAATAGCAGGGGTGCTGGCACCAGCAGTACGGCTCCTCTTCATCATCTTGGCCTCCTCAAACTCCCTCGCAAACTCCCCTGTTTGCAGTATCCTGTTCTCAAGGTCTCTCTGGTAGCTCAAGCAGTGGCTTTTAAAGGCCTTTTCTGATCTTTGTTCTGTAAGTGAAGCACTACCCAAACTCAGTGTTTCTCTTACAACTCTGATATTGCACCCAACATTAATTGTAATAAGCAAACATGGGGGCTCATGGGCAGTGGGTGACTGCATTACTGGTGAAACTAATTTTGTAAATGCTATTATAGTATTTTTAGCTTCTGAAGTGCCCATCGCACATGAAGTAGTCTGTCTAATTAAATATGAGCCTCAAATGTCAGAGATAATCTATGCAGGTAGTGTGATGTAAGAACATAACTGCAAATGTGTGATTTGGTGTTTTAATTTGATGTTTTGATTCAGTGATACTCACTTGTCAGTATGGATTTAAACCTTTTCTTTTAGATTAGATAAACAGTTTGTTCACAATTAGATTTGGTTAATTGGAACAGCAGTACCTCATACATTTTCTTGATTAACATTTTATAACATGCAAAATAAAAGGCTGTTAGGTCATTCAAGTAATAAGATTTTCTCTGGTAGTGAATGACTTAAGGCAGCTAATTATTTTCAAAACAATGTTTATTTTATATAGCAAGTCTCTGGAATCATGCAGCATGGTTTCAGCTTGGATATTAAAGAGGCTAAAAAATAAAACATTTGTCATTCACTATTGCTATTACTTTCCTGTTCCTTTCTTCACATATCCTTGTGTTTTTTGTCACAGCCTACTTACTGAACTGTGGGTTTTTCCCAGGCTATGCTTGGGTTTGAAGTAAAAACTGTTAAAGATCTTGGGAGATGGGAGGGAATATCTGTAATCGCTTAATTCATTTATAATCTTATAGATATTTGATGTAAGTGGTGATTACATGTATATTCCATTCTACCTTGACTGAAAGTTTTCTGCAATGATGTGTTTGAAAGATGCAGTTGTTACAGACTAAAATGGAGGGGAAGGCAATCAACTGTCTGACTGAAGGGTTATCCAGCTGCACTATTTTACCTGTCTTTTTTTCAAATGGCCTAGACAGTTTGCATAATGCTTTGTCACCTTCTTCTTTAGATATGCAATCTTCTGTATTGTTGCTTTCAGCATCTTGGAGTCTTTTCATATGGTTACCTCTGAACTGTATGAAACTTCATTTAATCCTGCTGTCAAACACCTTAGGCCAATTACACTCAGTGTCAGGAATGAGATCTGGCCCTTTAAAACTGAGGTGAGTCTCCATGGCCATGCTAATTGATTCCAGGGGTTGGACTGCAAAGACAAATTTGTGGGCCAAAGAAAATAACCACTAAAGCTATACTTATAGTACAGCATGTGTTTGGTATAATTTATGATGCTCAGGGATGAGTAAATCACCATGTGAGTGACATTAGGTACCCTGATATAAGCAATGGTGTGGACCTGCTTGCCGGAGCTGGAGTAGTTGAGCCTCTCCCCTTGACTTTTATAGCAGCTACATTAAAGAGCTTACAGAGGGACATCAGTGTGTCTGTGCCACTGTAAATTCTAGAATAGCCATGCCCTGATGGATCAAGTGCATCCACAATGGCAGTTTGTGGTGTAAGAGGGTACCTGAGTTGCTAATTTTGTTTAATGCTGGGAACTGGAGCATTCAAGGGTGTGGACTGGTTGAGGCTCCCCTCTTTCTTGAACTGGGCATGATAGGCTTCCACAGTAGGGCTTGCTGGGAAGAGAGCCATGCTATAAGATGTTTTCCTCTCTAATGAGGTGAGGCTGTAGAAGGAGTTAAAAACTCTTCCTAGAGATGCATAAGATTTACCTGTGTATTTTGGACTTTGCCAGAGTTGGGAGGTATTGCCAATGGAAAGAAGGAGTGGGATGTCGTACAAGAAAATCTGGATGACCTTGTAAACCAAAGTAGTAGAGACAAAATGAAACTTAACAGTAGAAAGTGCAAGGTCTTGCATATAGTGACTAAAGATTTTTTTGCTGTAAGCTGAGGATGCATCATTTGGTAATGATAGAAGATAAGGACATGAGAATATTCGCTGATCACAGGATGACTATGAGCCACCAATGTGACGTGGCCGTGAGACAAGCTAATGCCATCCTACAATGTATCAAATAAGCTTGGGGAAAGTGCTGTGGTTGGGCAGAAAAGTGACTCTGCACAAATGAACCCTCCACAGCTCATCTCTGCTCCTGTTGTATCTGTGACTCCCAGCGCTGCTGCCTTCACTGGCACACAAAGGCTGTCGCTCCCTGTAGTAGGACCCAGTTCAGCGCCCCCCCCCCCCAAAAAAAAGAGCCCACTGGAAATGGGACTCAGACACAGATAGTGTCCCAGCAGGAGAGTGGAGCAGAAGGGAAGGGGCTAGATGGGGAAGAGGAAGGAGGGAGAGACTGAAAAATAACTGGGGGGAGAGATTGAGCTCCCAAACCTGTCCAGCTCCATTTACTGCCTAATCCCTTGGGCGATCCCTTCAAGTGAAATCTACAAACCTCATGAAGAAACTTGCACAGATACACAGACATCATCTTCCTCTCCAAACACAAACAAATGGACCTCATACCAAATGGACTGAAAATTAAAAATCCATTACGATGGATGTACGACAAGGACTATGGGGAGAGACTGTCACACGCTTTCAAAAATAAACCAAAACTACAAAACCATCTCATCAGCATCCTGCACAGCAAACAGGAGAAGAGCAAGAAGGACCTCTCAACACTGGAGATCCTCATGGAAAGCCAAACTTCCAAATGGCTGATGCTTACAAAAACAAGACTGGCCACCTGCAATGCACACTTTGCTTTTCTACAGAGGAAAAAGGACAAACTATCTAAGCTCCTACATGCCTCAAGGGACCAAGTGAGTTTGTTCCTTTGTGATTCAAGTGATTTGTATTCAGTGTCAAGAAGTAATAAACAATGACCTATTTACATGACAAAGTGGAAAAGGTTCTCCATTTGGTCCGCTTCTAATGGGAGCCAGCCAGCAGATGCAAAAAAACCTTTAACACTTAATCTTCAAGCCTGTTACTGAGTTCTTTGAAGGCACACCCTTTTGTAATATTTGCTCTCCATTCCTCAGTACAAGAGGGCTTGGTATTCTCCAGTCTTGAGGTGATTAGTTTTGTTAAGGAAGTCGCTCAGCTCTACCCATGTATTAAAGACATTGAATCATGTTGGGACCACAATACAGTACTGGTAGTGTTTATAGGTCTGCTATTCGAGCTCCTGGCCACCTGCTATTGGCTTCACTTAGGTTTAAAAAAAATCACATTCCTCACAGCCATTGTGTTGGTTGGTAGAGTGTCTGAGTTACAACCTTTTGTGGCAAGTCCTCCTTATACAGCTCTTTAAAGAAGAGGCAGCCCTGCAACATTACCCTATAAACATTTACTTAAAGTAATGTCAGCTTTTCATTTGACCTGGACTACTTATCTCCCACTATTCTTTCTGAAACAATAGTCTGATGAAGAAGAAGAAGAAAGCCCTACACATTTCAGGTGCCAGGAGGCCACTAGCTTTTTATCTTGGCAATACTAAGCCCTTTAGGAACACCATGAAATCTTTTCCTGTCCTGATCACAGGAAGGGCCAGGCAGTGCTAGCACAGACTATTTGCAGATGAATTACTTCCTATAGTATTATAATGTCTTATGGAGTAGCTGTTCCTCTCCAAAGTCTCTGCCCTTTCCATGGGGGCTCCGGCTGATTCTGTTGCTTTCCTCAGACTTTCTTATGCTTAAATTTGCAGGGCAGCTATTTGGTCCCAAGTGCATACATTTATTTACCTTACTGCCACTTCCAGATCAGACATCAACTCTGATTAAGCAGTATTGTAGTCCATATTTAGATTGTGAATCCACATTCAAATGATAATATTCATGAGTCATTTGAATTGAATACATAACCGCAACCATTTGAAGAAAAACAGTTACTTAGCTGTTCTATAACTGTTGTTCTTTGAAATGTCATTGTAGATGTGAATTCCATCATGAGCTCTCTGTGCTTTCATTGGAATACTGAACATTTCTGGTGTGGAGGAACTGAGAGGCATTGTGGCAACACTGCCCTTATGTGGCCCTGGGAGATGTCATAGGAAGGTGTAGGGTATATGTGCCAGCTTGATGGGTACTACTGTAGTTGGCTTTTGGTATACTAGGGTACCCACACACCTGAATGGAATACAAGTCTGCATTGGCATCACCAAGGACAGGTTACAAAATTAGTAAAACTCTTTTGGCTATAGTGAACAAAAGTCATTCTACTTCTGAAAGTGTGTCTCCACAGAGGTTTATTGCACTTAACTAATGTGCTTTCATGTCTCACCTCCTAGTTAACTTGTCTTAATTTTCTTGCGTATCTCCACGTGGACAAGCCCTTACAGAAGCAATTGAAGCAGGCTTAGGAGGCACTTGATAGAATACTAGCTGACATTACTCTTGCAGTCTCTTTAGAAGTCTGGTTTAGTATAATTAAATTACTGGTAATAGCAAGGACATAGCACTGACTGAGGATGAGGACAATTTGAGAAGCTGTGAAACATTTTTTTAATCTCTTAGGGCAGGGGGTTCCAAACCTGTGGCCTGGGGGAGGTGCAAAAGTGACTGGGGGTCTTTCAGAGTGGCCCGTGGCTCCCCTCCTGCTGGCTACAGAAGGGAGCTGCTGTTTAAGGATCTAGGTGAAGCACACTTTTTCAAAGATAAAGGAGTGGTGCAGGCTGTTTCTTGCACCCACTGGGGTGGGAAATCAGCACTCCCCCTCTTCCGGCTGTAGCAGGGACTACAACAAAGCATTCTACTTATGTTCCTAGAGCTGGAGGTCTCTTCTGGTGCCACAGGAAAGGAAGCACTGACTTTCTATCCCCCTGACTGCAGAAGATAGCCACTGCCTAGGGACCCAGGCGGCGTGCACAGGGCTACAAGAATGTACAGTTTCCCTGTTGCAGCTAAGGGGTGGGAAATCAACATCATTGAGGAGGCAGCCTCCTCACTAAAATCCTTCCATCTGTCTGCAATGTGTGTGTGTGTGTGTGGGGGGGTCCTGCTGGCAGAAACTGGTAGCCTCAGGGTTGTAAAAATGATAGCCGTGGCCATAAAGTCAAAAAGACTGTGAACAACTTACTGGAGACTTGTTCATGTGGTGTTAGGTTGCGCAAGCTAGGATGGAAATTGTGCACCACAGTGTTTTGTGTACTAACTTGCCGTGGGACCTCCTCATCAGCACTTACTAAAAACTTCTGTTGTGCATTAGCGGAGTCCATACAGACCATTCATGTGTGACGTAATGGTTCACGCTAGACTTTATAACTCAGTTGGTGCTCACTAATATAGCGTGTAAACAAGCCTTTAGCTAACAAGACTGATGCCAAATATATAGATCATAGGTGGACAAGAAGAGCAGCATTGTCAGGTCTCAAGATTTTACTGAGAATTTTGCAGTATTTGCTGTCTTCTCTTAAAGCCCCAGCTCCTGAAGATAATATTACATGAGAATCTTACTTTTTTTTTTTTTTTTTTTTAAAGTAAGATTCTAGTCTGGGTGGCTATGGAGAAAAGCTTGAAAATGTGACCCAAGTGAAGTCTAAAGGCTCAAAAAACGGAAGACAAATCCCAAATGTATTATTTTTCAAAAAACTCATGATTGTGAGTCTTGTGACTCTCTTGTGGGTGTGTGTTCTAACTCATGACATTTGAACACTTGCGATTGGAAGTACTGGAACTGGTTGAAATGTGGTTGATGTAACATAATCCTAAATTTCACTTTTTCTTTTTCTTCTTCCAGCAGTTACTTTCGGTGTTGAAATCTGAGCCTTCAACTTTGTTTGCAAGGGAGGTTTCTTGGCAGTTCATTTTTATTAAATGTTTCTTGTAAGACCCGTACTTCAGGGCGTAAACACTATTTTTCAATTTTTTTAGTATTTATCGCTTACATTAGGTCAAGGGTCTGCAACCTGTGACTCTGGAGCCACATGCGGCTCTTTGGCTGCCCCCTTGCGGCTCTGGTCTCCAGGCCTCCCCCGCCCCCCAACTGGCGGAAGCTGTGGGCTGCCAGTGCCAGGCTCCGGGCTCTCTCTAGCCTGTCAAGGTCCGACTTCTGGTTCCAGGCTCCTACCTACCACCAGGGGACCCTGTGGAAGGTATGTTGGTCCAGCTCCTGGCTCCTCCACCAGGAGGCTACACTCATTGTGGCTCCCGAAACACTTGGAGTGTGTCTACACTTAGAGCAGAATTTGAATTGATTGTCGTCAATTCAAATTCAATAAAGGGCATGAACATACCTGCTTTCATCAATTCAAACTGAGGACCTCCTTAGTTCGAATTGATGAAAGCTGACTTTGAATTCGTCAAAGCTTGTTTGACATCAAAGTCAGGGTCAGTTTGAACCCAGTAGTTCGAATTGACCCGGTGTGGGCATGTCAATTCGAACTCAGAATTTGAATTGACAAGGGTTGACCTTAGCACCCTGGGAGGAAGACCAGCCCTTCAGCACCTGGGGCCAGCAGCCCCAAAGGTGCCTTCACCCCCCCAGCCACATCAGGCTGGGGGGAGCAATGGGGTTCCTGTCCCCTGACTGAGGAAAGGGACCCCAGCCCCCACTCCAGCCCAGCTGGCTGTGCATGGGGAACGCACTCCCACGAAGCAGCTCCATTCCTGCTAACCACTCGCAAGGCAATGCACCTGGTGGGCAGCTTTTGAAGAGCTGTAACCCCGTGGGGAACATACCCCCTGTGGGTTGCTTTTGAAGAGCTGGTCCCGTGCAAGGAAAGCATCCCCTCTGCGGGCAGCTTTTCCATCCCTTCTGACAGTGCAGCCTGGGTGGGGGAGAAGGGATACCTCCGGCTGAGTTGAAAGCATGGGAGGGGTTCCCTTCTCCCCCATCCCCACTGTGCTGTGTAGGGGGTGGGGGTTCCCTGGCCACAGGAAGCCATAGGAGGGGAAGACATCCCCTGCCAGGCTCCTGCCTTCTGGGCCTGTCATGGGGAAAAAGTTCCCCTGCCCAGCTCTAGCCCCGGTGCTCAGAAGGCTGGAGGCCAGCAAGGGATTGGGTGGTGGCATGGCCCCTTTTGGGGGCCATGTTGCCACACCTCTCATGGTGCCCCTTCTTCAGTTTGAATTAGCAAGTTCAGTCCATGGACATGTTAATTTGAATGGGAGTTTCTTTCGTAGCCATGTGAATTCGAATTGACTCAATTTGAAGTAATAATTATTGGTTCGAATTGACTAGTTCAAACTCGCGTGGTAAGTGTAGACACAGCCTTGGTTATTGAACGATTTTTAAAAAATAACTTCATATTTTTTGGGTTGCTGACCCCTGCATTAGGTCTGTTGCATACTGATTTCCATGTTCTTGTTGGACGACCAGACTGGTGATGTCACAGTTCTGAAAACTGTATTTGAAACTGTTTTGACACTTGTAGTTAGGACTCAGTATTCCTTCCTATTTCAGTTGGAGTTTCAGATGTGTGGTCCCCTGTGACACAACTCTTGGTATAGTCCTGTGTCATTCCTGCATTGTTGATACTTCTGATTGAGTTGTAGCACATTGCAGGGGGCAGGAAAGATTTGTTTCTAGCAAGTTGTGCTCTGGTGAGCGTCTGAGAGAGACATTATGGGCTGTTTTCAATGGAAGTTTAAAAATCAAGTCAAGGTAACGGAACTGATCTTGCTCTTTCACCCTGTCTTCCTACAACCTATTTAAATGAGGATGTGATGGACATGTAGCAACTCCATATATTTCACTGTTAGAGGACTAATTTGCAGTTTCTTAGTTACAGGCATTCTAATTGCCCCGACAGCTTTCTGTAATACTCTCATTTCTAATCTGAACTCAAGTAGGCCCAAAAGGCAATTAGGCAGTAGGTTCTTACATCTGTTCATCAGACAGTCTATTTTGTGCTTGCTTATTAAAATGGTACTTGCTTTTAAATCCAGTTTGTTTCCTTTATCCATGAGCACATTGTAAATGCAGGAGTAATTTTTAATAACATCTGGAAAACAGGAGGAGTTTCAAGTCCCTTCAAAATAGTCTGTCAAATAGTTTAGATCCATTCTTAAGAGCACTCTGCATATTCTGTATTTTGCGGTTTTGCTTCAAGCAGGTCAAGTAGGTGTCTTTTATTAAGAGTAGGAGTTGAAATACCCAGCTAACATTTGTCTAGTGTGTGATATCAGAACACACAATATGGGCAGAGGTGGGGAGGAGGATTAGTAAATACATGCGAAGACATTCTAGACCTCATGTTCCGTAACAAGACATTTCTAATTTATTTGATTAGCCTATGGTGCATTTATTTATTTATTTATTGTATCTTGCTGAAACTTACTATATACAAAGGGTGAATTTGGCTTTGGAACACAAAAAATGGAGAAGTTGTACGTGTTTTTTATATGTATCATATTTCTCCCAGGATTTTTTTTAAAAAGTAGGTGCTTGTGTCATTGTAGCGTGCACACGTTTTGGTGGTGTGAGGTTGTCTCTCTTTAAAAAGTAGCTCTCCCCACTGCTTCCATTATAAAAGTCCATATTCTCAATAAACAGTAATTTTTAAAAATGCATCAAATATAAAATGTCTCAACCAGCAGCCTACCTCAGGTTCAGTCCTTATGATATTTTTCGTTCAAGTATTATTTGCCCAACTTTTTTCCTCAGTTTTTTACTTCTGGTTGTCTCCTTGTTACATTGGTCACTTCCTAGTTCTTGATTAATTTCTTTGATTTCATTTACTCATTTTTTCATGTAGTTTTATTTTTCTGAAGTTTCCCTTTGGTTTCAGTCTATGTTGTACTTCCTCTAGCTCACTTGCTTGCAAGGCTGCAGCCAGAATAATGCATCATTTGAACTGAAGCTGATGTGATAAATCACAAATAAAGCACTTCAGACTGTTATATTTTTAATGACTACTAGATCAGGACTGTAATGTCACTGGGTGCTTTGGGGAGCTCATTGGTCTCCCATTTCCTTTTTTAGATATGGATGACAAGATAATACAGGAAAAAGGAGTTGTGCATAAATTATAGCTTCAAAGTCAGTGTGAGGTGCTGAGTGTTCAGCACTCTTAAATATCAGATCACTCACCTCAGTGACTAATTATGGATTTATGAACTTCAGGGTCCTATTTTTGAAAATCTGAGCTTTTCCTTCAAGAGATGTCCCTGTGGGTGCCCCATAGTTGGTATCAGCATGGCCACGTACATGCAGATCAGAGAGTCTAGTAGCAGTTCTCATCATACCACGTGTGCAGCCCAGCATTCTCGTGGCGATCTTTTGCGCCCTTTTCACGGTGTGTGTGCGGCTCTAGCTTACTCAGTTCCCTCCAACCGTTCGCAGTAACAGATGGAGCAGAACCTCTCTCCCTAGCTCATCATTTTTCATCACAAGCTACTTTATATTGCGTACTTGCTTTTTCTCCTACAGTCTTCAGTTTATTTTTTTGACCCTTTAAAAAAAAAAAAAATGAAATCCAGACATGCCTGGTTCCCCCAGGCTCAAGGTCTGCAAATCCTGTCGAGACCAGATGCTGGCACCTGACAGCCAAACTGCATGCATAAAATGCCTAGGGGAAGAGCATGTTTCCCAAAAATGCACTCATTGCCGAAACCTGAGCTCTAGAGTTAAGCATGATAGAGATCTCTGCTGCAAATTGCTCTTGATGGAGAAATCTCTCAGGCCATTTTCAAACTCAGGCCAGGGAAAACCTGCTCAGCAGCACTCAAAGAGGCGGTTAACCCCTCATAAACAGTTAGGGGAAAAAGAAAAACTCCGGTCTCTTTTCTTACCTTATCTCATACCTGTGAGGCTCCTGGTCCCTCAGGTGATAGAAAGACTTCTGAAATGTCTGTCTGCCACAGAACAGCAGCAAAAGACTGGCCGGAAAAAGCCCATGTCAATGCTGTCAAAACCAACAGCACCGACCAAGCCTTCAGCACTGGCTTAAACTTCAGTAGCAGCAAGGGAACTTCAGGAACTTCCACCTCTATCATAGTTCCACCTAAGGAGACAATTTCCATTATGCCTTCAGTTCCAAGCCAGCCTCCAGCTTCGGCACCATCCATGCCAACAAGGACAGAACAAGACTCTTCAGCACTGATCTCAGAACTGGATCTCGCCGTTCAGCGTAAGCATACTGTAAAGAGAAAGAGACACTTATCTCTGCATCATCTTTCTTTTCTGATAGCAGATCTCCTTTCCCTTTCATGAGGGAGGGTACAATCTCACCAACCCCATTCTCACTGGATGAAGGTATAACTGACCAGGGTGCCATCTTCTCACCCCAACCACCATCAGTTTGGTCCAGATCTCGAACATACCACTACTGTCGAGAGCTACCCCCTTGTCATTGGGTAAGGTCCCCACATTATGGACTTCCACTAGATTGGCAGGGATGGGGCATTGGTCCCCATATCCCAGCCACTACTGCAGACCTTCCACTTCAGAAGGACATAAGGAAACAAACCAACAGCTGCAGCTGAACTGTCAGAACCTACAGATCCACTACAAGATGTTCAAGAAACAGTTGAAGAGGGTGAGGTTTTTGAGACTACATCTGCTCATAATTCCTCATCTTTTCCAGGGGAAACAATAAATTTGTCCGCCCCCAACAATGGTGGACAATTCTAAGCAGTTCCAGGAACTCTTTAAGAGTGGTGCCAGCTCCCTTGAACTATTTATGCGAGATGTGCCACATTCTGAACACAAGCTACTAAAAATTCTGAAAACAACCTCATCTACAAGAGTGGCACCTGCTATGAAAGATGTTCTTCTTGAACGAGCAAATAACACGTGGCAAACACCAGCCTCTATACAGCCAACCTGTAAAAGAGCTGACAAAGTACTACATCCCACCTATTCACTTGGGGTATGTATTTACTCATCGACACCCAAACTCACTGGTGGTTGAGGCCACCAATTACAAATCCAGACAATGTTTTAATAGATCTTTCCCACGTGATTAAGAAAATGGTCGTCTTGGGCGTAAGGTCTATACATCTTCCACACTACAACTCGGGGGGGGGGGTGTGTGCAAATTATAGTGCTTTATTAGTCAATTATGAGCACTTGAATTACATAAAACTAGCAGACTTCATAGATTACATACTGGAGGCCAAGAAACAACAGTTCTGCTCTGCCTTCAGAGAAGGCCAACTCATCTTGCGAACAGCTGTCCAAGCTGCCCTGACATTGCAAACACAGAAGTATACATCATGGCCCCAGGTGTTATCATGAGAAGATCCTCTTTGTTGCACTCAGACCATCTTCCTAAACCACTGCAAGCAATTATTGAAGACTTACCATTTGACAAAAAGAAATAATTTCCAGAAAAATCCGATGAGGTGATACACACCTCAAAGGACACCAGAGCGACCCTCTGAACCTGCAGAATCTATACCCAGCAACCAGAAGGCGGTCGTATAGATACCAGTCTTACAGTTCTCAATGCTAGTACCAATATCCTTTCAGACGACAAAACAGAGACAGGATCAACCAAGAGGCAGGCAGAAGTAGCAGCACCATAGACATCGTGACAACCATCTACCTGCCCCACAACTATGTGGGGGAAAAATCTAACTCTGGTCCTCAAGTTCAGAAAGAGGCACACCAGAGCCTCCCCAATGAAGCAGACTTGTTCCCAGCCGAGACTCCAATGAGCAGAGAACGAGGTGTGGTTCAGAGTTTATTATTCAGCTGAATAATAAAAGCAACTGCATCAGAGGGCAGCAAAGAGAAGCTAGCCTCTCTGAGCAAGAGCCCCCAGTATAGGGGCTACAGGTCATACATACCTTCTAACATGCAAAATACAATATACATAATGCAACAAGCTCATGCATAATACAAGTTACATCATGCCTAAAATCCATACATGGTATTACTACTTTTAATATGCAGGTTACATAATTAGATTATACTTAATAGGCAGCATATAGTTAGCCCGCCTCTGTTGTTGTTTACAGCTTATTTGGGTAATAGTTACAGTTCTTGACCAATGAGAGTGGCCAGATTCCTGTGACCCCTCAGCTACCTAGCCCCTGCCAACCTGTTTACCAGACTAGGGTGATAGCTTCCCAGCAGGGTCCAGACAGGAGGGATTGTCTTATCAACCTTTGTGGATTACCTCTTGCATCCATAGAAACAGTCTACCTTCTTATCAGTCTAAACCCCTAGCTCTCCTGACTTATGCCTTAATAAACTTGTCTAAGCAAACACAGAGCCTTGGACACAGAACTTCCAGGCCAAACTTACTCCATCTTTAAACTTCCTTTACAACTACCATCTCCATCCAAACCACATTTTTGACAATCTGGTTGAGGCCCAGAAAAACCTCCTCAGCTCTTCAGAGTATACCCACTGTTCCCTTTACCAGAACAGGCTGTAGCATTTCTACTACTTCTGGGCTGCGATAACAATTGGCAAATGCGCATAAACGCAGATTACACTATCCCCTTTACTACAAAACCTTTGCCCAATCGCCTCTCCCCATTTTTTCCAGGGACACAGTTCTTAAACAGGTCCTCCCGCAGGAGGTTACTCACCGCCTCTAAACAGGAGCCATACAGAGGATCCCTGAAGAATACAAAGGAAGAAGATTTTATTCTCCATGTTTTCTAACACAAAAATAGTCAGGAGGCTGGAGACCCATGCTTGATCTCAGAAAACTGAACAAATTTATAAAACCTCAAAAATTCTGTACAGTAACCCTATTCTCCATAATACCTGTTCTGGAATCCAACGACTGGTTTATGGCTCTTGACCTACAGGATACCTACTTCCATATATCTGTACATCCAGCACACAGAAGATTCCTTAGATTCTTCATCTCCAAAAAACATTACAAACATGCAGTCCTTCTATTCAGTCTCTCCACAGCCCTGAGGGTTTTCTCTGAAGTCGTTGCAGTCATTTCAGTGCATTTGCACAGAAATGGGATCACTGTCTTCCCATAGCCAGACAACTGCCTTATAAAATCACACTCCCAAAGACAGGCTACCTGAGATCTCACATTCATGATGAACTTATTTCAAGATTTTGGTCTCTTTTATAAATCTAAAGAGATCTGCCATAGAGCCCAAGCAGATAATAGACTTCATAGGAGCCTTTCTACCAACACACAGGCTTGAGATCATAGGACACTTGGTGGAAACCATGTGCAAATCTCCCATGGTTCAGGCTTTGCAATGTCTTCAACTTCTAGGTCATATGGTAGCCACCACACAGGTAGTAAGATATGCAAGATTACATATGTGCCCTCTTCAGCTGTGGCTAGTGAGAGTATACAGACCACACAAACGCTCATTAGACAAATGATTTCTATACCGCCAGAAATCAAGGAATCATTAAGATAGTGGACAAACCCTGCAAACCTCACACAGGGAATTCCATTTTCTCAGAAAGAACCTTCTTTGATAATGTCCACAGATGCATCCCATATGGAGCGGGGTGCTCATTTACAAGGCTTGTCTGCACAGCGACAGTGGTCGCCTCACGAGAGCACTGTACACATAAATTTACTCGAATGTCGAGCAGTCCACAATGTGTGCCACCACTTCAAACAATACCTCATTTACCAGCATGTAAAAATCCTCAGACAGCATATCGTATGTTCTACATAAACAGACAGGGTGGAAGAGATCCAACTCCCTCTGTACAGAAGCAGTAAAACTTTTGCAGTGGTGCATAAACAACCATATCATTATCTCTGCTGCATACCTACCAGGAACTCAAAACTACAGCAGATTGACTCAGCAGGTCTTTCTTTCCACAACATGGATGGGAAATTGGTTCGGATATAATAAAAGGCTTATTCAAGCAATGAGAGCACACGACAATAGACTTCTTTGCAACTCTCCAAAACTGAAAATGCAATCTTTACTGTTCTTGAGCTGGGAAAGGGAAACACTCAGTGAGGGACGCCTTTCTTCTCCCTTGGAACAGGTTACTACTTTGTTTTCCCACCGTTTCCCTTAATGATGAAAACACTCCTGAAAATATGCAGAGAGATGGCAACAGGAATACTGATCACCCCAGCATGGCCCAGACAACCTTGCTTCACATTGCTGAGAAATGTGTCTAAAAGGACGCCGGTAGCCTTGCCTCTTCATCTTCATCTTCTCCACAAAAGTAACAGCTGAACCACTCATCCCAATTTACACAAGCTGCATCTAACAGCATGGTTCCTCCATGGTTCCAAAAGGAGGGATTGGAATGCTATGAATGAGTAAACTGTGCCCTGCTGAACAGCAGAAAAATTTCCAGGAGAAATACCTACATGCAAAAATGGTGCAGATTTTCCTATGGTGCACAAACTTGGGAATTACGTCCACAATGGTTCCATTACATAATCTCCTCGACTGTCTCCTACTATTAAGACACAAGCCTGTTACTAAGATCGTTAAAAGTCCACCTTGCTGCCGTAAACACTTTTCATGATGGAGTGGACAACAGTTCGCTCTTAACTAACCCTGTAGTAAAAAGATTTCTCGATATTCAAAACCTATACTTAGAAATACAACAAACCCACCCAGCTATGAGACCTAACCACTGTTCCCTCTAAGGCATGTGGCAGCATGGCCGCGCACTCGAAAAAATCCTGCCATGCAGGATTTTCCTGCCCCCGCGCATGGGGCAGTTCAGGGTGGCAGTGTGGCCGAGGTTGGGGGCCAGGCAGTGCTGGGCTGGGCCTGCCCCACAGCCGGAGAACAGCCAGGAGTCGGAGGCAGCAGGCCCTGGGTCCGGCAGCAAGGCCAGGAATCAGCCGGGGGCTCCTGGGCTGGGCTGAGGCTCGCGCCCAGCCACTGCACTCCAGCGCATCTCCCCTTGGCCGGAGGAAGGGAGAGTCTGCGGGCTTGGGGTCAGCCCTGCCACTCCTTTTCCTCTTCCCTCCCCTCCCTTCCCTGGAGCCTGTGGAGGCTCCACCCCTTCCAGCTGGGGCCTGGCCGTTTGCGTGGCCAGCCTCAGCCCCAGCCTGGGCTCCTCCTTGTTGGCCAGCACCGTGGCCTCCTGCCCCCTGCCCAGCTCTTTGGCCAGTGAAGGGGGCTGGGGGGGGGGTTGGGGTTGTCAGGCAGCTGGCGGGGAAAGCAGGGGGCAGGGAGGGTGTGCGGGGAGGGGGGAGAAGGGGTTGGGATGGTGGGCTGGGGAGGCCTGGGGGGGGGCTGAAGAGGGTGGGGGCTTAGGAGGGCTGGAATGGGGGCAGGGAGCTTAGGGAGTCAGAATTGGGGCAGCTCTTCAGCTTTCTAAACAAGAGGTATGGCAAAGAGTAAGTGCCATTCATACCCTGAAGTTTGAAAATCCTCACATGGGAAACAGGGAGTGAGTGCATGGTGCCAAAATGTCCCTTCTATAACTAGATAAAGCTGTGGAGGTGAAAAATCTAAAAATCTGTTGTATATTTCCTGAAAGCTAGTGTGGGTGTTACTTAAGTGGAGTGACTGAGCAGTGAGAATGTTTGAGCATGTTAACCCTGTGCCTTCAAAGAACCTGGAAGGTGTTTTCTCCAGAATCCTGTAAATTACAACAGTTCATAACAAAACAAACAAGGAATCCTGTGGTGCTTAAAGACTAACAAATATATTGATTGCATGAGCTTTCATGGGAGAAAATCCCATTTCATCAGGAGCTTTGAAGAACAATTCATAGAAATCTTAAAGATGTAAGGAGATATCAGATAAGTACTTGTTTTAAATATAGTAACAGCCAAAAGACTGGGAATCAAAGGCAGCCATGAGATTATTCTCTTTATTATGCACCCTAATCTGTCTGTCAGAAGAAACCATAATGCATTGAAGTGATGTGGTGGTTTGGTAGAGATTTTCTCTTAAGTTGAAATGTAGCCCCAGAATGATGGGGCAGGTAAACATATAAGGGACTGAAAATAGGCTTTTAAGAAATACTGTAGCCTTATCTTAAAGCAGCTTAGAAGCGCATCGTTTTGATTTCAGCTGTGTTTAGCACCCTTCGTGTAGCAGCATTTTCCTGAAAAGAGATGTCTGGAATCTTTTTTGATTTTTAAAGTTTCAATATAATTCACCCCTCTGGGGTCATCAAGATATCTTAAATGGTGCCAATTTCCAAAGGGGTAGCCATTTTAGTCTATTCCAGGAAAACAAAACAAAACAAAAAAGAAGTCTCCCACGAAAGCTCATGTGTAAGATAAATCTGTTAGTCTTTAAGTGCCACATGACTCCCTGTGTACATTAAATACTATCAGTGATTATTAGCTGGCTTCCCTGTGAACTGTAACTCTGCATGTACAACACAGATGAGGGTATTAGGCAGAATTGTGACACCTAGGATCCGGATTGAATATAACTTTGGTCTTGGGTTGCTTGAAAGCCATGGATTACTTTCTTTTGATTGTATAGCAATTTGGGTAAATGTAAATAAATTGGGTGATTTTATCAATAAAAAACAACTTTCATTTTTCATTGGTCTAGATTTTTCAATAATTTTTGTTGCACGAGTTTGCACACAAATTTTATTCAGAAAGTTTTTCACACAGGTTGAAAATTTTGCACACGAGCCGCCGAACCTTAGAGGGAGCATTGGACCTAGCCCTTGTCCTAAAATCAATTACCAGGTCACCTTTTGAGCTTCTAGTGACATGCTTGCTCTTATCTGTCTGTGAAGGTCTCATTCCTTGTAGCTATGACGTCGGTGAGACATGAGTGAGTGAGGGGTGCTCATGGCAGTCCCATCTTTAGTGACTTTTCACAGGGGTAAAGTCACTTTATGAGCTCACCCCAAGTTTATACCAATAGTATACTCACATTTTCACCTCAGTGAACTGATGCTTACCTGTATTTTTGCCAAAGTTGCATTCCACTCCTTAAGAAGCACTTCTTCCGATGCTAGATGTCAGACACGCTCTCCTTTTCTACATAGACAGAAAAAAAACCTTTTGGATCTACTAACAGGCTCTTTGTTGCCATGGCTGACAGATACAAAAGAAAGACCATCACAAATCAAAGGCTTTCTAAGTGGATCTCGAGGTGCATATACGAATGCTGTAAACTGTCACATTCCACTGCCAGACTGTATGAGGATACATTCGACTAGAGCCATGTCTGCTACAATGGCTTTTCTCAGGTATGTGCCAATTATAGAAATATGCAAGGCTGCAGCATGGGGGTCAGTGCATACCTCATTAAACCTTATGCTGCTGACCAATTAGCCCATAAGGAGATGGCAGTGCCCTGCTCAGTCCCTTCTACTATTAACACTGATTTCAAACTCCCTCCTGCGATGTGAGGGTACTGCTCATAGTCACCAACTTTGGGGTACCCACAAGGACATCTCTCGAAGGAGAAAGGAAGGTTACTCACCCTGTGCAGTAACTGGAGTTTCTTTGAGATGAGTACCCGTGAGTGCCCCACAACCCTCCCTCCTCCCCTTTCTACTTTAGAATCAGCTTCCAGTTAGAGGGAACTTAGAGAGCTTGAGCTGTGCGCACTATGAAAGATGTGCGAAAGATCACCGTGAGACTGCTGGGCTGCACGTGTGGCAGGATGTGCACTGCCACTAGACTCTCCAATTTGTGAGAGTGTGGATGCGCTGACAATCAACTGTAGGGCACCCACAGGGACACTCATCTCAAAGAACTCCAGTTACCAAGAGTAACTGGTGTGTAACCTTCCTATCTTGCATTTTGCATTGGCAGGATTGAACAGCAGGATTTGAAATATGATGGATGAGTTCTCTTTCCAGACATATGTTTTTCTATATTTTAAATGTTTTACAATTGTATTGGTTAGAGAAGTTGGATGTGGAAAGGGAAAAAGTGACTATCATTCTCAGATAAGATCTGGACTAGTATTTAACTCAGACTGTTAACTCTTGTGAAAACCAGGGGCATCGTTGGCCCCGGGCTTATGGGGCTTGAGCCCGGAGTCCCAGTGCCAGAGCCCTGGGTTTGCCACCGCAGTGACATGGTTACTGCACCCAAGCTGGAGTCCCGGCACCTGAGCCCCGGATCTTTTCCTGAGCCGGGGTGCTCCTGGTGTAAACTACAAACTGTCTCATTTTTCCTAGGAATTTACCTGCTGTTAGGTTAAGAAAAAAAGAAAAAAAAATTAACTAATTGGCACAAAGCCCTGCTATTTTTTTAAATAACCTTGCTTAAGAGCTATCTCTACAAAATAAAGCAAAAAAAAAAATAAAGCCAAATATCCTACCCACCTTTTACGTTCTCCTTTGAGAGCTCTTTAGCCCAAAAAAACTTTGCATGTACCATGTATTAATGTTTGCTTATAAGATTAACTTGAAAGAGCTGTTACTTTGATTAACACATTGAGTGTTTATACTTCCTATATTGTGGAAGTCATTGTCAGATATACATTAGCTTTAATATGCATTTTTATCAGATTATAATAGAAGTTGTACAGCAAATTAAAACATTTGCAAGTGACATTCTAGTTAACTGTTTATAGCTAGTTTTAACTGAGGCAACATTGATAAGAGTATGAACTGTATATGTAATACAGACGTATACACACAAACACAGTTTGTAACAAATAAATATATGCAGTCTCATGCAGTAGCTAACAACTGTTTAGTTATTACCTGTTTATCAGTTAATACAACAGTAGTACAGCTATCTGTAGTTACTGCTTTATTTTCAAACAGTTTCTTGGATGTTCTCATTTGGAGACCTTTTCTCATTCATAGGCAAAAACAGATTGAAGTACACGAACATAGGTGAAGACTTTAATGCTCACAAGGATGAGATACCCATAGTATAAGCTCTTCTCTTGCCCTAATATCAAGCTCATTCATACCTACACTACAGATAATCCAGGTCTAAAGCATCCCTGCTAGCTGAATACAAAAAAGCTTCCTTCAAAGATGCATGGCAGATACAGACTCTAGTGACAGATTTCCTAGTACCTAGGATTTTCATGTACCTAGTCACAGATTTCCAAATGGGGATATAAGAACAGTTGGAGGCAACATCTGAGATGGTTCAGGGAAATTTTTCCTTGGATCTTGTTCAACTGTATGCGAGCTGATATTAATGGAAGGTTCTTTCTCTCGCTCCCCACTGTCACTTGCATCTTTGAGCCTTTTGTTTCCAAACGAGGTCCTCCTGTCTCTTCCTAAAAACCCGCATTCCTGTTTTGCACATCTGCCCTTCTAGCAAACCTACTTCGACTTCTGCATTTTGTTGATATCTTCCATGCTTTTCCTGAGTAGGGATGACATTAAAATTTAAAATGAGATGTGGCTCTCCACTCCAAACCGGGGTGAGGATTTAAGAGTCTGACTTTTCATCTGATGATTCACTCCATTTGGCCTTGAATTATTTCCCATCTTTTCCCAGGGGCTTGCCTCCTTCTCTGTATACACCATACAGATATCATCTTTTGCTTTATTTCTGTGGTTGCCCCCTCTTCATTAAACTTATACAAAATAAAAATAAAGATCAGAGTCCTGTTGTTATAGGCTGATCCGTGCCTGGGAAATTTAAAATATCCCAGCCACAGCAAAGCTTACAGGAGTGCGTTGGCATTCACCAATGCCTTGCTCCTTTGCTGTAGCTGGGGCAGTTTAATATTTCTCATCACTGTTACAGCTGACATCAAAATCACTTGGATGTAATTTCCATGGTAAGACTTCCTTTGATGAACTCTCATTTAATAATAGATAAACTTCATTCAAACATACAGGCCCAAAATCCACATTAAAACTTGAGAAATGCCATTTTCATTTATAAACTGTGTGCCTAATCATATGTGTATATAGTGTTAGAAATAAACACGCCATTCATAAAATTGTATCTAATTTGGTTTCCTGATCTCGGCCCCCCCCCCCCCAGGAAGGCACTGTATGCAGCTATTATGGTCATAACAGCCAGTATGTATTGGCCTTTTTGAGAGAGTTCTCATAAGGTGTTCTGTGGAAACTAATTAACACCTTTTAGGTGCTCCCTGGTCCACAAAGGTTGAGAAACGCTGCTCTAGGCCAGTGGTTCCCAGCCAATGTGCCACAGCAACCCCTTTGACGTACTGCAAGTGGCAACAGGACGTGGCTGCAACCATGGTCCGAGGGCTGCTAGCAGTAGTAGGATCCAGCCCTGGCTGGGGGGCGCCGCCTACAGTAGCCGGGTCCAGAAGCTGCGAGCAACTGCATGGCACAGTGTGCTGCAGCGGAGAAAAAGGTTGGGAACCATTGCTCTAGGCAATCTGACAAGCTTGAAAGGGGTAGCTGTGTTAGGCTAGTTTAGCAAAACAAGCAAGGAGTCCTGTGGCACTAGGGCTGGCCGGCTGTATTCATAAGCTTGTGAGGCCCTGGCGTGGGGCGCCACTGGCATAGAGGTACTGCAGTGCTGTGCTGGGGATGTGGTGGACCGACACAGAAGCTGAACCAGCCACTCCATCCCCCGGGGTGGACTGAGCCAGCCCATGGGACGGATTCCATTCTTTTGCCCATCCTCTGGGTTGGTCCTCCGTGCCGCCATGGTGGGACAGCCAGCTCAGGGGACAGGCAAGAGAACGGAGCCCCGACTCTGGGCTGGCCTGGCCTTCTCCACCCTTGGGCTGGCTGTTCCCTGCCCTGGGGGTAGGGTGACCCAACCCAGAACAGAGGTTTGCCCCCATCCACAAAAGCGAAAGCTGGCTTTTGGCACTAAAGCCCTTTGAACCGGCCCTGTGTGGCACTAAAAGACCAGCAAATTTATTTATGTCATGGGCTTATGTGTCAGAAAAATCCCACTTCATCAGACACTTTGAAGATAGCTCATTCCATAAATAAATTTTAGTCTTTAAGTGCCATAGGATTCCTTGCTTCTTTTGACAAGATTTAGCATCTGTAAGCAGTGCGTGCAGTACAGAGGATAGACAGCAGAGGGACTCAACCTATCCTGAAACACTCATAGAAAAGTAAGCTGAGGCTAGGAAAATATGCATCTCAAGTTCTCTCTCACAACATTCCCTGGATTTGGTTCATAGGAATTAAAAGTGCTTTCACTGAAGCCCACCTGCCACCTTTTTGTGGTAACACATCCCTACTTTATGCATTATTGAACTTTTTCTTTAATGCTAATTTTGGTACATTGGTTACTGAAAAATATTTAAGATAACCACTTACCATATTTGTAGCCTTACAGAAGAACCTCTGAAAATTGTTACATAGCTGGCCTACTGACAACAAAGTAATACAGCATTGGGCAAATCCAAAGAAAAAATAATTGCTGATTTTATATTTGGGGTGGATGGAGGAATGTGGGACAGTTCTGTAATGTAGCAAGGCTAAAGGCTGTTGAAAAGATGTATGTCCGTGTAAACAAGTTATTGAATCATGCAGTAAGAGATAAGGGGGAAAATTCACTAATTCTGCTATAGAGATTTCATGATTGTTTTATGAAATAAGGTTTATTAGAATATAGTACATAATGTTAAATGTGTGCTATTTCTGTGAAGATGGCAGTATCCTAAAGATGCTTCTTTTTCTAATAGCTGTGCTGGGATGTGCTGCTTTAATGTAGCTCTGCCTCCCTGGTTTATTAATAGAACTAATAGCTGAAAGGTTAGAGTGATGGACTGATCTATCTGCAAACTGATTCAATAAGTGAGTCAAGAATGTATTCAGTGTGTTTATTGCTTTACCCATACTAAATGCTAACCATTTGGGTGTGGTTACCTTGGAGATCTTGGTTATGAAACCAACCTTTAGATTTTAGGTAAATAGAAGCTAATACAATCATAACATTGATTTTTAAGGGAAAGAAACAATTCTCTGAGCTCTGTGGCTCCTGCAGCCACCGGAGAGTTTCTTTGATGTTTTGTATTATAGTAAGTCAATATGCAGATTAAATTGTATTTGAAAGAGAGCCTGGCCGTACAACTGAATAATCTAGTATAGTGGTTTTCAAACCATGTGTCAGGACCCAGTACTGGGTCATGGTGCCCTTTGCTGGCACTGCCAAGAGCCTGGAATGTATCGCTAAAAGATTTAACTGCTGGGTTGCAGGCATAAATGGTTTTAATCTGGAGCCCAAGAAAAAAAGTTTGGAAACCACTGATATGGTAGACCCCCACCAATCCTATCTAGTTTGTCCAATTGCTCAATAAAGTTTATCACCACGGCACCTTGGTTCTAGGGTAGGCATAAGATTAAAAATAATAAATAATAAAGGCAACACGTGTTCCATCTTTCAAATGTGTAATGAGAAATTTTTATACCTCTGCAGTTGCAAGACTTTGTGAGTAATTCACTTTTAAGGTGCAATGTTCAGCTTTCTGGGCATGAAATGAATGATTGTTTGTGAAGATTGTTGTTTTTGTCCTGTTAGTAAATTGCATGAGTGAGAAATCCATTTGATTTGATGCTTACAATCAGTAAGCTAACGGGTTGCATTAGGTAAAATGTAGGGTATTAAATATCAAGCTGTAACCCCTTTTATTTTTTTTTATTATAACAATATAAAGCTTTTCTTTGAGTGCTTGCAGTGACCATTACAATGTGTGGGTACACAACTTGTGCACTCAAGTGGGAGAATTTTTCCTTAGCAGCCATGCCTGTGACATGTTATCCCTTGTGCTGCTTCAAGCCAAGGATATGAAGAGCAGTATTGCCCTGTCTAACCTTCAGTTCCTCTTTCTGGGCATGGCTGTGGTTCAGAATATGCTGTCAGCTTGTTACCTCTTGTGAAAGTGCCTTCATAGTTGTTTATCTGGTTACAGTTAATGATGATACTTTTTCTTGGGGGTGTGGGGGGGTGTCCCATAGACTTTCTCCATCCAGCCCCTTCGCACCCCCGATTTTTCCTTCTGTAAATAATTAGTGGACTTTGGGCTCTGCCTGGTAGATGAGAAGCCTATGACAATGTCCCTCAGCTTAAGTCCTGCTCCAGGTGTCCAACACTGATGTCCACTGGTGTCCAGCGTATTCTATAAGTTCCCCTTTTCAAGCATCTGAGGAAGTGGGATTCTGTCCCTTGAAAGCTCGTGCAATAAATAATTTGTTAGTCTTTAAAAGTGCCACCAGACTGCTTGTTTGGTTTGCTGGCCTAGACTTACAGGGCTATCCCTTTGGAATTTGTTGTCTACTGGTGAACATCACTCTCTCTCTGTTTTAAAGTGTTTGAGTGAGGATTACATTAGGGTGGGTGTCTTAACTTGTGACACCCTGCAAGTCCATGGATATCTGTATTTTGTCCGCATCCATGGATGAGATCTGGATTTCCACGGACCATTTCTTACAGATGTAGATCAGATACAAATATGTGAATCTGCATCTGTGCAGGGCTCTATAAATGAATGGAGTCCACCAAATCCATGGATATCCACATCCACAGACCATTTCTTATGTGTGGAGGTCAGTTATGGGTTCACATGTTGGTACCCATGCAGGGCTCTACGAAGTTGCTGGGGCTTCAAGACAACAAGTAGGATTCAAAGAGGACAGTGTCTCTCATACATTTTCATTGATCATCCAAGGCCTTGGTATGGGACTCCTGTGCCATAAAGGTTAGCCATTCTGATACCAAAGGTAAAGTGCATCTTCAGCCTGCTGCTTCTGAGTACCACAGTCTGATGACTCTTGAAGAGCTGAGGCCTTGACTCTGGAACCCGTTCTGAGACTGTGGAAGTATCTGGCTTCCTTGGTAGGAACAGTGGAGTCACTGACCCTTTTCACAGTGACGCCACTTTGGGTGCATATGCAGCTATAAAAGATCCACTGAGCTTCTTAGTACTATCCTTGCTGATCATGCAGGGCAACTGCATCTTGCTGGGCCAGTTGCATGTGATGCCCATGTTGAATGTCCATGTCAGTTATGTATTAGGCAAGTGGGTGACTTCAAGTCCAGTACTGCTTCCCTTGATTCCCTAATCCAGCTCTGACATCACCATAAACACTGCCACGGGTTGTGGTGGTGATGTGTTACTTGCACACTTGGGCCATGTGGTGCCAGATCAGGAAGCCTGTGCTGGAAGTTGATCAGGCTTTGGAACATCTGTGCGTGGTATTCCTTGACTCTTGGAACATCACGCCTGTTGACGATTCTGAATGGCATGGGTTGTTCAGCTCATGTAACAAATGGTCTGTCAACCATTATTTGTACACATTTGTTGTCATTGATCTGCTATACTAATAACAATGTTTCAAGGACTTAATTGCAACTCACCAGAACAGGAAATATTCCAGATTCTAAAGAAGTTCAAGCCACCATCCTGCATCCATCTGGAACATGCTTATCTTCTCTGGGGATCAGGGCCTGCTGTATAAAAATCTTTTGATGTTGTTGATCCCCAAAATCATTTGCAAGCTGAAACAAGGGAAAGGAAAAATGATGCTCATTGCTCTAGCCTGGATGATGCACCCATGGTTCATGAACCTGTGTGAATTATCAGTCCAGAAACCTTTTAACTTTTCCTCTAGGCGAGGATCTGATAGTCCAGAATGTGACCCGGTGTTTCACTTGACCCCTTAGTCACAGCATCTCACCTCCTGGTTTGTTGTGTAAATTTAGGGGATGAACATGGCTCGTATAGAGTTTAAAATGTCTTGCTCAGTGGTAGGAAATGATTTGTAAGACTGACTCAGCTTAGGAGCTGGAAGTGTTTCCCTTCTTTCCCCTAATTATGGTTTATCTCCTTCAAATTCTGTAACTGAAATACTTTATAGAGTATTTGTTAACACTTAACTATGTTGTGTGCGTGGGGGGTAGGGGTCAGTTCATCAAAACACATCTGGCTGTGAATTCAGTGTTTCACACCTATATTATGAGTAGGATTGTATTTTCTAGCCTTAAGACTTCCATTTTCCTAAAAGACATAGAAAAATTGTTCTTACCTGTCAGAGATCCTACTCCACAGTGGTGTTTTAACTTACTTTGTCAGTCTAGATCAGCATACTGATCAGCAAAGGTGGCCTTTTTTTTGTTGCCATCACTACCACAAGGTGACTGGGGGAGCTACATGACCTAGTAACAGATCATTCATACACTATTTTTTACAAGGACAAGGTGTAACTTAGGCCGTGTCTTAAGTTTCTCACTAGATTGGTATCCGATTTCCACTTCAGTTGATATATTTACCAATTTTTCTTTTCAAAGCCACATACTCACAAAATGAACAAAAGTGCCAGACTTGGGATGTCCCTTGAGCCTTGGCTCCTATCTGTATACAACAGTTTTGTCTCTTCCAAATGTTGTCTTGTATGCAGAATGAATGAGGGGGTATACTGTAAGAGCTCAACAACTTTTCATATGAATCACCAGCTGTATTGCCATGGGCCATGTGACCATGGACATCACATCTCCAGAGAACCTGTTGCATGCAACCAGAGCATATACAGCCTCCAGGGTATCTGGTGGAAAAGGTCCACTCTGTGTACATATACTGAGTTGCAACATGGTTCTGTGTCCATTCTTTTGCTAGACATTGTGCAATTACTGTTTCCTCAAGAGAAGACTCAAATGTGGGAAAACAGTCCTTTAGTCCCTCTTCCAATGACATTCCTACCAGTACCTCTATCAAAACCTGCTTGGAAGTCACCAACTGTAATGGATTTAAGCAAGCACTGGAAGAAGAAACCATCTCCTAACTGTCACATCATCTGTTTTTTCTCGATATGTGTTGCATATGTCTATTACACAATCTATCCACTTCCCCAACTGATCAATATTATGTAATCATCCAGTATGAAAGAACTGAAGAATGGATGGGGTGTCATTGACCTTTTGTACCTTGGCTTGGAGTACAAGGGATGTTAGGCATTGCTTCCCCATAGGTACCACAAGGGAAAGCTTTGGCAGGAACACATGAAACGTGCACACACATTTAAAGTAAAGGAGATAAACAATGCTTTTTAAACAATAACAGTTACAAGAAGTGAGTAACCATTTTTTTTGTTCTTGACCTTTATCTATGGACTATGTGGTACAGTTTTACAGCTATATTACAACTGAAATTTTTAGAATGCAATATATATTGTTCAACACAATTTACTTGGAAGAAATTTTTAAAAATTCCAAAGTAAAAAGCAGGTAAATGCAGATGATTCTTGATTTGCTTGAAACAGTAAAGCAGCCGCTGATCTTGGTGTTCAGAAAACTAAAATGTGGTCCTAGACTTGGCCAAGACTTCCTGATATAGCTTTTGTTGCTTCAGAGTGCTTTTAGCAGAAGATTAATTAAGTCAGGATAACATTCAGGCACATTCATCACACTTTTTTGGTACAAATGGTACAACGCACTAAGTGTGGTGGTGAGTGTTTATTTGTTTTGTTTGTTTGTTTGTTTGTTTTTTTGTTTTTTTTTAAAGCTTCTAGCTGAAGAATCATGATAGGAAGAAGGAACACAGTTGCACTGCTTACTGGATTCAGAATAGAGCTTTTAATATTACATTGCAATAAAGCTAGGTAAAGAAAAGAAAGTAGGGTAACACATAGGCTACTCTGGTGGAATTTCTGAAATGATAGCTATCCCTTTCTAAACCCAAAAAATGTTGCATCCAACATGGACAAATTATATATTAGATTTCATCTTGATAGAGAACCTGACCAAAGGTCTAAAAATTAATGGTTGCTTATGTGTAAATTATCATTTACATTTTGTTGTATCCAAACAGAGTAAAGTCGTATATGGATTTGACACAGTCTGCTTAGGGCTAAATAGATACTGTTTCTTCCCTCCTCCCCCCCGCGCCCCCAGTTACAATAGGTGATCTGTCCTCACCTCTTCCTGTGGTATTTTCCACTGTTGAATTTAAACAACTGCTTTGCTTTGATTTGCTGGAACAGTCTGACCTGATCCTATGACTTAGACTTTCTGCTTTTATTTTCCTTCCATTCATCTGTACTTCTCCATCTTCAAGTGTCTGAAGTGGGATTTTCTCCCATGAAAGCTCAAGTGATAAATACATTTGTTAGTTTTTAAAAGGTCCACAGGACTCCTTGTTGTTTTTAGAATAAAGTCTAAATTAGTAATGTGCATACACGATGCCTTAAAAGGACCAATTTCATAAAGCTGAAAATAGTTGAAACTGGCTGTAGGTAAGAATTTTGACAATGTAAATAACTAGGAACAATTTGACTATTTTACAAACTGGCCAAAAATCATTCATCAGTCCATCATATGTAGAAAATGTGAAGTTAATAGAAATTAATACAAGTTAGAACTTCGGAATTGCAGAAATTTGGTAAGGAAAGCAAAAGGACCAAAGGAGAAAACAGGGGCCAGCACACTTATGGACAATAAGAAATTTAAATGTCAAGGACCAAAGGAAGTCTAAAAAGTCACTGATCGTTATTAGAGTGAATTAGTAGAATTGTTAATAACGTAGAAGAGGCTGAAATATTTGGGGAAGAAGCTGCTGATGGTGTCCTATTGTATAACAAAATACTTTCCTACTGTAACAAACTGCTGTTTTGTATCCTTAGTTAAGATATTTTAAAATCGTTGGTACAGGCAACACATATGAGAGTTTTAGATGCAAGGCCATAACTACGGGCGGCAAAAGGGGTGAGGCCCTGGGTGAATGGTTTTATAGGGCGCCAAAACCATGCTCACACAGAGAGGTCCGGACAGCAATGAAGCGGAGAGTACTGTGCTCTGTTCCTCTGCAGACAGGAGCTTGTGCCTGCCTGACAGGTTAGGTATTCCCTTGCCAGGACAACTTAGTGATTTGCACCTCTCAGCCACTCTTAAGTCTCTTACAGCTCCTGGTATTGTGTAAGCTGCCCAGGAGGCATGCAAATCATTAAGATAAGTGTCAGAGTCTGCTCTCTGCTCAGCCCTGCCCCGCTTAGACACAGAGTAACTCCTCTCTCTGTTCCAGGGGAAGAGGGGAGAGCAATTTGAATCCCCTTCCAGGCAGGCAGCCTGTGCACATGGAATGGCCAGGGCTCAGGGGAGGGAAAGGGAAGCTAGGGGGTGAGGCGGGTGGCAGGCCATCCAGGGGGCCCCAGGCCTGGTGTGGTGCCCCAGGGACAAATAAGGGCTGGGGCAAGGAGGGCAGGGCTAAGAGAGATTGTTTGGGGTGAAAGTCTGAGCAATCAATCAATCAGTCAAATCATAGGGCTGGAAGGGACCTCATGAGATCATCGAGTCCAACCCCCTGGGAATTGAACCCAGGCCCTTCTGCATGTTAAGTAGAGGTGCAATACTGGGGGTGAGTGAGTGAGAGACCCAGGTGGGACAATAGCTGCCCAGCTGCAGTGGTGTGGGCCATGGGGTGGGGAAGTGGGTGGCTTTGGGGCAGTAGGGGGTGGGGAGAACAGGTGGTTTAGGGGAAATGGGGGGTGGGCAGTTTTGTGCTGGGCTGGGGGGGGTGGCTACTAGGGCCTAGGTGGGGCAATAGACGTTCAGGGTGGTTTTGAGCCAGGTAGGACACTGAGTTGTGGGGTGGTTTTGGGGGCAATAGCAGGGGGCTGTTTTGGGCCACATGGGGCAACACGGGGGGGGGGGGGGGTAACTCCAGCCTCCCTGTAATAGCTGGGACAAGAGCTTGGTAGTGGGTTTTTGTGTGGGGGAGGGCTGGAGCTACTTTGGTTGTGTGAAGCTCTCTGGAGGAGGCTGGCTACAGGTTGCTGGCTGTACCATGGAGGGGCTGGAAAGGTGAGAAGCAAGTGCCAGACTCATACAGTGGGTCTCTGGAGTGTTTGAAATAACTCAGGTTTCCAGCAGAACTGTCATAAGAATAGTTTTAAAAAGTTGTTTAAAAAAATTACCTGTTCATAAAAATAAATACTGTGCAATATAAGCCGTCCTGGAACACGATGCTGTGGGAAAAGAGACAGGGCTGGGGGAAGATGTTGTTATTGAGAGGGTGGGGGGAGGAGGACGAAGAGGGCAAGTGCGTTGGGGTGTGTGTGTAGGAGATGAATGATAGGTTGTTGGTGGGTAGGGTGGTTGGAGAAGTGAATGATGGGTGGAGCCGTGGCAACTGTCAGCTGGGGGAGACAAGGAGGGATGGCATGGCTGGCTATAGTCATAGTCACTTATAAAGACCCTTTTAAAAGGCATCAGTTTCTTGAAGTGACTGATCTTTCTCTGCATCTGGCCTATGGATTTGAGCATTGGGGAGACATCCTGCCATTGATAGCTAGCAGGGCAGATCCTTCAGTTATTGCTACCAGCAGGCCTGTCACCTAATGCTCACGGCCTGCTATAATCCAAAGGGATAGCCGTATTAGTCTAGTTCAGTAAAACAAACAAGGAGTCTTGTGGCACTTAAAGACTAACAAATTTATTTTTTGCATGAGCTTTCTTGGGAGAAAATCCTACTTCGAAAAATCCTTCCTGCTGAGCTGCTACCCGTTTCCTTAGCACCAAGACCCTTGTATATGTGCGTGCAGGTTGGAGACTGATGTTAACAAAACTTGGTGGTTTTATGCCAGGTCTTTTCTCTGCTATGTTATGTTTCACGTAAGAATGGAGAAGTGCTTTGTTAGATGAGTCTGCAGCTAGTCTCCTGCAGTGGTAAGGCAGGATGCTTTAAAAGCTTTCTTGATAAGACTGTTTAATATGCACGTTACTGTAGCTGTCGTAGTTTAGGAGAACTGACTGGCTGCAGAGAGGGGTAATAAGTAGCTGAACCTTTCACTTGTGGCTAGTTCAAATCCAGCTCAGATTAATAATGACTGAAGATTATGAAAATGCTGTGTGGTGGTGGTATGTGAAAAAAATTGCTAGTCTTAATCCATTTCCTGATGGACAGACTTTTACAGCACCAGGACATAAATTAAGAGCAGAGAGAGCACTGGGTGAATGGACCGTTTGAGATCAAAACAGGTAGCTGTGTTAGGCTGTTGCAGAGAAACGAGCAGAGTCCTGTGGCACTTTTAACGACTAACAGATATATTTACCACATGAGCTTTTGTGGGAGAAAATCCCACTGTGTCAGACACTCTGAAAATGAAGCTTCTGATGAAATGGGATTTTCTCCCCAAAAAGTTCATGAAATAAATAAAGCTTTAAAAGTGCCATAGGAATCTGTATGTTTCTCTAAAGTTTGAGAGTTTACGTACCTGTGTTTTAGTGCAAGCAATAAATGCAGTTTTGTGTTATTTCTCATTTTTTCTGCTTATGCATTGTGTTCAATTACATATCTCGTATCACTGTGTTGCATTGTGTTCAATTCTATATATCACATTTTATTTAATTACCACATTGTTAATCACAGTACTTCTTGTGTTAAGCAGTGTTTGCTAGTTTGTGACAATAATTAATATGAGACAAATGTGATATAAAATTATAAATGATTTAATGGAGTGATAACCGATGCATATAGTACTGAGAAGCGGTTGCAAATGCCTACCTGCGCTGGGGCCAGCACATGCATTAAGGGGGCCTGGACAATGCGGGAAGGTGGTCCAGAGGTAGGTGGGTTCTGGGACCAGTCAAATTATACTTTAACCACAGGGTATGCTTCATTCCTTTGCTGCCACCCCAGGCAGTTGGGGAGGGGCACCAGTAGGGAGGCCCCCAGTGGCAGCAGGTGACAGATCAGGCTCCATGCTGACAGTTGGTGGTGACTGGGGATGGATTCCAGCTCTACACCAACATCTGGCAGCAGCGCAGTGTTGGATCAGGTCCTGGGCTGAATTTGTCCCTGGGTCACGGGGGGGGAGGGCGGCTTTGGGGCTGCTTGCTCTGGGTGAGAAAAAATCTAGTTATGTTCCCTGTTTAGAAGGGGTGGGCAAGAAACTCTATGAACATTTTTTTATTGATTTCCTCCCCCCATACACACACACAGTCATGGAATACTGGAGAAATTCCAAGGACTGGAAGAAAGGTAGTATGTTGCCAATGTTTAAAAAGATTAAATGGGATGGCCTGGCTATCTATAGGCTCATCAGCCTGACATTAATAACTATCAAAATGTGTATACACACGAGAGGCTCTATTAAGGTTGGGCAAGCGTATCCAAATCCCTTTTCCCATTGAGTATGTTATATATAGGTTTTTGTTTGGGTTTTTTTTATTGGGAAAGTTGGCTGAAAAGACTGATATTACTTAGGGTTTTTTTACTTGCTTGTTTGGTAGCTAATTGATCAGAAGCCATCATTTCTATTAAAATTTAGCTTTCTGTATAAAATAACTTTCTAGAAAGTTGGGAAACACTTTTTTCTCAGTAGTTCATTTAGTTAGTTTTAATTTCTAAAACCATTTAAAAGAATCTTTGCACAGCTGACAAATTGGCTTTCCAATGGTGTACTCAATCTTCAATACTCTGTGGTTCTTCATTGGATTAAAATCTGGACTGTTTATAATAGATCATTGATGACAGAAAATAGCCATAGAGAAGCCTCCACCAAATGTGTTATAAGCTTCTGAAATGTGTGATTATTTAAGAAAACAAACACCAGAGTAACCTTTCAGTATTTATGGTACCAATTATTTTTTTTTCAATGAAGACCTAGTGTCTGGCTGAAGTAGAATACCTCAATTCACTGTTTCTTTAAAGAGGCAGGCTTGATATTAACGGTAAATATTTGGAACATCTGTGACCACTCTATTTATACAATCTGCATATAAAAGATTTTTAAGGCTCATTTAAGTCCTGATCCTTTCTTGGTCATTTATTTTCAGCATTGAGGGCTGGATGTGGTGACTTCCATATATCTGTGCTTGTATACCCTGTTGGTACTTATGAGAATGCAAATATTAACTTTCATAATCGGGTAAATTCCAGCTTGGACTATTGCATTCTGTCTAACTAAAATGCTTCCAGAGCTTTAAAGAAATATTTTGAAGTTCATTTCCAGTTCTGAACAGTCTGTTTCAAAGACCTGAAACAGTTACTGTTTCAGACCTAGAAATGGCTTCATCTTAGTAGTGAATGAAAGTGTTCCTGTCTTTGTATTACAGTATACATCTATTTCAATTTAAGATTTATTCAAAATGAATAAAGATTAAGATTATTTAAAATGAACAATAATCTCATAATACAAAATGGTTATCATGTTGGTTGTGAGATGTAAGCTGGCTGTAAAATAGAAGTAGCTTGTTTATAACATGCAAATAAAATGAAAATAAAATGTGGGCATATTTTGGCTGATTTTAGCAGAGTTATTATCAGAGAAGCTAATGAACAGGTTTCTTAATCTAAAATAGGATGTAATAAAACTATTCATGAAGAAGTGCTTGTTCATATCTAATTCTGCCAACATCTTACGGCTTTTGTTTATAGGACACTGCACTACGAAAACCAAGAGAAGTATTCAGGCTACCTACAGACTTGACAGCTTATGATAATCGCCTTTGTGCATCAATACATTTTTCATCTTCTACTTGGGTTACAATTTCAGATGGAACAGGAAGATTATATCTTATTAAAACAGGCAAACGTGGAGATGGAGAATCCGAAAAATGGGAGGTAAGTTTTGTTAAAATACTTGTTTTTTAATATAGCTCTCTTACTATTCCTGTTTTAAGCTTCAGTCTTTTGAAGTCATGCACTTTTAAGAGGAATTCATAGATTTATAAGGCCTGAAAGGGACTACTGTCATCTTGTCTGGCTACCTCCATAACACAAGCCACAGAACTTCCGTGAAGTGATTCCTGTTTGAACTAGAGCACGTAGTTTTAAAAAAATCCAGTTTTGATTTTAAAATTTGACAATAATGGATTATCCACCACAACCCTCAGTAAGGTTTTTCAGTAGTGCACTACACTCTGTTAAACATTCATGCATTATTTCCATTGTGAATTTGCTTACCTTCAGTAGCTAATCATTGGATCTTGTAATATTTTTTTTGTCTGCTAGACCGAAGAGTCCATTATCAATTTTTTTTGTTCCCCATATGGATACTTACAAAATGTGGTCAAGTTGTAACTTGACCTTTTTGTTAAGTTAAACTTAGTGTTGGATTTGAGAATATGAAATTCATGTTTTCCAGTCCTTTATTTAGTCTTGAGGCTCTTATCTGAACCCTCTCCAACTTACCAACACCCTTCTTGAATGATGGATATTAGAACTGGATACAATATCCCGGTAGTGGTCACTCTCATGCCAAATACACTGGGAACAGAACCTTCATACTCAATGTACGTCTAGAGCAGTGGTTCCAAACCTTTTTACGTGAAAGCTCCTCTAGTTAACGCTAGGTAAAATACATGCCTCCCTTTTCACCCCTGCTATTTAACATGTATAACCCCTAAAAACACACATGACAATAACAACATCAATAATAAAATTTCTCCTCATTTGAGTAGGACACTAAGCCTTCTGTGGCGCAACCTCATTGCATGCACTGTGTGGTCCTGCCCTTTCCCATCCTTGTGGATGGAAGGTAACAGACGTGGTGGGTGCTGGTGGACTGGTCGTGACTGCTTCTGGCCCTGCTGGCGCACAGGGCTGCTTCACTCTGGCTTGGGTACACAGGCAGCTTGGGACTTGAGGTTGAGGAGTGGGCTTCTGCAGCCAGCTATTTCAGGGCTTGAGGGGCTAAATGACCTCAATATTACTGAAGCTTCACAGACACCCTCGTCTCCAAGGCTGTACACGCTAGGTTGGGAATTGCTTATCTAAGGATCGCATAGGTGACCAGTGTTGCTCTGGAAACTCATGTTTTGCTCATTGTCCACAATAACCTCCAATTTTTTTTTTCCCAATATCTCTCCTTCCCAGGGTAGAGCCCCTCATGTTGTTAGTATGGTTTAAATTCTTTGTTCTTAGGTGTATAACTTCACATTTGGGTTGCATTAAAACACCATATTGTTTGCTTGCACCTGGTTGGCCAAGCAAGTAAACACAGTCTGTAGCAGAAGTTGGTGTCTTCATTATTTATCACTACCTAATTCCCTGTATCATCTACAAACTTATTAGGGAATTACATTTTCTTTCAGGTCGTTGTTTAAAATATTAAATAATATATGGTCAAGAACCAATCGTACTAAAAACAGACCTGCTCAGGAATGACTCACTGTTTAGTTGCATTTTAGAACCGGTCAGTTAGCCAGTTATTAATCTGTTTTAATGTGCTGTATTAGTTTTGTATTATCTTAGTTCTTAATCCAAATGTTGTTTGTTACTAAGTCAAATGTCTGGCGAAAGTCTTAAAAGAGTAGCTGTGTTAGTCTAGTTCAAAACAAACAAGGAGTCTTATGGCTCTTTTAAAGACTAATAAATTTATTTAATCATGAGCTTTTGTGGGGGAAAATCCCACTTTCTCAGATACTTGAAGATGCCTGACTTACACTTCCCTACATTTATTTTCCTCCCATTCTATAAGTTGCTCATTTTGAAGTATCTGACAAAGTGGGATTTTCACCCTTGAAAGCTCATGTAATAAATTTGTGAAGTGCCACGGGACTACTCCTTCTGCAAAAGTCTGTGATAGTCTTTTTATCAACCAAATGTACATTTTCAGGTTAGTTTGGCAAGATCTGTTTCCCTAGATCCTGTTTGATGGACATTGAGTCCTAGATCAGCTATTTCATTATTTGCTCTGGATTGATGTCAGTCTGACAGGTTTTTAATTACCTGGTTATTCCTTTTACCCGTTTAATATGTTGTTATAATGTTAGCTTGCTACTGCTTCTGGGGCACTTAATACTCTACAGAATTGGACTTTAGTCATTTATTCTTTCTTAAAATTTAAGGATGTTGAAATGGGTTTGTGTTCAAGAGTAATTAAACAATTGCAATAATTTCTTTACCTTAATCATATGTTGAAGAGTTAAAATGACAGTTATGTAATGATTCTAACCTTTTTATTAAGAATTGGTCTTATTAATATACTTCCCTTCCGAAGTAAAGGGTATCAGATGTTTTAAGAAAAAACTTTAATTTATTCCTTCTCTGTTCCTCTTATCCTATTTGTTTTTGTTGGGAGGATGGAACAAATTGGTTGTTTGGTTGGGATACTAATTATGCTGACTTGTGGGATTTTAATAATTTTTCATCTAGCTATATTTTTTGAAAATGTTATGGACCCAACTGTGAACTACAGGGCACGGACGCTGTAAGGGGAGAACTGAAGTCTGAGAATAAGCAGTTGAATTACTTAGTTGTATGCAGTGTTGTTTTGTGTAAATGTGTCCAGTAAGGTAATGTTGTAATGGTAAAGCTTGTAATGTTCTGAACATAATGATGATTAGGAGATATCTGTATAAGTTATATAGGGGTGGGGTGATAGAATATTGTAACAACTAGAGCCTTGTCTGTGCTATAAAGGTTTATTGGCAGTAGTTACATAAGTGATCAGAAAGTGCCATAATTAGCACTTGTGTCCATCTTCGTAGCACTCATTGTCACCAAAATGCATCTACACTTAGTGGTCTAGTGTCAACAGTAAGAGCAATAAACTGAGGGCAGCTATCCCAATGTGCAACTCAATCTTCTGCTGCTGCATGTTGTGGGAAGGCAGAGATGATCACACTATGGATTCAGGCTCAGCGTCCCATGAAGTATTGATTTCCATCCTGTCATTCCTTATTTCCCCGGCTGCCTTTTTCAATGGCTGCCCCATCTCTATCTGAAATGATAAATCTTACATCCACTGTTGCTGTCAATATTCTAAACACCTTTTGTGTGTTAATGCAGTATATTGTGAGCTCTCTTTTGGAACAGAAATCCAAAGCACTTGATGGTGCCACACAAACAGTCCAGGACTACTTTGTGCATTCACAGAGCATCTGCACACTGGTCTCGGATGCATGGTGTACACATGTACCCACAAGTGGAATACAAATAGATTCCATACATCAGGGGTTAAAGTAAGCCGGAAAGCGGTGGAACACCATTCTGGGGCCCACTCTTTTTAGGCGACCAGCATTCTGCCTCCCCCCTCCCCCCCAATTAGAAAATGGAGCTGGAACACTGCATTCTGGGGCTCACCATTTAAAAATAGTGGGCCCCAGAATGTTGCATTTGAGCTCCGTCTTCTATTTTTAGGGGCCCAAATGCTGAGCCTCTAAAAATAGCAAGCCCCAGAATGGCATTCCAGCAGGGCAGGAAGTTTTTTAAAACGCCATCCCTACTGCAGCCTGGTCTCACTGAGCATGCTCAGTGAGAGTATGCTCTAGGCTGAAGCCTCAGCCCAGGCTGGGACTGCTCCCCATGACAGCTAGGTAAGGGGCCCTGAGGGGCTGGTTTTTGGGGACAGGAAGGCTGGCCTGACAGGGAAAGGATGCAGGGGAGGTGGTTGGCCTGGTGCATCGGGGAAGAAGGCACGACAGAGGTTTGGGGGACCGTGGGAACCATCAGTGGCACTTTGGGTTCAGGAGAGGGTGGGGAAAGGTATGGAGGCTGGGGGCAATAGCTGGGGTGGGGGGGCAGGCATGTGGGGGGCCTGAACCCACGTGAGGGGGGCCTGCAGTGGTGTGAGAGGTGCCTGCCAGTTTAGGAGGGTTCCAGGGCCTGCCAAATTATTCTTTAATCCCTTCTGTACATCTTGGAAAATTTCCGGTTATGGGTAAGGTGTATAGTGCGCACCTGTACCCACAAGTGGAATAGAAATAGTATGGTACATCTCAGAAAACTTCTAGTTACAAGTAACCTGCATTCATGTGGGTCTTGCATGGCACTTTAACAGTGTGGATATAGGATGCTGTAGAATATTCTTGGAAATGCATTATAGTCTAGGAGCTTTCTCAAAAGGGCTCATCCTTGTTTGTTTATTTGCCGTATTCTTTTTTGAAGCATGTCTCCGAATATTGTTCCATAATCAGTTGCTTCCTGAAATGTGAGATCTGATTGTGTTCACAACTCATTTCCCTGACTATGAATTTATATAGATAGTTAAATTTTATGGTAGATGGCGTTTGTAAACATTGTTCCAAATAATTAATCGCATTTAGTTTGACGCTACTAATCGTGTTTTTCTTACAAATATTTAAACATGGAGAGGAAACTATCCAAAAATGCGTCCATCAAAACACTACTTTTATTCCTAGATGCATAATTAACTTAAGAATTTCTCAAAAAACAAGCATGACTAAATGTGTATGTAGGGTTTCTGGAAAGGGAAGGTTTTGTAGCCTAGCAACTTAACTATTTTGCCTTCCATTTCATGGCAAAAATTGTAGTAGCACTTTGGCTGTATGCAGTGTCCACTAAGATTTTGGTACTTTTGAACTGCAATTGGAACAGCTGTGTTACATACCTAATCAGTGGTTCTTGTACCTGTATTCCTGAGCAGGAGCTTGTTACCTTCTCAATCCTTTGTTTTTGAAGCATGACACTTGTTAAATATTTAACACATCTCTATCCAGCTCTGTCATGTAGACAACTGGAAACATAAATACTGTTGCTATGCCAACATATGGTTGAGTACTGTTAGCAGGCAAGGGTGGGATGGTGTTATGATAAAACGTAAAAGCAAGTGGCATAAGACTGTATATTAGTAGGTGTGATAATCCTACTAAATTAAGATGTTTCTACATATCTAACTGAAGCAAAAGAATTAGGGCTGGTCTACATTGGCAGTAGTGGTTGACAGGGGTTATGTGAACTACCTAACATAGTAATGTTAGTACTCATGTTACCTACCAAGTTGAATCTGCATTATTTCTTTTGAGGTGGACTAATGAGTTGACCAAAGAGTGCTACTCTGCACTGACTGTGGTTCTACACAGAATCAACAGTGTTGCATTGATCTCTGCTGCTGCAGCAATGTGGTCATACTTTTAGTATCCATAGAAGTATATCTCCTGTATTAAGCTGTATGCCAGTGTTTTGTCGTCATTTTTTTTTGTCAGACTAGTAATGAGCTTAGTTTTCCTGAGAACAAGTGCTGCTTAACCACTTCAGCACTGATATTAAATTCTGAATTTCCGGATGTATTTATATGGTATACTATTTCTATTTAGAAGACTCAAATGCTTTGTGCTTCCTAGAATATGAATTTGAAAACAATATCCTCAAAAACACAAGGGCTTCTAGTGGAATAACATAATTCCAGACTGGGTTACTTTTAATAATTATGTATCTTTCAAAATCTTTGGATTCTATTACCCACTTAAAGGATGTAGATAATTTAGGTTTATTATGAGTGTAAATATCTGCTGTGTATTATTTTAAACAAGATATGGCTTCCCATTAGTACAAAAGAACAAATTCTAGTCTCTGAATGTCCTTAGTTTTCTGGTGTTTTAATCATCTCATTTTTCTTTAAATCAGTCATATCTAAGTGAATTGTATCTGCTGTGCCCGAGTGTATGAGGAGAATCTAAAAGTAAGACAGCCTGGCTAATGGATTGAACCCGAACCATAAAATAAGTTTTGAACGTGCGTGTGCGTGTGCTAAACACTTGATCCAAAACTGAATTTGAACCATAATTTTGGTTACAGGAACTGGAACTGAACCAAGTGTGTGTGTGTGGGCAGGGGTTCTCTTTAAAATAAAGGTTAAACATTTTTAAGCTTAATATTTAAAATAACTACTGTAATCTTATTTTCATTATAAAACAAGACAATAACATAAACAGGCATTTATTGCTAGCAAAATGGCCCACCCCAGCGTAAAGAGATGAAAATAGGAGGCCAGAGCAGAGAGAGAAATAGAATGCTTCAAAACTTCCTGAGCGCAACCTGAAGCAGCTGGAGGCCCCAGAGAGAGAGCTGAATCATCTTTGAGCACTGCCCCCTGCCCCCAAAAAGCACAGAGGAAATGGAATGCTTCCTAGTTCTAGAAGTGAACAACTCATCAAGCCTAAGGAAAATGTAAAGGATCCCCATCCAATCTTTTTACACAGGCTTACTCCAACCATTCCCAACCCTTGAGGCAGCTCCTCATACAATAGCTCAAACTGCAGGGCCTGTTCCTAACCCCCACCCTCTCTGGCTCTGCCTGATGTCTACTTGCAACTCCCCTACCCTACTTCACAAGCAGTTACCTTTTCACCCACTCTGGCTGGCTATGACAGGCTTCGATTAGAGTCAATTTCTGCCTGGATGGCAGGGCGGCTTGCAATGAAGTGTATGGCTCTGCTTCAGTGAAAGTTTTTGGGACAATCTTTTTTGAATTTAGGTAGGTAGAAAGGGTCCCAGGCATAGTCTGATTGCTATGTGCTGAGTTGCTTCTCCCTTTTGAGTCTTTCATCGCAAGTTGCCTTCTCTGTCCTTGGCTGTTCTGCATCATTTTCTCTCTTGCTAAATATTTCTTGGGAATACAGGCATGCATTTTTACCTTGTTTGCATGTCCCATCACCACACCTCTTGTTTGTTCTGTGTTTGGTAATATTTCACTCTCTCCACACCCCCAACTTCTTTCAGACACCTTATCTGAAGTGAAGTAAATAAGATGACCCAAGTAGTTACAGGCCTTCAGCCTGACTCTTATGCTTGGCAAAATAATGGAACAGCTGAGAAGGAGCTGTTAATAAATAATTCAATGAAGGTAATATAATTAATGCTAATCAACATGGATTTATAGAAAATAGATCTTCCCCAATTAACTTGACATCATTTTTTGAGATTGTGGGTTTGGTCGATGAAAGGAATAATGTTGTTATATGCTTAAACTTCTGTAAATCATTTGATTTGGCATGACATTTTAATTTAAGAAGAGCAAAGTGGCACATATTGTAGAATTAAAAATTGCCTAATCGATAAGTCTTAGAAAGTAATTATAAATGGGGAATCCTTGCTGATCGGGTAACATTTCTGATCCTTGTTGTTCATCTGTATCAGAGCTTACATTAGAATGCTGGCTGCTCATTGGAGCCGTGCTGTCTAGTCCTAGCATTGAGCATAGATGGATCCTCTCTCACTTGTCTGAGGTAACCACAACTAAAGGGTTACAGCAGCTTCTTAATTCAGTTTAGAGCACCTGATTCTGCTATGTTTGCATGTTGTCAGTATCCATAGAATTCAGCATATGCCACACTCAGGTAAGTTTTTGCTGCAGTGGAAAACTTGTGTTCCCACAAAAATTTCCTAATGTGTTTTCTTCTTTGAGATATTTGAGACCCATATCTAAAATAAGATATTGATTTTTTTCAAATAAATATTTTGAATGCTTAAATTAGAATAGTTAAATATTCAAATTCAAATTACTTAAGTATTCAAATTCAAAAATTCATATTCAAGTAATTTGAATTTTTTCAAATAAATATTTTTCCATATAAAATATTATTTTTTTCAAATATATCAGCCAGGTATTACTTCCTTTCTGGAAATTGCATGAGCTTTAAGATGGTCTTAATTAATCATCAGATCTTTCAATATTGATTGTATGTTGTTTTTTACCTCTTACTGAAGTATTTCCATTTTTGTCCACATTAAAGTTAAATGAAATTTTGCCTTGATTTTTGTCCTCTTTTGACAATAGTGGTTAATATTTAGGATCAAGGTATGAATTTCCAAAACAGATTTTCATCCCTCATTTTTTTTGTTTGATGCCAGTAAGGATTCAGTAAAAGGCAACAAGTTCCAAGGGGGTAGCTATGTTAGTCTAGTCAAGCAAATCAAACAGGGGCACTCTTAAAGACTAACAGATTTAATTTATTGCAAGAGCTTTCATGGAAGAAAATCCCACTTCATCATACATTTGAAGATGGAGAAGTACAGATGAATGGGAGGAAAATAAATACAGGGAAATCTACATCATAGGATCAAGTCAGACTGTTACAGCAAATCAGAGCAGTTGTTCAGATTCAAACAGTTGATGACAGCATATAGGAGGGAGGTGAAGGTAAAATGGAAAGCAAAATTACCTTTTGTAATGGGAGGAAAAATATAGTCTCTATTTAACCCTAAATAATAGTGTCAAATATGCATGTGATTCCAATTCTGCAGTTTCTCTTTGAAGTTTTGATTTGTTATCTATTTGCCTAAGTACAGCTGTTTAACAGATGATTGATGTAATGATCAGTAAGATTGAAGTGCTCCCCTATTGGTTTTTGAACGTTATTTCTGACGTCAAATTTGTGTCCATTTATTCTTTTGCACAGAGACTGTGCTGTTTTGTCCTATGTACTCTCCATCTTTAACCATCTCACGTAGTGGAATTTTCTCTAATGAAAGCTCATACAATAAATAATGTTGTTAGTCATCTGGCTTGGATGCAGGCTGCTTCTGCTTGGTGGTTAGTGCTCACTGAGTCACAGCAGGGCAGGGCCAGTGGTTGTGTGCCACCATCCCACAGTTTTGGCCAGGGCTGTAGCCAGAGTTGTGCTGCCTTCCATGGCAGTGAGGCTCCAGGTGTCATTTCCTAAGTTTTTAGGAAGTCACTGACAGGTCATGGAGTCACATGAATTTTTGTTTATTGCCTGCATCATCTGTGACTTTAAATAAAAATAATTGTAATGAAATCTTACCGTTGCTCATATGAACTAATGTGCAATTTCCTTTTTATCTGTATAGATACTGTCTAAAACAGAATTGAGAAGCAAACTCCAGAATTCAAGGTGTCACAGGAGGCACATCTGTGTGCCCCTCTACTATGATCTATATGATTTTTCTCTTCATTTTTACACTGGGAATGTATGATTTGATGCCATTATACCATGCAAGGTTGCTTTGAGTGCTCATAATGTATTCTACATGATTACTATGGTATCAAGTTCCTTCTTTGAGTGATTGCTCATGTCGATTCCACTTTAGGTGTGGGTGTGCTGCGTGCATGAGCCACTGCAAACTTTTCCCCTATCATCCTCTGGGTCGGCTGTGGAGCCTCTTGGAGTCGTGCTGCTGCGGCACTCTATATAAAGGGCTCCACTGACGCTACCATGCCAGTTCCTTCTTCCAGCCTGTGACGGCTGTGCAAGAACTTTCCCTGCATTGTTTTTAATTACTGTTAGTCCATTTAGTTAGAGTTGCTAGTGTATCGATAGCTGCCCCCTGCTTAAGGGGCAGGAGAAAAAAGTAGTATTCTCACCCGACCGCGGGCTGGGGCATGCCGGGCTTCAAGTCATGCAGAGTCTGTAAGAAACTGATGCCCTTGGACGACACTCACCCCTCCTGCCTTAAGTGTTTGGGAGAAGCACACCTTAAAGAGTGCTGCAAGATTTGTGAAAGCCTTCATCCGAGGGCCTAGAAAGAACAGAGCCAGCGCCTCAAACTTTACATGGTGGAGGAAGCTCTTTGACCTCTGGCACCAGAGGCTCCCGGCACTGCATCGGTCCACAGAGCCCCTGCTTCCTACTCACTCATTCGGCCTAAGGAAGCCAAGGAGCCTCTGCACTATCCATCGCTCAGTGCGCAGAAGACCTAATCAAAGACCCGCCAGTGGCACCGCTCCCATTTGCCAGTGCCTCGGAAGAAGAGAAAGCCAGAGAAGGGTTGGTTCCCTGCAGTTGAGCAATCAGAGGAATCTTTAAGAGCTGGGCCCTTGGCAGGCCACTCAGTTCAGGGTACGGGGGACTCGGCACCGATTCCCTCAGCCATGCCTAGAGGTACATCGACCTCTACACAGCTGTCGTCCCCGACCAAGGAGATACTAGAGGAAGAATTGCGGCTCCTCTCTACTCTGAAACCTTCAAGGCAGCGAGGGACCTGATAGAAGAAACTGTCCAGCTGAGCCCCCCAAACCAGAATCGGGGTTGGTTGGCACCAGCAAAGCCCCCTACTAGTTCGAGGGGCAAACCGGCTCTATCCAGGCCGCAGTCGCCTTGGCGGTGTGCCTCGGCACTGGAGAAGCAATCATCCCCATTGCGGAGCAGATCGTGTTCCCCTGGTGCCACTCGCCAGCACTGCTGGGCACTGCTCCCCCTTGGTCACCACATAGTAGTTGCTCCTCCTCAGTGTTGGTGGTGGTGGAGGCATCGAAGCACAGACACTGGAACTGCTCAAGACCAGCAGAACCGGCAGTGGCACCTCAGTGTCAACAACAGTGGCAGGGGCCCCCACAGTGACCTTTCTGGACACCATGGGCCTGTCATTAATCAATCGAGTCGCTCATTCTGCCACGCCTCGGGATCTAGAACTCACCCATCTCTGATCTTGACTCCATCACGGATGGCACTCGGGATCACAGCACCATGGGTAGTGCACCAGCACCACGCAACTCCACAGGTGCAGAGGGCCAGGAGTTGCCAGCTGTCCTCCAAGTTTCATCTTGGTCTTCATCCCCAGATGAAACTGTAGCAGGCACGGCCCCTGCAGCAGGTCCAGATGACTCTAAATCACACCAGGAGCTGCTGTGTAGAGTGGCCCAGAACATGGGTCTCCAAGCAGAGGAGGTGTTCCAGGATGCAGATCTGATGGTGGACATCCTGGTTCCTAAAGGCCCTGCCAGAGTAGACTTACCACTTACTAAGACGATCTGGCAGACCCCAGCCTCTATTCCTCCAACAGCTAAGACGTCTGAGAGGAAGTATTTTCTCCCATCAAAAGGGTTTGAGCATTTCTACACCCATCCCTCGCCTGGGTCTCTGGTTGTCTCGGTGGCTAACGAGAAAGAGAGATAAGGTCACCAAGAGCCTACTTCCAAATCCAAGGAGTTTAAGCGTTTGGACCTTTTGGGGAGGAAAGTTTACGCTATGGGTGGCCTGCAACTCAGGATTGCGAACCAGCAGGCAATCCTGAGTAGATGTGCTTTTAACTCCTGGGCTGCCATTGAAAAATTCCAGGACCAGCTGGGCCAAGAGTCAAAAACGGAGCTCGTGGCAATGATTAAAGAGAGCAAGATAGTTTTTCATGACGCCGCCTTCTGTCAGCACTTGATGGTGCAGATGTGGCAGCCTGTACCATGTCTTCAGGAGTTGTAATGAGGCTGTCTTCCTGGCTCCTTGCCTCAGGGCTTTTCCAGGAGATTCAGACCACAATCCAAGCCCTCCCCTTCGAGAGCCTGGATCTGTTTTTGTCTCAGACTCGAAGTTACAAAGTCTAAAGGTTTTCTGGGCAATTCTCAAGTCCCTGGGCCTACATACCCCTGCTATGCAGTGGAAGCATTTTAAACTGCAGCTCACTGCATGGTTTTACCGCTGCAGGTAGGACTATGGGCACAGGAAGAGTCAAGGAGGGAAATGAAGTAATAACTCTTCTGTCCAGGGCCAGGACCGCTCCCACCAGTCCCTATCACATAAGAAGAATTTTTGAGGGTACAAGCAAGGACGATGTCCTAAACACACAACTGGATCCTTCCTGACCCTGTTTCTACAACCGGCTGTCCTGTTTCTATCACGCCTGGTCCCTGATTACTTCAGATCAATGGGTACTCCAAACAGTAAAGCGAGGATACGCCATCCAATTCTCTACCAGACCACATTCCTAGCTACCTTTCCTATCCCTTTTCAGGGACCTCTGTCATGAACAACTCCTCAGACAGGAGTCTACTCTGTTGGAGCTAGGAGCTGTAGAAGAGGCTCCATAACACCTAAGAGGAAAGGGTTTGTACTCCTGATATTTCCTCATACTGAAGGTAGAGGGAGGGTTTCATCCTATCTTGGACCTCAGGTGTTTGAACACATTTCTGAAAAAACAAAGTTTTTTGGATGGTATCCCTTTCCTCCATTATTCCCTTTCTGAATCCAAGAGATTGGTACGTCACCCTCATATGAAGGATGCGTATTTCCATATATCCTATTGGCCCATCACAGGAGATTCCTAAGATTCATGGTGGGCAATAGTCATTACCAATTTACGGCCCTCTCCTTCAGCCTCTTGGCAGCTCCAAGGGTAATCACCAAATGCCTTGCAGTAGTCACAGCCCTCTTGAGATGCAAAGGCTTCCAGGTTTTCCATACCTTGACAACTGGTTGATGAGAGCCAGGAGCAAGAGGCAAGTAGAGGTTCCTCTTCATTTAATCCAGGTCACCTTCAGCGATCTGGGCTTGGTGATAAACCTTCCAAAATCTGCTCTAACACAGATAGAGTTCATTGGCGCAATCTTGAACTCGACCCAGGTGAGAGCATATCTCCCACCATCCAGATTAGAGGTGACAAGAAACAACTAAAAGACCTAGACCACCACCTGATGTGCTCTGTTCGGATGCTGTTGTCTTCTAGGCCACTTCACAGCATGTATAACTGTTATCCAGCACGTGCGTATAAGGTTATGACCCCTGCAGTTGTGGCTAGCATCAGTCTGCCATCTGAGCAGGGACAGTTTGACAAGATAGTAGTCATCCTGAGAGAGGTTTTAACAGCCCTGCAATGTTGGTCCAATCCCAACTGGGCCCAAGCAGGGGTGACATTCCACCCTGCCCAAACCTTGGTGGTCTTAACTACAGATGCTTTAGACCGATGTTGGGGTGCCCACCTAGGGGGTCTAAAGAATACAGGGCCTCTGGGACAAGCTGGATCATCACCTTCACGTAAATGTCTGAGAACCCAAGGTGGTACATCTCACATGTCAGGCCTTCCAAAATCTCCTCTCAGGAAAGGTGGTGTCAGTTTGTTTGGACAATAGAGTGTCGATGTTTTATATAAACAGACAGGGTGGTGCTCGCTCCTCTTGCTTTTGCAAGGAAGGACTAGATCTCTGTATCACTCACGCACTTCACTTAATTGAGTCCTACATGCCAGACCAACAGAAGATCTTAGCAGACTCCCTCAGCAGATCCTTCTTGATGCACAAGCGCTCGATCAGGAACGACATCCTCCGTTCAGTCTCTTCTGAAAGTGGGGCTCTCACGGAGTAGACCTCTTCATGTCAGAGGCAAACAGGAAGCGTGCGGTGTTTTGCTCCTTCCTGGGCAGGACTCTAGGCTCATTAGCCAACATGTTCCTGATTCCATGGAAGGTGGGGGGGCTGTTCTATGCTTTCCTGCCAACTCCCCTCATCCACAAGATGCTAATAAAAATCCGCCAGGACACGGCCGCAGTAATAGAGATAGCGCTGACATGGCCTAGGCAACAGAGGTCTAGTAACACCGCAAACCAATCAGTAGACAGGTTGATTACTCTTCCGCAGGTGGAGGAGCTATTCACGCAGAGTGAAGGCACACTACGCAACCCAGACCTCAAGAAAATGAACCTTATGGCATGGAACATCCATGGTTAAACAGTGCGGAGCTTCAGTGCTCGCAGCAAGTTAGAGACATTCTTCTCAATAGCAGAAAATCTTTGACTAGACTAAATTATCAGGCTAAATGGTGCTGCTTTTCATTTTGGATGGAAAGCAAGAGCACCCCACTGGCAGAAGCACCTATTCCAATGGTGCTTGTTTATCTGTGTCACCTTAAGAACCAGGGCCTGGCCAGTTCATCAATGAAAGTCCACTTGGCAGCTATTTCTGCTTTTCAGGCTGAGGAATGAGCACAGGCCTCTTTTCTCTTCCACCCTGGTGAGGAGGTTCTTAAAAAGGTTGGATAGAGTGTTTCCACCCTTCTGTCCTTCAGTGGCACAATGGGACCTTAATCTCATGCTTTCCAGACTCTCAGGTCCCCCTTTTGAACCACTGGCTAAGTGTTCCCTCCTCTACCTATCCTGGACTCTGGCATTTTGTTGGCAATCACCTCAGCCAGGAGGGTCTCGGAGCTTCGTGCCTTTATAGGAGATCCCCCTGTATACCATATTTTTCAAAGACAAGGTTCGCCTACTGTTGCACCCCTCCTTCCTTCCTAAAAATGGTGTCTAGTTTCCATTTGAATCAGGATATCTGCTTAAGTGTTTTATCCAAAGCCACATGTCATGGACCTTCAGCGTAGATTGCATTCCCTAGACATACGCAGAGCGTTGGGTTTCTACCTGGAAAGGACTAAACCCTTCAGGAAGTCCCCACAGCTGTTCTTAGCAGTAGCAGATAGGATGAAAGGCCTACCTGTCTCTTCCCAGTGTATCACCACGTGGATAAAGGACTGTATAAAAGAATGTTATAAACTTTCTGGAACCCCAGTTCCAAGCATTTCAGTGCATTCGACTCAGGCCCAGGCGTCCTCTGCAGCATTCCTAGCCTTCGTCCCTATTCAGGATATCTGCAGAGCACCAACCTGGTCATCAATCCACACTTTTATATCGCACTACAAGAGGTCAGTAAATGTTCACAGTGGCCCTTTCAGGGGTTTTAATCTGTGAATGTAGAATTTACTTAAGTGAGATTCAACACTTCTAAATTAAGAAATTGAAATCCCACATTAATGGAGCTTTCTTTTCCCCCATTGTTGATGAATGCTTAAGGAGTCAGTCATCCTGTTTTCTAGTGTGATTGTGTGGTTTATAATAGATACAAATCAATAGTTCCCCATTTTGTGCTTTATCTGTTAGGACATTAATCTGTTGGCATGCAAGATCATTTTCTTTAGAGTTGTCAGTGATTTGAAACTGGTAATGTCTCTTGACAGTTGGCCATTCTCTTTTCACTTTCTGTCTACCCTATTCTTTCTAAACAGGTTATAACTGTTGACTTCAACACTACGGTCATGCCAGTCTTGTCATCAGACTTCAGCAGTACCAGTTAGGTAGAATTTTTGTTCATAAATGAGCAATTCAGTTTCCTTTTTCATTATCCAGGCTCCTTATATATTTGCAGTTAAAGAATTTTTAATCCTCATGTCTTTTGGTGCCTTGTTCATCAGCATCTTGATTTTGTGCTAAATGGGGGGTTGTTTGACATAAACGGGAATAAAATATGTTCTCCAGAACCACAATTTCTCTTATTGTACCTTCCACCTCTGGATCATTTTAAATGACTCAAACTTGAAGACTCTTCATGTTAGAGAATACCATATTTTAATAGAGTGGTTCCCAAATGAGTGTTCATTCAAGACTTAAACTAGATCAGTCAATTCTGATTAGACTTCATCAAAATATGGAAGCAGCTTAGACGTCTCCAAACCACACTCAGATGTTTTAAAGAGGTGGGCCCCACCTTAGCCACTTAAAATTCATAATCCTCCTCCTTCATCTAATAGTCATTCACCGTAGAGAGTTTTCTATAGCTGTCTAGTAAAGGAACCTTTAGATGTGTAAGTGTTAAATTACTCAACTAAAGGCTATTTTAAATCAGTTGTAGAAAATAATCAGATTTTTATGATCAGAATCATCAGATCACACATGCACTATGTTACTGTGCTTGCCTAGTATCTAGCATGAGCCTGTTAACTGTTATTTTAATATTCATCCTAATAATAAAAAGCATGTCAGAACTATCTAGGCAGGAGATGCAAGAAGAACAAACCAGAGATGGATTTCACAGAGTGAGCCATGTCAGCAGAGAAATCCTTGGGGTAGCTTCTCGCAAATTTCTCATTCCTTTTCTGGTGGTTAGCCAAGTATCTTATATACACTCCTCCCCCTGCAACCTTTCTTCTTTTTGCTTTACAGATTATGTTTAATGAAGAACTTGGGAGTCCTTTTGTTGTAGTCTACAGTGTTTCCTACGTACAGTCAGATGTGCATTCAGTAGCTGGGCTTCTGCTTAGAGTAGAAAAAGATGAACAGGATTCAAAAGGAAGTGGCTTCCATGTTTCCTTGGATTGGGTTACAATCACACAAGTTGGCAAAGAGAGTGAGTATTTGTTTATTTTCTTGGTCGATATGAGAGGTTGCAATCTCACTATTTCTTTTGTAATTGTATTAGATGAATCCATTTTAATTAAAATAACTAGAATTGTGATTTTTTTTTTTCAGAACCTTAACTTTGTTTTGATTTTCTTTCGTTTGTGTAAGGGGAGGGGAATGTAAACTTTTGTTATGGTAAATATCTCTGAGGCAAGTTAAGATGAATGAAAAATACAAATGCTCATAGGATTTGGGTGACGTGAAGAGAAGATTAGGGCAGTTGTACTTTGCATGTGAAGATATAAATACAAATTCCTAGAGTGATCCCCTTTATAAATGGGATACGTCCTCTCACTGTAACCTTAGTAAGTGTTTGTTTCAGTTTCCAGACCACTGCACAGTTAGGTGCAAATTTCAGTCTCTGATTAAGGCTTGGAATTTGAATGATAAAGAGAATTACAAATTAGGATTAGAAAATGAACATAAGGGGGCATAATACAGATGTACAGATCAGTGGTATAGAGAAGAAATATTGAATGCTGTACAACTTTTTCCATAATTTTAAAAAAAGAAAAAAAAGGAGAATGTCAATCAAGGCAAAAGGCAACACATTTAAAGGGAAATGTTTTTGTTTACAGTGACTGTGATGTGGAACTCACTGCCCTTATACATTACTGATGCAAAATGTTTTGTAAATTCCAGCAAGGGATATAGCTATAGGTATATATGATCAGATGCATGAATAAATAATATGAACTGCACAGTTGCATTAAATAGGAATGTAAAACCTCATGTTTCAGGATATAATCCAGCCAGTAACTGACTGGTGTGTGGTTCATTTTTCAAGTCTCAGGAGTATAATTATTCATGGCTCATAACTACAGTACAAAGCAGCTATTTTATTATTTACTGTCATCTTCATTTTTTCCCTTCCCCGCCCTTCCAGTCATTGTTAGCTGTGAACTATGGGAGAATTATTTTAGTTTAGAGCTGCATTAAATCCTGTGAGCATGAAAGCAGTCTGATATAAGGAGTTTAAAGGAAATTGAGAATCTGCAGTTTGGAATAGGAAACTCAGGAAATCACTTTTACCTCACCTGTTCTTATATAAGACTAACCCATGTCTGAGATTTAGACTTATTTGTAGATTCTGTTTCTGTTGAAATTTCTTTTGGCTAGTTAGGCCTGCTTCTTCCTTTTCAAGGAGTGTCCCCGTGGGTGCTCCACTTTATATGATTGTGCACCCTCCACCTGTAATCTAAAATTGATGGTAGCGGGCACTTTGGTTCATGAGTTGTTGTTGCTTTATGCCACCTCAGGTGACCAACCATCCCTCAGTTCCTTCTCTATCACCTTTGTCTAGAGTTACTTGATTTGCTGAAATAATCTGAACTGATCTTGTGATTTACCCTTCACTGAATTTATTTTTCCTGTCCAGATTGTAAGTTTTCCATTTCAAGTGTCTGAGGAAGTGGGATTCAGCATAATGCATAGAGTAAGTGGTGAGGGGTAGTCTTGATTGCCTGTTCCATGAAGGATGTCTTTTGGATAGTATATGTGATCGGCAGCACAGTTTTAAACTTGTATTGGGATGACCCAGAGTAACATTTAATATTAATGATGCAGTTTCATATTTGCCTTCACCTCTTCCCTTCTGCCAAACCTCTTCCTCTTCCCTTATGGCACCTGCTGTTTTCACATCGTTTATTTTCTGTATCCTCCCTGTCTCTTTCCATTTAATCCACGCACTGAAGGCATGACAAGGAGGTGCTTCAGACCTGAGTTTTAGCCCCTATCTGTTAAACTCCTTGGCCATCTAATTCTGCAGCATGTGAATGGAAGTGTGCAGAGTAGCTTCATCCTGTCCATCAGTGCTTTTGGAACTCTGCATGTGCGTGCTAGTTCTTCTCCCCTGAGTCGCCTCAGCACCTTGGGGCTGGAGTTTTCACTGATAGTTAGCAGGGTAGGTTTCAGAAGGCAATTGATAATCTTGTAAGTAGTATTCATACTGCTGTGCAAAGAGACTGAAATGTGGAAATATGGTTTAGAGCAGTGGTTCTCAACCTTCCGTATCTTGCATCCCACCAGTCGCTCTGTCAGAGAACCTGGGTCCCCCCATGATAGAAACAAAAAGCTCAGTTTTTCCAAAAAGGACATTGCTCACAGGCATTCTGTTATCATTTATCATTTGCAGTAAGTTTTAAGGATATAAATTCAAGTAGTATTGTTGGGAGTAAATATTATTGCTGTGATTTTAAAACACAAATAATAATTCAGTTAGTTGTTAAAAATTGCAGTAATACTGTTGACAGTTTTTAATTTTTCACCTTTCTCTGTAGCACAGGGCATGGCTCACCTACCAGTGATTTCTCTGTGTCTTAAAGTCCTTAAATCTTGATTTGAGGACTTAAATAATTCAGTCAGAGGTTAGAGGCTTATTGCTGGATTGGATGGATGAGGTTTTGAGGCCTGCATTGTGCAGGTAGTTGGACTAGATGATCATACTGGTTTCTTCTGACTCTAGAGTCTGAGTCTATAATTTTATACCTGTAAAACAGAAGCTGAGAAATAATTTCATCTCCAGGAAAGGTGTGATAATACATCAACATTATTAGTGTGACACCTGGGGTTGCATTTCACTGACTAGCATCTTGGTTCTTGGGGCAGTGTTTGAAACAGCAACTTGAAGAGCTGCTTTGAGTTGAAAGCAGTTTCTTTCTTTGGTTTTTGTCATGGCAGAAATGGTATGCTCACACAGGTTGATGAAAAGGGTAAGTTTTTTGATTGCCTTTTCACTAAGCACTTCATATTCTGTCAGCAGGCTTACATTTAATGATACTGGGTCAGGTAGGTAGGGCAGATCAATGGGAAGGAAAGCAAATTTCTTAGTAATTGTTATGAAACCCTGCATCTCACCTATGGTACATATAGCACCAGTTCAGAACCGCTGGTTGAGAGGAAACACTAATCTTTAGCCCAGTATTCAATGCTACCTTCATGTGCAAATTTCCTTTTTTTGTTAATAAATTTAGTGTAAGTAAAGAGAAAAATATTTAGAAGTCAACTGTGAAAATCCTAAAGGAAACTCTTATTCTAATTTTATATGCAAAATATATGGAAAATACAGTGAAATGTACGGAAAAAATATTTTTGCTTAATACTTTATGAAGCTTTAATAATTTTCTTTTTTTACCTGGAAATAATAGCTGTTATAATAAAAGCATTTCTGCCTATCTCCGTAGACTCAGTTAAAATTTTCAGAGCAGATAATCTTGGAGAGAAGGTTCTATAAGAGAATGGTAGATTAGATCCACTTGGAAGTGCCACTTTGTTGTGTTTAAAAAAAAAAAACACCACAACCCTGGAATTTTGAGTTTCTTTAGACATTTTCTTAATTTAATTTTCTTAAATTTTGAAGTTTCTTTAATTTATTTTAATGAGTAATGGGGAAGAATCAGCTTCAAAAAAACTTTGTTTTGTCAAAAAAGCAGAATTCCTTGACAACTGGAATTTTCTTGCAATAAAACTTTATAAAAAGCCACTTTTCAAAATTTTGAACAACTCTACTGTAGGTGACACATGAGCCATATTACTCAAAGTAGAATTTGTTTCTCTTTCAAAGAGCCATTTATATTATTTATCTTAATTTAGCTGGGTAACAAGGCATAATTTGAAAATGTGTGTCAAAAAGGCGCAGTCAAAACTGCAAGTAGTTGTTATTGGTCCTTTTGACTTGGAAGTTAGACAACATAAATTGCTTGAACAATTTAGCACTTAAATAAAGCCAATTGTTTTCACAGTGCTTTGCAAACAGTATAATGGATGAGCCTGCCTTATAGATTAAAATGAATAAATCCATGTGAATGTGAATTGCAGCAATGCAAAAACTTAAATATTTTTTTTTTTATTAACTGACTATCATGATGCTTTATTTTCTTTTTATTGCTGCCTTGGGGGAAAAATTTCTTGATCACAGAAATGTGTGGATGAACGTATAAAACTTTCAACAGTGGAAGCTGGAAACTCCTCCTTTAGAGATGATTTTGGTCAGATAGTATCGTGACCACTTGAAAACTGAGCCGAACATCCTCAGTAGATAGACTTCATTTAACTGTGAGGCGTGCACTTCAGGACAGACATGCTGTCCTTGTTCACACTGCTCAAATGATGCATATTCTTTATCCTGCCCTTATTCCCCCTTCCCCCCCTCCCCCAATCTAGATGCTCCCACCTTCTGGTCATCCTTGGTATATTTTTCATTCTTCCTCAATTCCACTATTATTGTTGTTAGGTGTTGTTTTTAGATGTGTGATCTATGATCTAATGTTGTAAGATCCTGGGAAAACTGGAAATTTGTGGTCAGTATGCTATATCCTCAAGCTACTCTCTGGCTGGCTTGTGATCCATAAGTATTTTTAGTTCCATGATATCTTAAATATGGATGATTCAGGCTAGTAACTGGTTTCCTTGTCCTGATGGGAAACAGGTTGCCTGCTGCTTCTGGTTGATTTCAAATGCACCAATACAATTTCTTTAGTGGTCTCCTAGCTCTGTTAACTACACACTTCTTTAAGCACGCTGTTGTACTCAAAAACTGTGCATGCTTCACAGAGGTCAGGAAATTCAGATATTATTTAATGTGGTTATATTGCATACCCTTTTCCTTGTGCCATGTTTGTGTTCTTCTTGGTACTTATTTTTTTGTGTTTCCTGAATGTGTGTGCACTAAATTAACACCATTCCACCTTTAACTTTGCATTAAGAATTGCTTTAATGATATATTGTAATTATTAATCACACCTTCCCCATCACTGCACTTTATAATTAGAAAACTAAATTACAATCTTTAGCACACAGCAAAATTTAATAAGAGAAATTATAGTCTGTCAACCAAATTTTTAATATGTACGCAATTATATTCTCAAATTTAGAACACATTTTTTAATGATGTCCTTTTTAGAGAGTTTTAAAACTTGATTGGGGACAAAACTTTAAGGTTTTGTATCAGAAACAACTGTTTAATCACATTTTAACAATATAAATGTATTTCTCATTTTCTCTCAAATAGAATAAGATATTTTTCTTATTATTCATACTGCTCATGTTTGGGGCTGTCCATGTTTAAAAATTCATTCATATCACTACTTTTCATAGTGCCAAATCATGCATTGAATTGTTTAGACCATCGTTACTGTTTGAGGTGTACATTTTTTCATGTTTGGAAATTACTGGTAACATCTATATTTGCTGTCCATTACAGAAAAAAATGCTCTTCTTTGAGTGCTGTCCTGCGATGCTCCACCTTAGGTGCGGCATTGTCCCAGCACTTGCAACGGAATCTTCAAAGCAGAGATCAAGGCAGCGCTTGCGCAGAAGGGAGGCTCGCAGTCATAGAATCATAGGGTTGGAAGGGACCTCATAGGTCATCTAGTCCAACCCCCTGCCAGAGGCAGGACCACTCCCACTTAAACCATCCCAGTCAGGGTTTTGTCCAGCCGGGCCTTAAACACCTCCAAAGATGGAGACTCCACCACCTCCCTTGGCAGCTCATTCCAAGACTTCACCACTCTCCTGGTAAAAAAAAGTTTTTTCTAATATCCAGCCTAGACCTCCCTAACCGCAACTTGAGACCATTGCTCCTCATTCTGTCCTCCGTTACTACCGAGAACAGTCGAGCTCCATCTTCCTTAGAGCATCCCTTCAAGTAGTTGAAGGTTGCTATCATATCCCCCCTCAATCTTCTCTTCTGCAGACTAAATAAGCCTAATGCTTCCAGTCTTTCCTCATAGGGCTTGTGCTCTAGCCCTTTAACCATTTTGGTTGCCCTCCTCTGAACTCTCTCTAGCATGTCCCTGTCCTTTTTGTAGTGGGGAGCCCAAAACTGAACACAGTATTCTAGATGTGGCCTCACCAGTGCAGAATAGAGGGGAAGGATCACATCCCTTCATCTGCTGGTAATACTTCTTTTGATGCAGCCCAGTATGCCATTGGCCTTTTTGGCAGCAAGAGCACACTGCTGACTCATATCCAGCTTCCCATCCACCATGACCCCCAGGTCCTTTTCTACACTGCTGCTACTTAGCTGAATGTTTCCTAGCCTGTAGCAGTGCATAGGGTTTTTTTGTCCCAAATGCAGGATTTTACACTTATCCTTATTGAATCTCATCAGATTTCTATTGGCCCACTGTTCCAATTTATCTAGGTCTCCCTGAATCCTGTCCTTGCCTTCCAACGTGTCTACTGTTCCCCCCAGCTTGGTGTCATCCGCAAACTTACTGAGAATGCAGTCTATTCCATCATCCAGATCATTGATGAAAATGTTGAACAGAACCGGCCCCAGGACCGACCCCTGGGGCACACCACTCGTGACCGGTTGCCAGCTAGACATGGAACCATTGATTCCTACACGCTGAAACCATTGATCTAGCCAGTTCTCTATCCACCTTATAGTCCACCTATCCAACCCATACTTCCTTAATTTGCCAATGAGAATGCTGTGGGAAACTGTATCAAAAGCCTTGCTAAAATCAAGGTATAGCATATCAACGGTGCTTCCCGCATCCAGAAAACCAGTCATCTGCTCATAGAAGGAAATGAGATTGGTCAGGCATGATTTACCCTTGGTAAATCCATGCTGACTGTTCCTGATCACTTTATTTTCCTCTAAGTGTGTGAGGATGGATTCTTTGAGAATCTGCTCCATAATTTTTCCAGGGATTGAGGTGAGGCTGACGGGTCTGTAATTCCCTGGATCCTCCTTTTTCCCTTTCTTGAAAATAGGCACTACATTTGCTTTTTTCCAGTCCTCTGGCACCTCCCCCGTTCTCCATGAGATTTGAAAGATAACGGCCAGCGGTGCGGCTATTTCGTCGGCCAATTCCCTTAGCACCCTTGGATGCAGTTCGTCCAGCCCCATGGACTTGTGCACTTGCAGCTTCTTTAAGCAGTCCCTAACCTGACCTTCCATCACCAAGGGCCTGTCGTCTTCTCTCCCATCTGCCACACCCATGGTAGTGGGCTGGGAGCTGACCCTGCCTGTGAAAACTGAAGAAAAAAATGCATTGAGCACTTCAGCTTTTTCCTCATCCTCTGTCACAAGGATGCCTGCCCTATTCAGCAAGGGGCCTACACCATCACTGATCCTCTTTTTCTTACTAATATACTTGTAGAACCCCTTCTTGTTATCTTTTACATCCCTTGCTAGCTGCAGCTCCATTTGTCCTTTGGCCTTTCTGATTTTATCCCTGCAGTCCCTAGCAATATTTTTTTTATGCCTTTTTGGACATCTGACCAAGCTTCCACTTCCTATAAGCTTCCTTTTTATGTTTAAGCTCAGAGCAGAGTTCTCTGCTAAGCCATTCTGGCTGCCTCACATGTTTGTTCTTTCTCCTAATTGGAATGGCAACTTCCTGTGCCCTTAGCAGAGTGTTTTTAAAATATAGCCAACTCTCTTGGACTCCTTTCCCCTTCAGATTAGCTTCCCAAGGGATCCTGCCCATCAGTTCCCTGAGGGAGCCAAAATCTCCTTTTTTGAAGTCCAGGGTTTTTGTTTTGTTCCTTTCCTTCCTTCCTTTAATCAGCATCCTGAACTCAACCATGTCATGGTCACTACTGCCTAGCTTGCCATTTACCTCTACATCCCTGATCAATTCTTCCCTGTTTGTGAGCAGCAAGTCGATCAGTGCAAGGCCCCTAGTTGGTTCCTCTAGCATTTGTACTAGAAATTTGTCCCCAACACTCTCTCTAAAAATCTCCTGGATTGCCCATGCACTGCTGTATTGGCCTCCCAGCAGATGTCAGGGTAATTGAAGTCCCCCATCAGCACCAGGGCCTGTGATCTAGAAGCTTCCGCTAGTTGTCCATAGAACACCTCATCCACCTCCTGCTTCTGGTCTGGTGGTCTATAGCAGACCCCCACCACAACATCCCCCTTGTTGCTTTCCCCTCTCAATGTAACCCACAGACTTTCTACTGGCACGCTTCCACTTCCGTAATGAAGCGCTGAGCAGTCATAGAGCTCTTTTACATATAGTGCTACTCCTCCCCCTCTTCTTCCCTGCCTGTCCTTCCTGAACAGTTTATAACCATCCATGGCAGAACTCAGTCCCTCAGAGCGGCTTTGGCACGAGCGCTGCCGGCTTCCCTCAGTTCAGACAGTTTTGAACCATCCTCGACTTCGCAGCGGAGTCACTGTTCTCTTCCCTCAGCAGCGCTCCCTTTTTTCTCCTCCCTAGGAAAACAACAGAAAACTTCCTTTTAGATATTTCTTTAATCTTTCAACGAACTAACAAACAAAAAAAGAAAAGAAAAGACAGTCAGTCGGAAAGCACGAATTGGCTGGAGACATGCTTTCATCTCCCAGGTTCAAACGTTGCGTTAACTGTAATGAGGTGATGCCTGCCTCAGATGGCCACAACATGTGTATTACAGTCCGTCCTCGATTTCCCAGACCCTGCTTCCCCAGACTTCGGAAGATTTGGGCGAATCTTCTGAAGTCTTGGGCCCTGGCTGCGCCGCTCTGGCGGCCAGGGAAAGGGACCCTAACCGCTCCCCCTTCCAGCTCCTGGGAAGGGGGGGCCAGAGGCTCATCTGCCGGCCTTCCTGCCTGGCCTCACTGCAGCGGGCGGAGCAGCCAGACAGCCAGCCCCCAGCCAGCCACACCTCCTGGGGGAGGAGAGGGTCAGCACTGAGCTCTGGTACGCAGGGTCAGGGCGCTGGAGCAGCCTGCCCCTCACCCAAACAGTTTGGGCTGCTTCACCCCCCCCCCAGCCCCCCGTGGGCCTGCTGATGGCCGGCGGGGAGCAGGGGCGAAGCAGGCCAAACTGTTCGCTTGCCTGCCCGGCAGCACCTCCCCAGGGGAGGAGGGGGCCAGCGCCGAGCTCCGGCATGCGGGGTGGGAGCTGCAGTGGCCTGCCCCCTGCCCAAACAGTTCGGCCTGCTTCACCCTAGGCCCCTCCCTCCAGCCATGAGCAGGCCCATTGAAGGAGAGGGGGCCCCGGGCGGAGCGGCCCAAACTGTTTGGGCATGGGGTGGGCCGCTGCAGCTCCCGACCCCACGTGCCAGAGGTCAGCGCCGGCCCCCTCCTCCCCTGGGGAGGCACAGCCAGCTGGGGGGTCGGCTGTCTGGTTGCTCCGCCTATTGCGGTGAAGCTGGGCAGGCAGGCGGGTGGAGCAGCCTCCAGCCCTCATGGGGCCCTAACCATCCCCCTCTTCCAGCTCCCGGGAAGGGTGGCGGGCCTGGGGGCCAGAGGCTGCTCCCCCCGCCTGCCTGCCTGGCCTCACCACAGCAGGTGGAGCAGCCAGACAGCTGACACCCAGCCAGCCATGCCTCCCTTGGGGAACAGGGGGCCGGCGCTCAGCTCGCAGGGGAGGAGGCTTTCAATTTCCCAGACATTTGGGAAATCCGGATGCGTCCTCCCCCCCTTTGGTCTGGAAAATTGAGGACCAACTGTAGATGTTTAGAGGAATCTCGTATTCCCCAAAAATGCAAGGAATGTTCGAACCTTTCCACTTGGGCTCAAAAGGACAGAGAGCTCTGACTAAAAATACTGCTAACAGAGAAGTCTCTCTGTCCGCTGTTGGACACCACCGCTGAGCTGCCACCTCAGTTACTTGCTGGTGGCAAACCGCCCGACATCCCACAGGATGATGCTGCACAGGACAAGAAGCCATCACCCAGTGGCAATTCTGCTATCTTAAACATCCAAGAGGCATTCGGTTCCTCTGGTGTCTCTGGCACTGTTACTCCTCGACCTTCACACGAGGGTTGAGATAAAAATAATCCGGCTCACTCCAGCCATGCAGCAACTACTCACAAATCGGCAAAATCAAGCTGGCACAAGCACGTGGGGCGCAGTTGTGGGGCGCAGTTATGTGTCTGTTACCAGCGCCTCGGTGCCGAAGCTGCTGTCATTAACTATTGGTTCCGTCTGCCTCCTCGGCACACAGCTGCAGCAAACTTCCACCGGAACCGTTGGCAGATGAAGCAGCAGTGTCCCCGGCACCGGCTCAGTCAACATTGCAGCACATGCAGTACAATCTCCGTCACAGCCCTGAGCGAGGTCTTAATCCACTAAAATCTCCTCCTAGGAAAAAGTCGAGGAAATTTCACGATGTTTCCTCTCACTCCCACTATGACAGGATCAGATCCAGGTCCTGCTCTGCACGATCTTCTACCTATCCCTCCTATTATCAGCAGGACAGCTGCCGAAGATCTTATTCCTCTTCCCGATACTGTTCACCATGCCGTGGTTCCTGATGCAGGTCATACACCTGTGCATCCTATCCTAGGCACTCTCATCATTATTACAGCCATAGATGGGATAGAAGACACCGCTATACTTCTGTGGAGTCATGTCATTCTGGCAGTAATAGTCATTCTGCAAGCAGAGAGAAATCTCCTGCTGTTAGCCCTAACCACTCCTTTCACCTATCTGATGGAGAGCAATCAGTGCTGACAATAGGGTCTAACGACTCGCACCAGCAACCTCAACACTCTTTGCATAATCAAGATAACGAGCTCCTTTCAGCAGCACCCGCTTTGCAGGATGATCACAAACTCTTTTAATGACTTATTTAAATGTGTAGCCTGAAGCCTTGACATTCCTCTGGAGAAAGTCAATGATACACAACACAAATTATTAAAAATACTGCACTCCTGCAGCTCCAACTAAAATAGCCATCCTTATGGATGACGCTATTATTCATCCTGCTAATATCATCTGGGAGACACTAGCGTCTGTTCTTCCCACTAGCAGGAGAACAGATAGAAAATACCGCATTCTACCTAGAGGAATGGAATTTCTCTTTACTCACCCCTCACCTAATTCTTTAGTTATGGACGCAGCTAACCAAAGGAATAAACAACCCAACTTCAAACCTACTCCACCAGACAAAAATGGGAAGTATATAGACCTTATGGACAAAAAAGTTTACTATTCTTCCACCCTCCTCATGTGCATAGCGAACTATTCCGCCCTATTATCTAATTATAACTAGAGCCCTGAGCAAGATACAAATAAGTGGATCCGTATCAGACCTGCATCTGCAAGAAATGGTCTGCGGATATCAGTGTTGTATCTGCGGATGTGGATACAAATGCAGATATCCGCATATTTGCAGGGCTCTAGCTCTGTGCAGATAAAAATATGTGGACCCGTATCCGATCTGCATCCACAAGAAATGGTCCGCGGATATCTGTGTTGTATCTGCAGATGCGGATACAAAGCAGATATCTGCGGATATCCATGGATTTGCAGGGCTCTAATTATAACCATTCCTGTATTGATAGACTAGCAATGCTTACCACAACAGAAAAAGGACTTGTTTAAATCCTTACTTACCAAAGGTCAACAAGTGGCTAGGACCTTTCTTCAGACATCACTAGACATAGCAGACACAGCTGCAACAACAGCGACAGCAGTGGTACTTCATAGATCTTCCTGGCTTCATGCAGCAGTTCTTCCAACGGATCTTCAAAATAAAATAGAGGACTTACCATTTGACAAAACTTACCTTTTCTCTGAAAAAACAGATTAGGTACTTCACTCTATGAAAGATTCATGAGCGACCTTACGCAATCTGGGTTTTTATCCCGCTTACACAATGCACATCCAAAGATGTTTCTATACTTACCCTACTTCTCAACTCAACTCCAAACAATATGACCAGACTCAGAGGATGAGACAGAGATCATACAGGCGCAGACAACCCACACAGCCCTCAGCAAACCAACAGCCCGCTTCCTCGAGGGCACAATTCTGAGGCCTTGGTCGAGGGCTTAGAAGACCTGAACCATCTGCTAGCACGCTCACAATCAACTTAAACTTTGAGTTTTGCCTTGCCCAATATTATAACACTTGGGCTTCAATCACCACTGACAAATGAGTGCTTGAGATCATTAAATTCAGTTATACTATTCCTTTCCAATCAACACCCCCCATCACCCACTTTTCCTGTCCCTCTTCAGGGACCCACCTCATGTACAGATCCTTACAGATGAGATCCACAACTTGCTCCAACTGAGTGTAGTAGAACCGGTCCCATGCCCTTTTAAACACTCAGGATTTTACTCATGCTACTGTCTAGTTGAGAAAAAAACTGGTGGTTGGAGACCAGTTTTAGACCTCAGACCCTTGAATAGATTTATAAGGCAGGAGAGATTCAAAATGATGTCCCTCAATACTTGAATTCCCATGCTGCAGCACTGTCAATGGTTTTTTTCCCTCGACCTAAAAGATGCTTATTTTCTTGTCACTATTCATGCTTCCCACATCAAGGCGATCTTAAGATTTTCCATCAAAGATCTACGCTTTCAATACAAAGCCCTTACCTTTGGACTTTCTATGGCATCTCGAGTGTTTTTTCCAAGGTTCCTACGGCAGTAACGGCACACCTTCACACCCAAGGCATCACTATTTACCCATATCTGGATGATTGCCTTGTCGCTGCTGCTTCTCAGGACCTCAGTGCGCAGTTGGTTGCCGCCACAACGAAACTCTTCTGCGATCTCAGTCTCATCATAAACACAGAAAAATCAAATGCCATGCTGACACAATCAATAGAGTTTATAGGTACTCGTCTCAATTCTATTGCAAGCAAAGCTTCCTGGCAAAAGCCCACATTTCTTCCATACAGGATATTTTACAAGTCATCCTTCTCACTCCAAGTTTCACAGCAAGAACAGCACTACAGTTCCTAGGCCACATGGCAGCGTCCAATCCTGTTGTGACCAGCGCAAGATTAAAGATGTGGCCCTTTCAGGCGTGAGTGGCAACCGTATACAAACCACACATCCATCCTCTGAACAAACGACTCACACTTCCTTTAAACCTCAAGGAATCCTTAAAATGGTGGCAAAACGAGGCAAACCTTCTACAAGGAGTACCTTTCACATGCACTCAACCATCCATCCTTATCGCTACCGATGCCTCTCACACAGGCTGGGGAGCTCACCTGGATTCTCGCACAGTTCAGGGTGTGTGGTCAACTACAGAGTCGCTACTCCACATAAATATTTTAGAGCTCCATGCAATCAGAAATGTGTGTCGCCACTTTTTACCAGCAATAAAAAGAAAAGCAATTAGGAACCTCACCGACAACCTACCATGTGTTTACTACATAAATCGGCAAGGAGGCGCACGATCTCCTTCCCTTTGTGCAGAGGCTCTCAGACTTTGGGAATGGTGCCTTCAAGACAGCATTCACATATCTGCTGTTCGTGTTCCAGGGTCACGAAACGTTACTGCAGACACCCTAAACCGAGTTTTTCCAGTAGCCCACGAGTGGTCATTGAACAACAAAATACTCATGGACGTTTTTCGCAAATGGGGCTTTCTAGCCATAGACCTTCTTGCCACTCACGAAAACTCCAAATGTCTGAAGTTCTGTTCAAGGCAAGGAACCGATCCACGTTCTCTAGGAGATGCCTTCCTAATAGACTGGTCCAGCAGTCTTCTTTATGCTTTTCCACCAATCCCCGTCATACCCAGAATAATACAGAAGCTCAAAGCAGATCGTGCCAAGATGATTCTCGTAGCGCCAGCCTGGCCCAGGCAGCTATGGTTTTCAAATCTTCTCAATCTTTCCATATGAAAACCAATCCAACTACCTCTGACAAAAGATCTCCTATATCAACGCAACAGCAACAAGCTACACCCAAATATCCACAGACTGCATCGCACAGCCTGGTTCCGTGCTGGTTCAGACCCACAGACAAGGCCTGCTCACACCAGGTCCAGCATGTTTTTAAACAGCGGAAAGCCATCTACTAGGAAATCTTATGTGCACAAATGATGACGTTTTTTCCACTTGTGTGCGTCGAGGAACATCGACCCTAACACTGCATCTATTCCGCAAATTTTGGACTATCTCTTGCATTTGAAGCAGTCCACTCTTGCCAACAGCTCTGTTTGCGTTCGCCTGTCTGCAATTTCAGCATTTCATCCCCACTTACAGGATTCCTCATTATTCAGCCACCCAACTGTGAAAAGGTTTCTGGCAGGTCTTCAGAAACTTTACCTCCCCATATGCCTTCTGGCAATCCCGTGAAATCTCAACATAGTTCTTCATGCCCTTACTAGGAAACCCTTGAAGCCTCTGGCTACCTGTTCCTTATCCCACCTTTCTATGCAAGTCTCCTTTTTGATAGCCATCACTTCTGCCAGGAGGGTAGGAGAGCTAAATGCGTGAAGATCTGACCCCCCCCCCATACCATCTTCCATAAGGATAAAGTATCTTTACATGCAGACCCAAAAATTTTGCCAAAAATCATTTCTGATTTCCACATAAATCAATACATCCATTTACCCACCTTCTTTCCTAAGCCTCATAATATGCCACAAGAAGCTTTAGCTCCACACCTTAGACGTCAGACAATCCATAGCCTTTTACCTAGAAAGGACACAGCATTTTAGGAGATAAAACAGACTTTTTATCTCATTTGCAGAACGCAAGAAAGGGTTAGCCATAGCTAATCAAAGGGTGTCTAACTGGATAAAGGACTGCATCCGCGCTTCTTGTACCTTCAGCAATCTCCAACCCCTTGAAGGCGTCTGTGCACATTCAACCAGAGCAATGGCATCTACTACGGCCCTATTGAACAACATCCATATTCATGACATCTGCCGAGCAGCCACCTGGTCTACACCACATACCTTCACCACACACTACGCACTCGATTTAGCAGCCGCTAATGATGCAAACTTTGGCAGGAATATTGTCAAGTCTCTGCTACGCAACCCTCCACCTTCATGAACAACTGCTATGTAATCCCCTAAGGTGGAGCATCTCAGGACAGCACTCAAAGAGTTGGTTGCTTACCTGGTAAACTCTGTTCTTCGAGATGTGTGTCCTGCGATGCTTCACCACCCTCCCTCCTCCCCTCTTCTTGCTGCTTCTTCCTTATTGTCTATTAGGTACTCACTGCACTTGAAAAGGAACTGAGGGAAGCTGCCAGCGCTCATGCCAAAGCCGCTCTGAGGGACTGCGCGCCTCCCTTCTGCGCAAGCGCTGCCTTGATCTCTGCTTTGAAGATTCCGTTGCGAGTGCTGGAACGATGCCGCACCTAAGGTGGAGCATCGTAGGACACACATCTCGAAGAACAGTTTACTAGGTGAGCAACCAACTCTTTTTATACTTTCATAAGAATGTTGATTCACACTTCCTTGTATGTGATTTGTGTATATTAAATCTGTGTGAAGCTAGGTACATGCAACTTAATAGAAACAAATAAGTCAGGAAATGCCAAAATTTGGTTGTGACCCTCCTGTTTCCAAGTATTTAATGCACCAGGTATCATTGTCAAAATGTTTTTCTTGTGCTTCTGTGTGTATCAGATGTGTCCCAATAGTGAAATGGCACAAAAATAGCAGGGATAGGAGAGGGAAGAAGAGGAAAAGAGGCATGGGGAAGCCAGCTAAATCCAGGATTAAACAAGTGTCCAGGTGAAAATGTCAGAGGTTCTGGCTGCCTTACATGTAAATGACAGTGTGTGTGGTGTCTGTCTGTAGGTTTTTTGTTTGTTTTTAATACTACCAAATATCACTGCTTTGTTGTCAAGTTCTTGGTAAGTTTTGTAAATTTTGTTAAACCTTTGAGACATTCTTTGCTAATACATTGCTAGCATGTTTATCCAGTAAATCACCATAGAAGCTTTGTTTTTATTTTAGTATGGTTTATATAATACAATTCCAGGATTGTCACTCTGAAGACTAGCGCATATGTTAATGTGATGCAACAGAAGTATGTTTGAAAGCTTTTGTCTTGATTTGGTCAGTGTATAACTGGGTTGAATCATTGCTAGGTTTCACAATCACTGTATAGTTTTTAAGTTCACAGCCATCTTGACTTTATGAATAACACCCGTGTTGCGTACAGCTTCAGTAAGAGATGTGCCTATGCTGTGCTTAGAGTTTTAACCATTGTGATATCATAGGTAACCCAGTCAATATCCATTCTTATTAGACAGTTGTTGTAACAATTTCATTGGCTGTGAAACGGAGACACACAGGTGTTAGATTATGTGGCTCAACTGCTGTACCCAACACCCAGGTGCCACACACATCAGTCAACACAAATATCCCAACACAATCTCTTCTAGACACACATCAACACACTCATCACATGCAATAATTTCAAACATCATTCTGAATACCTGAAGGGTTGTCTACACTTGTAATGCTGGCGCTGTAGCATTCAACTGTAGACACTACCTATGCTTACAGGAGAGATGTTATTTGGTTGGCACAGGTAATTCACATCCGTGAGTGGCAGTAGGTAGGTGATGTGAAGAATTCTTGCATCATCCTAGCTATGTCTACACTGAGCGTTAGTTTATTTTAATTTTGCTTTTGGATTTTCCACAGTTCTGAAATGCATAATGGAGGTTGACTAGCTCTTCAATGTAGTCCACCGCTAAATTAGTGTGTCACTTGTAATGGAAACTGCTGTAAGTGTGATTTGAGAACTTTCTGTTTAGAATATCACCAGCTTCAACCATCATTGGAATTTATGGTCTGTTGTTATCCAGTAATTAACTTCTCAGCCGTACTTTGGCTTTGTTTTTCAAAATTATACCTATGTAACAGCATAGGCTTTTGCCTATTAGTTTAAAGTTAACTAACAATTTTGAGAAGTGAGATGAGGTGAGGGAACATCATCACTAAGATCTTTCTGTGCTAAGCTCTATCCTGGTGCAACGTATTATGAACACCTGTAAAAATAAATATTTAAATCTCTAACACTTTTTATCAAAGACCTCAGTTATGGTTTGTCATGCAAGTGTTAGAACAACTTTAATGTGTGGCATTTGCCAAGATTTCTTTGCATTTTTTTCAGAGTAAATTGTTAACACTAATTATTACTTCTATGTACTGTTGAAGTAGGTATGTAAAATCATTTGTATTTTGGAGTCTTGAGTCAAACAAGTGAATCACCTGACAGGATACAGTTGATATTGCAACTTCAGAATTTTTTGGCTTCTAGCCTTGCCTCATTAGTACACCAGTAAGTCACAATGCCTCACAGTTACAGTGGTTGTGTATTTTTATAATATCTTGATTCCAGAGGATCCTCAATCATCGAACAAATGTTCCATTTGCAGGAATCACTTTGTTTACACCTGAGATACAGGTACTTGTGTAAAGAAATGTGCTGGCTGGCTAATAGTGCTCAGCAGCACTCCACAATAGTTTAGGATAGCCAGTAAAGAATGAAATGTCCAAATTGTTCAGACCCCTAGTGTTGGGGATTTAGGTAGGCAGAATATAACTTAGCAATTTTTTAAAATATTATTTTAAGCCCCTGTGTCAGTCAGAATTGGGGCTCTGTTATTCCTAGGCACTGTACAAAAATTTAATTAAGACCCCAGCATGTTAACACCATCTATTGAGAAATTGTCCATCAAACCTGCATTGGCAGCTTTGATCATCAGAAATGGATCACTTCTGCAGCATGGCTTCCCCCTACCGTTATGGTGAATATTATGTATAATAGGTTATGTGCTCACAGAACCATACGTATTCCAGCGTCACCAGCACCATGCATGTTTGTGCAAAGTACAGCAGACTATGCCAGTGTTCCCCAGGACAAGGGTAAACCATTTTTCCAGAAAAGAACTTAATATACTACTGGACTTCTGGATATATACACAAAGCCAGAAAGTATATGTGGTGTTAATGGGACAAAATCTGCATATCTGCAGAAACCAGGAATGCTTTGTCCACACACATAATAGGTTTCCATGGTCCAGTGGATTGGGGCTGTGAAATTATGTATATTTGTTATACAGTAATACAGGGCTCAACAAAATTGGCTCCCAAATACCCACCAGCAGTGGGGTGGGTTTTATGGTCACCAGAGTGCAGTCCTCTGCAGCATTTCCACAGCAAACCCTGGTTGCCATGGTAACCTTGCGCTTGGTTTTTATCGAGCCTTGAAGTAATATGAGTGAATCACGAATGAAATAGTATTTGTAACTATGCTACAGACATCCCATATGTGTAGATCAAATCTGGAATTTGCTTTATGCATTTTGTGTATTCAAGTTGTACATCTCATCACACAGTTTGACTGACTGTCATAGTATGTGGGAAAATTTTCATGCTAGCTTATAAAAGCTGACCATATACTTAAACGCACAACTTAATTGTGTTGATATTTTGAAATGTGAGTATTTTTATGCAAGATATTTATACTTAAAGCATAATTTATGGATTACTGTGATAAAATTCCTCTAAAGTAAATGTAGCAAACTGTGATGATGGTATCTTGTTTGTGTTTGGAACGTTTTATTGCAAAAGAAGCATGTAACAAACCTGCAGTATTAAAAACCTAATAAGTGGATTAGCTGCTAGCAAGACTTACAATATAGCAAATCAAGGCAGTGCAAAACACACTGAATGTGGATTGGTGGAAATGCAACATACACTGGTGCAAAACTTTTATGGTCTGTGCAGTGCCAATCTCTGTTCTCCTTATTCATTTCATGTGCACAGGCTGCTGTTGGAGGGGAGTGATTTGAGGACTATAGTGGGTTTGTTTGGCAATTCCAACTACAGTTCATTTGTTGTGACTGTCAAGGCTTTTTCCCCACTCTGGCACTCTGAGTGCAGAAGGTGGGGGCCCGCAACAGGCCAGAAAAGCCACTGGCCTTAAAGCCTGCTCTTAAAAGTCTCCAAGGCCTCCAATTCCTGGCCTTGGAGTGGTATCGCTGCCACCACCCAAATGCAAAAAAAAACCTCTTGTGACCCAGGAAGGTGCACTTGGGAATTCCTCCCTGTGAGGTACTTGCAATCCTCTTTATTCCTCCTTCAGGAAAGTGACTGGACCCCAGCTGCAATATGAGCTGGAACTGGAACAGGGTTCCCTCTAGTAGCTGCCTGTGCAGTCTAAGGCATGGGCACACAAACCTCTTGCCTCTCAGGACACAGAACCAGAACTTAGTTAAAAGGTAAACTCTTTAATCAAAAAGAACAGATGATAAACACAGAGAGTTGCTTCTCTGGGAATTAACTTAGGTAGTTACAGGGTAATGGGGTTGGTTACATGTGCTCAGCACAGAGAAATCCAAAAAACAAGCCAAAAACAAAGAAAATACCCTGACCGCGTCTAAGTAAACATTCCCTGTTCTACCCACGCCTGGTCAGTACCAAACTTAGCTTATCTCTGGTAAGGATGTTGCTGGATTCTTCCTCAGGCCCCTCTGGCCTCCTCCTGATCCTTCCAGGAGCTCTGCTGCATCCAAACAGGCCAGGCCAGGCTGCTGTTACAATTCAAAAACCTGTGCTTCGTTCCTATTGGCTGTCCTGGGACTCACTGACCAGAGTGTTAACCCCTTCCTCCCCAAGGGTTATTACAGTGACATAAGCAACCCACACCCAGTGTTGTTCAGGGGTGCCTGGGCAAGATGTGATAGCATGGGGCTACAGCAAGAGGTAAACTAGAGCGGGAGGCTGCAGTCTCGTTGCCTGTCTGTATGATCTCTCACGGTTCTTTCTGTGTTCTTTAACTGTCTGAACTCGCATTCCTGCTCCAAAATGCACTGCCAATCTCTCTCCATGCTGTTCAGTCTTTTTCTCCCAAAGTCCACCACCCGTGCCTTGCATCTTTGTCTCTTATTATTCTAGCTGCTGGTATGTTTTGCACGGGATCTCTCTCATTATTTTCTTGGGCTTGTTTCCTCTATGTCCACTGCAGCACAGTTCACATCCCCAGGCTACTGGTTGCCAATGTGTCTTGCCCACATGTTCAGGGGCTAAGTGATCACCATACTGGGGTCAGGAAGAAATTTTTCCCTGTGTCAGTTTGGCAGTGACCCTGGGGTTTTATTTGTTTCTGTTCTTTGTTAGCTTAGTCTGCAAAGTGGGGCACAGGTCACTTGTAGGTTTAAACTTATTGAATGGCAGAGGAAACAAGCCCAGGAGATTCTAAGGATAGCATTGGTCAACTATCCAGACATGACTTAGGGGACTCAACGTTGAGCTGCATCTATACTGTACAATGACAGGGCTTGAATCTACGTCTTAGCTGGATTGAAGCTCAGACCCCACCCATGTTCCCATGAAGCTAGATTCTAAGACCCAGGTCCTGAGGGTTCGCTGTCTTCAGTCAGAAAGACCTGAGTGTGGGCAAGATGCAATTTTCGGTCAAACCTGACCAAGCTTACAATGCCCTGTAGATGTACCTATATTGACTTTTAGTGAATTGTGCTACAAACCATACAATGTTATTTCCTATAATAGTATCTTAATTTCCTTGTTATCAATTTCAAAGGGGATAGCCGTGTTAGTCTAGTCCAGTAAAAAAAAA
>ML681998.1:23945175-24058442 GCA_007922195.1 Podocnemis expansa | reverse complement strand
AAAAAAAAAAAAGTTTTGAGTACCTCTTTGAGTTCAGTCAATATACAAAGCTCCATCTTTTGGGTTCTCTGTTTTTGTTTTGGTTTTTTTGGGTGCAAATAGTCTGCAGAATTTGCACCTGCAAAAATCAGTTGTGGTTGCAAGTTAAGAAATTAGGTGTAAGTAATCAGATACACCCCCCCCCATTCATTTCTGCAGATGAATGTGATGTAAGCTCAATATGCATATGAAGTGGGAGTCGGGTTTTTTGTTTTCTTAAAAATGTAAAAAAATTTCTGCTCTTATAGCTTTAAGCAATGAAGCTTTAACTGACTCAGCTTGTAAGTCAATTTCTTTGTTATACTAAAAGGTACAATGAAACTGCCACATATGCACATTAATTTCAAGGTTTAATAGCCCCTTATGAATTTTTGTTGAACTAAATTACTGTGCTTTCATAGCAACCACTATTCAAAATGGTTTTATTTGATGTATTTAGATAGATATACAATGGGGTATTACTTACAGAACGGAAAATTCTTTAGTGTTTTTCTTACTGGAGCAAAGGTTCAAGTGACTCCTTAGAAGAAAATCCTCACTGTTAACCTCTTACCATAGTTTGGAAAGAGGCTGTTCAGTCTGACAGCTAAAGCCAGACAAATCTGGCAGCCAAATGGTTATTGTGGCAGCACCAAACCTGAAAAAATATTCAACATTTTTTTCAACCTTCTCAGTATTCATATCTTCATAGACAGTAATGCCAAAAGGGACCATTATGGTGATCTATTCTGACCTTAAATTAAGAGATGAATGACTATATACAGCATCATCAGGAATAAATTGTTTTTACATTTGACAGTGCTGCTGCTGTTGCTTTTCTAAAGTAATTGACTCTTGTAGATTGACTTTACCACCTGGTTCTGCCCCGTTGACTGTGACTCTTCCAGTATTTTGTATCAGTGTTCTTTCCATTTTTTAACAACAGCATAATATGCATAGAACTTAATTTAGCTGAACTACAATGTATTACATTGTCATACTGCAGTGTACATTAAACTAGTTGTTGACACATTAATTTTAACTTTTTCAAGAAGGAAGAGAAATCAATGGGATACCAATAACTAGCATCATTAGCTTTAGGTTTTGTTCCATTAGCAAAAGTAGGCAGCCAATAACTAGAGCCCTGCAAATCTGCAGATCTCCGCCTTATATCTGCATCCACAGATACAACACGGATATCTGTGGCCCATTTCTTGTGGATGAAGATCAGATACGGATCCACATATTTTTATCTGCACAGAGCTAGAGCTCTGCAAATATGCAGATATCCACGGATATCTGCATTATATCCGCATCTGCGGATAGAACATGAATATCTGCGGACTATTTCTTGCGGATGCAGGTCAGATACAGATCCACTTATTTGTATCCATGCAGGGCTCTACCAATAACCTCTGTAATGTTCTTCTAAAAGCCACCATGGCCTGAGTTTCTTCCAGTTTCTTCTGATTTCAATCAAGTGCAACTCAAATAATGTTTTCATTCAATCAGCATGAGATCAGAATCTGGTCCTCTGTATTCACCATCTAATATTCTGACATTGGGGCCTCATTTTTTTCTTTAAGAAAGATGATTTAGTGTGGGCCAGCTATGTCTTTGAATGTACTGAATAGTTTTGGCAGCTTGAAAAGCAGATACAGCTCTCAACCAGTTAATGGAAAAACATTGTTTCTGATACAAATGGTATTTTTGTGTGGAGACTATTCTAACTAGGTATGAAGAAGTTGTTTCCCTTATTCAAAACATGGTCCTTTTCCTTCCATGAGCAGTTTTGAAAATGAATTTTTTGTGTGGATATAGCCATGTGTTCTGTGCTAGGCATATGCCTGCCCAGTGTACTGGAGCCAGAAAATGTTGCCTTGTAGTACCCATAGTGGGACAGTGTCGTGCCTCTTGTCCAGATTCCCCCCTCTGGCTACATGACATGGCACTACCCCAATCCCCTCCCCCGCCCCCCCACAGTTTTTCTTACTGCCCATGGTTGCAATCAGAGGTCTGTATTGTTTCTAACCTCACAACCTCTCTGGTTCTTAGTTACTTTTATAGTTGTATGCAGTTAATTAGTACCCGTAATGTTTGTTACATTTCGTATTAGTTAGCTTCAGTTTAAGTATTTTCCTGGTTATGCTATCACCAGTGGTTAAACATGTCTGTCGTGTCAGGGAGCAATCTTCATATGAATGCTTTATATGCATAAGTGAAGCCCACAGCAAAGAAAGGTGTTTGATTTGCAGATCATTCATAAAGTGAACTCAGGTGATGAGGGAACTTTGTCCAAAGCAGTAGGTGGTTGAACAGTCCATGCAGTGTGTTTCAGCTCTGTTGCCAACATCAGATTTGAGATCATTCCTGGGTTTTGAAAGAGCTGCTACTTTTTGTCCAGTGGCTGGTACCTTTCCAAAGAGACTAAGGAGCTGCTTCCCATTGAGTGTGCCAAGGACAAGGTCACGTAAGACCAGTTGTGATCATTCTGGGATGCATGGGTATTTGTCTCCTCCAGAAGAAGTGTGTACCAGCACCATCTGAATGTGAGTGTGTGGGATAGAAAGGATCCCATCAAATGCAGCAGCCACCACTCAGAGAGGTCAGAGACCCCTTATTTTTTGACTCATGTTTCACCCCTGAGGCATCTGAATCCTGTACTGACAAGGGCAGTGTTGGAACTGGATGTTCTGTGCCTCTTTCTATCCCTACCTTGGTTTGTGTCTTTGCCAGGCCTGCACACTTTATAGGCCCACTGTCTGGTGGGGCTGCTGAAATTATTCATCTGTCAGCACCAAACCTTGATGTTTCCCTTCCATGGTCAGTGAAAGCAGGCCCTATGCCAGATTGGACTCAAGTAATCTCAGAACAAAAAAGTCTTTTGGTACTTCCTCTGTCAGTGCCACAGATAATTATCATGTGAGCACTTACCACCGTGCACTTTGGCACTGCTGATCCAAACCAATGCTGCTGCCAGCTTTGGGGTTGAAACCACTTACAGCAGTTGTACCATTAGCATCAGTCTCTTCTTCATTTTGGACTATGAAGGAATCAAACTGGTTGCTCACAACTTTGGGTCTGGTTCCACCTTTATCCACTGAAGCCTGGGACTTCTCGGCATCTAGGTCAGGTTTTTTCTGCTCCCATTCTCTACCTCCAGACCCACACTGGGGGCTGCTCATAGAACACTGTGGATTCCAGGATTGGTGCTTGCCTTGTAGTTGAGATGGTGGCCCTTGATCTGACACTTACTGGCTACTAATGATCTATCCATACCAGTTGCCTCCACAGAATCCATGGGATGGTCCTGAGTCATGGGGGTCCCATTCCTCATCTTACTATAAGCCAATATCACTGTGCAGACCTGTAGGAATGACAGTCAATTTGCTGCAGGTTCAGGCTCTGGTGAACCTTCTTGTTAGGGAGCCTTCAGAGTCGTCCCATCCAGGTCTGTTAGTCTTGGAGCAGAATCCAGTTCGGGCACAGGTAACTGCTTATTTTTATTTTTATTTCCCCCCCTTCATCCTCCCTATGATACCTGGCTCTTTTTCTCCTTTAATACTGGAGGATTTCAAGGAACACCAGGATCTTTTGCTCTGAGTCCTCTTCCACATGTGTTTCAGCAGGCGAATACCCATAAGTTGTTGAATATTGTGGGGGAAAAATCTAACTCTGGCCCTCAAGTTCAGAAAGAGGCACACCAGAGCCTCCCCAATGAAGCAGACCCGTTCCCAGCCGAGACTCCAATGAGCAGAGAACGAGGTGTGGTTCAGGATTTATTATTCAGCTGAATAACAAAAGGAGCTGCATCAGAGGACAGCAAAGAAGTGCTAGCCCCTCTGAGCAGGCCCCCCCAACAACTCGAGTGCAAGAGAGAGCCCCGAGGGGCAGCATCACAACACTTTTATCCAGTACAGTATGATAATGCTATGATAATGCTTACATGATTGACAATGTTTTAGAGACCCTTATATGGTTACATTAACATTATTAAATACATATTAATGATTAAAGAATGCATATAATTATCCCCGCCTCTGTTTACTGTTGACATCATTTGCATTATCCTGGGCAGCCGCAGTACCTGCAAACTCATTAATTTCTGCCTAGAGATGCTGACCTTACATTCTTGTGAGGCTGTGGTGCCAAGAAGGGTGAGCAGGAGATAGGAGGCAATACTCCCTTTTCAGTTAGAACAAAGACGGGACAGTCTAGCTTACATTCCTTGTCCAGATGGTCAGGAGAAAAAGCATGAGAAAGGGGAGATAACACACTTTAACTATCAACTCTAGGCCGCTTGTTAAAGAAACTTAGATACATGACTTGCCAGAGAAACGACCCCACTACCATAGCAACCCACGGCTCCAACGAGGCCTACACTTTAGCACCTTTCTCACTGTCCTACAGAAGAGATTACATATAATTTTTCTTACAATATCCTGCAGACTTCTGTCCCAGGGAGAGTTACCTATTAATGATATGCTCCTAGAGCCTGTTAAGATTCTCTGAAGCATGCTGGCTTTGGTATTCCCTGCTGCGAAGTTCTCAGAGAAATGTTACTTTGTGCTGGTGCAGGAATTTGGGGAACTTCAAACACATCTCAGCTGGCTCTCCTGTATGCTCTTCTCCTGATCATCCTGCAGATCATCCCCAAGCTGAAGGAAGATTGGGCGAAGCTTATGTGGCAATACTGGTTCTCAAACTTCCTCAGGCAGTCAACTCAGCCGCCCCATTCTTCTCTATCCTGACCTCTCCTACACAACTTCCATCCCAGACTTAGCTCTCTGCATCTCGTGGCCTGACGACTTCATGACTAAACAAGGAGGAAGAGTGGTGTTCAGGGACCATTTAATAGATTGTACTCAACAGTAGAAAGCCCTTTACCAGAATAGTTTATTCAGTGAAATGGAATTTGTGTTTAATGTGCCCTGGCAGGGAGCACAGTAGTAGTTCTGCAGCCAGGATGTCTGAACAGGGGGGCCGGGGTGAGGCAGATCAGCATGCCTTTGGGGGGAAGCAACACCCCTGTTCGCCAGATGCCCAGTGGGGAGCACTGCCCTGCCAGGGTTCCTGGCTTCCCTGGCAGGGAGTGCTGCCCTGCTAGGGTTCCCTGGCTGTCGCACCGGGGAGCGCAACCCCACCGTGATTCCTGGATGCCTTAGTGGGGAATACAGCCCCTCCCCACTTCCCTGGCTGCCCTAGTGGGGGCATCTCTCCCTTGGCAGGGAAACCTGTCTGGGGGGGAGGAATCCATTTTGAATTAGATTCCAATGTAGACTCTCTGAATTACTAATTTCTACTTTATTTAGAAAAAGGAGTCTTATGAAGACTCACTTTTTCGAAATTATTATTTCAAGTTAATATCGGAATAGTTATTTCGAAATAGCTATTTCTAAATAACTTTGCCAGTGTAGACATAGCCTGGGACCTTGACGTGCTCCCAGCAGCCCTAATGAAACCTCCACTCAAGCCCCTGGCATCTTATTCCTTTCTGACTTCCTGTCAGAAGACTGTGTTCCTGATAGTGATAACTGCAGGAAGCATCTGTGAGTTAGAGGCGTTAGTGGTTAAGCCTCCTTTATATGCAGTTTGCCAAGAAACAAGTGCCTTTATGACCACATAAACAAATTTTGCATAAGATAATGGCTGTTTCATTTGAACCAGACCATATATTTATCTGTATTCTTTCTTAAGCAAAATTCATCTCTGGAAAAGCAGCATCTCCATACGTTAGATGTTAAGCGATGTCTAGCCTCCTGTCTGGGTAGGTCTAAATTGTTTCATGCTTTGCCTTGCCTGTGTGTGTGTTATGCTGATTGTGTGAAGGAATGGGGTGCTGAGTGACCTAGATAAATTGAAAAATTGGGCCAAAAAAAAAAAGTCTTGAGATCCAACAAGGACAACTTCAGAGTCCTGCACTTAGTACAGAAGAAATCCATGCACTACTATAGACCGGGGACAAACTGGCTAGGCAGCAGTTCTGCAGAAAAGGACGTGGGGCTTACAGTAGACTGGTCAAGCTGGATGCGAGTCAACAATGTGCCCTTGTTGCCAAGAAGGCTAATGGCATATTGAACTGTATTAGTGGAAGTGCTGCCAGCAGATCGAGGAAAGTGCTTGTTCTTTTCTATTTGGCACTGGTGAGAGGCCATAGTGGAAGTACTGCGTCCTGTTTTGACCCTTCCCCCATTCAACAGAGAGGATGTGGACAAATTGAGGAGATTCCATCATAGAGCAACAAAAATTATTAGGGGCTGGAGCACATGACTTAGGAGGAGAGGCTGAGGGAACACGGCTTGTTTAGTCTGCAGAACAGAAGAGTGGGGGGTGGGGGCTGGTTGCAGATGATAGAATGAGGAACAGTGGTCTCAAGTGGCAGTGAGTGAAGTCTAACTTGGATGTTAGGAAAACTTTTTCACTACATGGTTGGTGAAGGACTGGATTGGGTTACCTAGGGAGGTGGTAGAATGACCAGCATTAGAAGCTGTTAAGGCCTGGCTTGACTGAACTTTGGCTGTGATAATTTAGTTGGGGTTGGTCTTTCTCTGAGCAGACTTCCTAAGGTTCCTTCCAACCCTACTCTTCTAAAACTCTGTGTTTCAGAGTTGCAGCTGACCATCCAGAAGTGTCAAGAAACAATCACCTATCAACCTTTTACATTTTGTGTTTTCCAGCTCTCCTTCCTCTTAAGCCTCAGGGATGGGCACAGCAGTGATAGGACATAGGATGGTGAGGGTCATGATTCTGAGGCAGCACTGAGCATTGTCTTTCAGGTGGTCGGCTGCCAGCGCTTGCTCGCATGCTTAGACTCTAACTAATCACCATATTTTGGGTCGAGGAGAAACTTTTCTCCCGGCCAAATTGACGGTGACCTTTGGGATTTTGTGCCTTGCTGTGCAGTGTGGATGTGGGTCAGTTACCAGCATTAACTGATAATATCTCCCTTAAGCAGTTCCCAACCATTCCTGGGTCTCAGGCACTGGTGTACGTCATTCCCTGTTGTTTTCTGCCTCTGGCGTATAATATTGCAGTTTCCTGTTGTCTGTAATGCTTTGTTCTAATTTCAGTTTTGGGTTTAGTATGGGTGGTGGTGGTGGACTGTAATACATAGGTCAGAATAGATGATCTGGAATCCCCTCTGGCCATGAGTTCTCTGAAGATTTTTTTAGACCAAAAGCAATTGTCAAGACAAATAAGAAAAACTTCAAGCACTACTTCCAAGTGTTCTTAGCTGCTGATTGAAAATTTGGTATAAGGACTTGCAGATGTTCCTTTGCTGCATGTTTATAAATTGTATTTCCTTGTAAAGTGCTTTGTTAATTGCTGTTTGCTGGCTCTTTTGACTGATTTCTGTTATCTATGATGATTGTTTTAATATTCGAGTTAAATTCTAACTTGTTTTATTCATATAAACTGTGGAAGAAGAGTGCACTGAGTGTCATTCATTCCCCTACCATGGCTAGGAACAAAGCAAAATAGTTATATAGCCTTTTTTGGGGGGGTGGGGTTGCAGTGGCCTGGCTCATGCATCTAACTGTACTTGTCACCCCCTGAAGAAGCATGACTAGATCAGTTAGGGCATGTCATATTTCTACTTTCATATGTGTTGTCAGGTGCTCAAAAGCAGGCATGGGACGGTAGGGCAAAGTGTTCCCTTTTGGAACATCTCTAAGTTTACTGAACATACTACCCTTAATACTTCCACAAGCAGCATGATGTGGGGGAAATTTCTGCTGAGCAGCTAAAGATCTGCTTTTCATGCATGTTGCTTAGCTACAAATAGCTATGGCTCAGCCAGGAAGCACAATATTGATCTTCCACAACATGATTGTAATGGTTAAGTATGAGCTACAGCGTTCACATAAATAATCAAACAGCACAGACAATATAGGTAATTACTCCATATTAATTATTCTTCTGTTGCATCTTTTATCCAGGGTTGTCTGTGTTGTATAAGCATACATTAAAATTTCTGCCTGCTGTTTTTAACTAATATTTGGTACGTCTTGGGAGCCTATACAATAGAGATGATCTAGTGTATGTCTGGGGCTTTTTCTTTCTTTCTTTTATTTTTTCTCTTTTTCTTTAAGATCCTTGATCAGAAACCAATCCTGACATCTGATATCTACTAACGCTTCCCAAACGTTGGGAAAGTTCAACTGTGGATTTGTACTCTGACCTTGGGGCCTTTTTTTCCCTCAAGAACATGCAACTTTATCTGAATCTCTTGAAGAGCTTCTGTGGGTTTTTTTTTTTTTTTTTTCGTGTTAGGATTCAGAATTTTAATTAATGAGGCTGTTAGTGTAACACACTGTCTTTAGTGTGAACTGGAATTACCCCATTCACGTCATTGGAAAACTTTTTAAAAAGTGGTATTCTTAGAACATCTCTGAATTCTATCAAGCCAGTGTTTTGTTTCATGAGCCAAGTACAACAGATACATCTTAATTGAGGATAGCCATATAAAAGGGTAGCATTTATTGCCACCGTCTGTGTGTGAGCAATTGTGATTGTGTATTAAAGCAAGAAGGAGCTCAGGGCAGCAGCTGCACCCTAATTCAAATTGTATGGGAGTTTAATAGGAATGAACCTAATCTAATGTTTTTAATTATACTTGTCATAGCATCAAATTTCTATTTTAATTCAGAGGCCCAGTTAGCAGTAGTGAATTACAGAGTGAAAAATAAACAATTAAGTATCAACAACATCTCGTTTTGCGGTAAATAATGTATGACTATTGGTTTGCATCTCCTTTGTGAAGTTTGAATCTTGAGAAAGTTCCTGTTCAGAAAAACAAAACACAACACCCTTCTCTACATAACATTTGCTCAACATCCTGAAATTCTTCTCAGAGTTGTTCTAAGCTTACCAGATCATACTGAGAAGTTAAACAATTGATGATATACATTAGATGCAGCAAAAGGGCATAGATTACCAAGGGTGGGAGCAGAAAGGGTTGGGGGGGGGGGTTGTAGTAGAAAAGCAACCAATAAGACAGTGTAAAATAGATAAAGCAGGCCCCACTTCCTCATTTCATTTTACATTCTCCTGCTGATTGCTTTTCCCCCTGCAACCCAATCCTGCTCCCCCTGCAATCTGGAGGGCAGGTGTAGTTTATATTTTGAATTTGTATCACTAATTACATTCTCTGAATCTATGCCAATTTTGTTCTCTGAATCCATAAAAGATTTTTGTAAATGGCATATTCTTGCCATAAAGAATAAAGTCTTTCTGAAGTGCACACACTATTGTTAATCCAGAATCCCTATTAATTCTGATTGAATGGAAACAATGTTTGTCTTTAATTTTGAAAATTATCTTCAGTCATTTACTTTTTTAAATGAACTTTTGACATTCTGTATGGAACGTAAATGCATTATAGGACTATTTATTTATTTATGTATTTAATGTAAGCTTTATTAGAAACTGATTTTTCCTTTTCTCTACTCACTAGTTAAAAACTGTAAAATCTAATGTAAAGTTGAATTACTAGAGAGATGTGAATTCACTGTAGTGGACTCTGAGATCACCATAATATATATTAATGATGGAATCCTGAACTCATTTCATGATTGGTTTGATTGTGGCATACTACAGATATAATGCAGTTCTCCTTCAAGTAGTGTCTCTGTGGGTCCTCCATAGCAATTGTTGACACGTCCTCACAGGTTGGAGAACTTTCCCACAGTGCTTATCAGAGCCACACACATGTGAGGCAGCAGTCTCGCAGCAGCTCTTTGGTGCTCTTTTTGTAATGCTTGACCCCACTAAGTTCTTTCTCAGCCATCTGTAGTTACAGATGGAGACCAGCAACTCACCTCACAGCCGCTTAGATTTTTAACTGTCATTCTTGAATATCTCTTTATAATTTAGACTAGTTAACAGTTAGTAAATAGCCCCTTTTGATTTCTCTTGGTCTTTTTTGTTAATTCCTTTTACTTTGAAAATGCCTAGCTCTCCTTTTTTTAAGAGGTCAAACCTGCCAAGATGCTGTGCTGGTGTCTGATGGATATTCAGTTGGTATCAGATGCCTGGGAGTAGAACACATCTATCAAAAGTGTTCCCACTGCATGAGCCTTAGAGGAGACCTCTGTCTCAAATTACTCTTGTTGGAGGACAAACAAGGAGTCCTGTGGCACTTTTGAAGACTAACATTTTTATTTCTTGCATGAGCTTTCATGGGCATAATTCCGCTTAGTCAGATGAATGACATGGAGGGGGAGGCATGTTAGATGTAAATACATAGATACAGAGAAGGGTGGGTCACAATTGTTAATTCAAACAGATTGAGAGAGACAGACTGCTGGCCAATCTCTGCAAAGTGAAGAAGCTATTTTGATTCAGATGGTCTTTTATAGGGTAACCAAAGCTGTAAACTGGAGCTGTGAGGATAAATTTTGAGGAGATCACTTTTTATAATGACCCAGTCATTTGAGAGCCCTATTCAAACCCAGTCTGAAGGTATATAGTTTGCAAATGAATTCTAAGTCTGCATTTCATGTTTGTCTGTTTTTTAAAATCTTTTTGCTGAAGCACAGAAACTAGCATGTTTTTAAGAGAGTATCCAGAAAGATTGAAATGTTCCCCTACTCAGGAGCATTACTCTATATTTAAAAAGATAAATTTAAAAGATTTGGGGCACAATCCCTGTGTCTCTGCTCCACCCCCAACCCCAGGCTCCTCAGCCTGCACCAGCCCCCCTCCCCCAGCCATAGTCCAGCTCTTGCTCCCCTCTGCAGCCAAGCCGCAGGTCCCCCATAGGCTGGCTCTGGCCCCCATAGCCTTGGCTCCCCCTTTGTCTGCAGCCCAGCTCCTGGCCCTTTCCTCCAGCAAGAGTCCTGGTTCTCTGTGGTACGCTGCATGGTTGCTTTCAGGAGCCCTGTGGCCTGACCCTGCCCACTTCTCACACCCATTGCTCCCCCACCCACACTTGGGGCTGCCCACTCCCATTCCCCCTTTGCTTAGTGGGGCCCACACGGGCCCCAGAGCTGCCACCACCTCTGCACATGCAGATTGGGCTGGAGGAGGAGAAGCGATTTAAATTTCCCTCCCACTCTCCAAGGCTGTTGCTGCTTTGAAAAAAAGTTCAGGACCCAAGCCCAATTCACGAACTGGATTGGGCTCCTCCTGCCAGCAGCTCAGATCGGATCCAGCAGCAGTGTGGCAAGCAGCCCCAGCCCAGATCTGGTCTCAGCAGGTGGCCTGGGCCTGATCCAGGCCCTGCCACTGCTGGCCAGCAGTGGGTGGCTGGGGCCCTATCCAGCTGCTGCCAGGGCAGGGCCAGAGATAGGTGGGGCTGCAGCCCCTTATGTCCAGTGGCAGTGACACCCCTGCCCCTATCTCTGTTCCCTGGCTATGTGCAGCAGGTGGGACTGGCCAACAGCTCTCACTGCTCCCAACAGGCAGGCACTGGTTGGGGACACAGGGCTCATGCCCAGTGCCCGCATTGCCCCTCACCCTACTGATTTTTGAATTAATGTCTGATTTGTGTCATGATGGAGGACTATCTGAAATCTGCTTCTGACCCTGAACAGGGAAAACCTGTCTCCTCAGGTTCAGAAGACTGCTAAAGGGCAGCTTACACCACCACACACTACAGCGAAGAAGAGGAGAATACCAGCCTTTATACCAGGTGCCTCAGATCTGCCAACTGGCAGAACTGAGAAATGGTTTTCTACCATGTTGCTAGAGCAGAGACCCAGGGCAACAACATCTGCTCTTCCTACGACATTGATAGTTAAATGGTCTGAAGTTGCTACTCCATCAGCCCCAAATCAAGCCTTGGCACCCTCTACTGTTCTGGCACCAATACACAGAAGTGGGGGAACCCTGGCACCAGAGTTGACTACCAGCACTGATACCCTTAATGGAACCATCAACATTCACCACATTAATGGACCTGTTCACACCAACTGTACCAACAATTGTACTGAAGATCTCCGCACCACAGAAACATACTGAAAAAAGGAAAAGACATACCTGTGATGTGGATGATCACCTAACATCTTTTCCTGCCTTTCAGTGATAGGGTACAAATGGATGTCTGGGGGAAAGTATCTCCCTCATCCTATTCTCCGGTGATGAGTTCCAAAGGGGTAGGGTAGCCATGTTAGTCTAGTTCAGCCAAACAAACAAGGAGTCCTGTGGCACTTAAGACTAACGGATTTATTTGCTGCATGAGCTTTTGTGGGAGAAAATCCCATTTCATCAGAGTGGGATTTTTTTCCCAAGAAAGCTCATGCAATAAATAAATTTGTTAGTCTTAAGTGTCACAGGACTCCTTGTTTGTTTTACTGAACTAAACTAACATGGCTGCCCCTTTGGAACTTGGCAATATGCAGATAATTGAGAGTGGCCACATCAGGTACCATTGGAAAGGTTTTGATCTGCTAAATATAATATTATGTGCATGTAACATCTGTTTCTGAAGCCATACAGGTGATTATCCCTCTGGGTTTCAAAGGTGTTTGCTCCTAGAATAATTGTATCCAACAGAGCTGGTTTGTCAATGAAAAATGCCAGATTATGGCCTTTCAAAGGATCACAAGCTTTCACAGTGGGCCACGAAAGGAGTTCATTTCCACGTGGGGAGCCTTCAGTGGCTGCTCCTGTGACTTGACAAAGCTTGTAAGACAGGTGGACTCAGTCATTTTTCTGTAGATGGATAAGCAGAATGGCAGTGAGACATTAAAGGCAGCTACATCAAATCCATATTGTCTACAGGCTTCATCCCAGCTTCCTACCTCTGACTGAGCTCATCTGTACACAGAGCTATGAAGCAGAGGACTGAGACCCATGCAGCTACTAGATGTACACCAGAGGAATGATACAATCCGTAAACGCCTCAATTCTGCTGAGAACCTGATATATGGACTTTAAAATCATTTGTATGTGTCTGTGATACTTTAATCACATGACACTTCTCACTACTTTTTTTCTTTCCTTGTGTAATGCACTTTTAGTTACTAAAGGGTTGGCTTTCAGCATGCTTTTTGAGTAAGATCCAAACTTGTATTGATCTGGTAATGTGGTTGTTCATTTGGGTCAGGAATGCATTTTGGAAAAGGGAATAATGTAAATAACTTACCTCTTTACTGGACCTAGTTATTGACTGGAAGCCAGAGCCTGAAATGCAGTAAAGGCGCCTTCCTTTTGTTTTAACTTCTTGGTGATCAGAGGGGAATCCAAAGCATGGTTTTGGCTGGTTGGGCAGTATAACTTCAGTGTTACAGTGCTAGGAGAATCTTCTCTTTAATTTTTTTAGCCTACCTTGACCCTGATATTTTTCAGGTAGTCTATCCTAAGCACAGATAGATCACAGTGGGATAACTAGGGATTCAGCCTTCAGCTCCACAGTACTGTCATCTGTAACTGACACTGACGTCCCAGCCCTCTGGAAGTGGTGCCGCTGGGAATCACCTACAGTAGAGCACCTGTAGGAATAGTGCTCAAAGAAGTTGCACACTTTATGTAGTGATGATGGTTCTTCAAAATGCATATCCATATATGTGTTCCACAATTCACTGTCCTCCCCTCTTCTTTGGAATTCTTGTAAATGATTATGTGGTAGAAAGAAACTGAGAAGGATTAGCTCATATGCATCAACTAGCCTAGTGACATGGCACAGGTGCGGAGCCAATGGACACTGCTGCTGAAGTTCTCCAATCAGCAGTGCAGGGGTGCAAGCATAGCTACAGTGGAAACCCACAGGAAGCACATCTTGAAGAATCATTGTTACTGCACAAGGTGAATAAATTCTTCTTGTCTCCCTTTTTGTACATAGGAGAAGGAGGAAAATAAAGACTGAACAGTTTGTCATGCAGCAAGACAATGATGTAGCTATGAAATAAAACCCAGATCAATCCCAGTTTTAATGCTGCTTTTATCTATAAGACCAGTATAGCAAGACTGTGTACTTGTAATGTGTAATTGTGCTGTAAGTTTTGTTACTCAGGGGCAGTTCACAGTGTAGTTAATCTTGTATTGCTGTCTTTGATACACAGTATAAGAATAGCTGTCTCAAACTAAGCATCTCAATGTAACCAACATGCCAAAACACACTTGCTTTCTCCTAGTGTAGGGTAACTGGCCACTGACTGCTAGCACAAACTGGTTCTCTTAAAAATTACTTTTTAATTGATCCCCCGTGTGTGATTTCATCATTGATGTAATTAAGAGGGAACATTTTTCCTGTTGAAATAAAGGTATTTCATTTCAGTTGGATACAGTGTAGTCTTCTGTGAGAAAATACAGTAATTACTTTCAAGATTAAACTAGGCATCACTGATGCAAAAGATACTTAACACTATTGGTGAAGTTGTTACTTCTGTATCAAATGGAAAAGAAATGTAGTGTATGTTAACCAGGCTGAATGTTCTACAGCTTTTTCTGCTTAGAAAAAAACATAGCTGCAATGTTATTTATCTTTTTAATAACAATCCATCCTCTACAACTAGAAGATATGGAAGATGCATTGGATACATGTTTAATTTTCAAGGCCATGCTTAAAAATACATTGTTAACAAAGGTATTTAAAATGATGAGTTTTGTGTATTTTACTTCCCTTGTGTATCTGCCCTCGAGAGTGCTGCAAGTATAGACTAGGACTGAGTGGTTGCAGGAGTGAGGCCTTAAAAAATTAAAGAGGGACTTTCAAAACTGACGGTTCTATTTGGATGTATGTGTAAATGCTCACTTAAAAACTATTATAGACGTGTACCTAAGAAAGTTTTGTATTAGTAGTTCTCATAAGAAAACCAGGGAATGGAATATTTTGCAACACTACATCAATTATAATAGCTTTTCTGGGTTTTGGGGTTTTTTTTTTCCCCCCAGTTCAAGTGCTTTTGGTTTTTGTTTCTCAATGGTGCCTCTCCTCCCAAATACCCTTAATGATCAACATCCCCGCTCCTGAAGATGTAAATCCTGTGAAAATGATAGTTTTGGGAAGGGAAGAATAATAGAATGGCAAGGCTTGAGACATTGAATTCTCTTATACTAAACTGTGACATTTGAGTAATTAATTTGGTACTAAATTCTATGGTGAAAAATTACTCAGTAGCACTGACCTAATTATTATGTGGATTATATTGCATGAATCAATTTCTCAGGCTTCAGTGAAATGGAAAAAGGTATAATTCATAAATGGCAAATTATACATTTCACTATATTAAACTGCTCTTACTGTTTGTCTTACTAGTCTGATAAATAGTTCTAAATACCTTCTTTAAGCTGATAACAAAATTACCTTCCAAGTTAATTTATAATAATTTCTTTCAGGGCTATCTAGTTTCCATCCTGACCAACTTGATGATTATACACCTATATAGTTTTCTTCTATGCTGTAATAATCAAGTCATTTATAAAATAATTTTGTACTGTTATTGGATATTGAATGCACATCAGACATTATCTTACAAATTTATGTAGAAAGAACCTGATTCATACTTGTATTTTGCTAGTTTTAGTAACTAACTAGAATCACACAGTAGTGAATTAGGCTCTATATCTCCAAGTTATTTATCGGATATTGGGGGGGGGGGAGCTATTGTTTATATGTTTTTGGAGCTCTGATTAGTATAGAATAATATTCATCCTAGTTGTGCAAAATATACCTTTTGTATTTCACATATTACTAACTTATCTTTAAATGGTTAAAAGCCTTTCTGAAAATTACTTTTATGCACAGGACAGTAGATAGCTGTTCAATGTTTTGTAGCTTTATAAGGTCTATAGACTATAAAAAACAAAATAACTGCATCAACCCTGGTAATACATTGTGAAAGAATACTTTTAAATAGACATCCCAGTGAACAACTCAAAATAAGTATTTCACTGAAGTTATTTTAGATCTTTGTTTTAAATTATATGGTATCTCTATACCCATGGTGCCAAACTCATTTGCTATGTTGGGCCAGATTTGACTTAAATGTACATCATGTAGGCCATACATACAATAAATAGAAACATTGCAGAGTGCTGTGTATGTGAAACTGCTCCATTATTCTTCGCCCGCACTCCAGTTAGGGGGAGAACATGGTCTCACAGAGTGCGGTCTCACCTACCCAGCGCTCTGTGATGTTGTGAGACCAGACGTTCTGGTGACATTGTAAAGTGCTGGGTATGTGAGACCTCTCTCTCTCTGTCAGAGGGTGTGTGGGCCTGTGGAGCACAGTCATGGGCTGGATGGAAGAAGTTTGCAGGCCACATGTTGAACATCCCTTTTCTTTACTTTTTTCTGCTCTGTATGTGCATACACAGTTTTAATACCTACTTTAAATGAACCTAAATTTAAAATGAGAACTCTAGACTAGTGAGGATTCACATCTAGATAAATACATCTGAAGAGTACGGATATCACTACTTTGGAGTATTTAGCCTCCTAAAGTTGATTTAAGATATTGATGTCACATATTTAGATTTATGTAGGACTTAGGCTTGGTAGTGCATGACAATTTGATCAGAAGATTAGAAAGATGAAAAAATTAACATGGCACATATTAAGTGCATTAAAAGCTAACTGATCAGTCCCAGTATAATTGAAAATCGGGAATCCTCACTGAGTGGGAGTGTTTGTAGTGAGGTCCCACAGAGACTGGTTTTTGGTCCTACGCTCTTTAACTTTTGTATAAGTGACCTGGAAGAAAATGTAAAATCATTGTTGATAATTGGCAGATGACACAAATTGGTGGAGTGACAATGAATGAAGAGGGCTAATCAATGACATGGAGGTTACACTGGGAGCTTATGATCAGCTGATTTTTCCACTGAGGCCCCCAAATCTTTTATGAAATCCCTACTTCCTAGCATAGAGTCCCTCAGTCTATAAGTATGGACTAAATTCTTGTTCCTAGATGTATATGTTTATATTTAGCCCTATTAAATTGGCAAAATAGTATTAAAAACAAAGCAATATACACTACATATTTGTTTCCATATATATGGAAATAAGTTATACATTTTAAACAGTGAGGCTAATTAATCATTGGAACAACTCATGAAGAATCTTGGTGGATGCTTTGTCATTGACAGTTTTTAAAATCCAACTGGAACCTTTTTTCTAAAAGATATGTTCTAGGAGTCATTTTGGAGAAGTTATTCAGGAGATCAGACTAAATCATCAAGTGGTCTGCCTTGGCCTTGGAATATGTGAAAGTCTCTAGATGTCACCTATATCTCTTTCTGTTTTCTGATGAATATCACTACTTCGAAAGAACTAAGAAACAAAATTTTTGATTTAATCCTTTTTTTCTGCCTTTAAAATCTGCATTTGGGGCAGGTGATTGCTGGAGAATGTAGCGATATTATCCTTAACATTTGTATATTCTTACCTTACAACTCGTATATGTGTTTTAGTTTAGAGATTACACTAATTAAGAAAAGTGAAGAACCCATGTGGCCAGAACTGATAGTGGGTGACACACTAGGAGAATTCATCATGGACTCTGCCCAGTGTTCTGCTGCAGCTGAACGTCTGATGCATCTTACCTCGGAAGAAATGGTATGAATTTAAAAATAAAAATAATACTTCAAAATCTTATAGTAAAGTTCAAGTTATACCTTCTTGTGGAACTAAAGTCTCCTTTCACTGATATTATGTAGTCAATCAGATCATTTAGGATTCTAACTACTAATTTTATTCTTTTGCTCTGTTATAATTATTAAACCATAGTGATAATAAGCAGTTTAATCATTTTTCAGAATATCTACATTTTGAGTGTGAAGTTTGAATTGGAATGCAAATCACACACAGCCTGAATTCAGTTGATTTAGTAGTATTTGCCCAACAAATGACACAAGGCTGATTGAAGATGCTGTGTTTGTGGGTGTGTTTTTCCTACTAGTTGAATGGATTAAAGTAAGTTTATGGAACACATTTTCACCTGAGAGAGATGCTTGTAAAACAAAACTATGAACAACAATAAATACATAACCTAGGAATTTAACCCTTATCTGTTCAGCCAAAACACACCAAAATATTGTACAGAAAGCCCAGTCTTTATACTTTGATGCTTAAGCAAGGTTATTCATTTCCTTATATTTGCGTTGTAACAAGCATATAGCTGCTCAATGCCTTTGTAAATTGGGTGCCATGATGTGAGTACCCAGATTTGAAAAACATTTTTATCTAGCTCTCAGTTGATGGCAGGGACTTTTGGGTGTCTTAATATCTGCATCTGCAGGGAGAGGATCCAGTCCTGACATTTTGGGTCGTGTGCGGGGTCCTCGTCAAACACTTATTTCAGACCCTAAGAGGCTTTCATATTCTCAAAGTAGATGCCTTTTGTGCTTAAATTCTCTGAGCCTACCTGAGAACCATGATGCTGTGTATAGATAATATGCTGATGCATATTTGGGTCAGTGTGTCAGCTGTGAATGGTGAGAGCTCATGGTGTTTTACACAGATGGTCTTGGGGGAAAGATAGTATTCTGCCTTGAAGTATAGGCAAGGTCCTTGAGCTTCCAAGGACAGGGCTGTGTGGTTCTTCCTGCTTTTAGAATCAAAGGGATTGAGGAGAACTTCTGTCATTTAAGGAAATTATGATAATGCAAGAATATGGGTGTGATTTGTACATTTCCCTTGTGTCTTCTGGACCACAAGCAAGTAGTCCTATGGCACTTTTAACAACTAACAAATTCATTTATTGAATAAGCTTTTGTAGGCATAATCAGATATGAGATGGAAACTGCAGTATGTTAGGTATATATGCACATACAGAGAAGGATGAGTCACAAGGTCAATTCAAATATTTCTAGAGGGATAGTCTGTTAGTCTGTTTCAGCAAACCAAACAAGTTGTTTTAGTTCAAAGGCCCTGGATGTGAGCCTTTAAACAACAACAGGTGAAAATGTTAAAAGAGGAAAAATTATCTTCTGTAGTGAAACAGAGTCCTGTGCCACAGGATTCATTGTTTTACTGAACTAGACTAACACGGCTGCTCCTTTGGATGTTTTGTAGTGAGTTAGTCACACTAAGTCCCTATTCAGACCCCATGTGGTAGTGTCTCACTTGCATGTGAATTCCAGCTCTGTAATATCATGCTGTTTTGAAGGCTTGGGGTCTGTCCCGTCCCCCCGTCTCTCCCCCCCCCCCCCCCCCCCCCCCAAATACTGTAACTTTCATGTCTATTACAGAATGTTGCAAGAGATGAAATGTTCACTTACTGGTTTTTGAATGGTACCATTCTTAATGTCCAATTTGTGTCCATTTATTCCTTTTATGCCCAGAGATTTCAGTTTGGCTGATGTATATGACAGAGGGACGTTGTTGGCACATGATGGTATGGATCACGTTTGTAGATGTGCATGTGAACGAGACGCTAATGAGATGGCTGATTTGGTTAGGTCCTATGAAGGTATCACTAGAGTAAATATTCAGACAGAGTTTGCTTCAGGTATAGTTACCTGGCTTAGTGTTTCTGTTGTCTGGTGAGTATTTGCTTAAGGTTGAGGTGCTGTCTGTAAGTGAGGACAGACCTATCTCCCAAAGCTTAAGAGAATTAGAGATTGATTTCCAGGGCAGGTTGTATATCTTTGATGTGCTGGAGAGGTTTTAATTGGGCTGTAGGTGATGGACCTCAAAGAGGTGACCTTCTGGGTACTCATCTCTCTCTGTCAGTTTGTTTCTTCACTTTCCCAGATGGGTACTGCAGTTTTAGGAACGCCTAATAGAGATCCTGAAGGTGTGTGTTTCTGTCTGAGGGATCAGAGCAAAGCTGGTTGTATCTGGAGTCCCTTAGTCCTTGCTTTTCTGATTGGCGATCTATCCATCTCGGAGTGGGTGACAGCAGTGCCTGTTTGTATGAGTCCCACTATAGCTACCATAAAGATGAGACTAAGAATCTTAATATTATATTGCGCAGTCTGACTAGTCACACTGATGACTATTGAATATTGTTTCTGTCGTGGAAGAATATGTTCTCAAAATGCACTTTTGCTTCATTTCCACTGAGATTGAATGGAGCCTTTCTGCAAGAAGGAGTTTCTCAGTAATAGAAAACTACTCCTCAGCCTGTACTAAAGAAGAAACTTTCAGTTTCAAAAAATAATGGCAAATAGTTCAATAATAATAATTTAAAGAAAATAGTAGCCCAAATATAAAATTTTAATGAGTTTTCATTATATGGGAATTTGAAAGGTCTTTATTAGTCTGTTATGAAGATTGTTCAGACCAAAAAATTATCTGACAAAGAATTGTAAATATTTTAAAGGACTCCTTTTAAAACTTAATTTTAACTACTATGTAAATTAAAACACTTATTTGCAAATCCTCAGAAAATTTATTCTGTACTGAAAATGCTGCAACTTTGGGGAAAGTAAGGTGCATTGTTCATATGTAGCAAAGCAGCTGAATCCCTGCTTTAAAAAGTGCACATCTTAATGTTCTTCTACCTATGAATGGTAAGTGGCGTTTTCATAATAAATTATTCTACTTTATAATAAAGTATAACACAAAAAAGCTACATTAAAAGAGCAAGTTCTGAAGGAGCAGCCATGTTAGCCTAGTTCAGTAAAACAAACAAGGAGTTCTGTGGCACTTAAGATTAACATTTATTTTATATGATTTACACACTCACTCACTCACTCTCTCTCTCTCTCTCGTATAATAAATACATTTCTTAGTCTTCAAGTGCCACAGGACTCCTTGTTTGCTTTATTGAAAAAAACAAGCCAGTAAAGTGAAGCATTCAGAAGGTAGCAAAATACTAGAACTAACTATGGTTGCACAGCCTGAATTTGATCCCCTTGTGCATATGCATTATGGTAAAGACTTTAATTACATGGTCATTTACTATATTTTCTACAGGACTCCCGCTTATTTAGTACACAGGGTAGACAGTGACACACCAGCTATTCAATATTGTGCGACCCCATGTTTTATTTAGTTTACAGTATTCAAGTGCTATCTATAGACAGAATTATTGCTTTCCTAATGGTCATCTGTGGCATTATTTTCTCCACACCCCTATGAAGTGGTATTGCCCTCAGTTGACAGATGGAAGTTGAGACGCAAAGATTAAGGTCAAAAGTTTCCATTAGTTTTGGGTGTTCAAAATTAACTGCTTAGGGCCTGATTTTTCAAAGAATTTGTTATTGTATAGTACTTGGTCAGCTCCTGTTGACTTCAGATGGAGCACTGTGAGTTGAGAGGCTCAAGTACGCTCAGTAAGGATGGAATCTTTGGAGGAGTTAGCTGCTGTAAAGCCAGGCATAGGCAACGTTGGTGGCCCCTCTGCCGGCCCCACCACCCAAATCTTCAGCAGGTGCCTGGGGAGGGGCCAGAAAGGTGCCAAGGGCAGGGCCAGCAAGGTATGGGAGCCACACGCTCCCTTTCCCTGCTGATGCTGCCCCCAGCTGATGAGCAGGGGACAGGAGCCATGTGGCAGGGCCAGAGGCGGGATCAGTTGCAGTGTGCGGGGCTGGGAACCAAGTTCCGCAGTGCATAGGCCCGCGAGCCAGATTTGGCCCACGTGCCAGGGGTTGCTGACCCCCTGTACTAAGCTGTAGCTCTCTACTGAGCATATGCAAACTGTTGTTTTTCAAAGTTTTTTTTTCTTGGCTGAACTTTTCAGAAAGAGGGCAAAAGGCTCATCTTTGATAGGAAGGCCACCTTTCTACCAAATTTTAAGTCCCTTTTATAAAGCATGGGGGTGCTGGAGAACTTTGTAATGGGAGCAAAAGAACACATTTTCTCCCACTCTCATTCATAGAGAGAGCTCAACCTGTTTTACTAAATACATCCATGTACATGTACATCATTATCATTCAAAGTGGACAGAAGCATGGATAATTTCAATTTAAATGGTTGAAGCTTGGCAATGTTCCTAACTACTACTACAAAAAAAATAAATCTTTCAGTAGGAAATGTTGAGCAATGTTAATAGGCAGCGCAACCATTCCTGCCTATAACATTCTGTGGTGCATGTTGCAGATGGTTTGAGAATTTCATAAGTTATGAAACATATTATGGTCATTTAAATCTAACAGACATAGTATATAGAAACTCAGGGCCAAATTCATCCTTGGTTTACTCAACCTTATAGATGTTGCATCAAGGATTATTTTGCCTCATAACTACATCAAAATAGTAAGTGAAATTTCAACCAGTATGATTTAAATTCCTGTCTCTAATAAACTAGCATATCTTTTGCATTCTCTTCCCTTTGGAAATTGCACATGGTTCAATATAGATTGTGTTTAAATGATATTTTACAAGAAAACTCAAAAGATAAGCTTGACTCATATTTATACAAACCTTTCTCTTTATTATCCAGAGAGCCCTGTTTAAAAAAACAAATGCAAAAAGCCTTGTCATTTTAAATCCCCCTTGGGCTTAATTAGAAAGTAGTATCTGATAGAAAATCTTGGAAGCGTGACTCCCTGTGGGTGCTAATGTATTAAAGTTTTGGATTACTCTTTTATTATTATTCTTTTCACTCCAGATGGGGTTAAAGAGGAAAGTATTGGTCTTTTGGTTATTAAGTCATACTTAGCTACTTGTGGTGTAATTTTGAGTTGCACTTAAAACAAAACAAAAACCTAACAAACAAACAAAACCTTGTCTTTGTGATAGTGGGGGGTTGCCTATCGTTTTAAGTGGTGCTTTGAACCTAGTTAGTAATTCTCTCCATATTTAGCAAGTCACTTCAACAAAATATTTTAGCCTATGTTGAAGTTGGACTTTTATAGCTATAAGTGCATTATGTAAGGCTCAATCCTGCTTGCTTAGTGCCCTCAACTTGTACTGATATCAGTACTGATAACCCAGTAGGTGGTGTAAAATAACCAAAGGACTTTTTATTAAAATCATTATTTAATTTTACACATAGAATTCTGTGATTTATAGATGGTATGATTAATATTTGGGTGTGTTTGCAGGTAATCTGAAATTATATATGTGATATTTTATTAGTGAGTCAGAAGTGTTAAAATCTTACAATTGCAAACAATGGATTTGGCCATTGAGCTGAACAAAAATGCCAGTAAATTTTAAGATAAAAAGACAAAAGCTAGTTTGTTTGACTACACCATCAAGTTCACTATTTAATTTTAAAACTAGTTTGTGTTCAAATGCTACTGAACTACAAAGTAAACTATCAAAAATGCCATTATTATTGTCAGGTTTTTAAAGTAACATTTTAAAATCAGTATTTTAGAAAATAAATATGTGGAGTACTTTGATTCTAATCTTTCAATCTAAAATGAAGGCTCATTCTCATTCATTAGTTGCTGTCTTTTAAAGAATACTTTTTACGTTAGAATAAATTAAGTCCTCTGAGAGAGTGGTTTCCAATAAAATTTTTAGAAGGCGGGTGGGGGGGTGGTTTCTTTTTGTTTTTGTTCCCCCACAAACTTCGAAAATGGTACCTGCAGCAATATTAGGCTTATAGACTTGCATGATCTTTAGTCTCTTAAAGAATTACTTTAAGATAAATGGAATGGAGAATTTATTTTCCCACCCCTCCTCAGTAATCACAGGATAACCAGAATATTTGGGGAATGCCTGAGTACAATTAAATTGTAAAAAGTTTCCAAAGAAAAGTGGAGGAAATTGTTTTACTTGGGCCGTTTAACACCAGATTACTGGAAAATGTGAAGTAGGGAACCTTGCTATGCTGAGGTGGAGATTAGTTAGATGACCTAAAAGGGCTCTCCTGTTGTTAATATTTAATGTTCTTGGAACATTTCTATAAATTCTTGACTTAGCATAAATAAGGGCAGTCTAATAGAAACCATTATCTTTGAAAACTTGTGGTGAACAGGGGACGTCCCGGATGATGAAACAGAGGAAAATATAGTGCCTATCTTCAAGAAAGGGAAAAAGAAGGACCCTGGGAACTACAGACCAATCAGCCTCACCTCAAACCCTGGAAAAATCGTGAAGCAGGGCCTCAAAGAATCCATTTTGAAACACTTTGAGGAAAATAAAAGTGATCAGGAACAATCAGCATGGATTCACCGAGGGTTAATCGTGTCTGACCAACCTGATTACCTTCTATGATCAGATGACTTGCTGCATGGATGCGGGACTAGTCATTGATGTGATATACCTAGACTTTAGCAAAGCTTTTGATATGGTTTCCCATGGCATTCTTGTCAGCAAGGTAAGGAAGCATGGTTTGGATGAATGGACCATAAGGTGGACAGCAAGCTGGCTAGATCATCAAACTCAGTGGGTAGGGATCAATGTCTGGTTGGCTACCAATAACTAGTGGAGTGCCCCAAGGGTTGGTCCTGAGGCCGGTTCTATTGAGCATCTTCATTAATTATTTGGATGATGGAATAGACTGCATGCTTGGTAAATTCACTGATGACACCAAGCTGGGGTAGGGGTGGGGGAATGGTAAACACTCTGGATGGCAGGGATAGAATTCAGGGATACCTAGACAAATTGGAGCACTGGGCCAAATGAAATCTCATGAGGTTCAACAAGGACAAGTGCAAACCCCTACACTTAGGATGGAAAAATCCCATGCACTGCTACAGGCTGGGGAGGGATTGGCTAAGTAGCAGCACTTCAGAAGAGAACGTATGGATTATGGTGGATGGGAAGCTGGATATCAGTCAACAATGTACTGTTGTTGCCAGAAAGGCCAGTGGCATATTGGGCTGCAGCAGTAGCAGTGTTGCCAGCAGATCAAGGGATGTGAGTATTCCCCTCTGTTTGGCATTGGTGAGGCTGCATCTGGAATACTGTGTTCAGTTTTGGGCTCCACGCTATGGAAAGGATGTTGACAAATTAGAGTCCAGTGGAGGGCAACAAAAATGATTTGGGGGTTGGGGACACATGACTTCCAAGGGGAGACTGAAGGAACTAGGCTTATTTAGCCTGAAGAAGAGAAGATGGGGGTGGGGGGATGTGATAGCAACTTTCAGCTACTTGAAAGGGGCACTCCGAAGAGGAGGGAGCTAGGCTGTTCTCAGTAATAACAGAAGACAGAACAAGGAGTAGTGGTTTCGTGTTGCAACTGGGGTGGTCAATGTTGAATATTACGAAAATCTTTCTCCCTACGAGAGTGGCAAAGCACTGGAATGGGTTACCTAGGGAGGTGCTGGATTCTCCATCTTTGGAAACATTTAAGGCCTGGTTAGACAAAACCCTGGCTGGGATGATTTAGTGGGAGGAGTCTTGCTTTTAACAGGGGGTTGGACTAGATGACCTCATGAGATCCCTTCCAACACTATGATTCTATGGTCATGTGTTATAAATAACTATCAAACGTTTTGAGCCAGTGAAGGATCTGTGATCAGATTGTGTACCTCTTTGCTGTCTATGGACTCATAGGCTTTGAGGTCAAATTGGACCATCATGAACATATAGTCTGAGCTCTTAAGCATCACAGGACGAAGTATCTCACCCACTCTCCCATGAAGTGGATCACTAACCACTGAATAAGCAATTTTTTTTTCTCTTCTCCGAATTTGAACAATCCTTTGTTTGGTGACATCCATACTTAAGCTTTTAAAAAAAAAAAAAAAAAAAAAAAAAAAAGGCATTCAAGAATGAGTGTCCTGGAGCAGACACTTGGGAACTAGATGACATGTTCCAAAAAGCTAGCCATGGTAGTCTATTTTAGCAAAACAAAGGAGGAGACTGGTGGCACATTTAAAGACTAACAAATTTATTTATTGTATGAGTTTTTGTGGGAGAAGATCCCATCTTCAAGAGTCTGAAGTGGGATTTCCTCGCACCAAAGCTCATGTGATAAATAATTTGTTAGTCTTTAAAAGTGCCACCAGTCTCCTTGTTTGTTTTGCTGAACTAGATGTTACTGTCTTCTAGGATAAAACATCTTCTTCTCTAATTCTGCACCACCCCTCGGCTGTGAGATCTTCATCTCTGAAGCCAAGGGTCTGCGACATGCGGCTCCGGAGCTGCATGTGGCTCTTTGATGGCTCCGGGGCCTGCCCCATCACCAGTGAACCCTTTGGGTGGCCTGCCTCTTGTTCTGGGCCGCTCCCCCACACCCCCTGCAACCACAGGGAGACCCTGCATGTGACCCATATTAGGCTTTAGGCTCCCTACCATCACTGGAGGACCCAGTGGGTGGCCTGCTCCTGGTTCCAGGCTCCCTCTGCCTCCTCCAGGGCACCCCCACCGATAGGCTACACCCATTGTGATTCTCAAAACACTTGGTTATTGAAGGAAATTTTTAAAATGTCTCTCATCTTTTGGGTTGCCAACCCTTGTCCTAAGCAAAGCATGTACCACTTGTGAAGAGAGAAAAGAGAGGAAGATGATGTTCACTTGTAGTGCACTCTTCACCATCTCATTCTAAAAGGAAATATCTTTAACTAAGCATTCATATATAAATCACCAAAAAACTTGGATGAAAAGGTTCTGATAAGTACATGTGACAAACTCTGAAGAAGTTCAGTCAATTGACTTGTGCTTTCCAAGTATGCAGGGTTGAAGTTTCTAGTAGAAGGTGCTTCTCTGGTCTTCCAGTTACAGATTGGAATTTTTTATTTTTTTTTGAGTGAAATGCAAGGAGGAAACTAATACAAAGTGCAAACAAATTCACTTTGAACTTTAAAAGAAAACAAATACTCACACATGACCATAGCTCATAATTTTAAAGGCTTCTATTATAAAGTGAATTTAAACTAACTTTCCTCTTCACTAAAAAGCTGAACTCATTTCAGAAGAAACCTTTCCTCATAACAAATCACCCCAAAATACAGTAAGTTAGACTGAACATTGTTTCCTCTATCCAGATATTTGTATACATTGTCTGTGCTCTGGCTAGCTGAGATTTCAGGCTAATATCTTTGAGCAGAGTCTCATTCTTCTAATTCTGAGAAATTAAGAGATGGAAAATATCGTACCTTATCAGCAACAATTTCCCCTTCAGTATATGACTGTTCCTTGTCCTTGTAGACTGAGTACTTTGTAAATGTGTAGCTAGAAAGTGAGAGAGGAATTCTGTTGAGGTTGAGTTTATGGAAGTGATAACTAATCACCTCTTTTTTTTTTTTTTATCTGCCTTCCTGTGTGCATCTCCTTCAGTACATATCCATTCCATATTGTGCACTCAATTTTTTGTTACTTTATGTCTTGACAGATTTCAGCCAAAGGCATGTCCAAGTGTGTATTCTATTAGCAGAAGGATTAGAGAACTCAAAATCTTATATCAGTTTTAAGTGATTACTAGAAGTGCTGAGGGGAGGTATGAATTAGCAAGGAAAACAGGACTTGCTACACAATGAGTCACCCCATTGCTTTCTGCTATTTCTACTGTGTTTAAAACTGGAAGTAAAAATGTTGAGCTCATTGAGGTGACACTTTACTAAGCAGTAAATGTATAGGTGTGGAGGAAGCAGGGCAACTGGTGTAAGGTGTAAATGACCTCCAGGGCCTAACAAATATTCATGACACCCACAGATCAACAAAACCAAAGTAGAAACAGTAATCCTTTTGTGAATATTCTTTTGTCGGTATCCTAAGTAAATGACATCCCAGCTCTTTCCTCGATAGGAAGGACCAGGTACAGTGACGAAATTGAGTCTTGTGACGTTTTCTCTGATTTTTTTTTTTTTTTTGGAAGATACTTTTAAAATATTTTTTATTTGATCTGGATGGGCATTAAAGACTGTGTGACACTTTCAATAAGAGAAGGGAATTATCCAGGTGTCCTAAACAAAAAGTACCTGTTCTAATACTGTTGCATATTGTGTTGCATGCAAGTTATCCACTGCCTTTCACCGCAGAGGTGACTGCATTTCTGGTAGGTAAGAATATTTGTGAAATGTTTTGAGTTCATTGAGCATCCAAAGAGCTACAAAACTTGGATGTTTTATGTAAATTATTGCTATTAATCTGTAATGCTTCATAATTATGAATATATAGTTTAGTATAATATTGTGTACCAAGTACTCCAAATTTACAGTGCATGTCCTTGTTTTCTGGTTTCAGAATCCAAACCCTGACAAAGAAAACCCTCCTTGTAATGCACAGGAAATGGAGGAATGTGATATTTTTCTTGAAGACAGCACAAGTCTGTGCAGGTTTGATGGTAACACCTTGAAAATCACACATGTGGTAAGTGCCATGAATATGAAATCCATTTGTACTTACCAGGTATCTCCCATTCAAGATTTTTAGAATAGGAATATGACTTCTGTTTTGCATAATGAGCAGTCTAAAAAACAAAACTGACACTCAGCTGCTATAAAAAGGTAGCTTCACTGAAATCCTGTAAATGCTTCCTAAAATACAAAAAATCCTTATTAATAGTTGGTTGTACGTTTGTACAAACATATGCATTAGCAGTACAGTTTTGCAAAAATCTCTCCGTTACAGGTTTTAATTAATGATCCTTATACAACCATGCTATTTTGCAAATCTGATTTCTTCTAGTACATCCCTGTAGGTGCTCCACCATAAGATGTGTGTATTCGTGTGCAGTTGCAACCAATGACTGTAGTGCAGTATCTGTGAATCTGCACAGAGCAGTGCCTCATACTGTGAACAAGAGCTTATACAGAAGTGTCAAACTCATTCAATGTGGGGAGGGTGACTTTGGAGGGCAGGACAGCTGCTGCAGGCCAAGTGTCTGCATGGGCTCCCCTGCCCTTTTCCCTGCCATATTCAGAGCAGCATGGGCTCCACTTTCCCCTCCCCAGCCCCACATATATTGCAACACCTTCCCTTTTCCCTGCCTTATGGGCCCCCTTCCCCAGCTGGACCACTCCTTGGACCCCTGTTCCCCTGCTTGCCTGCTCCTGACCCCCCTTCCCTTTCCCTTTCCACTTCCTCTACCACGTGATAGCAGGCCATCAGTCTCCGTCACAGCCACAGGCAGGCTGAGCTCCTGCCCTCCCCCCACCTACTCACTGTCAGTCATTCAGCATGGCAGCCTTTGATGGGCTCAGTCCCAGCTGGCCTTTGATTGGCTTGTTCCCACGTGTGAAGAGTATTCTCTAGCTAAGAATCATCTTTTCTTCATTTTCTTGCTTGGAGAGACAGGTTTCTTCTTCAGAGTTTTATTGTCCTGGGCTGCAAATGAAGCAGCAACCAAGACCAAGGCAGCCTGTAATGCAGAGGCCCATTTTGGGGGGCAGAGGGGGTGGGGAAGGGACATCTACAGAGTTAGAGCCAAAAGATTCAAGACATGGAGGGAAAGGAGAGCCCCCCATCATCACAACAGTCTTATATAAAATAAAAAGTTATCAAAATAAATGCACAGAAAAACAGACTAAAACAAATAACAACAGAACTCACAACATGAAGATGGAAGCTGCATGCAGCAGAGGCCTCCATCTCAAGCCACAGGCAATTGAGCTGTAACTGTTTGCCACCCTTGGCTTATATGGCATCATGAGTGAAAAAGCACTGTAGTAGATCCCAAAGCACTCCAATGTTAAGTCCCTTCCAGTACCATCAGCACACTTTCCCTAAGCATTAGAAACTCTTTGGGAGAAAGTCCAGACCATAGAAATGGGAGGCCTCCCACCCCTTCTTCTCCATTAGCCACTCCTTCCGAAAATGTACTTTAGTCAAGCATATCAGGTAACTCGTTCAACCGAACCAGCTGTTGTGCATCTATCCACCTTTAGAGATCATCTGTGATGCTGCTTATTTGCCCAGGAGTACCTTACCTCAAATAAATAGACACTGGAGCTCATTAAAGTGGGTTACTGTATCCCAGGGATTGGCAACCTGTGGCACGCAAGCCCATTCGGAATGACATACTGTGTCACCACCAAAATTGTGCCAGGTGGCTTCTTTTGGGGCAGTTGGGGGCGGGATCCTGAGTTACCCTGTCAAAAGATGCTCTGGGCAGCCTAGCTGCTTTGGAAAGAAGCTATTCTCAGTGAACATTCCCGGGAATGATGATGAAAGGACCCATTCTGGGTGCCTTCTTTCCACACCATGCCTGGGGACTACTTACCTCAGCCCTCGGCCCAGCCAGCTATTTTTATTGGCATGACTGCAGACCCCCACCCCAGTCACCAGCAAAAGAAGCAGGAGCAACTTTCAGCAGCATGCCTGGCCCCCCTCCCACGCCATCAGAAGAAGTTGCCTGGATGCACTCCAGCTGTGGGTGCCACAAAATTTTCAAACAGTGGCCACTTTCGTGGGTGGGGAGTGAGTGTGTGGAGGGGGTCACTGGCACAGGTTGAAGGTTGGGGATGAGGGGCTGGCATGGGGATCAGCAAAAGTTGCCAATCCCTCTATCCACTTCCATTTCATTCTGTCCTGTCCCTCTCACTGACCCTTTTTAGGGATGCTTGTTAAGAGACCTTAAAAAAAGTTCCTCTCTTCTCGTCATTGGAGTTATAAAATTGGTCCCACGAGAGTTCCTCAACCAGGATTCTGTTCCAATTACTTCCTTGTTCCCAAGAAGGGTGGAAGATCCTTGACTTCAAGAATTTGAACAGATTTATCTGAATACAGTACGTCAGAATGGTGACACTAACTACCATAGTTCAGTCATTCTATGAAGGAGATTGATTTGTCACCATCCACCTCTCCCACGAGTATTTCCTGTGCTTTGTAATAGGGACAGAACACTATCAACCTCAAATTCTCCCATTTTGGGATCTTCATGCTCTTGAAAGTGTTTACAAATGTTCTCTTAATGGTAGTCGCTCTCTCAGGCACATCAGTGTTCCTATATTTGGATGACTGGCTTTTCAGTGGTTGGTCACCCCCAAAAGATCTAGTCAGGAGTATCCAGAGACACCTCCGTGCCAACCACACAAACAAACAAACAAAAAAAAAAAGACGACTAACTTCAGCACAGAGAATAGAATTTATGAAGCTACTTTAGATTCCACAACAGCAAGAACCAGCTTACCCAAGGGAGAGTGTGCATTCCATTCAGCTTAATCTCAGCATTACAGTTCACCCCACAAATTGTGAGGGCTTGACAATAAATACATCATGGGGACTTGTCAGCCTTCCTGTGTGTGACTCCCCCGATGAGGATGCCCCTCAGATGTGGTTAAGAGCAGCATATGTCCTAAACAGACACAACCTCTCCAAACATGTTACGGTGCCTCAGAATGAAATGGACTCCTACATGGTAGAAGAGCCCAAGAAGGATCAGTGTTGGAACCCTATTCTTGCATCCAACACGTTCATAGATCCTCATAGCAGATGTGTCACTGTTAGGATGGGAATCTCACTTACAGAGAGATACAGCACAAGGCAAATGATTGTTAGAGAAATTGATGCTCCATAGCAATATTCTGGAATTAAGAACAATTACAATATGTTTGTCACTGTATTAGGTCACTAAGTTAAAGTAATGCTGAACCACAGGGCAGCAATGCATTATGTTAACTGCCAGGAAGGAGGAGGATCTTAGTCCTTATGCACAGGCTCTAAAGTTATGGAACCACTGAAATCCCATCTGATGGAAATATCAGCCGCCTGTCCACCAAGTGTCCTGAATACAGTTGCAGACTCCTGTGCAGATGTTTCTGACATGATCACAAATCTGAGCTCAAACACTGTCTTAAGTAATATTTACCAGCCTTGGGGCATACCAGGGGAAGACTTCATTGTCTTGAACAACACAAAATGTTGCTGCTTCTGATACAAGGGAAGTTATGTTTGCAAGCCTCACAGGTTCAATTTTCCAAAATCCTAGACAGCCAATTACCACTCACTGAGGGGCCCTGTGTTTTTATCTCTATCTCAGTGCATCAGGCTGCTATCAGAGCCTTCCACTCATCCATCCAGGACCTCAGCCATTGCCTGCCTCACAGCAGCAAGGTTTTTAAGGGGCTATACAACTTGTTTCTTCATGTTTGATACCCACATTCCTGCAGGAGACCTCAACCTAGTTCCAGTTGCCCTAACGAAACCAACCTTTGAACCAATGCTCATTTCCTTCTACATCTGTTTTCAAAATTTCATTGCTAGTTACCATCACTTCAGCAAAATGAATGAAGGAAGGCTGGGAATGCTCATGACAGACCCACTGTGTCTGTAAAGACAAAATAATGGTTCATCCCCATCTTATATTCCTCAGAGACCTTTTGAAAGGAAGCAAACATTTAATCAGGAGATTGACCTACTAGTGTTCTACTCAGAATCTCATGCTTCCAGAGACGAATCAAGCCTTCATACACTGGATGTCGGATTACCTTCTGTCCGGACAGGACTGAATATTCTGGGCCTCTTCCAGGCAATTTGTGTCAGTTGCAGGTAGAAAGTAGGGCCAACTGGTTTCCATGCACAGACTGTGTAAATGAAGTGTTGCAGCTTGACCTGCTATGAAAAATGCTGAGGTGCAGCCCCCTCCCAGAGTAATGGCACATTGCACGAGAACTCAGTCCACATCTGTAGCTTCATTTGAAAGACCGTCCACATAGCAGAAATCTGCAGGAGTGATACTTGGTGTTCTAGCTAAGCATGGCGTTACCAAATATTATGCTATTTTACCTGCTGTCTGAGATGACACCACCTTTGGTCATACAGTCCTACAAACTGTCCTGAACTTACTGCCTCAGAGTTACTGCTTGGGAATCCAAAGGGGCATAACCTTGAAGCGGGGAAGAGAGCTTGAGTTCTTCAATATGTTTTGTCACATCCCGCTCTCTTTCACTTCTGCTGTGGAGTTCTGACTTTGTGGTTGAGAAGGAACTGAATGGTGGTGTGTTCATGCTTCCCTATATGCCCTCTGTGACACTGTCAGGGTCTAGGGGACTGTTTATGGTTATCTTTCATGCAAATATGAAATATTAATAATAATTCATGTAATATGCCATGTTTGATACCAATAGAAAGGTTGTAATCTGCCAGGAAGGATTATGTGGTTCATATGTAGTTGGCATGTCTGTAGTAGAAGTTAGGAATATATTTGTTTTATGTGTTTCCAAGTTATTGGATTATAAGGCACTCCTAGATGGGGTGGCTGTAAAACCATTGTCCTCTTAATGGCCCATTAAGGAAGCTTCCAACTACAAAGGAGCTGTGAAGAAACCTGTTTAAGTTACCCAGACTGACCATGTGATTGAACTCCATTTTGATTTGGCAAGGACTCTGAAAGCATGGGGAAAGGCAAAGGTGATAAGTCTGTGGCCCTATCTCCATTTTGTCTTCAGTCTGCAACCTGCAATCAACAGTGTCCTCTGAAACTATTCTGCTGTGCTGAACAAAGGACTGAGACTCGCCCAGAAGCTGGGTGTATACCAGAGGAATCAGACTAACCTGCAAACTGCAAATTTTTCAAGGACTTGCTTACAATGGACTCTAAATCATTTGTGTATATGTGATTCACTTTGACCCTTTAACATCTTTCATGTTTTCTTTCTTTGCTTCTTATATTAAGTCTTTAGTTGTAGTTACTAAAGGATTAGCTGGCAGTATGGTATTTTAGATAAGATCCTATAGTGTTCTGGGTGATGTGACTGACCCATTGGGGTCAGGAGATCCAATTTCTTTGAGACCCAGTGGCTAGGTGGGGAGCGGAGGAGCTGATGTGCAATAAAGAGGGCTGTTTCTATTTTGTTGTTCTTCATGATGGCAAGAGTGGGGAATCAGAAGCATGTTTTGTTACTGACTGGGAGATTGGTTTAAGTACCACCCGTCAGTGGTTTGGCCCGCGGTTTTGTGGCTTGCCTTGATATTGGCACATTTGGAAGGTTATCCCAGGAAGCGCAGGTCACACCCTCATTCAGTGCATGAGGCATTGTTCTGCACAGGCCTATGGATACTACTTTACAGTCTCCGGTCAAGAGTGCAAAGATGCACATCTAGTCTATGGTTGAACACCCAGAGATAAAACATCTTGAAGGACTCAAATTACTGTAAAGCAAGTAACTTATCCATCAAGTTTAGATTATACTAGACACTGTTACCACATGATATCGAATTCTTCTTGATATCTGTTTCGTATGTTTCTGGTCTTATCCTCCATGCCTTTTCTTCCCCACTGGGGAAACCCTCAGACCCTCATTCATAATAGCTTTATGGCCTCTTTGTTACCCAACAGTGGTGCTAAGGGGACTTAGCATGGGCCAGGATCTGTTTTGCTTTGATCTTCTTGGTTTGCAGATCACACTGTTGATTAATCAAGTCACTTGATGTGTAATCAGCTGAACAGTAAAATTAATCTTTTGGCATATAGGTGCAATGAGTTAGCAATAAGCTTTTGGTGAAGTTACTTCTGATGCAAGTAATAATCATATGTACATGTATGATGTTCTAATCTGTTGCTTTTCAACCTGGGGATTACAATATGGTCACCTTCCCCACTTGGGCTGAGGTATAAGACGAGCATGGGAAGCTGCTGCTTTCTGTCCTCTCTCATGTAGCCCAGGTGGAGAAAATGACCTGGATGCCTGGCACTCTGATATTGATCATTGCACTCTCCCCTTACAGCCCCCAGGGGTGCACAGCATATGAAGAGGGAGGGAGTAGCAGTACTGATTCCTAGTCTTCTCCCACCCCCTAGTTCTTCATCCTAGTCTTCTCTCAGATAGATGTCTTCCCCCATCCCCCTATTTCTTCCTTTTGATCTATATGCTCTTCCCAGCAGCTTATTAGCTCCCAGTTCTCCCCCGGCTGTTCCCTTTTTGGCTTCTTTGGACCCAAATGTAGGCTCCTTCCTAATCATAGTAATCGTTTTTCTACTCACCTCCAGTATTGCCAAATTTGCAGTCTACTCCTTCCCTTCGTTCTGGTTTGGATTTTTCTGATGTCCATTCAGATCATACAGGTTCCTCCTCTACCCTGCCTGGGTGCTAGAAAGTGAGAACCATTGAGAACACAATATGACCTGATCTCATGACTTACACTTCCCTGCATTTATTTCCTTGCATTCTGTAAGTTCCCTCATCTTCAAAGCGTCTGACCAAGTGGGATTTTCCCCCATAAAATCTCATGCAATAGATAAATGTGTTAGTCTTCGAGTGCCATGGGATTTCTTGTTTGTTTTAATAAACTAGACTAAAACGGCTGCCCCTTTGGAACAGGAGAAACAAGTTCCCAGCAATCCAGTGCTATACTTAAGATGCACCCAAGCCCAGAGCAGTTGTTACAGGGAAAGTCCCTCAGAGTCCGCATAGCCCTCTGCTGGATCCTGCTTAACTGTCCTGATGCTGGCTGTGTGTGTGGTCCAGTCAGTAGCAGGAGCTGTGAGTCTGGAGTGTGTTAACTGAAGATGGAATCTTCCAGGATTTTAGCTTTTTAGGGTCTAGAACAGCAGTTCTCAACCGCTGTGTTGGGATACATTACTGTGTCGCCACACGGCAGTAAGTGTGTTGCATAGAGCTGGCGAGATGGTTGGATTTGGCTTGTGGGGAGTGGGCTAATGTGTCCTGTATGGTCATGGCACACCACCAAGTGTGTGACGACCCACAACAGATTGAGAACTACTGGTCTAGAAAGTCTCTAAATGTGTGAACATTTGGTGAACTTCATTGTTTCCACCACTTAACAACATGACCAGATTTGGGTGGATTTTCATAGCAAATGACACCTTCCCAATACAAAGGCCACCTCTCCCAAATTTAAGTCCTTTTTCCAAAAAGATAGGGGGCAATGAAACTGTTCAAAGAGAAGGTCACCAGAATATCATAACAAACAGAAAAATGTTTTTGCCTAGCTTCATCCTCTGGAATACCGCTTTGGTTGAAGTTTTCCACAAAATCTAATCCTTGGATTGGCATGTAAAATTTGAGCCAAAACCCTTGAAGTTTGGCAAAATGATAACCAATGGGAAATGTTGTGCAACCTTAAGAGGAATTGTCCCGACCAGCCCTGCCTGGAATACCTTTCAATTTTTCTGTTTCAAAGTGTGCTTGAAGATCCCATTCAGATACTGACAGGGATGGTCTGGCCCAGCAGTTCTCAACCACTGTTTCATGGCACAAAAGTGTATTGTGGCAAAGTGGCTGAATGTGTTACCCAGAGAGCTTCGGTGGCAGGCTGATCTCACACCACTGGCACTTTAAGACTTGGAGTAGTGGCAGATCTCTGCAAGATTTACGCGGCTTCATTCTGTTTCTTGGTGACAGGAGGTGCCAGTCAAGCCTCCTGCAACTGAAAATCGCTTCAAGGGAGACTTTCTTCACCAGGTGGCCACTTCAGCTTGACTTGCTGCCAAAAGTATGGTTATTTGTCAATCAAATCATAGGGCTGGAAGGGACCTCATGAGATCATCGAGTCCAACCCCCTGGGAATTGAACCCAGGACCTTCTGCATGTTAAGCAGAGGTGCTAGCCACTACACCAAGTCCTGATGCTGGTGAGGAACTTCGGTGGCGGTGTGTCAAGCACAGCTGAGTGCCCTTCCAGCTGTGTTGCGAGGGTGAAGGGTTTGAGGAGGCCTGGTCTACGTAATTTTTAATTCTGCCTCAGTGAAGGAATGTCCCAGGAGTTCTACAATTTCTTTAGCCTAATTTGAACCTTTTAGAAAGCACTAAGGCATAATTCTTCACTTCTGCATAATAAAATATGTTAAGTCAGAATTTGTGTTAAAAGCTGAAACTCACTGGCATTCACCTTTGGAGATACGAGTAGGAGCACAATGCCAGTCACAACAGATAATTGATTCTCTAATCCTTCCATTTTGACTATAGAAGGAGCTTTTTGTTGATCTCTAGTGGAATTGTGAGACCAACTTTCAATGAGACCTATGCACCTAAATCCCTGAGTCACTTTTTAAATAAGGATTATTCCAAGTTTATCATTTTTTGGCATTGTTTGGTTTATGGACCTCAGATTCATAGTACCCTGCAAATCCACGGATATCCGCAGATATCCGTTTTATATCTGCATCCGCGGATACAACACAGATTCAACACAAGACAATATAACTATTGGGATGTTTCAGCACATTTGCTAACACCACTGAAGAAATACCTACAGTAGAACTTCAGAGTTATGTATACCAGAGTTAACAAACTGACCAATCAACCATACACCTTATTTGGAATGAGAAGGAGAGCCCTGTGTGGTTACAAATATGCATCCACAAGACATGGTCTGTGCATATCTGTGCTGTATCTGCGGATGCAGATGTAGTGTCGATATCCACATGTTTGCAGGGCTCTAGCTCTGCGCAGATAAAAATATGTTGACCTGTATTTGATCTGCATCCACAAGAAATGGTTGGATATAAAGCAGATGTTTGCAGGGAAGTATGCAGTCACAGTGAGACCAGAAAAATATAAATAAATAAAAAATCAAACACTGCATAGTACTACATTAAATGTAACTCACTACAAAAATATTTATTAAAAAAACCTGAGAACATAAACTCTGTTTTTCATTTAAATTGAGATGATTAAAAGCTGAATTTTTCTTCTGCATGACAAAGTTTTGAAGCTATGTCATGTCAATGTATTAAGTCAGAGCTTCAGCTGTTAAACTTTTGAAAGAACCACCATAACATTTTGTTCAGTGTTTTGAACTTTTCAGAGTTAAGACCAACTTCCTACTGTATTTGAATCCTGTGTCACACATTCCAAGTCCTTATCTACATTACAACTGTAACTAAACTTAGCAGATCCATTTATAATACAGTTCAAAGTTGTATTGGGTTAAGTACATAACCAGTGACAATAGCCTGTCTAAGGCCTGGGTGTGAGACACACTACTGGGACATGACATTGCTTCATCTGGGACGAATCCTCTCCAGGGTATGAAATGTACTCGGTTGCCATCTATGTTAATATAGCTACTAAGTTCACTTACAAATTTTCTATTTTGTCCCCAGTGCTTTCATTTCACACCCTACTTAAGTCATACAAGAGCATGTAAAACACATATGTTATTTCATTCTTTGCATCATGTATGTATGTATGTAGGATTTTTTGCAGCATTAGTTTAAAAAAAATAATCCCTTCATAAAGAGTGTCATTGACCCTATAGTTGGGTGGTAGTGAAGGTTTAGTACGTCTTAATTTGAGTGGTTCATTGTTCAGTAAACTCTCTATTTGGCAGGTTCTGTGACTATTTCTTTTGTCTAAGCCCTAGACTATACTTGCAGAGCTTTTTGAGGGCAGATACGCAAGGCACATAAAATACCATGCGTGTCTGCTGATGACTTACTAAGCCACCAGTACATACTAGGGTAAGCCAATCACAAATGACTTGCAGTCAGCTTATAGCAGCTCCAGTCCAGGGCTGGAGATGCTATGATGACTTCCAGAGTGATTCAGTGGGTTCATACTCACCACTGAATCGCACCCAGAAGATCATGCTGACAGCAACAATTTTGCCTCCGTCTGAATACACATACCCTAAATCTTGGTATTTAATCTGATTTCTGATCACCTCAGTGCAGTAAGCCTAAGTCATAAACAAGGCCATGTATGTGCACTCTGCACAGGGGTGGTTTTCCTCCTTGACAGTTAATCACTGTGTAATCTCTCTAGGATCTCTGAAATATAAGATTAGAAAATGAACATTACTATATGAGTTAAGTTTAAAGAATAATCACTGGTGTGTTCTTACAGGTGGCTATAATTACAAGAGGAAAGGACAGTATTAATATTTTACCCATTGAATGAGCTATCTAATTTAAAAAACAGTAAGATACATTTTCACTTAATCTGGATTGACTAGACTTTAAATTAAACTTGATCATATGCTTTTGTATAACCTTTTTCCTTCAAAAGTTTTTTTTAATTTTTTTCAATAATGGTTTATTTCTGTCATCATAAACTGTAAATAGTTATGCATCATTCATGTTTGGCTCAATGGATGAGTTGGATTTCAGTTCTCAAATGTTAGATAATGTTTGACACCTTTAACACAGAGTAAATGACATGTTTTAGCACCTATCTTATTTATCTGCATTTTCACATCACATTAAAAGCTCTGACTACTTAGAAAAATTCATTTGGTAAGTGCTTCAGAGAGTGGCACTCTTCCCTCTAGATTGGTATAGAAACTAATGCCCTAGGATGATGATACAGGATACTGTCTACTGAAAGTGTTACATTTCAAATTAGAAATAAAACTGAAGTTCTCACTACTGGTTATTAAATTTCTCTTGCTACTTCTCACAAAATGAAAACATTTGACCAAGACATCAGAGCTAAACTCTAATGGGAAGCAAATCTTTCGTCTCTAGAAACTCAGCAGTCTGAAGAAAAACTACTTCTTGATTTTTGTAGGCTGCCTTTAGAAGTGATGTGTTTGATATATAGCATGATACTAATTTTAAAAAGACAGTAGCGGCAGTTGGGAATAAATTCAACCTAAGGATTTAAGAAAGTAACCACAGGGCATTGTGGTGAATGCATTCAGTGTTTGTGAGAAAAGGTAATGTTTTCTTCAGAATACAATCGATATGTAATAATTACCCCTTTCCTGCTGAGAGAAACAGCTTAAGGTCTTTAATGCACCTTTTTTCTTAGGAAGTGTTTATTACAATGAAAATAATATGAGCACAGTACATTCTCATTGAGCACTCTGCAACCTGCAGTATCTTTTATCAAAGCACACTATATGTCTGGAATTCAGTATCCTACATATGCTAAGTTGGTGAGACTTGGAAGAAACAGCCATTTGCTTCAAGCGTGGTTAGAAGAGATGGCTGAATGCACATCTTTGTTATCAAAGACTGATTAAGAAAATTTAAAAAATGCATGGAGGGGAAATGTTCATTTTTTCAGATCAATTTAGTTCTTTGTTTTTAAAATTAACATCTTGAACACACAGTGACAGTGATTATTCTGGAAGAGGTGGATGCCTCCTTCTGGGCTTCTTTCAGTAAAGTCATAGCTCTTTTGTTTTGGGTTTTCTCATTTATGTAGTCTATATGAGCTATTGAGATTAGGCCTTCACAAAGCAAAAGTGTGTTTCAGGGGAAATAATGAAGGAAATAATCTCTGAACATAAGGAACTTGAAGAAGTGTAGGGCACAGTCATGGTTCATTGTGCATTCTAATGTAATTGTGGAATCTGCCACGTGATCCTTCTGACTGAATTGAGCATGTGCAGAGAGAATAGTTATGTGGTCTTGAGTTCCATCAACCTATATGATAGTCCCTCATGTAATCTTCTATATAAAAGAAAAATGTACATTTTCTGCTTTTTCCTGCTTTATAAACTTCTGCTATCAGCCATTTTTTTGCCTTTGCCAATAGTCTCCAGTTATATCCATTTAGTTTGTGTAGCTGAGTAGGTGGGATTCAGGGGAGCTTAGTTTCTTTGCAAACTGTAGATGGAGCAATGGCTGTATTCAAAATAAAAAATAAAACTTCTCTAATGACAGGCAACAAATTGTCTGTTTTGAGCTATCTGTATTATGTCCTACTTTTGTCTTGGATACTATTTGCTTGACAAGTTATTCTTGTCTTCTGCTGTCTTTGCATGAAGAAGTATTAGGCAAGTTTCATCATTCACAAATAGTTTTTTATAAAAAGTAGTTTTGAATTACCCTGTAATTCATATTAAAGTGATGTTTTACTAACACTTGATATGGCTGGGAATATTAGCAAGCAAATGGAATGCCTACTTTTTACACCATTATAGTGCTTCTAACTTGCATTATATATGATAAATCATATGGTGCTCTACTATGAGCAAACACTTCCTAGGGATTAAATTCTAAGACTACCAAACTCATTTTACTTTTAAGCTCTATCATATATGAAAATAGAGTCTGAAAGGGAGAAGTCTTGTATATCATAGGAGTGGCTACCAAGAGTTTCATCTGCAAAGATCAAACATTTTCAGTTTTGGCACTGCTTGAAAACATCTTTCATACCACTTGACTGTTTTCTGAATAAATAGAAACTTGTTCCAGCATTTCCAAATCTTTTTATCATTTTATAAGAATGGGTGGTTGTTTGCTGAAAAATAATCTTCAGACTAATCACCAAAGTGCTGTCTTTTCAGTACTGTTATGAGAGTAATAATGTATCTTGTTTGTGTCCAAGCCAAGAGGTCTTATTAATATATTAAATGCAATCATTATGGTGAAGATCATTAAGGAGACAGTGCATATAATGAGCAAAGAGATGCTTATGTGATGAGAGAGCTCCTTTTTACCCTCAAAGATCAAATAATTGCCAGCTAGCTACTAGGAAAGATGAGGCTCAATGCAAATTGATTTGTTTTTAAAATACTTTTTTATTAAATCCCCATCATCCCATTGTGTGGATGGAAAAAAGGGAGTTTGTTCAGATGCACAGATGAAGAACAGGCCTTTTGTTCTGAGCAGAGCGGAGGGAGACACTGAGGCTGCTCTGAAGTCTTCATTTCTCTCTTCCAGCACAGAGCAATTTGTAGATTGTCCCTGAGTAGGAGAACGGAATTTTCTGCCTGTCCCTGCTGCTTTTGGCTAGGCTGTGAAAGAATAGGTGAGGAGAGTTGTTGTTTTTTGGTTTTGGGTTTTTTTTGTTTGTTTGTTTTTTGTTTTTGTTTTGTTTTTTTCCAGTTTCTGTCCTCACATTCACTTTGTTTTAGATGGGGGAACTTAGAGAACGGGAGGAAATAAATGCAGGGAAGTGTAAGTCATGGAAGCAGGTCACACTGTAACAGCACATCAAAGCATTTGTAAAGATTTAAACACTGGGGAACAGCTTATAGAGGAGGATGAGCTCAAATAACCTGTTGTAATGTGAGAAAAAGCCAGTCTTTATTAAGCCCTGAAGCAATGCAATCAAATTTGCAAATAAATTCAATCTCAGCAGTTCCTCTTTGAAGCCTTGATCTGGTATTCATCTCTCTGAGCTCCACAATTGGTAAATTGTCAATGGAGTGATCAGGAAAATTGACATGCTGACCCACTGGTTTTAGAACGTTGAGATTTCTGATGTCTGATTTGTGCCCATTTATTCTTTTGCTCAGCCACTGTCCTGTTTGTCCAATATATAAGGCAGAGGGGCATTTTGGGCACATGATGGTGTAAATCACATTGGTGGATGAGCAGGTGAAGGAGCCTTTGATGGAGTAGCTTGTCTTCCTAGGTCCTGTAATAGTGCGTTTTGTGCAGATATGTTGGTAAAATTGGCAGCATGCTTTGTTGCAGGGATATAGGCATGCTTTGATGGCTCTGTTGTTTCTGTAGTTGCTGGGAAGTATATGCTTAAGGTTGGGGGTGGGGCTGTATGTCTCCCATGGCTTGAGAGAGTGAGGGATCATATTGTAGAATAAGCTGTAGATTCCTCAGGATGTGCTGTAGAGGTCTGACTTGGGGGTTGGAGGTGATGACTAGTGGTGGTCTCTCTTTCTTTCTTGGGCTTCTCCAGTAGTAGTTGACTTTGGGGTACCTGCCTGGCTCTGTCAATCTGTTTCTTCACTTCTGCAGGTGGATGCTGTAGTTTTAAGAATGCTTGATAGAGATTCTGAGGTTATCTGCCTCCATCTGAGGGATCAGAGCAGATGTAGTTATATCTTGGGGCTTGGCTATAGACAGTGGATCATGTGGTGTGTTTTGGATGAAAGCTCAAAAGATGTAGGTAAATATAGCAATCAGTAGGTTTGCAGTACAGGGTGGTGCTTTTGTGTCCATCCTTAATTTGTATTGTAGTGTCCAGAAAGTGAATCTCCAGTTTGGAGTGTTCTGGGCTCTACAGTGGAAATTGTTGAAATCTCTGTGGATTACAGGCTATTAGAAGAACCATCCCAGATGATGCCACAGCATACCTCATGGCTGAACTTCGACTTTCTGCTCATCCACAACCATTTCAGATTTGAGGATAATTTATACCTTCAAGTCAGTCATTGCTATGGGTACCTGCACGCCCCCCCCCCCCTTTTTGGGGCCAACTTAGAACAACGTTTCCTTAAATCTCATTCCAAAACACCTCTCCTCTACTTATTCTACATTGATGACATCTTTGTCATCTGGACCCATGATGGGATGCCCTTGAAGACTTCCACAGAGATTTCAACAGCCCCATAGGTAAATTATGCTCAGAGTACTTACCAGTGGTTTTCTGTCAACTTTGGAGGGTGTATCTAGTAGTGTTCCATAGGAATGCTATGTCTGCGCTGTGTCTGGTACTAGTCAGTATTTTCATTAATAACTTAGACTATGGAGTGGAGAGTATGCTTGTAAAATTTGAAGATGACACAAAACTGGGCAGAATTAGAAGCATGTTAGAGGGTAGGATTAGATTTCAAAATAACCCTAGCAAATGAGAGACTTGGTCTGAAGTCATCACAATAAAATTCAATAAATACAAGTTCAAAATATTACATTTAAAAAGAAAATATAAAATGCACAAATATGAAACAGGAGATAACTGGCTAGTATATAGTATTTCAGAAAAAGAGCAGGAAATTATTGTGCATAACAAATGAAATACAAACCATGTGATACAATTGTGTTTAAAAAAAAAAATGAAAAGCAAATACTATTCTGGTGTGTAAGAGGCCTGTTACATACAAGACATGGTAGCAATTGTTCTGTTCTATTTGACACTTGTGAGGCCTCTGCTGGAGGTCTGTGTCCAGGTTTAGATACCGCACATCCAAGATCATATGGACAAATTTGAAGAGAGTCCAGAGAAAACCAACAAAAATGATGAAAGGTTTAGAAAATCAGGCTTAGCTGGCAAGTTTAAAAGAAAAGAAGAAAACCTGAGCATGTTTGAATTTGAGAAAAGACTGAGGGGAGGATCTGGTAATTTTTTTCCCCAAAGACCTTAAGTGTCAATTTTATAATTGTGTGATTTAAATGTGATCAGTTGTTCTCCATGTTCACTGATTGCAGGACAAGTAATAAGGGTCTAAATCTGCAGTAAGGAAGATTTAGGTTAGATAAAACTTTCTAATTATCGGTGTAGGTAAGCTCTGGAATGGTTTAAACTGTTATCATTGGAGATTTTTTAAGAACAGGTTAGACAAATAACTTACAGGGAGAATATTGGTTTAACTGGTGCTGCCTCAGCACAGGGGCTTGGTTTAGATGACTTCAAGCTCCTGTCCAGGTCTACATTTTATGTATCTTCATGAGACACCCCCCCCCGTTGGCTTTTTGACCCTGTTTGTCTGTCTGAAGCTAAGAAGGACAGTCTTTAGTTATTCAAAGGCTAAGATATCTTTGGATTGTACCATCCTTCCATCTTGTAGGGAGCAGTGAGCGAGTTCAGAGGTGGATTGAATCCTAATGTTGAGTCTGACAGGAGCCAACACTGAATGCTGGGCATTTGATACAGAGGCCCTTTAATATCATAATAGACACAGATAAATGCATATGTATTTTTTCTTTTTTTGAAAAATGGAGAGTTGGTGTCCCCCGTATTAATGTTAAAATGATTAGTAGTGGCCTCCTGCTTTAAAATTTATCCATGTATCTTGTTTTAGTCTCGTGTGTTTACTGATCAGTTTTGAATGAGCATCTGTGATGCTTTTTCAAAGATGATGTTGAATGACTTATGAGTTCAGTGATTTATATTTTGTTTGCTGAAATTTGGACATGACATTCTAAGGTGTTAACCATTTTATTTTTTAACTATAGTCCAAGGGTAGGCAACCCCTGGCATGTGTGCTGATAGTGGCACCTGAGCTTATTCAGAGCGGCATGCGGCACCCTTTGCGGTACCACAGAAATTGCCCTTCTTGCCACCAAAAGCCACTCCAGGTGGCTTCCTTCAGGTGCAACTGGGACACAGGAAGTCCCCCTATGCCTCCATATGACACTGAAGAAGCTACCCAGAGTGTCTCCTCTCTGTAGTATGATGCTCCCCAAAGGAGCAACTCTGAGCAGCTTTTTTTGGCAGCATGCCTAGGAACCCCCTAAAAGGAGGAGCTTCTTTTCATGGCATGCCTGGGGACCCCTGTCCCCAGACACACTGCCAAGATAAGCCACTCTGGTGGCTTCTTTCCATGGTATGCCTGGGAAGCGCTCCCACTCCAGCTGTGACTGCTGCTGAATTTTCAGGCAGTCACCACATTTTTTCAGCAGAGGGGGCCACAGGCATCAGCTGAGGGTCAGGGAGGAAGGACCAGCACAGGGGTCCGCAGAGGTTGTCCTTGGGAACTGAAGGAAAAAGACATTTTCAGAAAGCCCTCTGAAATTGTTTAGATGCTGCAGGTGATAAGGGTTTTATCCTCAGGAGAAGATGCTGTAGACAATCCAAAATCCCTTTTGGTAAAGAAAGTCATTGAGTCTTGTTGCCAGATGAAAGGGCGGGTAGGTGGCAGCAGTATTTCTTGTAGAGGGGTGTGGGTTGGGAGCATGCCTGCCAGTCAAAATATATAGAGAGAGAGACTTGATGGTCCTTGCCCCTAAGAGCTTTTAATCCTAATGAAGTTGACTTTCAGATCTTTGACTAAAGAAGACTTTCAGGCAGGGCTATATTAAGGCCCTTGGGGGACCAGGGCTGCCCATTCTTGTGCCTTCCCCCCACCATGGTGGCACCCCACCTGGGAGTAGAATTGTGTGGCACTCAATGCCAGGTATCCACAGCCACCGGGCTGGCACTCCGTGCCTTAGGGGAGGAGGAGTGTCTGGCACTGGGAAGACTGGGGCGAGAGGCCACAGTGCTTCCCCATCCCTGGTCTGGCTGGTTCTCCCCAAGAGGTCTGGCGTATTGTGGTAAAAGGGCTGGCTGGTGCACGGGATGGCTTCTGGTGGTCATCCAAGGAGATCTATCAGGCTGCCATGCCAGGGCCTCTGGAGTCCAGGAAGAGGGGACTGGCCAGACCAGCCTGAGCCACAGGGCCCCCTGACATGCTGTTCCTGAAGCACTCATGTCCCTGGAGCCCTGTCCCAAGGAACCACACTGCGTGCCAGCTGGCCTTGACCCTGGTGTGCAGGTTGTTACAAGGATGGAGAAATTTTTTTCTCTTTAACCAATGATAATGGGACAAAAAGTAATGTTCTTAAACTAAAGCAAAAGAGGTTTAGGTCAAAGATTAGGAAAAAATTCATAACTGTCAAAGTGATTAACCACTGCAATAAGATGCTTAAGGAGGTTGTGGAATCTCCATTGGAAAATTTTAAGAGCAGGTTAGACAAACACCTGTCAGGAATGGCTTAAGAGGTTACTTTGTCCTGCCATGAGTGCAGGGAACTGGACTCAATGACCTCTCATGGTTTCTTCCACTTATGATTTTATGCACTGGCCCATCCCACCCCGAGGGGCCAACCAGCCAGATTAGGAGCAGGGCAGAAGCAACACAGCCTACAGTCTCTGGTCCCAGGTCCTCCACACTGCGGCACCATTTGGGCCCCTGCCAGCACCCTACAGACCTAGGTGACACTGTGCTGACTGGGGTGATGCTGGATCTTTGGGGCCCAGGGCCCCCCTTCAGTGTGGGGCCTAGGGCTGCAGCCTCTAAAGCCCTTGCCTTGATTCGGCTCTGCTTCCAGGCAAGAATAGTTAGTAGACAACCTCTTACAGTCTAGAAAGATTCTAAGATGAGTTCTGTTCATGAACTGTATATCTTTACATCTGGTCTTTATACACTAAAGTCGCAGTCTGCTATCCACTTTTCAGTACATAGTTGTTATTGATATTATAAATTAATTAAAATGGCATGGAATAAGCAGCAAAGCAAATTACATTAACCCACATAGCATATGCCTAATATGCAACTTTGTTGGGTTGGCTTTTGATGAACAAAAGAACTGAGCATTACACAGGAGTTAAAGTATAATTTGGTGGGCCCCGGAACCCTCCTAAATTTCTGGGCTCCCTTTGTACAGGTCTGGTCTGCCCTCACACACCACACCCAGTGTGCCCCAAATACTAACCCCCCCCAACAGCTATTGCCCCACAAACACCTGCCCCATCAGACCCCTCCTTCCCTATGTCTTCCTCAGCCCCAATCCCCATTCCCTAAGCTCCCCATTCCCTAAGATCCATGTCCCCACTCCAATCCTCCTAACCCCCCACCTCCCCCATCTTCACTCCGCCCCTCCACATTTCCCCAGCCCACCATCCTAACCCCTTCTTCCCACCCCCACTTTCCCAATCGGCTTCTTGCCTGTCCACAACCCCCCAACCCCCTAACTGCGGCACCAGCGTGGCAAAGGAGCCAGGCTGGGGGCAGGGAGGTTGCGGTGCCAGCAAGAGGGGGCACAGGCTGGAAACTGGATCTGGATTGTGCGCACTGCCCAGACCCAGCAGGAGGGGGCAGGACTGGCTCAGGCACAAGGAAATGGGGGGTGGTTGCCAGGCTTGCCCCAGCCTGCAGCCCCTCCCCTTAACCAGCCCTGGGGGGAATGCGCTGAAATGCTGTGTTCCAGCATGTTCATCTATTTTTGTGGGGGCCCTGGAACACAGCATTGCAGTGCATTTTTGCCTATTTTTAGGGGACCTGGAACACTGTCCCCCTAAAAATAGTTCTGGGGTGTTGCCCCTTACTTTAACCCCTGGCATTACACATTTTTTCATTCATTCTCTTCCCCCATTTGCAAGATAACTTTTATCCATAGCTGTTCTTGTGTCATGATTTTAAGATATAACTATCTTCCAAGAAAGGACTAGTCAATATGAGAATTATTATGTCTGGGACAGGAAAACTTAACTATTGGTTAGGCAAGCAAACATTTATGAAATAAAATGACTGCAATTAAAATATGCTTTTTTAAAATACATATGTTCCCCTCATGAGCCCTCAGTAATTGATGTCCAGGCATTATCAAAATTCTTCTTTATTTTCCTTTGAGGGAAACACTGCATCCTTAGAATCAAGACACTAATTGCTGATGCTGACATGTCATTTTGTTTGGCTGTCTCTCTATTACAAACTAAAGAAAGGACACCTTATCTTTTATCTCATAAGGTGGGTGCTACCATGTAAATCAAAAAGAATAAGATGATTCTCATTAATGTAATTATAATCAGAACTCACAATTCTTTTAATAACTGGCATGGAGGTTTTCTTCTAATTAGCTGTGAAATTTGATTAAATGAACTTGAAGATATTTAACTTTTTCTGCTTTTTAATTTTTCTTGAGCCATGTGATAAATGGTTACATCAGTCTCTAAATTCACCTGAGGTGAATTTTCATGATCATGCTTAGATTATAAAATTGCCTAAACCGAACTCCTAATCCAAGCTCTCCTTAATAAGTCAGATACAGAGTCAGAATTTTCACTTACCTGTTGGTATTGCTGTGTATTAGATGCTGACAATGATATTTTAATCAATGCTTTTGGCCACTGCTAAGATTTAAAACTTAAAATTATTCAAGATAGTAATGAAAATTTCAGTTAATTCTGGAAGCATCTTTATATATTAAGAACCAGTCTCCATAAAAAGTAACATCATGATCTGAGGACAGCTAATTCAAATGAGTTTAGCAACTAACTAAAATTGTGCTAGCTAGGAATGGATAAAGCAATATTTAATTTAATATTTGGAGTATTAAATATTCAGCTGCATTTGACTAGATACATCTATTTTCTTGATATTTGGTGTAATGAAATTCAGCTACCCATCTGATGGTGGATTTCCCAATGCAAATATCTGACTTCCAAAATGCCAGAGTGATGTAAAAGAATAATGGAACCCAGAGAAGTGCATTGAGGCAGTAGTAAAGCTCTGGATTAGAGCATTGGGGAAATAAGGAGGGAACACGTCTTCTATACCATTTCCTAAAGAGCTAAGGTGCAGAGGGAGCAAGCCAGATGGCCTCATCTTAAATTCTCTTCAGTGTGGTAAGGCCAACTATCCCTATTCAGACCTTTTCCCTGAAAATGGCTAAAGGTATATCAGCAGAATCATGGAAAATGAGGGTCAGAAAGGACCTCAGGAGATCATATAGTACAAACGCTTGCTCAAAGCAGGACCAACCCCAACTACATTTTCCCAGCTAGGGGTTCTGTCACATTGCATCTTAAAAACTTCTAAGGATGGAGAATATCACCTCCCTAAGTAACTCATTCCAGTGCTTCACTACCCTCCTAGGGGGAGAGATTTTCCTAATTCCCAGCTTAGATCTTCCCCACTGCAACTTGAGACCATTACTCCAAGTTCTGCCATCTATTGCCACTGAGAACAGGCTAGTTCCATCCTCCCTGGAGCCTCCTTTCAGGTAGTTAAAGGCTGCTATCAAATCTTCCCTCTTTTTCTCTTCTGCAGGCTAAACTAGCCTTGTCCCTCAGCCTCTACTCATAAGTCTTATGCTCCCAGCCCCTAATCATTTTTCTGGCCCTCTGCTAGACTCCAGTGGACTTTCAGTGTTGGTGACTGTGGATCTTTCAGAGAGGTGTTACTGCAGTCATATTCACCATAAAGTAGCCCTCAAATATGTTTAAAAAAACAAAACAAAACAAAAAACCCACCACCTTCAGCTGGTGCAGCATGCAGCAACCCAATTATTAATATATACCTCTCAACAGCAGCATATATTAATGGTGCTACATGATTTTCACTGGCTGCCCATTGGTTTCTAGGTGGATTTTAAGGTGTTGGTTATAATCTAGAGCAGTGGTTCTTGGCTTTTTGCGTGCACACATGGTTGCACGCATGACTGTCCAGGACACACCAGCCCACCCCACCCTCAGTCAAATCCAGCCCTTCTCCCCACTTTCAATGACTCACTTATTGCTGTGTGGCAACACAATGTGTCTCAACACAGTGGTTGAAAACTGCTAATCTAGAATGTCTAAAGGGCTTGAGCTGAGTGTTTGAATGAATAACTTTTTCTTTGTGCCAGACTGCCATAGTTGTTCAGGTGGGTAAGATAATACCTCATTTTGGACCAGCGTCTGTTGATGAGAGAGAGAGGTTTTTGAGGTACTTAGCTTTTCTTCAGGACTGGGAAGGGTACTCAGTGTCACAAGATCGAACAGATATTTAGCATAAATCATTAACTGATATTTGAAGAAACCAAAGTGAAATGGCCCTTTAAAACCCTTATGGTCATAGGACTAACAGATTGTAATAATAATCCATAATTCTAATGTCTTCATTAAGATCATGATTTTTATTTTCTAACAAAGTTATGAATTTAAGTTCCTAAACTTGTTTTTTTGAAAGTGTTAGGCAGGTTTTGTTTGAGGGTAAGGACTGATGTGTTGAATACCAAGTGATCACTTTTTGAAAAGTGTTTACCCACAGGTGATATGGTGTTTTTATCTTTTATTGTTTTCCTGTGTATTCATTTAAGAGCATAGTGATTGTCTAATATCACCTACATAGTTGTTGTTGGAGCATTTAAAGCACTGAATGAGCTCCACCACATCTTGTGATAAACATGGGTAGGACCCATGGATCTTGAAAAGGGTGTTGTGGAGTCAAGATTAAAGAAAGTAAACAGATATAAACTCAAATAAATTCTAGTTTTAAGCCCTGTCACATTTCAGAAAGGTTCTGATGTCAACTCTGAGGATGCGTGCACTTCCCAAGAATGTGGAGCTGTTATGATTGCTGCTACCTATGGTGTAGTATGCTATTAACCCATCTTTCTGTCACCTTTAGTGAGAGGGTTCTTTTAAATTTAGTTGATGTGGGAAGTACAGCCTTCATATTGAATACATGCTTTTATTGATGAGAGGAAAGAATGTGTAATTGGTATTGAATTGTTATGTGATTGACAGTAGTTAAGAGCTTTGCTTTCAGACTGCTTAAAGAAATCTTAGAATACTTTTATGTAAAAAGTCAATCGGTAGTAGTTCAGAAAATTCAAAACATCTGAGGAAAACTTGTAGCTTGAGATTTTGCCACCTCTCCAGTATTAGAGTAAATCTGATTTAATAAAGGAGCATAGGAGTAGGGAATAGCATAAGGCAATCAATCTGGTAAAAATCTTCATTAGAATAAGTTAGAATATAGCATAATACATATGCAATTGCTACTGCTTTACTTAGCAATAAGTATTATCTACAAGTGTTTCAGTATTCAGAAATGCAGTCAGTAAGGGAAACAGGAACTACCTCCATCTGGATTGTAAGAGAAATATTGCCACAAAAGGAGTGATCCTAAAGATGTATCTTTTTAAGAGAAATTAGGTCCAGATGGCAGAGGATTTTAAACTTTAGATCTCTCATTTGTCCTTACAGGTGGCTGATCAAAGCCAGCTGAAAAAGTAGATAAAAGCCAGGTAAGGATGAAAGGATGAGATCACTCTTTTTGTGATTGGTTAAGGATGAAATCACCCTTTTTGTGATTGGTTGACGGGATATGAAAGGGTGTTTATAATTGTATAAAAGGAGCAGAATTTGCAGATAGACTTTGGAGATCTCTCCCAGTTCTAATGGGTTCCACTGGCCTCTGGCTATGTTCCTATTGCATTTGGAGTCTTACTCTCAGCCAACCCCAGAGAGTGTGACAATGTCTCTGGTAGATGAAAAAGGGCATCCTAACATCAGATTTGTCCTAAATTCTGCTCTCTTCCAGAGGGTACAGCAGAGTGAAGTCTCTACTTGGGGGACTTTCAGGTCTCTCTGTCGCTGGCAGGAGCTTCCAGAGGGTACAATTGGGACGCCTTCACAGTTGGGGGACTTTATGTCTCTCTGTCTCTGGTACAGGTTGCATAAAGAGGCTGCATCACTCGGCCAACTGAGTCCTGACTCAAGGTGCATGCTGTTAACCGTGCCATTGCTGTCATCACCGCCGGCGCTGCTGCCTCTCCTTGCGCTGAGCACGGCACCACCATCGGCACCAAATCCCTACCTGTCTCCAACACCGCCGCCGTTATCAACTATGGTGCCTCAGCTACCACCTCTGCCGGGTTTAACAATGTCGGCACCTCCGGCACTGCAACAGATCGTGCCTCATGACCCCCCTGTATCTAAGAAACATGTCAGAAAGTCTAAACACAGACACAAGACAGGATCTTACCATTCACTCTGCTCCTGTATCACCTTTATTTCAAACAGACTCTTCTAATAGTAGTCTGTCTGCCATGTCTAATTCACCTGGAGGTTCCCATCATCCGCTTCCTCAAAGCCAACACCTCCTGACTCCCCTATTCGCCAGCCAGCTGCAGCAGCTCCATCAAACATCTATGTCTCCTATCCTTGGCCATATCCGCCCTGGATGTTCTATCCACATCCTCCAGGCATCAGTTACACCAATTGTCCATATCACCAGATGTTCTAGTACCCACCCAGCTCGGGTTCAGCAACCGCACCTATACTACAGGGTTTACCAATCCCTATGCAGCAACAACAACAATTACAACCTAACACAATCCACACAATGGCATCGGATAATTCTCCTCACACTGCGGATCCCGCAAATGACACTCTGCAGTAACCTCAGCTGGATGACCTCAGACAATTTAGAGAGCTATTTAAACGTGCAGCTGACACCATGAACATCTCCCTTAACGAGAACCCTACACCTCAACACAAATTGTACAAAATCTTACAGGCATCAGGTTCCAATAAATTAGCCCTACCCATGGACGAGGGTATAATGGAACCTGCAATGGAAATATGGGAAGCCTCTGCTTCTGCGCATTTGTCAAACAAGAAAACTGACAAAAAGTATTTTATTGCCCCGAAGGGTAATGAATTTTTATTTAACCACCCACAGCCAAATTCATTAGTAATTGAGGCGGCTAACCAACGGGCTAGGCAATCGTATTAAAAAACCAACCCCACCAATAAGGAGGATAAAAAATTGGACACCCTTGGGAGAAAAGTTTACACTTCTGCAGCGCTCCAGTTCAGAGTGGCAAACTACACTGCTTTGCTCTCGAACTATGATCACGAGTTATACACCAGACTCAGTGAACTATCTGATTTTATTTCACAAGACAAGCGTGAACAATTTAATCTTCCAATTACAGTGGGTCAACTTGTTGCAAGGACAGCTCTTCAGGCCTCCCTCGATTCAGCTGATGTGGCCACCAGAACCTTGGGCACTGCCATAGTTATGAGGCGCTCTTCATGACTCCATGCCGCAGACCTGCCCAAACAAATTCAACACAACATTGAGGACCTCCCATTTGACAAAAACAGCTTATTCGCCAAGTCCACAAATGAAGTGATGCATGACTTAAAGGACTCACGAGCCACATTAAGAAACCTTGGCATCTTTCCTCCTTCATCACACCGCAAGTATTACAGGAACCAGTCATCTACCTCCAAGTACCATCAAATCCAATCGCAGAGTCGACAATTATAGAAACAAACCTCAATGACCTCGCAGGAACAAACTGACAAACCAAACATGCCAAACCTCACAACCTGGTAGCCTCAAACAACAGTTTTGATGGTCAGGTCCAGGGAACCGCCAACCAACTTATTTGACACCAGCAGCAGTCACCTCCACCATCCCTGATGTTCAAGGACAAGCTATGCCTGTTTCTCCATCACTGGCAGGATGTTACATCCGACAAATGGGTAATAGAGATCATCCAAAAGGGTTATTCTGTCCCTTTTCTCTCGAAACCAAAATCCCACCCCCCTTCCCCATCCCTTTTCAGGGACACCACTCATGTACAGCACCCGTACAATGAGATTGACTATCTTCTTCACATTGGCGTGATCAAACAAGTCCCAAAAGATCAGATAGGAGGGGGTTTCTATTCCCCATACTTTCTAACCCAAAAGAAAACAGGGGGTTGGAGGGCCGATACTAGATCTCAGGCATCTAAATGGACGCATCCAAGTAAAGAAATTCAGGATGGTGACTTTACCCAATATACTCTCTTCCTTCCAACGGCGCAATTGGTTGGCCTCCCTCGATCTAAAAGATGCGTACTTTCATATCCCAGTACGTCCACCACATCGGAGATTCCTGCCGTTTATGTTCCTTCATCATCATTACCAGTACACGGTCCTCCCCTTTGGACTCTGCACAGCGCCGAGGGTTTTTTCCAAGGTTATGGCCTCGGTGGTGGCTTTCCTACACAAATATCAGATTTCCATATTTCCATACTTAGACGACTTTCTTATGAAGGCTTCCATGCAGCAAGAAGCCAATCAGGTGATCGAAACAGCAGTCAGTCTCTTCCGCTCATTGGGCCTAAACATAAGCTGCACCAAGTCATGTTTGCAAGCAGCGCAGGAAATACACTTTATTGGCGCTCATATTCACACACCGTCAGCGAAGACTTTTCTTCCCTTGGACAGATTCCACAACTTGCAGCAGGTAGGTGAATTCTGGATGGTAGTGGCTATTGTTTCAGCCTGTACCTGCGTGCAAATGCTGGGTCACATGTCAGCCACAACTTGCTTAGTCCATCACGCACATCTCCGCATGCATTCTTTACAATTATGGTTCCTATCACAGTTCAAGCAAAACCAACACTCCCTCGACCGACCTCTATCCGTCCCAACCACAGTCAAGCAATCTCTCTCTTGCTGCACGGATCACAGGAATCTCTTAAGGGCGTTCCCTTTCTTCCACCTCAGGCAGACATAACTATTACCACTGACGGCTGTCTCAGCAGCTGGGGAGCGTACCTCCAGGACATGACTGCACAGGGCAGATGGCATTTAGCCGGCACATGCACCCACATAAATCTGCTCGAGTTAAGAGCAGTCTTAAAAGCCTGTCACCAATTCTTACCTACGGTCTTGGGGAAAACAGTCAGAATTCGCACTGACAACAGGACATGCATGTTTTACATAAACTGTCAGGGGGGAACCAGATCTCAAGCCCTCTGCCTAGAGGCAATGAAATTATGGGACTTATGCATACACCATGCAATATACCTTCTTGCGGAATACCTCCCTGGGAAGGGCAATACCCTAGCGGACTCCCTGAGCCGCTCCTTTCCCATCCAACATGAATGGGAGATACACTGCAACATCTTACAAGCAGTCTTCCAACAATGGGGCCTCCCCACTGTCGATATATTTGCCAGCGAGAAGAACAAGAAGTGTCCCCGCTATTGCTCTCGAGCAGGAAAGGGCCATGGCTCAATCAGCGACGCCTTTCTTTGTCGTTGGGGGAAAAAACTCTGCTATGCCTTTCCCCCAGTACCATTGATCCAAAGGATTCTCCGCAAAATCCAACAGGATAGCGCACGGGTAATCTTAATATTACCCGCATGGCCACGCCAGCCGTGGTACACCCTTCTCCACACATTGTCCATAGCACACCCCATCACTCTTCCCCTTGTTCCCGATCTCCTCTCACAGAACCACGGAACCTGCTTTCATACTCACCTGGACAGACTCCATCTAACAGCACGGAACCTTGATGGTTCGCTAATCTAGAGAGCTGCTGCTCCCATAGAGTCAGACGCATACTACTGAATAGTAGAAAACCTGCTACGCAAACTATTTACCTCCAAAAATGATGTCGGTTTTCCTCCTGGTGCGCTCGATGATCCATCACTCCGGACACAGCTCCACTTCCATCTGTCTTAGAGTATTTGGTAGACCTGAAAGAAACGAGCGTTTGTCGATACAGTTAGTACACCTTGCCGCTATCTGTACCTTTCATGAGCCTATAGACAGCATCTCAGTCTTTTCTCACCGTACCTTCAGACGATTCATGCTTGGCTTACAGAACCTTTATCCACAAATTTGGCCAGCAGCTATTCCATGGGACCTCACAAGGGTACTCAAAATGCTGATAAGGCTTCCTTTTGAGCCATGTGCCACAACTACCTTATTACATCTATCCATAAAGGTAGCCTTCTTGGTGGCTATTACCTCAACTCAGCGAGTGGGAGAGATAGCTGCCCTCATGGCGCATCCTCCATATACTATCTCTTACAAGGATAAGGTCTCCTTGCGACCTCACCCTAAATTCATCCCCAAGGTCGCATCCTCATTCTGCCTCAATCAGACCGTTAACCTACGTGTCTTTTATCCCAAGCCGCATGCAACACCGCAACAAAGGGCACTTCATACCCTTGATGTCAGGTGAGCACTCTCTTGTTACCTCGAATGGACTAAACCCTTTAGAAGGATGCCATGGTTGTTCATTTCCACTGTTGAATGTTCTCAGGGTCAACCTATCTCTAAGCAGATGTTATCCACCTGGATTTCATCCTGTATTAGAACTGCCTATGACATTTCGCAATCAGCTCCACCTGACTCTATCCGCTCGCACTATACCAGATCTATGGTGTCTTCCATTGCCTTTCTGACGAAGGTCCCCCTTCACATTATCTGTCAGGCGGCAACCTGGTCCTCTGCCGACACCTTTGCTAAGCATTACGCACTTGAGCAACTTTCCTCCATGGATAGTGCAGTTGGGCAAGCAGTACTAAATTCAGTCCAAACATCACAATCCGAAGTACCCATCTCCATTTCCAATAACTGCTAGACAGTCACCGAGAGTGGAGCAGTCGGGAGCACTGCTTGTCGAAGAAATGGAGGTTACTCACCTTCACGCAGTAGCCGAAGTTCTTCGAGTTGCGTGCTCCCAACATGCTCCACTCCCCACCCTCCTCCCCTCTACTTCAAAATACTCCCTTTGTTTCTGCAGGCAGTCTTCATAGTAGAAAGGAACCGAGGAGAGCAGCGCAGTGGAGAGAGTGAGGTGCTGACGTCACCAGCGGCGGGAAGGAGCGCTGGATGCTGCGATTGCCTCCTCTCTCCACTACATGAGCCACTGCTGTAAAATCTCTGATCCAGAGTGTGGTGCCGCACACGCACCCAGAGTGGAGCATGTTGGGAGCACACATCTCAAAGAACTTCAGCTACTGCACGAAGGTGAGTAACCTCCATTTCTGTATTCAAGGAAAGTCAGACTGATATCAAGAAAAAGTAGTTGAAATGTTTGAAGAATCTTCAAATGATAACACAATATATATGCTAGTGTCTTAACTTTATGCCTAATTTTGGCAGGCTTTATGGTAGCCTTATAGAAAGCCAGTTGAGACTGAGCCATGCTGATGAGCAAGTCAATGTTCCTCTCTCTGCTTCTAGGACATGAATGCAGGAGGGAAAAATCCAAACACACAAATAAGAAACTATTTGAAGCTAAGCAGATAAGCATGATAAGTGCTTGTCTTCATTTGGTAATTCCTACCTTAGCTTGTTGTATTATCATCATATCTGATCTAATTAGCCAGTTTCTTGCACATCTTAGTGGAAAACTTGGCTTCAGCAGTTTATGGCATGGGGTTGCCTAATTGATGAGGCTGCTGTAATGTGTTTACCGGAAGGGAGCTGGGTTTGTGCTTATGTATCTAGGCCCTATTTTGATTTTTTTTTTTTTTTTTTTTTTTTTTTTTTTTTTTTAATGCTTGACAATCTTGGTTTTATGCACCGAAGTACTTAACTGGATTTATAGAAGTCTTCACATGCATTCCAATGGAGGCCATAGAGCTGCCACTCCTTTTTGTATTTGCATACAAATCTGGCAGTCCTGCATATTGTGGTCACTATAATGCAGACAACAGTGGAGGTAGTACTACCACTGCAATAGTGCTTGAAGATGAGTGGCAGCCTTTCCTTCCTTTCTTCCTGTAATAAAGAAAAAAGTCACTGATGTGCTCAAAGACCAACAGAGAAAAAGTGTTGTTATGAGTTCTGGACCCCAAAATAAATGGGTTTGAAGATGACAATGCAGGTGTGAATGCACCAATAAAATCTGTATGATATTGTGGCATCTAAGATGACTTTTGTGCCAGCAACCCTGGAATAATTCTGGCATCAGAATACTTAGAAAACACTAGCAGAAAAAATTCAAGGTGCTGAGTGCAGAGGGATGTTGTGGTGTTCTGAGGGTACTGAAAACCCGGTATTGAAACTCTAAAAAGGGTATAATTAGCAATGCCAGCCTAACAATTAAAAGCACACTTAACTGTCGAGTCCCTGTTGTTAAATCTTATAGGATACCCAACAAAGTATAACTGGGGTGTGGTGAAAGGCAGAAGAACTGTAAGTGAGCCATTTTGCTCATTGTGGTAAAAGATGAATGTACTAGAATGCTCAGGGAGTAGCAGTTGCACTTAAGAATAACATTCCATTAGTAAAGTTAAAATTGTCTGTTAGTTTTAGTAAAAGTCAAAGATAGGTCACAAGCAATAAACATTCAGACACCTGTAACCTGTATTTGACTTGCTGAAAATAACTGTGACAAAAAGGGGGTTGAGGGAAGTAGGTGGACATAAGAGCCCAGGTCTTGTTGCACCTCTGAGCTCCAGGATAGCTCTAGTACCTATGGAAGCTAGGAAATTCAGGGTCCTGCCTTGGTGCTCTGGGATCCTGCTGTGGCAGTTCAGAGCACTGGGGCCCCTGTTAGCTGACAGCTCCTGCCCTGCCATCCTAGGGCTAAAGCAGAAAATTCCAGAAAGGTCTCTGGAATCCATGGACTCTGATCTGCATAACATAATCTAATTCATACCAGTAGGTAACCTGCTGACAGACCCTAGAAAGTTAGGGGAACAATATTTTAAGCACCTAAGACTCGAGTGGAATTTCTACATGTACAGGATGTTCAGACAAATGTGTTTGCTGAGGAAGTATATTTAAAGGAACCAGAACTATGTGCTTCTAGAAATTTCTAACATATTTAAAAAAGTATAGTCACTATAACTGAGGTCTTTTAAAATTTGTATTTCATCATCCGTGGCATGTTGTGGTCTTCTTCCTAGAGTTATTAAAATATTAACTAAATAATATATTACATAATTAAGGCATATATGGTAACTCTGAAGTCTGCCCATTCTTAGGAAGAAATTGAGGAGATGAATCAAATGTCCCAACAACAAACTAATGAATCAGGGCTATAAGGAAATAAATGATTAACCTAGGTGAGAAGAAGGAGCTTAATTGCTTGTCCTTCCCTTTCAAAAGGAAATGTATAAAATAGTGTTCTGTAAATCATATATGTGCCATTCATGTCATTGCCCATCTAATTACAATCCACTTTTTTCCCTATAGAAATAGATTTTCTCTCTATCTAATATTTAGCCATTGAAAAACATTATCTGTAGGTTGTAATGATTTTCTTTACATTTTTAAGATGGTGTTAAATTGAAAGATAGACATTTTTTTTTCAGGGTACAGAAATAATTCTCTAAGTGACTATCTTCAACTGCCATCCAATTACAGCATGACATATTTCCCCATTCCATACAGTTTTTCTACATTTTAAGTATAGAACATTGAATAATGTGCCATGGTAACTGCTGTCAGATTACTATTTTAAAAATGTCTTATTGTACCACACAGTACCCAAGCATGACATTTAATTTTTAAGTTTCCTATCCACAAATCTTCCATGACCATATCCAGATTTGTTTCATAGACTGCCATCTGTTGAAGAGTTTCTTGCTCAAAAACAAAGGATTGTGCCCAACACAGATGCAAAGTCTGTGTCTCATTACTTGTATTCTTCTGGAGGAATAGGAAAGTATGAAATTACTTAATTTACAAGTGACAACTTTGATATTTTAACATGATAGAAGTGAGTCATGGGCTCACTAATTAGATTCTGATAAGACTTGGTGTTAGTACATTTTTAGTGTTTACTTTTAATTATGAGATTTGAGACCTTTTTTGATATTATGGAATGTTCATCAGAGTAGAGCCCCGCACAGATACAAAAATGTGGATGTGCATCCGGTCCACATCCACTCAGTGATAGTATCTATCTGGTGTGCGATCCGCATGCCATGTTTGTTTATCTATATCCGTAACCACATCTGCAACCAATCTTTGGCTCACAATGAGCATTTTTAGCATTTGATTGGTTCATTCCCCACATGGGTCCCTCCCATTTCTTGTTTGCAGCTTGCATGTTGTGCTGTCAGTCAGACTTCCTTGGCCACCAATGAAATTTCAGGCTGATAGCAAGGCATGCGAACTGCAATAGAAAAGGAAGAAGTGGGCAGGGAAGTCATGGGGAATTAGCCAATCAAAGGCCAGGATTCTGACCGACAGACAGTTAGCGGTAACTGAGGCTCTGATTGGCTGGCAAACCACAATCAGAGCTGAGCTGGAATTGGCTGGAGTACGTCTTTGTTCCCCTGTGTGCTGCTGACACAAATCATAGTAGCAGCTGCAGCAATGGATTGCACCCTGTGCAGATAAAAATAGAATCTGCATCCACACGTCAGTGGGTCTGCAGTTATCCACACCTGCACCCACAGATGCGAATATCTGTGGTTCTGCAGGGCTCTACGTCAGAGAATAGCAAAATTGTATGTAAAACCCACTTTTTTTCCTAAACAAAGCTAATTAGCCTAGAAAATCATCAGGATCAGACTGTTACCAAGTTAAAGCAATTATGTGTACATTTTCTTTCCAGGTAATACAATCTTCCTATACAGTACGCGAAAAGATCTGAGGATGTTCTGCTCCCACTTGGTGACTTCTTCCTGCTGTTTTTCCCTCACTCATAATCCAGCAGGGGGTTGGTGTCAGGGGTGGTATAGTGGCATTTGAAGTCTATGAGCTGCAGTTGCAGGCCACTTCTGCCTAGCTGAGCACATAATAGTGAGTCCAGACTAGAGGACAATCATAATTGTGGCCAGCATACTTGAATGTCACACTGCTCTGGAACTTGTCACCATGGGTTGAAAAGATGCACTAAGAAACGTGCCCCTGCCTGCTCAGTTACTTACATCCTATAACCACACTTTGGCTGCCATAGTTCACTGCATGTGTAATATGTTGCCATTTCTTCCTCTAGTCTCCTTCAGGCTCTATTGCATCTGATGGGGCTCCTACCATTGAGAACTGTTTATTTCCAAGAGCACTTGTGATGTGATGGGCACACATTAAAAAGTTCTTAATTTTCAGTGAACTTCTTTAAATACTGGGAAGGTGAAGAAACTGATGGTATTTGCATTTATTTAAAACTTCTTGTAATGTGGATGTTCACATTGGTAGTCCGGATGTGAGATTTAAAACTATTGTATACAATTGCATTCCACCATTTCAGACAAAATAAGATTTTTGAGCTGGATTTTATTACAATGATTTGTTATTAGATACTGAACTTCAAAAAATTTTAAGTTTTCAGTAAGTCTGTGGTAGTCCGTGGTATGATAGTATCTGGGTTTCTTGAGTTGTTTTTTTTTTTAAATGTATTTTGAGGCATAGGGCTTCACACAAAAACATCAGCCTGCATGTGCCATGAATTTCACGTTTGTCTTCTTTAATGCTCAATGGATCCATCTAGTAATGTGCCTTCTAGTTGGAAAAGCTATTTCCTGAATGAAAACAGTGCTACTTCAAGGCTTTATATTGAAATCAGCATTTGATTCTGGTATAGTATAAACACTTGTGCATTTTTAGACATATTGTTGTCCCTGAAACTACTCAGTGGTCTTCTATATCATTTTAGTAATAGCATGTATTTATAAAATAAGAAGAGTTGTTGGCTCTCTTTTAAACTGTCATCTGTATGTTTATTAGAACAAAATTTTCCATGCTCTTTTTTTCTCTGTTACATGAGCAACAGTATCATACATAATAAATGAAATGTGCTAATACAGGTTATGAAATAAATTATAATTTGAAGAATAAAAGCCTTGGTGGCAGTACTCTCGCCTGGAGGCCATCTTTGAACCTTTTCTCTCCCCCCAACTTTCCCCTGGCACAAAGCAGAAGTCCTGATGGCCCGGGAAAAGACCAAGGTCTGGGCGTGCTGGGACTCAGAGCTCACGCACCACCGCTACAACTGTCTCTGCAGGGGGCTCAGCAGCGGAACTGGAGGCTCAGGCACTGAGATTTGTGGCTCAAGCTCTGTAAGCCCAGTGCCAGTGATACCCCTGATACAAAGTTGACTCCCAAAAAGAGCAGCACCTTCTTATCTCTCAAACAGTCCGTTTCCCCTCTTTAGCTACAGACTGCCAGTGCCCAGTATAGGAAACTTCATCTTTTCTTCTTCTCCGGCACCTTGATATGTGGGTCTCACATTGTAGTGCTGTGGTTCTCAACCTTTTGTTGGTCATGACGTGCTGGCAGCATTTCATGACACAACAGGACACACCAACCCTCCTTTTTCCACCCAGCCCCAATCCAGCCATCTCACTGGTTTTCCGTGACACACTGTTGTGTGGTGACACAGTGGTTGAGAACCATTGTTGTAGTGTATCAGTCTGTGTTTGAGTATTTTCAGTCTTGTTCTTTCTACTCTCCACTCTGTAGGTAGTCTTCCTATGTAGCAGGTCTGTAACGTCTTCTGCCTCTTAATGGGGATTGAATTTTCAATGGTGTGATCGTACTCAGCCCTACCTTTTTCGGCCAGTATGATGAAAGCCATGTTAGTGCAATTAATCTGGCTTCTGGAAGACCAAAGCTAAATGTCTCAGTTTTCTGATATTGAACATCTCTAATGCAGGGATGTCTAATCATCTACATATTTGATTTGCCTTCCTGCATATTCAAGTGGTACTAAATGCAATGGCAGTCTTCGCTAGCTATCATAAAAGGCTTAGGTGTCTTCTTTCATCTTATAGTATCAACAGAGACTAGGAGTTAAGATACAAAATTTTTAAACTTTGGCACCTAAATTTAAGCTCTCCAATATGTATTTTAGAACCTAAATAAAAATGAGCAGACTTTCAGATGGAATGTAACATTTTATCAAGTTCTGGAAATGTTTGAAATAAAGGGAATAAAGTATTATCCTTGCAATGTTTTTGTCTCTCTCTTTTTTTTTTTTTTTTTTTTTTGTGGTTTTTTACACCCACCCAAGTGATTGTATGGGTGCACTGCTGCACCTGTATAGAGGTCCTCTGAAGTCAGTGTCTATGCAGGTTCTGGGTCTAAATATGAATTTAGCTTAATTTTAGGAATCAGGTATGAGGTTTGGCTATCTACATGCTGCTCATTAGTGAAGAAATGCAAGTATACTGCTTATCCATGGAAAACAGATGTAAAGGTCATGTTCATTTGGTGAAGAATCAAATTTCCTTACCTGCCTTTTGAAAATATCCACAAATTCTGATCACCTGGATAGTTAGGGTTTAAAGGTCTGTCACAAACTATATATTTATCTGATTGGATAACACTGGTTCCTGCAACATCCTCTGTGCACGAGTGAAGTGTTTTTATTTGCGTTGGTTTCATTCTTTTCTTAAAATGCATTGTGTATTTAGAATTAGAACTGAAGTTGATCTGTTGATTATTTTTGGTGTAGGCAGAAGGAGATGATAACTAGCCTGTTGGAATGATTGAGGCAATAGCCTCAGAGGAGAGAGTGCAAGCCAACAAAGTCCACAGCCACAGAAGTGCCAGAGTCATAGAATAGATGTTTATCGTAGATGTCAGTGGCTGTAGCACTATCAATAGATCAGGAAGATAAATAGGGATTAGTAGCCACTTAGAAAAACCCTAAGAGTTGCTACAGAAAGCTTGGTAGGTGTGGAATGCTATGGTTGTAAACCTAGTACTTATGATCAAAATGAGTCAGTAAAATTAAATTGCCTGAATTTTATATTTTCAGTGAACTAAACAAACTGTGTTGCTGTTTGCAAACCTGTTCCATACTGGGGCAACAACCTTGCTCCAATTAACTATGTAGAAAATGAAAGTTGGTCATGATTCCCTGAAATCTATTTTTGACCCCATTCTAGATGCCTCAACATGCAGATTGAGAACCCATACCTTAGAAACCATCAAACTGTGTAGAGCTCAGTGTAGCTTAAAAGCCTCTCTTCCATCAACAAAAGTTGATCCATTAAAAGAGATTACATCACCTTCATTGTCTTTTCCATATCCTGGAACAAACATGGCTATGGCAATATTGGAAACAAATTGTGTTTTGCAGTAATTCAGTTCTGCAAGACAGCATTCCCAGGTCCTAAAATTATTCCGTCTCTTTATATGACTGAAAATCTGCTGTTTATGTTGTGAGTGCTTTGCAAACTTTGAATTCATTTTCATGATCTTTTTTTTTTTTTTTTATCTTTTTTAGGTTAATCTTGGAAGCAACCAGTATCTTTTCTCAGCAGTGCTGGATCCCAAAGAAATGCCTTGCTTCTGTTTGCGGCATGATATCGATGCTCTTCTTTGGCAGCCACACTCTGACCAGCCAGACAATATGTGGGAGCATGTTGCAACTTTCAATGCTTTAGGTATGGAATGAATTGCTTAGTGGCCTGTTTCTTTAAAAATGATACTCAAAGTTCTGCCCTCTCATTTCATAGAATCATAGGTTTGGAAGGGACCTCATGAGGTCATCTAGTCCAACCCCCTGCCAGAGGCAGGACCACTCCCACTAAACCATCCCAGTCATGGTTTTGTCCAGCTGGGCCTTAAACACTTCCAAAGATGGAGATTCTACCACCTCCCTAGGCAGCTCATTCCAATGCTTCACCATTTGATCTATGTTCTGTTTATACTTGTTATCCTAATTAAATTATGTTTGATTAGTGCAGTAATTGTACTGATAGCAGACTGCTGGACTAATTTTAGAAATCAGAACAGAAGGTATAAGGTGTTTGTGCCTTGACAGAAGATCAGTTTAAAAGTCAAAATGGTTATCTTATCTCATGAATGTTAAGGTCAGTGTATCATTCTTCATAACTAAATGTCAATTAACATGTGAAAAATAAATTTAAGAATATTTGTCAGAATACCAGGGAGAAGAGAGAGAGAACTTAAATGTCAACAGACTGCAGCTATTTCAAATCAAGTAGAGGAGCTCAACAGTCCAAGATAGCTCCCTTTTATAATGGGAGGTTTCAGCCTGAGAACCTTTTCTGACCCCACAGCTGTAGCTATATGGCCCACGAACAGAGAGAGTCTGCTGGGTAGGTAGGCTGCTGGCAATTTCAAGCTTTTATGGTCGCAACCAGCACCTTAAAGTCTGCCAGTAGGCAGCTGGTACAGGGTACCACATACAGGTGTAATGTACTCATGGAAAGATAAATTTTTAACAGGTGGTCTTTGGAGTTTGACTTGTCTTTAAGTCTCAGATAACAGGCCAAATGAGCCTCACATTTACACTATGCTTGGTTTTCACATTTAAAATGAAGGTTGGTTGTCTTAGTAACCAAATTGTCATTTCTTTTGAACATTAGCAACAAGATGACTGAAATTATTCATCTTTTACACCTTGACTACTTAAATCAACTAACTGCTAGTATGTGGGCATCATGGCCATAGGGTTTAAGGTTCAAAAGTACCACCTGGGCATCTAGACGAACTTCCTGTATATCATTGGCTACCAGTACCATGCAGCAGAAATTAGACCAGAGCATCACAGCCCATAGGAGACCAGACTATTGTGTGCCACAGGAAGCAAATAGGAGGAAACAAGGTGCACCAGTGCACATGATCCCAGGAAGCTAATCAGCTGAGAGATATTCTCATAGCCCTGGCAAGTGACCTGCACTCCTGCCTTGGGGAAAGGCAAACTCCCCCTTCCCCTGTAGTCTCTGCCAATGTACCAGAGGGGAGAGGCAGGGTGGGAATTACTTCCAAACCCACATATTGGTCAATTAATCATTGAGCCATTTGTGCAAGAGTCCCAGCCAACTAAGAACCCAAGACAGAGAGAGAATGCCATGTGCTACCTCAGAGCTCTCGCCTTTCCCATCCTGTGTTCCATCTCCAGCTATAGCCATTCCTGAGTCTTCACGGGGAGAAATTTAAAACAAACAAAAACCCCTCAGGATAGATTGGGTGGGAGAAACCTCCCTTCCTTATCTCTGCAGATGGCTCCCTGAAACGTGAAGCAAGCCCCAGGCTCCTGAGCCCTCCTCTGCTATCACAAGCAACTCTGTGATACAATTACACTCACACATTTATCTAGCCCTCTTTTGTAAAACTGAGGCGATGTCTACCCTAGAGAGATTACGGAAGCACAGCAGTATGATGCAGCTACACTACTGAACAAACTTTACGCTGACAAGAGAGAGTTCTCCTGTCGTTGTATTTAAACAATTGCCAACAAGCGACAGTGGTTTTGTTGGCAGGAGCAGTTCTTCTGCTAGGACAGCTCCGTCCACACAGGCACTTTTGTCAGTGTAATTTATGCCATTCTCTTTTTTGCCACGCCCCAAGAGACACAGGTTACACCGACAGAAGTAGTAGTGTAGGCACACCTAATAAAATTATTTGCCCTCACAGCTCTTGTTAAGAGACCATTTCAGAACCGTACCCCTCTGATGTTTAGCAACCTTCTTCAAATTTCCAGCTCTAGTTTTGTTCCATGACCAGTTTATATCCATTTTTTCTCATGCGAATATCATCCATTAGGTTACTAATAAAACAGCTCTCTGTGTTCAATCCTTTGAATCTAGTTTCTATTTCTGAATATAAGGGTTTTAGCTCTGGGATCTGTATATGTTGGTTCCATCAAAATTAGTCATGTAGAAGATTTCACATTGACCATGATAGCTGCAGAGTCCCTCCCAGGGGTCTCTGGATCTTATTTTCTCCCTCAGTGAGTGTATTAGAGTCACAGTAAAAATGAATCTGTGAATCTCATGGATTTTCAAAACTTGTTGCTAAGAAACAATGAATAAATGACGGAGCAGGTATGAATAAGCTGGTGCAACAGTCCACAGAACAGTGTTTCTACAGTTGCCTGTTCCCTTCACATCATGCATCCTGGTCATCATGACTCATAACTGACCCCCAAAAGATGAAACAGGAGGGCAGAATACCAGACCTCAATTCATTGAACACTGTGCATTGGTACAAGCTCACACTAAATCAGTGAGGAAGGCTAAGATATCCTTCACTTCCATTATAACTTCTGCAAATTCCAAGTACACCAAACTTGTCCTGGATGGTGGTCTAGCTAATCAAACCAGATTGTTTTTGTTGTCTGCCGTGGGACCTGAACTTCCACACTTTGATAGTCTTCTCCCCTCGTATTTTCTGGGGGGTTTTTTGTGCTTGACCCATCTCTTTTTAATGAGCTTCTTACCTTGCTCTAATGCCACACTAGGCTTCATGTACCTTTAAAATTGGCCATGGTAATTCTAACAGTCTTGACACAGGTTTGTGTATACATCATTATTTTTGTATGTAAACTGGTTTTACAGTACTTGAAAAAATGATGCTGAGGGAAATCTTTTTCCAAATTAGTAATTTCAAGCATCTTGCCATTATTCATTAATACTGTTTTTAAGATATTTAAGGGCACACACATTTCTGTAATTTTGAAATTAAAATTCCTCTTCAAGCTTTGTGTTTGTGGGAGTAAAACCGTAATTGTTCCTTCATGTTTTCCTCCTTACTGGGCTTTCATTTTACAGTATCATGTTGAAGTTTACACCTCTGTGCTAATCTACTTTACCTTTTATTTGCCAGCAAAGACATACGTCACCATCTTGTTTATCTACCACCAAACATTAGAAATATCACACTAGAGCCAGTGGTGATGAGTGAGTATCTTGAGGAATAAAGAAGGTAGTTTTAAAGAATCCACCAGGCTCTCTTTATTCACTAATACAATACTAAACTCCTGCTCTCTTTTTTCCACTATTTTCATTGCTGATCCAAAATCAGTCACACAGTAGTATGTAGAGGGTGATTGGAGAATTGTGATCATTTGCGACCAAATCATCCTCTTTGTACAGAGTGGAGCCAAAAGAACAGCTGCCTTTTCTCTTTCTCTCTCTCTCTCTTTGCTGTATTTACTGGTATATGTGTGTGAAAGGTGGAATAAGAATTGTCCATTTCCCTGCATATCTAATAAAGCACAAACTTTTAACCATTGGTACAAACTGCCAAGAGAAGAGGTGGATTTTCCATCTCTGGATACCTTTCTGGAAATTAGGCTTCAGGGAGCGCAAGTTGCTGGGCTCTATACAGGAGTAACTGGGTGAAATTTAATAGCTTATGACTTGCAGGAGGCCTATCTAGGTAATCCAATGGACCCTTCTGGCTTTGAAGTATCTGAATCTGTGAAGGAAAGGTTGAATTTTGAGAGTTTTCCCCCCTTCCACTGACAAGTAATTCTAGAGTAGTTTTATTCTCTGTCTTTATTCCCCTTCAGCTGGGCTGGAGGAGTAGGAGTGTTTGGTCTTGCACCTTCTAAGACCATGTCTGTCTAAAGGGCATCTTTTCCTTCTCCCCTGGCTGCTTAGCTGTCTGTTTTCTGCTCCAAGCCCCTTGCTGCTGCCATAGCTTTGTCAAGACTAGGAAAAAGGCATTTAAATATGGTTAATTAAAACATGTTCACTTACTTTTAAATCTCAATGTGGAAAGGGCAAGATGTATTTCATCTGGTAGGGATTGACTCTAGACTTCCTCATCCTCAGGTTATTTTAAAACTCAACTTATCTTGTCTACAGTAGAGTTTAAAAATACAGGAAGCAAATGTATTGGTGCACACACACTTTATTAAAAAACTACCTCTTTTCTTGAACTACACTAGGCTACCTTTTTGGAGGAACCTAGGCTCCCTTTCTGTATTGTTGACTAACTGAATATTAACACATTAATACAGTTTTTATCAAGGAATAAATTGGAGTTAAGATTGAGCAAATATCAGTAGCTTAGGGCTGTTTTAATTATTTTAAAACAAGCTGTTAACAAGCCCAGGAATTTTATTGTTAGGGTTAAATTTAAAAGAAATCCAAACCTGCTAATGTATGGAAATGTGGGTAAAGCACCCAAACAACAGGAAGATGATGTCTTTTTCAAAATACCCATTTTCTCACATCTCAATGGGAGTGAAGCCAGGCTGCCCTTGGGAGATGGTGGCCCATTTTGCTAAGACCATGTTGTAGCCTCACTCCCATTCAAAAGAAAATTGGGTGGGAATCAGTTTGAAAGAGGGCAATTGTGCATGGATTTCAGAGATGGAAAATATTTATTATTCAGGCCCCAATGATTATTCAGTGAGTTGTCACTCTGTGGGAAGTTTGAAGGATCTGTGTTTCACTGTTAGGATGAGTTGGGGCAAAAATGATGTAACACAGGATGCTAACTTTCTTAAAGACCCCTTTTTTATTTAATTTTAACTCATGGCTTTGAAGAACAAAAATTCTTCAGATGTAGCTTACACATAATATTTCAGAGGGAATTCAATATTCAGAGACTAAGTGCTGTACGTTTTTGAAGAATGTGCTGTATAGAATTTAGTTTTGCTAATAACTGGTTCTCTTGCTTCTTTAGGCAGTGGTACTAGGCCTTATAGCTCTCACTGAAGAGGTATATTCTGAGGAGATGGTGGAAGAATGACACTGTCAGGCAAGAGTCTTCAGGCATAGAAAGGGGAATGCATAAAAGTGTCACAGATTGTCTTAAGAGGACAAATCAAGCCATTAGTATAAAATTGTTCATGTATATTTTTCTCCTTTGTGACCTTTTGTGTGTGTGTTTTAACATATGAGCACAGGATTTTGAAAAGGCCGAATAAAGTACAGTTGAAAAAACATATTGACATTCCTTTTTTCCTATGTTTATCTGTATGCTTTGCAGGTTATGTTCAAGCATCAAAACAAGACAAGAAATTTATTGCTTGTGCCCCAAATTACTCCTATGCTGCTCTTTGTGAGTGCCTGCGTCGAGTGTTCATCTATCGACAGCCCACTCCTCTGTCCACGGTTCTCTACAACAGGAAGGAGGGAAGACAAGTAGGGCAGGTTGCTAAGCAGCTGGTAGCAACCCTGGAAGCCAATGATCCTATCTTGGGCTTTCAAGCTACAAATGAGAGATTATTTGTTCTCACAACAAAATCCTTGTTTTTAATAAAGGTAAACACTGAAAATTAATTATCCAATATGTCATGTTAACTTGAATGTATTCACAATTGGTCTGAGAAATGAGATGTTAGCTGAAAAGTTCAATCACATACTATTGAAGTTGAAATGAAATATCATTTGTACCCTGTTTAATTTTTAAAAGGACCACAAAAATCAGTTCACTGGAACTTGTCTGTGCCAGTGAGATAAAGCGTTTCAACTCCATTGTCACAATTTTTGGGGACTTCCCAATCTATGGAAAAGTGAAAGAAAATGGTCTGTTGTGACAGCAGCATTTTAATTAGTTATCAGGGGCATACATGAAATGATCTTTCCACGTATTGTTTATTCAGATAGTTTTTCTAGCATAATTCTGCCATTCAAGAATATCTTGAATATTCACTTAAGTCTATTTTTATAATTGTCACATTTTCTCTCTGGGGGTATTATTCAGATACATAAAACAAAGCCTTTCTTTCTTACAGACTTATAAAAGCACAAGGCAAAGATCACACACCATTTATAATTATTTTTAAAAACTTAATTCTGAATCTGTTTAAACATCTTCAGTTAGTATTAGCAGATCATGGCTCATGTGATGGTGATGTGGCTGGGCATCTGCTTTTTTTTCCATATTTTTAATTCAGGTAAAATAACCTCTTTATATAGTAGTAATCTGATTGAGACAAATTTTATGCTTCCTGTTAAATCTTCAAACATTTTAAAAACACATAAATATAATGGTAGTTTGCTCTTAGGGGAGAACAAGAGAGAAGGAAACATTTTCCTTTTGATGAAATTCAAAATGGTTCAAGTGGAAGTAAATTTGTACTCTGTGAATGGTATTATGAGATTCTAAGTTTATATATCAGGTATTTCCACGTGAAATTTGGGGTTTTTTTACCATTATGTCATGGGCATACTACCTGCTCATCAAACTTAAGCTCATAATATTCCTGTAATTGTGCTGGATGTGCTTATCTCAGAGGACTAAGCTGTGCTGCTTTTACATAGTGACCTTGCTGACCACAGCAAAGTTTTAAGGTTCTGTTTTACAAACAAATTTATTTCATATAATATTAACTTTGTCAAAGTTGAATCTGGAAAACTTATCTTTAAAGGGTCATTGCCAACATGGCTAAGCTGAAAAATTGGTTGGTGTTAAACTCCATTTCATAGTTTAGCTTAAGATTCCTATGCAAATATCTCTTTCAGCTGATACTTTTAAACTTCATGAAAGATTAAGAAAATGTGACTTCTGTAAACTAAACAGTGCATTTAATTGTTCTTCCTAATGTTGTATATCGTTTATTTCCCATTCTTTCAGACTGTAGCCAATGTTAGGAGGAAATATGTGCCAGCTTGGTAGGATGTAACACACACATCTAGGCATGACCATCTTGATTAACTTCTGAAAGTTTTGATTTGCAGACCTTGCCAGTGAAATGAAAATAGATAAAATGGCAAATTCTTAAAAGCAGAGGTATGATCACACATTGCAGAGAAAGCTGTAGTAGGATTTGCTCCCATGAATGCTTGTTAGTGTTTAAAAGTACCACAGGATTCCTTGTCTGTATTGCAGAAAGTTGGTTCTTCTCATGATGATTCTTACCTAGCGTACATCAGTTTTACATGAGTATATCCATTAACTTCAGGAATTACTCTCCACATAGGTAAGAGAAAATAGAATTGGACCCAATCTCGTCTTTTTACTTTTACTGTCTACAAGATGATGATCTTCTTTTTCCTAGAATATAGTTTTTCATGTATGTGCATCATCTTTATTTTCACTAGTAAATATGCAATGTCAAAAATAATATAGTAGGACACTTATAATATTTTTAGTAGCTTTGCTTTATTCTAACACCTAGTGCATGATGTAAAGAATAGGCTGAGAAGAAATTAATCCAACTAAGTGATATTGAGATTTGTACATGTCTGAGTACAAATCTCTCAAAACTTAACCAGCTAGAATACATAGTGAAGAAATAGCCAGGTTTTTTTTAAAGTAGTGGGAGGGAAATGTATCAGTCAGCTCAACTGTGAAACTGAATTTCTTCAATGGAGGGAAGCTCCAAGATGAAATAATTGTTATTCTGTAGAACTTACTAAATCATATACAACTAAAAACTAATTTCCATTGTCTTCTGTGACAGATGAAGCAAAATCAAGTAAAATTGTCACATTGTTCACAGCCTTAGTTATATCAAATAGAAGTGGGAAGGATACTGCCAGAATATTTGTGAACTTCAGACAAGTTCACATTTACTCAGCAGCAAAGTGGACTAAAGTCAAAAAAGTATTGTTCCTTTTCCAGAGTATTCTGCTCACTTGTTGTCAATGGGAATGGAGCCTGAAGTGTATTCTGCTCAAAAAGCTTGCATGGAATAGTATGTTTTGATGTCCTTCTCTAAGACTTAAGGGTATTGTTTATTATTTAAAAGATCGATTTCCTTGATAAGCCATATATGCTGATATAAATCAACCTACTTTTCTGCTCTAAAATCCATAATGAAATGGTTGCAAGTTGCAGAGCCAGATGATTTTTTTTCGCATTCACATTTTGCATTTATATCTGTCGTACTCTACCGCAGACTGATACATAGTAGAGTATGATTCAAAATGTGAAGTGACCTTGTATGAGCACCTGGGTTCTGTGAACCACATTTTAAAATGGCTGAGAACCTCCACCTATCATGGGATCTCTGACTGACTTTTTAAGGTATAGTTGCTTGGGAGTGCCCCAGCCTGCAAGCAAGTATGGCAAATGTTAAATGCCAGGGAATTCATTTGGGTGTTTATAGGTGCAAATAGTCTATTTCAAATCCTCTTTTGTAACATTTCCTCTGCCTGGTTGAGTATGACAGCAACACACATTATTCTACAATTTAAAATTAATCAAAATGTTAAATTCATTAATAAAACTTTTTTGAAAAAAATCTCTCTAAAACGACTTTATCATTTCAGCTGTGCTGCTTAGCTTTTGCTAAAACTATAGTAAACCATCCTAACTTTCTTCTGAAGGTCAAAATACACAGAAGATCAAAAAATTTAATATTAGGGCCTAATTCTGGCTGATGTTTGCACTCCAGCATGTCTTCTCCCAAAAGCAGTGGTACTATATCGCAGGTCCTTGTTACAATAATCCTTACCTTCACTTCTCTGTAGGCATCCTCTTTCAGGAAGCAGTAGGATAGGAACAGTTTCCAAGGGGTGCTGTTATAGTGTGTCATTGTGTAGTTAGAGTCAAATATTCGTGTGCTCATAAATTTCCATCTGCTCAGCTTTTGGCTGTCTCTTGTGGCATCTCTGTGCATTAGAATACACAGAGGATATGCAGAGCACTTCCTCAACTTTTCCACAAGAATTGGAGTGGTCAGCATTCTGTCCTGGACAATGCTGCAGTCTCCTTAGTTTTTCCCCCTGGCCAGAGTCTGGATTTTGGTTTGGAAAATAAGAAACATGAAGAGATTAATAGTTGAGGCTGAAATTCTTTTTAATTCCTGCTTCTGTTCCTAGTTTGAATAATGGAGTTTGTTACAGTTTGAATTTTCCTGGCTTTTGTCAATTTATGCAGATTTAATATTTCATATTGGGTAGAAATAAAGGCTGCAGTTGATGGTGTGTTGATGTATGTAAACATTTATATATAAAATAGTTGTATTCTGGTTCCAGCATAAGTAAAGACTTTGAATAGCTTTTTGAATAAAATTATCAATCTTTATTATCCCAAAGTTTAGGGTTTAGAAAACCAGGTGGAAGTCGCCTCTCATTTATGAGCCATATTAATGTAATTACAGTGGCAGACTCCTGCTCCAGTTTTTATCTTCTGTGAATAATCAAATTGCTGGGATAAATGTAGGTATAAACACTGAAGTATAGACAGTTATCTCACATTTCCATTTTTGGGTACACTGTGGCCCAAGGACAGTTTGTCATTCATTTTTTCAGCAACATTAATGGCGCTCCAGCTTGTTTAACAGAGCAGGTATGCAGTTAAATTCAAATGAACAATTTGGAGTCTGTTTTTTAATGCAGTCTTATTTGTAATTATGTACAGTAGTGAGTATAAATACATATGTGGATTTCAGTCGTGAACACCTGCACTTTGGAAAAATGGGTTTTCTGTGTGTAAACTATTCAGCTTCTGCAGGTGTTTTACAAGTGTGTGCAGGTGTTTGCCTTTACAGCTAGTAACTGCTTTCTGAAACTGTGTATATAAAACTTTATTATACACAGAGCCCTGCATGGATACAAAAATGTGGATCCACATCCATTCATTGTTAGCATGCATCTGATCCAGGATCCACATGCCAGGTTTTATGTCCATCCACATCTACAGCGCCCCTGCCTCACATTAGCTCCTGCCCTGACTACAGGAGCAGAGTCTCTGTCTGACTGCTGCAGCTTTGCTGAGCTGAGACTGAGGTGGGGGGATGGAGAGGGAGTTTCTGGCAGCTCCATGCAGTGTAGAAGCTCTCCTGGCCCTGATTTCAACAACTTTTATAACTTATTCCACCTGAGCTAGGGAAGTTGGAGCTGTTTGCAGTCATCTGATTGGGTGGCCAGCACCAGAATAAGGAAGCAGCTGCCCATCACCAGCTAACTGGTGGAGTATGGGGACTGGCCACTGGGTCTGCTAGACTCAGAGGTGGGACTAGCCAGTTAGCTGAGCTCCTGTGAGAGACTGTCTCTGATTGGCTAGAAGATGCAAGCAGAGCTGGGATTGACTTTGCTGTGTTCGCTGCTGTGCTGTTCAACATTGCTCACTGCTCTCTGCTGCTGTGGCAGAGGTGGCAGCAGCAGCTAATGCACCTTGTGCAGATAAAAATAGAGCATCAGAGCTCCAATCCACAGCAATGGGTCTGTGGATATCTGTACCTGCTTTCGCAGATGCTGATACCCATGGATCTGCAAGGCTCGAATTATACATGTAAGCAGCGGAAAAGGTCAAATTCTGTGTAATTTTTTATATATAAAACAAACATGAAAAATCTTTAACATCAAGAACTGGGTATAAAGAAAGATTTTCCAATAAAGTTATGTTTTGTTTAACTCAATGAATTTTAGTACCCTGATTAATGACTTATATGGTGCAGAATGTTTTAATTGATTTAAACCATTTCAGAACAATCTGAATCTCTTTAACAGAGATATTTAGTATTTGCAATAATGTGCTATCTTTCATAAATGACAAATCTGATCAAAGAGAGCTACAACTGAAACCTGGAAGAGACATTTTCCAGTCTTTACTTTTATAATGCTATAGATAAAAGTATTCTGTATAATTCATTTAAACAGACAGTAAAGGAATGTTGAAATGAACACTTCTGGATGGTGATCAGGAACAATGTGAAATAAACAGTGTAACAAAGTAAGTAATTATATAATGTGTCATCTTTGTTACACAAGGTATAGATTATTATGCATAGATGAACATCACAAAGTTTTCCACATCATCTCTATAGCAGCCACTCCCGTTGGTGCTTCTACATGCATTCTGGACATGTCTCCAATTTAGATGTATTCGTAAGTAGTCAGACACTCTCTTACAATTTATTACATACAGAAATTTCATCTTGACCTTAATTGTACACATAATAGATCATGAAGGATGTTCCAATGGATTTATACAGAGGCCTCTTCATTAAACATTGCTAATGGCAAAGCATAGAATCCCACTAACAGGAAGCCACAGCAAGCATTGAGGGATTGCTGATTTATCTAAAGGACATTAAACGACTGGAGAAGTGATTACAGCACTCTGACTTTTAACAGAAATCATGTGTAAAAATCTGAACTTGGTCCTAGAAAAAAGTACCTGAACATGAAAAAGACTTGAGATTGTTAGCCCAGTGGCTGCTATGATTGTATATTTTTTTAATGCTTTGCTTTCCAGTTTTTTCCTTTCACCTGTTTATACCAATATTCCAACCCTCACCAGTCACTTTTTGTTCTGCTTCAAAATGGGGGGGAAGGAAAAGCCTTAATAACCCCTGCAATTTTTTAAAAAATATTTGTTTGTATAATTTTAGTGACATGGGATGAGGTGCATTGTAATTCCAGTCATGGCACTTGACTGGATAGAAAACATCACCGGTTGGTACTATGGAGGTTTTAAGCTGTACAGAACTGTCCGCACTTGCTAAGTATACTGTCTTAGAGGCCTATGCAGATTACAAGTAATGTAGTTCCGGGTGTACATAACCCACAAAAGGCCACATATGATACATGGAGTCTGGATTAACCATTGAATAGAAACCTTGGCTTAAAACAAAGGCTGAGGCAGTAGCAAACACTTTCACAGAAAACTAAGCAATTTTGATTGGGAAAAGCATGAGATCTGTCAAAGTCCCAACTGACTAAAGAAGGGCTAACATAGTATCTTAGTATTAGAAGGGACTGCCAGGATTCAGGATTTGGTTTTTTTTAAACCATACAAGACAGATGGCTATCCAGCCTGCTTTTGAAAACCTCCCATGAAAGAGCTTCCACAGTCTCCCAAGACAGTCTGTTCTATTGTCCTACTGTTCGTATATTTAAGAAGTTTTACCTGAGACTTAATCTAAATCTGCTGTGCTGTAGTTTGAACACATTGTCCCTTTTTTGCAAGTGTTTGAAGACCACTGTCATGTCCCCCCTCAGTCTCTTCTTTTCCAAACTTCAGCATTTGCTCAAATAGTTAGCTTTCCATCCCACTGATTAATTTTTTTCATTTGCCTCTGGATCCTTTGAACATAGGCAGTCCTAGTAGGAGGAGAGGGTTACCATTAGCCCAGCGCTCCATGCTGGGAGGGGCCCCCAACAGGCCCTTGGCCAATGGTGGGGGCCCCAGCGGCAGGGCCAGAGGGGGCAAAAGTCGAGGATGATGCTCCCCATGCAACATGGGAAGGGCTTTATTCTCAGCATTTGCCCAGGGTCCTGGAATCACTAAGACTGCCGCTCATGACAAAAACCAAACACAGTAATCCAGCTGACGCCTAGCCTGTACAGAATAGAGCAGTACTGTCACCTGTCATGACTTGCATAATGCACATCTGTTAATGTATCCTAAAACTGCATTTGCTTTTTTTTGCAGGAGCAAAACATAATTGCTGACTCACATTGCAGTTGTGATCAGCTGTAGCTTTAGGGATAGGCAAAGCAGGCAACTGCCTTAGGCCTCGTGCAATAAAAGGCCCTGTACTAAACTCAGTGGACAGAAATGAAAATACTGAAATTGCTTCCAGCAGGTCTAACTGGCCTGGAAGCTTCAGCACTCTTCAATCTTGGCTCATCATGGCAAACTATCATTAGGAACTGTGCTTCATCTGAACTGCAGATTTCACCGTTATCTGTCTTTACACTGACATGCTTAAAAGTCAAAAGCAAGGGCTTTATGACACCAATTTACAGAGCAAAGTAGCAGAAAATTTTCAGTGGGGTTTAAGCCCACTGGTGAGAATTTTTCTTTAGCCCTGCAATAGGCTTTGTTTAGCCCAGGTTACCAGGTACGTCCATATACCATAGGCTGTTATGTACAAATATAGTGCTGTCCTCAAGCAACCATTATAGCTGTGTGTTATATTTGTGTTGCATGTCTGTCTTTTGGTAAGAAACCTTAGCTTCTTTTGTATTTACTCTTCAATATTTCTGAGGGGTTCAGAGTCTTATAAACTTGAGCACTTCGGTGAATTTCATTGAAATCGGATGTTCACTTTTAATTTTTTATTGTATCTACATACTAGAAACCTTTTCACCTACTTTTTTTTTTATTATAATTATTTGATTAAAACTTTTAGTGCACATAAACCAAAGCCTAAATGAATTTTTTAAATATTTGGCTACCAAAATTTGTATATTTACATTGTAGATGGTGATTTATAAAACTTTTTAAAAAAAGAAATTGATATTTTAGTTACTTTGAGCCATTAATTTTAGCCCTTTTTAAAATTTGTTAATGCATAAACTTTTAAATGTTCATTTGAACATTGTTCAGCATTAGTTCATTTATGTTAGGTGAAAGATGATCAAGTTACAACATCTAATCTGAAAACTTCTTTCATTATGGAAATATTTTTTAAAAATACTGTACTAAAGAATAATTTAGAGATCATGCAGTCATTGTTCTGGCACTTCATATAATGGAAAAACGCTTAATTCAGGAAGTGCTGCACCCCCAGCACCCTTAGTTTCAGCACCTAAACTTATATTTTTTAAAAATAAAGTTATAAAACCATAGACTACAAAAAAGATTCAAAAACCTTTTTAAAAAGCAATGTATCTGACTGTAAATAGTTCTTAGACCAAGATTCCCATGCAGACTTTGCAACCCAAACATTGGAGAACTTAACTAGAACACTGAAAGTTAAAGGAATTGTGACCAAAAGAACTGATTCTTTTCCTCGTTGTCTACAGTTAGAGAAATGCAGAAATTAAAGAACATAAGTAGTTATCAACTACATTAAACTTTTTAAATTTTATTATTTGTACAGGCCTAAATCAGTGTTATCTGCCTAGTCAGATTTGGGGCTGGGAGTTTTTTGCTGTATTATTTCTTGGTTGCTTTAAATTTATAAATTTAACAGATTACTTAATTGGGGTTTATTTTTATATATTATTAGATACAGTGCTCATGTCAGCTAAATTCTTAACTTATTACTTGTTAAAAAAGTAAGAGCTTTTAGGTGCTTAAGTAGTCTCTAGAATCATGGCTAAAGTTGGCCCAATAATTGTTGCAGCTGCAGAATGTAGCCTGCTCCTATTAAAACTAGGGAAGACATACTTACACTCTGCTATGGCACAAGAGTCCATTTCTAGGTACCATACTTTATGAAAAATGTGGACAAATTGGAGATAGGAGACTAACAAAAATGAGAAGGTTTTTAAAATCCTGATCTATGAAGAAAGGTTAATAAAAACCTGCTTCTATCTAATCTTGACAAAAGAAGACTGAGAGGAAACCTCATAAGTTTTCATGTATGTTCAGGGATGTTATAAAAAGGACAGAGATCAATAGTTCTGCCAGGCTGGCCTGCTGACGAACACTCCTAAAGAACATTCCTGGTCCCAGCCTATTGAGTGAGAACTTTTGTTCATGCAATATTTTATTAGTATTGTGTAGTAGTAGTATATTAGCTATAGTGAGTCTGTTCTCATTAAATTTCATTATCATTCTGCGAATCGGGTATTACCGTGTCTAACTGGTAAACTTCCACTGATTGCTGATACCAGCTCTGTGCATCTGTAGGACAAGAAGCAATGGGCAGTTCCCTTCAGCAAAGGAAATATAGGTTAGAAATATTAGGAAAATAATTCTAACTATAAAGGCAGATAAGTTATAGAATAGGCTTCCAGGGGAACTTTTAGAATCCCCATATTTTGAAAAATTTATAAAAGGAAGTTTAACAAACACCTATTTGGAATGGTCTAGGTTTACTTGTTCAGCCACAACTCAGAGGGCTGGACTCCATGACATCTCAAAGTCACTTCCAGCCTGCCGTTTGTGACTCTATTAAAGCAAATAATATAATCTCTTTTTTTTAACCATTAGTGATCTTCCAGTTTCAAATTCTGTTTCTCATTCCATTTTATTAATCTTTGCCCATTTTTCCTAATTCCATTTCTTTAAAGCCTCTGTCATGCTAGGCCTGAAAAGGCCAAGCCATCTTTGTAAAATACATGACCTAAGGCTAACCTTTGAAGACATATTATATGGAAATGCAATGTATGAGTAGGCTAGTGCTTTGATATGCATTTGTATTCTTAGTTGTTTCTTGATGGTATTTACAGGTATCCTGTTAGAGGTTAGCAAGGTGACTGAAGTGCTTCTCTATCTGTTACCATTGTTCTATTGGAAGGGGTCAAGAGGGAACATTAACATCTAAAGGGACCTTTGATGTACCAACTTAAACTGTCTGTTAATGGCACTAATGCAGTTAATTACCTGGGGTACCCAGGAGGTGAAGGTTTTCCTTCAAAGGACAATGTGTATTGCTATGCTTCACTTAAGGAAGACCTGGAAACTGTCATCAAAGCCCATGTGAAGAATTGACCTGCAAATGCCCACCTTGCTAGCTGCAACTATAAAAGGACATTGGGAACTAAACTCCTGGTTCTCACATCTGTCCAAGCTTCTCAGGGAAAGTTTGGGCCGCAGGATTGAGATCCCAGCCAACACTGGCCTGGAAACTGCCCTGCTAATTCTCATGGGGGAGAATTAGAACAAACTCTACACTTGGATTATTTGGTCTCTGTTCCTATAAACTGGATTACTAACGACTGAAGCTGTGAAACAAGGACTTATCTTCTTTGGACTCTAAATCATTTGTATGTATGTGATTCACTTTGACCCTATAACATCTCTCATTTTGTTTCTTTTCTTTTTATATTAAACCTTTAGTTGTAGTTACTAAAGGATTGGCTGGCAGCGTGTTATTTTGGGTAAGATTCAAGCCTGTATTGTTCTGTGTAATGTGGCTGACCCCTTGGGGTCAGAAGAACCTATTTCTTTAACGGACCTAGTGGCTGTACTGGGGACCGGTGACTGGAATGCAGTAAAGGGAGCTGGCTATACTATATGGTGGCTTCTTGATATCCATTGTGGGGGATCAGAAGCATTGTTTGTGACTGGTTGGGGAAGTTTAACTCTAGGTAACCCACCAGTGCTGGGAGAATCTGCTCTCCTTTTTGCAGCTTGCCCTGATCTTTGCATATTCAGGTGGTTATCCCAGGAGGCCCGGGTCACAGCCTCTTTTTCCTTCTCTGACCTAACCCGGGTTTTCTGTGTGTCCACATATTAATCCCAGAATGCCTCATAATAACATCCTATACATTATCTGGATTATCAGCTTGACATTTTCTGTGTGAATCTCTGGATTTAATTCAAACAATAGGCTGTCTAGAATATGGACAAGAAGATGATGGCTCAAAACAGCCATTTAACAACAAAAACTTGTCATTTGTGGTGTTGTACTAGCCAAGTTGTTCCCAGGAAATGAGAGAGAGAGAAGGTAAGTGAGGCAATATCTTATTTGGCCAACTTCTCTTGGTGGAAGGGATCAGCTATTGGGCTTCACAGAGTTACTCTTCAGGTTTGGAAAGGTAACCTACTGCTTGCTAACCCTTAATTACCCACTTCATTTTAAGTGGTTCCCTACAGCATGTGTGAACTACTTATGCTCAACAATTTGCCCCAATTAGGCTTTAGCTTTGACACTCTGGTTACCTTCCCCAAAACCTGAAGAGTAATTCTGTGAAGCCCAAGAGCTGATCTGTTCCTCTTCTTAGGGCTCTGGGGCTTGCTGGTATGAGAGGAAGAGGCCTTGGCTTCAACGGTACAGTCAGAGCCTGAGGATCTTGATGAGGACCTACTCTTTTTTGGAGCTAGCTGCTTACGGTGAGATTGTGTGCTCCTTTTTGCAGGATTCCTGCTAGCAACCTCTATCCTTTCTTTTCTTGGGAAAGCATACCCAGAGGTTGATGGACCACTGCTCAGAGATAGGTCTTTTGCCTTGGCTCAGAGAGTGGGGCTATGGAATGCTTCCTGTTACCAATCTGAGCTTTGTCTCTCTGTTCTTCCTAGCCATGAGCTTAAGAATTGAACAGAAGATATTCCTGGGAGATGTGGGACTCCCTCAGACAATGGCTGTGGTTGGAGCGCTTACTGCTTATTCCTATAGGCTCCTGGCAAGCAAGGAAGTGTTTGAAGCCTAACAAACCAGGCATACATGGTCCGGAGAAGAGAAGTCTCCTGAAAGGAAAAGAAAATGACCCTCTCATTTAAAAACTAGCTAACCTAGACACTAACCTAAAATTCTAACCTAACTGACATTGAGAAATAAGAAATGCTGAGTGAGGTTTAGAAAAACATGCTGGGATTTCATCATTGGCTAAAGTAGTAGAGAATGATCTGTGGCTAGTTCATCTATGCAATCTTATATAGACTCGCGTCTTCCTAGTAAATGGCATTGTACTGTTTTAAAAGTACACCTTGAACAAACATTTTTCTGAGAGTTGGTCACAGAGCATCCAGACCTCGATGTGGAGGACTGGAAAGTTGACATGGAGGAGATGACCATGGTCCTGAGAGTTTTGCTAACGGGTAGAGCACTGCACAAGAGCAATAGCATAGTGGAAAACCAATGTTGTTGAGGCTTTACTTGAACTAGGAGTATGACTTGAACGTGGTCCTGCCTGATTTTCAACAGCCATTTGGATAGGACCACAACTAGAGGAATTGTGTACAGGAGCTTGTTATGCCTAGAAGTTGACAAGATTTGAGCTTGATTGAATTAGAGATGCAGAAGTCCCACAGCCCAACTGCCTCTTGACATTGAGTTAACAGAACATGGAACACGGTTGCTGTATTGTCTGTAATCACAAACAGATTTCTTCCTCTGACGTGTGAAAGAAAGGTTTGATAAGCCAGTCAAATGATCCTCAAATCACTTACATTTATATGTAGATTTAACTCCTAGGTAGAATATAAACATTTCATCTTCAGGGAGGGCAAGTGCGTGCCCCTATAGATGGTGGAAGTATCGATAACTGGAAAGCTGGATTAGGTGGAGCAAACAATCCCACTCCACTCACACATTTGAAGTCTGTCTACCAGTTGAGAGAGGCCAAGATCTGAAAACACACAGAAGCTTGCCATCTGTGCAGCTTCCTGCAACGGAGCCTGGTTTTCTAGACTCCACAGGTGCATGAGGTTATATGCCACAGAAAATGGAAACAATATCACTCTATTGTGGTAAGATAACCTTTGAGGTTTAAAACAGTGGCGAGCATCATCCATCCTTGGCTGAGGAAGAAAAGCCTGGGCTTCTCTGGTGTCCAGGACAACCCCTATAAATTGTCTTGGGCACAACTCTGTGGTGATAAACAATCCTAGAGTGTGGAAGCTGGATTTTAGGAGAGACACATGGGATAACAGTTTTCAAGTATCTAAAAGGTTGTTACTAGGAGCAGAGAGGAAAAAATTTTTCTCTCTAACCGCTGGTGATAGGCAAGAAGAAACCTGTGGCCATACCCGTACTGAGCTTTCATGCATATATTACCCTCTGTCCATTTTATACAGGTCTATCTTTCTTTATATATCTAGTGTGACCTGGCCCTCCTGGGATAACCTTCTGAATGTGCCAAAATCAGGGCAAGCTGCAAAACCAGGGGCCAAATCCCCAAACCACTGACAGGTGATACTTAAACCAGTCTCCCAGTCAGTAACCAAACATGCTTCTGATTCCCCACTCTGGTCATCACCAAGCATAACAAAACAGAAACAGCCCCCTAACTCCACATCAGTTCCTATGGTCCCCTCTAGCCACTGGGTCTCTCAAAGAAATGGGTTCTCCTGGCCCCAAAGGGTCAGCCATGTCGCCCAGAACAAGATAGGCTTGGATCTTACCCAAAATATCATACTGCCAGCCAATCCTTTAGTAACTACAACTAAAGGTTTCATATAAAAGGAAAACCAACAAAATATGAGAGATGTTAAAGGGTCAAAATGAATCACATATGCACAAATGATGTAGAGTCCATAGAAAGCAAATCCTTGCAGATTCTGTAGTTTGCAGGTTAGTCCCACTCCTCTGGTGTGTGCCCAGCAGCAGCTGGGTGAGTCTGTCTTTTCTTCAGTCCCAGGAGAATAGTTCCAGAGGAGGGTGTCGGTTGCAGACAGACTGAAGGCTAAAGACAAAATGTAGATTGGTCCCCTGCCTTTTATCTCACAGTCCTTGCCAGATCAAAATGGAGGTGGGCCACAGTTTGGGTAACTGGTCAAACAGGTTTCTTCTTGGGCCCACTGCAGCTAGCTGGTGGCCCCCCTGATGGGGGCTATCAAGAGAAATAATAGGTTTGCAGACAGCCAGTCTGGGATTGCCTTAAGAACAAATCACTTGGAACACACACAAAAACAAATAGATTTCTAATTTCTACTACAGGCATGATTCCTACATACAAACCATATAATCATTCTTAGCAGATAACAGCTTTTCTATTGACACCAAACATGGCACGTCACATATGGATTACTGCCAATATGAAATATTAAAATGAAAAATAATCATAAACAGTCCCCTAGACCCAGACAGCATCACATCTAGAAATTATGGTTCTATAGTATTTTACTTAGCATAAGTAAGTAGGTTAGCAATAGTTCTTTCCCAAAGCTGGTAACACAAGCATCCTGCAGGCCTTGCCAAAGCAGTAACAGAGTCTGCAAGTAAGTGCTGTGCAATAGAATAAGATCCTGCAAGCTTTGTAAAAGCAATGTTTGCATGTATCTGCTATGCAATAGGAGAAAGCCAACTAGGTAAGAGGTGATCGTGGGCCTTGCAGATTTTTTGGTGGAAAGTACCAGATAAGCTATTTCGATCACACTTTGCAGGCAAATAGGTGGAAAACATTTCTGCAAACCCACCACAAAACCCAGAAAGTGGTAAGAAGGAAAACAGGAGAAAGGTGAAGGGGAACATTCTAGAAAGATTACATCAATTATATGTAGGAATCCCTAAACCGATAACCCAAAGGCACCCCAACAGGGGTGTGTTGTGTTTTTTTTTTTTGTTTTGTGTTAAGACACATATTTGGGGCAGGAGGAATGAGATAATCCAGTCTATTTTTGGAAGGGTGTAAAAGGTAACCCTCCTGTATTGTGCAAGAATGGGTATTTAAGGCCCTGAAATTAGAAGAGAATTTGAAGCTTCCATTTCCTGAACCTGAGCTCAGCTATCTCTGGAAAAGATTTTTCATAGACCCACAACTCTACTCTTACTTTCTTTAGATAGGTTTTCTTGTTTTATTTCAGTTAAATATTATGAGAGTTCTTAGCCCTGTACTTCAACTTGTCTTCACTTCAAGTGGGTGTATAACCTTTTGTAGTTGTAAGGTATCTTGTAGTTCAGGAGAAATATTAGTCATTTCTAATGGTTATCTTTAAAATGCATTGATGTATTTCATTACAATTTTATTCTATATTTATCCATTTGTATTCTTACCCATCATTTGCTATATGCTCTTAGCAATAAAAAAAATTGTCATAAAATCCTAAATTTGCATACTCCTTATACATCTGTTTTCTGGGAGGAAGTCCTTTTTAATTACTATACCTGTAATCAGTTCAGACTAGAATGCTCATCCTTCAAATTTGCTTATTAAATCTATATTGGCCATTCCAAATTCCAAAATAAGTATAGAATTTGGCTACAGAAATTAAATTAAAGCAAGGGAGGCTTAGATTGGACATTAAAAAAAAATTCCTAACTGTCAAGTTGATTAACCACTGGAATAAGTTGCCTAGGCAGATTGTAGAATCTCCATCACTGGAGACTTTTAAGAGCTAGTTGGACAAAAACATGTCAGGAATGATTTAATGTGGGTACTTGGTATTGCCATGAGTGCAGTGGCCTGGACTCAATGACTTCTCATGGTCCCTTCCAGTTTTGATGATTCTATGGTAACATTTGCATCTGTGCTCACCTTCTTATCAGCCTGTTGTCCTTAAGGGAAACACTTGTATTCCTTTGTATTGATTTGACCTCATCTCCCTCTGTATGCTGTTTCCCAGTGTTAGAATCTTAACTACTACTTTGATTTGCTGTTACAGTGTGACCTGTTCCCCATGACTTACACTTCCCTGCATTTATTTTCCCCCCATTCTGTAATTTCCCTCATCTTCAAAGCATCTGGTGAAATGGGATTTTCTCCCACAAAAGCTCATGTGATAAATAAATGTTAGTCTTTAAAAGTGCCCCAGGACTACTTGTATTCCTGGCTCCCTCCTGAAAGCCACTACCATTGCCATGAAATTTGTGAAGTCTTATGGAGCTGCAGGCAAGCCAGAGGGTAGTACTGTGAACGGTAGGTTACTTACCAGTAACTGTCCTCCTTCGAGATGGGCTGCCTGGATTCATTCAGTAACAGGTGTGTATGTACTGCATTGCACAATTGGCTGGAAATTTTCTTTAGCCTTAACCTGCCAGGACAGGGCTGGCGGCCAATGCCCCTTGACCACACCCATGGCTGTATATAGGGCCGCAGACTTGCCCCTCCCCAGTTCATACTAGTCGCTAACTCTGAGTAGCAGGGATGGTGGGAGGGATCTGAATGAATCCGAGCAACCTATCTCAAAGAAGGACAGTTACTGGTAAGTAACCCACCATTCTTCTTTGAGCACTGCTTGGATTCATTCAGTATCAGGTGACTGCTAGCTGTACTGTAGATGGTGGGTGGAGTTAGAGCCTTATCCACCATCAGCATGGCCACCCACAAATAGCACAGCACCCAAAATTGGGTGAAGAAGCAGTGGGCCACCAGGCGAACACCTACAGACATGCCACTAAGTGCAAGATCTTTGAGAGAAGACGTGCATGAGAGTGCAAAGGTGTCATTTGCCACTCCAGCAGGAGACCAGAACTCCAAGAGGACAGTCCTGATTCGTTACTGGGGAACCCGCTATGTCACAATAGCAAAGAGCATTCTTGTCATCAGCAAGACAGTCTAAATAAGAGAGTTGACCTTCCCTAGCAGAATCAACTCTTGAGAAAGGCAACAGACTTCTACAGCTGCAGGCGATGAGCAAGGGTGAGATAACTGCCACCCTTGCTGCCCTAATCTGAAAGGGATGTAAATTGAGTTAAATTACCAACCAAGACCGGGGCAGGGAACAGGTTTCCCTTGACCAACTGGGGGATAGGCAAAAGGCCTTTCCTCATTGACATACTGGCTATGGATGCCAAGGACAGGATTGATAAGGGCTCCCTAAACTAAGGTGTTCCTCCTCCATATGAAAGATAACATAGGAAGAAAATAACGAGGAAGGAGTAGGTGGGGACCCCCATCCCTCCATCCATTGAAGCATGGGAATGGAGGACCTGGGGGTAAGGGCCCTGGAATAAGGCCTAGACGGTGGGCAGGACCATCTCGGGGGCCCAAAGTGTCAGAGACACTCCATCCAGGAGGTCATTGTAAGGAAAGAAGTGGGGATCACTGGAGGGCCCTTCTTTAGAGGTGACTCTTCCATGGATTAGAGTAGGAAAAATGGGGACCTTTAGGTACACCCATCCTAGCGTCAGGAGAGAAGCCAAACAGCAGAGGTCATGAATGTTAAATGACCAGGAAGTGAAAACAGAGAAACTGGAGGAAACATGATTGAATTCCCATGTTAGGTCATCCCTGACCAAAGGGATGGGGGAATGACCTAAGACAGGGATGGTAAGAAACCATCGTGGGATTCTGGGAGGGGCTTACACAACCTCAAGGCTAGGTATGCATTTCTCTACCTTGCCCCCCGTACTCTACTCTCCCAATGCATGCACTTATGAAGGGAGAGGTGTGCTGAATACAGGGAAGGGGTATCCAACTGTCTCTACAGATGGGTCAGGTCCCCCCCAAGGGTCATGCATCCCAAGTTCCAGAATTGGAGTGTTGGGGGGGGGGCACATGGCTCTGCTGATAGTCTCACTCTCACTTCTATGGAGAGGCAGTCAACCTTTACATCATGGCTGGTTGACTCATCTCTAGCAGTGGGAGTAGGTGTTGGGTCCTGGCTGCAATGGGCCAAGTATGAGGGATCTTGCATAGATCCTGATGAGGAGAGAAGACGATGATGTAGCCAAGATGCAAGGTGGACATGGTCCATAATGCCTACTCCGAGAGAGGAGGGGTGTTATTGGTGCACCTCCCCACGTATTGGAAGGGGTAAGGCTTGGGCAGGTTCTGGGTGGAACAAGGGAAGAGAGAGACCCTTACAAGAGGGGAGAAGGGCATAAGGCAACCCTTAGTTAGGGAAACCAGCAGGAAACCACTGTGTCCTCTAAGGAACACTGAACAAAAGCATCACCCATAAGTCGTCAGGCTTTCCAGCCTCCTCAGGGTTTTGCAAATTCTGTCAGGAGCCATAGTCCTGCACAGGAACTAACCATGAGTTAAGGACGACATGTCCTCAAGCAGGCTCACTCAGGTGTATGAATACCAATGGGGGTTAAGAGTTCTATCCCCTACTAGCTCCCCTTGTTCTGATTATAGGGAGGAGGGGGATGCCATAGAAAGGTCAAGGCATCTCCTAGATGGCTTTCTGAGGTTTTTGATGGAATGCATCCTTTGCCTGCTTGGAGAAAGGCACCAGAGCGGGGGGGGGGGGGGGCGTCGTCCAGTAGAGGGCTAAACGTGAGGTTTGCCCATGGGTGGATGGACCAATGAGATGTAGTGAATGGCCTTTGGGAGGAGGGGTGGGAGCTGAAGAGGCAAAACCCCTATGGTGGAGAATGAGGATGCCTTGAGCAACAGGCCTAATACAAGTCTAAAGACCATGGCCCTGAGACTAAAAAGGGAACTGCCTGGGGAGGTAAGGTGGGAAAAGGTAGAGGACAAGAAGGTACAAGCTCACCTTCTTATCTACTACCTGGGAGGAGGTGGGGTACACCATCTCACAGTAATTTGCCCCAAGATCCGTTGCAGGCCAACACAAATAAGAAATACTCTTGGGACCAGTGAAGTGGAAGCGTACCCATCCCAGTGTGCCAGACTGGGGAAGGGTTGGATGAGGTGGGGGGGGGGGAAGGAGGGGCCTCTGCGTACGAGCATCGGGAATGTGTACCCTCTCCTACGTGTCCTAGAGGGCTGTAGCCCTGAATAAGGGCTGCAGAGTGAGTGTTGTGGTGGTGGTGGGGGCATCATGTATCCCCTTCTTATACCTCTATAACCCCCGGATTTCCACCAAGGATCCAAGGGCACATGGAATTAGAACTGAGCGCATTTGAGGAGAGTTCTCCAGTTGCCTTGCCCTTACTTGACCCAAAGGGTACAGTAAGGGAAGAGGGAGATGCATCATTACCGGAGAGGAGGAAGAGGCGAGGCTGATTGTGAGGGGGCGTTTGACATAAGCAATTTAGGGTGCCTCCCTGAAGTTCAAGGGATGTATTTGATGTAGGGAGAGGCGACCGTATTGGAGTTGATCACCTTCAATGGGAGAAAAGGGGGCCATCAACCCACAGTCCAAGGTCGTCCCCTAAAAGGTGGCCGTTTCACTTGGGGGGGGGGGAGACTACTGTGAGGCCCCTCACCCCAAGCATTTGTGGTGTTGCAGTGGGCTGGGAGAATGTTGAAGCACCTGGGGAATAAGCATACCCAGGGCTCTAAGGGCTGACCTAGGGTCACAGTTGCTGCAGATCAGGGAGTCAGTGGCCGAGGCACAGAGAAACTGTCCCTCAAAAGAGAAGGTCTAATGTGGACTGCTGTAAGTCCTGGTAGAGGTCACTCTGTGCAGAACCATGGCTGTAGCAATGCCACTGCTGGCCACGTCTAAGGTATGTCATGCCACTGTAAGGGCTTTGCATGAGGCCAAGGTGCCTTACTCGACAGAGGCATCTTAATCTTCCAAATGTTCTTTTGGGAGGGAGCTGCTAAAACCCCTCATAGCATTACACAGATCTAGGGAATATCTGTTAAACAAGGCCTATTGGTTAGCAATTCTCAACTGAAAGGCTGAAGTTGAATAGGCCTTTGACCCGGGAGGTCAAAACTCTTGGACCCCTGGGAGACTGAGGGTAAACCAGGGCAGTTCAGGCCAGTATGCCCCAGTGATGTCAAGGACACAAGCATGGCGACTGGAGAGGATGCAAACTCCAGGTTGAATAAGGGGTCTTGGTTCCCCTCGAGGGGTATGACCCTGACCCCCAGGTAGGTGGTGACCTGGTGAAGGGCTGAAGTGTGGTAGGGTCTTCTCTGTAAGACCCTGGCCCTGGGCTCATCACTGTAGCCAGGGGAAGGGCCAACCCTGGTACTGGGGTGCCCTCTCCCGGGGATGTGGTACTGAGTTGGAACTCACCTTCCGACGCCTCAGTGGGAGATAACCAGCTTTGAGTGTGGTACTGAGAAGAAGCCAGTGCAGGGAACCCTTCAGTAGGAGGCTGGGCCTGAGGCATGCACTCTTGGATTTTCTTGTGGTGCCAAAGGAAGGTGTTGGTGCCATGGGGTTGGAGCCCTCAGTTCCACAGTGGCGCGGGGCCAAGCAGTGAGCAGCTCCCCCCAGTGCTTGGTAAAGTGAAAGGAAGGCGGACTTACCATTTGCTGTGATGGCCTGGCTGTGAATACAGGAGCCAAAGAGCCTCTGCTGCCTTAAAGTCATCCAGCGTGGAAGGTACTATGATAGGCTCTGGTCCTCACCCCCCTGGACGGGAGAGCAAGATCAGCACTGGCACTTCAGTGCTGAAGTTGACGTGAAGCACGCTTACCTGTGCTCTGCTGGGGAGCGGCACCAAGAGGGCCTTGGTGCCAACTGGCCTGAAGGGCTGCTGCCAACGCATGGTGCTCAGATGGTCTGGCCCTTTTCTTTGGAGAGGAGGTACCGTGGATAAGGTCACATGGCACTGAGCTGGTCCCGAGCCAAATGCCAACCGTGACCATTTATTCACAGCTGGACAGTGGCGCTGAGAGGGCTCTGGTGCCAATCCAGCACACGGTGATGAGTTAGGGGCCAATTGTGGCTTTTTATGCATAGCCAGAGAACAGCACCAGTGCCAACCGAGCATGCGGGGCCATGTTAGAGGCTGATCACGGCTTTTATTTGTAGCCGGAGAGTGGCGCTGAGAAGGCTCCAGCGCCAACTGAGCATGTGGTGCCAAGTTAGAAGCTGAACGCGTCTCTTATTCGTAGCTGAAGAGCGGTGCCCATCCAGCATGCAGTGCCGCATTAGAGGCCAATCACGGCTTTTATTCATAGCTGGAGAGTGGTGCCAAGAGGGCTCCAGTGCCAGCTCAGCACTCGCTGCCAGTGAACCCTTGGGTGTGATAGACGTACCCGGTGTCGGCTGCAGGGCCCGTTCCTGGGCAATATTATGCAGCCTTCACTCCCTGTCTTCCTGAGCCCTTCATTTAAAGATCTGCAAATGGAGCATAATCCACCTGGTGAAGCTCACCCAGGCCTTTAAGATACCTCCTGTGGGTGCTGTCCCTGAGGTTTGGGTTTCTGTTGGAAGGACTTGGTAGGAGTGCTGGTGATGTCTGAAAACAGATCTTCCAGTGAAAATGCTTGTAAAACAGAGCAGAGAGACAGGCCCTTGCAAAAGCAAGAAACAGACTGTTCCATAACCATCGCTGAGGGTGGAAAAGAGAAAACTGGGGAGGTGCTGGGCTGCGGCCATATACACAGCCAGGGGGTATAGGCTGCCAGCCCTGTCCTGACAGGCTAAGGCTAAAGAAAGTTTCTAGCCAGTCATGTGCTCAGGCATATACACACCTGATACTGAATGAATCCGAGCAGCGCTCGAAGAAGAACTGATAGTGGCATTGGTTGACCAGGAATGTAAGGAATTTCCTGAGACTTTGATGAATTGCCATATAAAAATACACATTCCAAGTCAAGGTCAGCATATCTGTGTCTGTAATCCAGAGTGGGAATAGGAGAAAACAGCATGACCATATGAAATTTTATTTTCCCCAGATGTTTGTTGAGCTGTTGCAGGTCTAACAGAAGCTTGAGGGCTCCCTTTGTTTTCAGGAGTAAGAAGTAACAGAAGTAAAACCTCTTTCCTTTGTGTAGATCAGCCATGCCCTCTGTGACTCCCTGGAGGAGAGATTTCACATCTTGCAGGAGAACCACCTGGTAAAAGTGCTCCCTGAGAAGGGGTGTGAAAGTGGTTAGAAGAGGGGAATAAAATAAACTGAAGGTTGTATCTCAAGATCACTGTGCTTGGAACTGATTGCTTTGAAATGATACTGAACCATGCATTTTGCTAGTGCAAAAGCTAGTTGGCAGATGGAGGAGTCAGAGATGCTCACATTGCCAAATCTGGTATGCTGTCTTTGACAAATCATCAGAGGTTTACTTAGTACGCCTAGATTGTTTAGATGAACCAGGAGCTATGGCAAAAGAAATAGGTCATCTGTTCTGCTCTTTATTCTTGGTAGATCCTGCTGGGAGGGAAAGAGAATAGCAGATTGGCTATAGAAAACAAAGTTGCTTTTTTCTTTGGGTCAGGTATATAAATGCAAAAAAAGTTCTCTGTTGCCTTGGAGTCCTTCAGGGCGTGCAATTTCTCATTACTGTGCTCAGAGAAGTTTGATTGCACCTCAAAGAGCTGGTTCCATATTGTCTATTGGACCTCTTGAGGGACACCTAATGACTGGAGCCATGAACATCTGTGCACTGTAATAGCCATTGCTCTTGCTCAAACTGCAGAGCTGACAGGATCCAAATCTACTGAAGACAGGTTCTTACCTCTAATTTGCCCACATCTACCATCATGAGAAATCCATGTTGCATGGCATCTGGCAGTCTCTTTAAATTTTAAGATACCGTTTCAGAGGCTAAAATCATAGTGCCCAGCAGTGCCAGCTAGTTTGCAATCATCAGCTGTAGGCCAGCATCAGATAAAGCTTTCTGTCAGGCACAGAGAGGATTTAGCGTCCTCTGATTTCAAGTTAAATGCCTGTTATCCTTGGCACACTCTGTCACTGACAGCTGAGACCACTGATGACCCCAGAAGTGTGTGGATGTGAAAATGCTTGAACCACTGAAAAGCTTCATAATGCCTGTGCTCAGCTTGCTTTAATGGGAGAGGAGGGAGGCCAGCATCTGCCACAGTATTTATGGTGGGCTACAGGATAGCTTCATTAAGTGGGTGCACTGCTCAAGCAGATCCTACAGCAGCTAAAATGGCAATCAGCTTGTGGTCAATCAACCTCTTCCATCTGGCTATCCAAGGCAGATGTCACTCTGTTTAAAAGGTCCTGATGGGTCCTGTGTTCATCAGACGGAAGTGAGAAATCTTGTGACACCATTCCTCTGGCTGTTGTGGCAGCTCCTCCAGCACTTTCAAAGTGAGATGTAGCTGAGCAACATCCTTTTATTCAGTACTGATCCCAGTACTGAGTCTGGTTTTGTATTTTATTTGGCAGGGTGGATCCTGATACCTACTCCAGGAAGTAGAAGGGGAGGGTATGGAGATGACCTAGAGGAAGGCAGTAAACCCAAAAGCTTCCAAAATGGCTGTTGCTAAGGCCCTGGATCCAGCAGCAGCTGATGTAAGCAATTGATGTCTGGTCTATACTACAGTTATGTCAGCATAAGGCAGTTTATGTTAACCTAACTCTGTAAGTGTCTATACTAAAATGTTACTGCCACTGATATAATTCACTCACAACACCAACTTAATAACTGACCTCTGTGAAAGGCATAGTGCTTAGGTTGACACAGTTTTGGTCAACATAGTGTCAGTGTATTCTCAGTGTTGTTTTTAATGACTGCTATTGCCTTTCAGAAGTTGTCCCACAGTGCCCCACATTGACAGTTAAATAAGAGCAAGCACTCCTAGTGAGGATATGAACCACCGACACAAAAAGTGTCGTGTGGACATCCAACATCAATTTAATTTCTGCAGTGACTATGCCAATAAAATTTAGGTCCACTTAATTTCGTAGTGTAGACTTGCTTGCAGTGTCTACACTGGTGCTGCATCAACTCAGCTACAGCAATATTGACTCTACCCTTTTTGTGAAGGTAGAATTATGAAGTTGGTGTAATGGTCAAATTACATCAGTGAGACTGAAAGTTTAGAGGGGATATTTACAGAATTAGATTGATGTAAGATGCCTTGATTCAACCTAACTCTGTAGTGTAGACTAGGGTTTACTGGAATGGATATAAGCTATATTGCTATATGCATCTTTTTAGTGTCCACGCTAGGAGTTGTACCAGAATAACAAATAAGATAAAAAAAATTATACTCCTGACAATGTTACAGAGGTAGAATTGTTGGGTGTACAACAGTCCTCAGATTAAAGTTTATAATTTAATAATTTTTATTTTTTAAAATGTGTCACAGTACACATACATTGAATTCCACTGATAGTTGGATTAAACTGCTCTGTTCCTTTCATCCTCATGCTAAAATCTCTTCTCAAATCCTGATGGTCCTTATTCAGTAGCTCAGTGTCCTTTCTGCTTTCTTATACCTTTCAAACTTCTTCTACCTTGCTTGAGAGTTTGGAACAAATGCCTTATATCATCCTTTTTCAGAATCCAACAACCATGCAATCCCTCTTCCTCAAATAAAAAAACCAAAACAAACAAAAAAACACACTCCCTCAGGGGTGGGGTGGGGGAGCCATAACCCAACACACACTACGTTCCATCGCAATCCTTTAGCTTGGGGGATCAGCATGTTACCACTACTCATTTTGAAAAAAATCTACTAAAAACTAAACGAAGAAGAATAGTATCTCTGCTCTAAAGCCATCTAATACCTGAGAATGAAAGATTTCAAACAAAGGAAGAGCTATGTATGGTACAACACTCCATCTATCTCCTTTGGATCACAATGTAGGCAATAAAATCAATTCTGTTTTCCTTTCATTACTAGAAAACACAAAAGCTACTAAGCCTCAGTTCCCCTTTTTTCCTTTTTAACAGCCAGAAAACAGTCAACATGGACCTTCAGAAGGGCTACAGAGGGACAATTAGTGTATTCTATTCCTACAGATCTGATGCTTCTAGGAGATCAAAGATCTTTTCCTGCAACTCTCTGTCCTTTGTGCTTCCTCTCAAGTCAAGACTGAGCTTCTTCAACCTATGCCCTTGTTTTTGTGACATACCATATCAGGCATAGAATGTCCTCCTAGACAAAAGAAATAATTTATCATCAATAACAAAAGATGCATTTAGCCTTACAAACAAAACTTTCCTCAGTTTGGTTTACTACCAGTAAAAGAACACAAAGTTTTATGCTCCAAATTTGACCTCCTTTCGGAGAAAAGCAAAATTTGGTCTTACCTACGAGTGTTCAGTCTAGGACCCTTCCTCTTAGGCTTAATGAACTCTTCCCTGTCTCTGTGGCAATGAGGGACAGGCTAGTTCTTTGTTCTGAACCTAGAATTACATCTATCTCCCTCAGGAAGAGCTCCCCAGTTTCCAAGATTTTCCAAAGCTGGCAAGTGCTAATGATATAAAAGCTTCTAAATGCAATTCAACTCAAATCATGTGCACCAGAATCTAAGCTTGATATTTAGAGCATTCATGAAGGAACACACACTTCCTCTTTCAAACTATTTCAAAGTAATCAGTAGTCATGGAGAAAATAAAAATACAACCTGAGCATAATGCTGTTTTCCAAAGGAGGGTTGACTTTGATGTTGAGCATTATAGAAAGACACTTGCCAGAAGAGTCCTCTGCATCTGAGATAATATTCACTGTGAGATGTAGAAAGCAGTAAAACATTTCTAGAGGGGAAGGAGCATTCCAATCATCTAGGTGGGACTGCAATTAAACAAAAGGGTTTTTTGGGCACCCTGCTTCATGGCATACTTCTTTCAAATGCTGATCAGCAAAGTTGAGGTTACTGATTTCTCTTAAATACCATTGAAAATGTGTGGGTGGAAGGTCCAGTGTGGTTGTTGTCTCATAAGATGCGTGCTATCTCTCAAGCCCCAAAATGATGTTCTTTTCATCAAGTGAGTAGTAATGAGAAGAGCAGTACTTTAGGTCTTGAATAACCCTGGTATATTCACTTGTATTTCACTACAGGTTGTGTTCCCAGCTAACTTGTTAATTTGCACCTCCATAGGATATTTGACTTCATCCTGGACAATACCACTTCATATTACAAGAGAAAGATTGTGCTGACTGTGGGATTCCAGGCCTTGGTTCTCAGAACTACCATGTTTGATAGTACATGTAACTGAGGATTCACCAATAGCATGCCAAGCTCTTAACCCCTGTTAGACAGGAGGTTGTGAGTAAAGAAGATAATTTCAGTGAGAAGAGGAAGAGTCCAACCAACTGTGAGGCTGAGAGGTAGTTTAGGATGTGTAGCCCAGAGATCAAGTTAATGAAAGGAAGCTTCATACTGCCAGTAGACTGATGAGAAATGGTCCTCAGAAATCTTCTGCCAGAGGTTCTCATGGGTTTCTCATAGTTCAGTATGGCTGTAGCACCTTAACTTGTCCTTCCAAGAATTGCTGACTCTGAGCCCCATCTTGTAAAACCACTAGAATATCTTTTATTTCAGCTAATGTGCCCCCCTTCTACCACTGGTATCTAAACTTCAAGTGGCACATAGACATCATTTGCAAAGTTCCTGTGAGATGCTAGAAGTGTGTAGTTCTGTCTCAGCTTTCCAGCTGATTGGTTAGACAACAGAGCATTTAGATTCAGGATAGGTTCCTATTACATTATATTGTGTGTGTGTGCATGTGCACATGTGTGCGGCAGAGAATGTGAGAAGATGTTCCAGTTACATTTGAAACACGCCTAAGAACTGGGCTAATTACAAGGCAATTATGATCTCTGTGGCCTATTTTTTCTGTCTTCTTTAACATTTTTACTCTCAGTGGCTGAGGGGAAAGGCATAAAAGAGGCTGTTTAACCTACTTCTCAGAGAGAAGGGGACTGCAATTTCTACTTGTGACTCTTTTCCTCCTATAGTACTATTTCTGGTTTTCCAACTGGATGTGGATTCAAGCAGGTTCACCAACAGCTTTTCAGCCTGACCTTGATGATCTAGGCTGCATTCTCTCTGGCTATATGTGTTTTGCTGAGTCTGCTGATTCTGATTTTCCTGCTTGGCTTAGAACCTTAAGGAATAGAGCAAGAGCTTCAATTCAGGAAACAAACAGAACTACTTCTCTAAATAGTACTGATGTTTCTCTCTCTTCCTAACGCTTACATATGCGTTTCTTTCTGAAGAATCATTTGCCTATGATGGAAGAGTGTATTTGATAATGCTTAGCACAAGACATCTCTTCCTTGGACCATATTCCTCCCTCCCCATCCCTGGAGTCATCTAAAAAACCCTGGATATGTTCCCCCAACTAAAGACCAGTGCCTCTGAACCCAGCATTAGGTAGCTGTTAAGTAATACTAAGAAAAAATTCACCAAGAGTCTGGCCTGATCTGCTGTAATTGACAGGGAGCAAAACAAAAAATGTACTATATATCACCACAAAATTAACTTTTCCAGAAGCTCTTCTGAAATAAATATTGTTTCCAACAATAACTTAGAGTTCTGTGAGGCCTCTAATGAGCCTTCTACCTTCTCTTTCAAAGCTATATCTGTGAAGGGATGTTTGATTTTAAATGTTTATTAATGAAAACTGAAGGAAATTTCAAAGCAAGAAGTCATTATGAACAGAAAGATATACATAGTTTCATTTAAAAAAAGTAAAAAATTGAATATATGAACAACTTTGGAATTTTTCTTTTTGCTTTTTCCTTCTGAAACAAAAAAATCAGTAAAACTCATATAAATTTGCATAACAATTTGATGTTGCCAAATCTGCATTTTTTGCTGAAAACTGTTTCAGCAAAAGTATTTTGCTAAACTGCACTCTTCAATAGACTTCAAAAAGGTTTATTTTCTTATTCTGAGATTTTGGGAAGAAAAGATATAATGATGGCGTGACACTAAGCACTCTAGTACCTTTGTAGAAAATATGCTTTTTGAGGTCACTGGAAAGAATAACAACTCACTGATCATTAATATTCTTGTGTCAGGTGGGTATGTAACTGGTATTAAGAATGGTGAATATTTGCTGGAGTTGTAACCAAAGTGTGTGTTAACCAGGTATGTTGAGGGAGGATTTAAATAGGTGTATGCTAAACAAAGGAATTCACATATAAGCTGTAAACAGACCCATCAAGCTAAAAAAAGGATGGAGGCAAGCATCACACTGACAAGCGGGAGTGGGAAAACAATGTATTATGTACATCCAGCAGAAGGAGGATGCTTGGCCAGGTTTTACTTTTCTGAAGAATCCATTCCAAAGGTTTACTGCCCTATAAAGACAAGGGGCTGACTCTCAAGTTAATAGCAATTAGATCAACTGATTGCATACAATGTTACTGTATTATAAAAGTATTGTAGAGTGAGTTATTTCCTGCAAGCTAATGACACACAGGTGATTAATATAATTTTGAAAGGCATTGATTAACCCTATATAAGGAATTATGGATACTCATTTATAGTAGGCTTACCTATAGTTTACCCAGACAAAAGGGAATGTCACAGCTATCTATCTTTCTCCTATCTATATTACATATAGTGGAATCAGGAACAGTGAAAGTCCTATTTGCATAGAAATCATATAGGGGAAAACTCCAATGAAGAGAAGAACAGCATGAGGTCTCCCTGTGTTTTTTATCAAGATCATTGAACTTTGGGAGATATAACCAATAACAGAAGCCATCTTTGGGATCCATCACTAGATGACATACACAAGAAACTAGAGGACTTGTAAACTGAGAAAGATGGATCTTTCAACCTATTGCAGGGACTGGTTTGAAGTCTCAGAAACTGAAAATAGGTGAGAAACCTGTGTAGGCAAATGTCTTTCACCTAAGAAGACAAGGGAAGCCAGCACTTTGCACTTTTGTGGCAAGCCTTGACTAAGGGAGAGTCCCTCATGACTGGGAAAAAGACTGACTGTTTAAAGAAACTATCCCAACAAAACCTTGAACCAAAACTCGCTAGACTAAATTTTAGACCTTCAGATGTATGTTTTTGGTTCCATTGCTTATAACTTTCTAACTTAATCTTGCATACTTCAATTTACTTAAAATCCTATCTTCTGTTCTTCATACATTTATTTTAGTTTTAATCTAAGCCAACCCAGCACTGTGTTTTAACAGAACTGTTTGGCAATGCCAGTCAAAGTAATCAGCTATTGAATATTGACTCCTTAATACAGAAACAAACCCCAATATTGGAACTGTCCAGGAGAGGACTGGACATTGGTGAACATACATTTCAGGAGAGCAGCACCAATAGGAGGATCATGTTGGGTTCACCCTGAAAGTAGTAACCTAGGCTGGTGGAAGTCAGAGTGGGACAGTGGAGCTATAGACAGGGTGCTGAATTGTTATACCAGGGCTGCCTAACACGACTCTCAGGATATAACCTGCATGCTAGCTGGCTGCTTCTGAGCAGTCCAGGTTCAGAGTATGACAGCAAAGCATAACAAGGCACCCAAGGTGATTGGGCAGGCAGTGACACAACCCACACTGATCTGAATTGCACCCCATTATGTGACAGATAGATTTCAGTATTTTTACCTGGAATATTAATCTTCTTATTGACTTGATGAAAGACCTGAGACCTTAGGTTGGCTGTATGCCTTTTTTCTCTTTTCACATAGAATCTTTTGCTTGAAATACTGTTTTTTTCCACATAACTGGTGTTGTCATTCCAGTATGCAGGAGGAGGACTATTGCATCCTTTATCTTCTTATGATAGGAAGGGTCTTTCTGTTTCTGTTTAAGTGACTTTGGGGAAAAGATAAAGTCATTTCTGGAACAATGAAGGAACTCTCTTGACAGTCTATCCCTGATTATCTCAAGCATCCATTCATTAAGGTGGTTCAGTCCTAGATGAAGAGCTACTGAAGCACACTGCATAAAGGGTTCATCATAGCTGGGTGTTTCAGGTATGGGTGGAGCACTTGAACATCTAGAATGATATTCTGCTGTTCTGCATTGGCTTGAACCCCCTCAGCCAGATAATCACAAGGGCTGGATACGGATACAAGTTCAAGAGTGGAACTACCATTAGCCACCTCCTCTACATGGATGACATCAAGCTGTATGCTAAGAATGAACGAGACATCAATCGCTAATTCACCTGACATGGATCTGCAGTGAGGATACTGGGATGTCATTCTGACTGGAGAAGTGTGGCCGGATGGTAGTAAAGAGAGGGAAGGTAGTCAAGACTGATGGGGTGGAATGACCAGCAGGCCACATAGCAGACATACAGACCAGCTACAAGTACCTTGGCATCCCACAGTCACATGGGAACCACGATGAGGAGGCAAGGAAGACAGCAACATCCAAGTACCACCAAAGGATAAGACAGGTCCTGAAGAGCCAGCTCAATGGGAAGAACAAGATCCACGCCATCAACAGGTACGCCCTGCCAGTCATCAGATACCCTGCCAGTATAGTGAGCTGGCCAAAGGAGGACATGGAAAGCCCCTGTCTTACAGGGATTTGAGGTTCTCCACCAATCATCATAAACTGAAGTCTATTTACCATTGAAATGGATCATACCCAGTCTACCCTTTTCAAACCCTCATGGAGGCTGCTGATGTGAAGACCCAGAAGCTCCTCACAATGTACAGAGGTTTCCACCCCCAAATCCAACACCCAGAGACTGTACACCAGCCGGAAAGAAGGCAGGCAGGGTTTGGTGAGTGTCAAAGCCATTGTCCTGGATGAAACCCAGAGCATCCAGGAGTACATCAGTAAGATGGCACCCAAAGATGAGCTGCTGAGAGAATGCCTGAGGCAGCAGCAGACATGGGAGGAAGATCAAGCAGAAGAAGTGGCATGGCAAGACAAGACCCTGCATGAGATGTACCATCGATAGACAGCTGAGGTGGCTGACATTGGGAAATCCTACCAGTGGCTGGAAAGGGCTGGACTAAAAGACAGCACTGAGGCACTGATCATAGCAGCAGAAGAACAGGCACTGAGCACCAGATCCATTGAAGCAGGAGTCTACCACACTAGACAGGACCCAAGGTGCAGACTGTGCAGAGAGGCCTCAGAGACAGTCCAACACATAGTGGCAGGTTGTAAGATGCAGGCAGGAACAGCATACACTGAACGGCACAACCAAGTAGCTGGCATTGTGTACAGGAACATCTGCACAGTGTGTGGGCTAGACCCTCCCAAGACCAGATGGGAGATTCCATAGAAGGTCGTGGAGAATAACAGGGCTAAGATTCTGTGGGACATCCAGATCCAGACGGACAGGCAGGTACTGGCCAATCAACCAGACATCGTGGTAATAGACAAGGACCAGAAGACAGCGGTGGTGATAGATGTAGCAGTGCCAAGTGACAGCAACATCAGGAAGAAGGAGTATGAGAAGCTGGAGAAGTACCAGGGCCTGAAAGAGGAACTGGAGCGGATGTGGAAAGTAAAGGCCAAAGTTGTCCCAGTGGTGGTAGGAGCACTCAGGGCTGTGACTCCTAAGCTGGGAGAGTGGCTCCAGCAGATCCCAGGAACAACATCAGAGCTCTCTGTCCAGAAGAGTGCAGTGGTAGGAAGAGCTAAGATACTGCACAGAACCCTCAACCTCCCAGGCCTCTGGTAGAGGACCTGAGGTTGAGGAAGACACATACCACCCATAGGAGTGAGAGGGGAATTTTATATATAAGGCAGGGTTAGGAGCTGCGCCTAACAGCTTCTGAAGGGGAGCAAGTATTCTGCATGGGTCCTGTATTAGCATGGTATTTGCATACTGGATGCAGGTCATAGTGGGTAATGGTATTTGGGGTTAATCTGATCACAACTCTGTCAACATCTGTAATTCCACTGAAGGAAAATATAAAATACTGTCTTTTTGTAAATTGCTACTCTTTGTTTCAAATCTGTCTGGATTAATTAAAGGGTAAAAACTACTTGTAGTTAAAAAGATTGTAAAAAAGGTGACTGCATATTTCAGCCTGAAAAAGAGAAGAGAAGGGTTGGGTTTTGCGTTAGCTCCTTTTGGAATAAAATGCTGGAGGCATTCCTGTCTCACCCCAGCCCCCTGTCAAATGATAGTTCTGGCTGTGCTTCTTTGAGGCCCCTTTGTTATGTTAAGGACAGTAGGTGTTTGCATGCTAGTTGATGTTTAAGAGCTGCTGTGACTAGAAAACGGCAGACTCTCTGAGCTGAGAGGAAACTCCCCCCCTCTGAGCTGAAATTACTGAAGAAGAGCGGCAGATGGAGAGAGCAGAAGGAGCTGGCAGACAGTGGGCAGAGCCAGCAGACAGTGACAGCAGCCGGCGGTGAGCTGGGCAGAGCGAGTGACCAGAGGGTGGAGCTGGCTGAGAGAGCGGCTGGAGCTGGTGGATGGTGAGAGCTGCCAGCGGTGAGCTGGGCAGCGTGAGTGACTGGAGCGAGGAGCTGGCAGACAGCGGGTGAAGCCAGTGGATGGTAAGAGCGGCCAGCGGTGAGCTGGGCAGCATGAGTGACTGGAGGGTGGAGCCGGTGGACAGCAGGCGGAGCCAGCGGACGGTGAGAACAGCCAGCAGTGAGCTGGGTGGCCCAAGTGACCGGAGGGCAGAGCTGGCGGACAGTGGGCGGAGCTAAGGAACAGTTTTAGAGGATGGAGTGAGTGACCAGTAGATGGCGTCAGTGGACAGCTGGCATGAAAGACACTACGTACGTATGTTAGGGTTGGCTGGGAGCCTAGTTAGTACTGATGCCACAGATCAGTGCCAGTTTTGCCACTAAGTCTTGTATGTTCTGTTATGCAGTGAGGGTTGTTGGGAACTTTGCTCTGTACTGACTAGCTAGATCAGTGCTGATTTCTGTTATTTGGCCTTTTACACTCTGTTTTGCTACTATTAAAAGTTCTGTTTACTACACTCAGTCTCGTGCATGTGAGTGGGAAAGCGTTACCCCTCTGGAGCACCCAGGAAACAGTGGAGGATTCCCAGAAATCAGGGTGGGGGCTCAAACTGGTTGGTGGTGCTGCATTATTGGGAAAACCCTTGTTCTGCCAGCCTTCCCTGGTGGAAGGGTTACATATATATTCAAATATAAGGGTTCAATATAACACATTTTATACTTAACACACACATGTAGACCTACTCCTTTCTGATGGCCTCTCAGAGATGATTTGTCTACATCAGGCATGCCTCTGGCCTGGAAAAAGATCCAGGGCTTGGGCACAAACATTCAGGGCTCATGCACTTTAAGTGCACTGCCACTGCGGCAGACCCAGCGCTCTGACACCAACATTTGGGGCTAGAGCCCAATAAACCCGGCACCAGCAATGCACCTGATCTATGTAAACAATTTAATCCACAGCAAGCAGGAGTTTGAAACTATTCCAGACTGGCCTGCCATGAGCTAGCTGTCTGCAAGGACCCTGCTGACATGTATCAACAATTTGTTGAGAATTAAATCAAAGCATGCTAATGAATCATAATGCACATCAGCAGATGCCACCTGGACAGTTGTAAACAGCAGGCTAGTGTGTGGTAGATTGGAACCCAGCTTGCTGCAAACTACATGTTTGTGTGGAGGAGCCTGTGTCTTTGTAAAGTAGTCAAAATATGTGTCACATGGACCCTTCAGCACTTGAGAAAATGGCAGCATCTCAGTTCTTTCAAATACTTCAGAACCCTGTCAGCAAATGATCAATCTGAGGCTCTCCAAAGCTAGCAGCATTCCATTGATAGTGACCACCATTTTCCATTAATTTTAAGGAGACTTGTGATGGTACTTAAATTATTAACAAATCCAAGGAAGGAAGGAATGTCCCAGTTGTATTCTGGGCTCTCTTCCTGGATAGGAGACTAGTCACAAACTTCTTTAATAATCTTGAGAAGCTTCCACGCCACCACCGAAGCAGTGTTGTCATATGTGTGGGCACATGGCATACTAGGTTTATGCCATAATTGTGGGTAATGAGGGCATTTCCTCCTCTTTCTTTTGATGTGGTCTGGATCAGTGAAAGCATGGGTGTTCCCCTCTAGGGCTGGGTCATACTCTGTTGTTTTGCATGTGTTCTCTTGTTTGTAGGGGCTGAGCCTGAGTGTGGAGAGGCTGTTTTCAAAGTATTTAAGAATGGGAGGAAGGTAGCCTTCCAGAAACAGAATCTGAGTGTGTGAAGGGGGTTTAGTTACCTTTTGGGAACAGACACACAGTGGCTGAGGCCTTTGTTGCTCTCCAGGGTTTAATGTTCTAGGCTATGTCTATCCTAGAGGGCTCAGTTAAGTCGACTTAATAAGGTCAACTTAAAGACAACTTTATTAAGCTGACTTAGAGAGTCCCCCTTTGTTTATGTTGACTTTATAAAGTCGACTTAAGCCAGGGGACCCATTTAAAGTTGACTTAATAAAGTTGACTGTAAATGGATCCCCTGGCTTAAGTCAACTTAAATGACTCTACTGCCTTAAGCAACTTTTATTAAGTTGACTTTAATGGCCAGATTTTGTGAAGTTGACTTAATAAAATTGACTTAATCCTTAAAGTTGACTTTAAGGGTGAGACTATTAAGTCGACTTAAGCAAGTGCTTAAGTCTACTTAATGAACTCCAAATGTAGCCATGGAGTTGCTTAAATCAAATTAAGCCTCCAGTGTAGATATAGCCCTGGATGACATTCTACATGGGGCTGGGGGGAAAAGAGGGAGTATTACAGTGCTTCTCAGCAAAGCATTGGTGAGTGGCAGGCACTGCAGGTGTCACTCCATCCTCACTCAAGTGAGGCCTTATATTTGGGAGACAGCAGAGCAAAAAGAGCTATCACCTTCCGCCAGCATAGGTTCAGTTTTGAGGGTCATTACTCCCTTCCACTAGTCAAGGTGGGACCCCTTAGAAGGATGGCTCTGGAGTCTGCCAAACCACTCATTTTGCAGAACACCAACCAAATCTGGACCTCAGGGCCTGAAAGTTGCCCCTCCTAGTCAGTGGTATCCACAAGCTCCAGTCTTCTTCTTCCCCCAGCTCCTTAGTGGCATGCGGGTCCCCTGTTCCCCCAGGGATCTTTTCCCTGCACCTAATCACATCCCCTTAGACTGACCCCACCTCCTTGGGATTCCTTTGCACTCTTCCTGTTCCCAGACAAGTTTTCCGGAAATTTGAGGTCAGGCTAATTTCCAGTGTCTCAGCCAGGTTCCCCCATGACAGAAGCCAAGACTGCCTTGAGATACAGAAATATTGTGTAGGGGCCCATTTCCCACCCCACACCTGGCTACCTGCTCCCACCCAACCTAGTAGCTGCAACAGGATCAGCCTGACTTGCCCAGAAAATGAACTCCTCTACTTCTACCCTGGGGCTTTGCTGCCCCATGGAAGGACCCCACCCCCTGGTTGTGGGCCACGCCCCTGACCCCAATTCTGTGCTAGGGCTGACCCGGCCTCAGGCACCTGTTGCCGCTAGTGTGGCCCTGGATCCCTGGCCGGGGACAGGGCAGGGAGCGTCAGCCGCTGCAATGAGTGGTCCAGCCTAGGACAGGGCCAGAAGCGGCCAAAGCCACTGCAGGCGGCTTGGCCCTGGATCTCCTGCTGGAGACCAGAAGAGGCAGGGACTGAGGGCCAGGACTCAGGGCACTGGTGCTGGGATTCAGGGCATGAGGCCCGTGTGCCCAGCCCTAGTGACACCCCTGCTTCTACCCAGTCCAAAGTAGCTGAGCTCTTAGAAAAGGACTGGAATGACAGGGCCTGAGCTGGAGAGAGACAACTGAATTTGTGGGAGAGAATGTTGAGGTAGAGGATTTTACTTGTAAACAGAAATCTCCCTGTACTGGGAATGTCTACATTCTACTGACAGTGGAAACTTCACCACCTCATCTCAGTTTATCTAGATAGATTGAGGGGAAATGGAGACCTGCTCAATCAATCCAGTAGTTGATTCAGTAAAACTGACTTCAGAGTAAGAGTCACACTGTTTCGATGGGTGTATGTTTCCCATCAGCATAGTGTACTGGGGGCATGCAGAACAGACTTTAGGAAGTTGACATAAGTTCCGCAAGCTGCTGTACATAGCTTGCTTATCTCCTGTTGACTGCTGCCGAATTTACCGGTAAGTATAGACTATGCCTATGTCATTCTGATTCCAGCCTTTGGGGTGATAGCTGATCACTTTTCTCAGATGTTGATGCAATGGCAATCTGTACCTGGGGACTGGGACACAACCTCCCCAGCAAACAAATCTCTTGGTGCTGGAGGATCAAGAGCTGAGTCCACAGGGCTGTCTAGATTACCTCTGAGCAGTGCCTAGAGGACACTGTTTAGTTGCAATTTAATAGTTCAGCATTCTCCCATAAAAGATAATCCCCAACAGGTGCAAAATAGCAAAATTACTTAGTTGGATCTTAGGCCAAGATGGTGCCCCCTCCCCCAATCCAGTAGCCTAGGGAGCTTGGCAGTGAGGAAGCAAGCATAGCAGAACTTTGCAATACTACTAATTTTCAGTCAGCCTATGGTCCCATAGTGACAGTAGCTAGGTGCAATAACAGACTGAAATCATCGTGGGAGAGCCATTTGGCAACCATGACTTACTATTTGTAGGCCACTTTCCACATTACAACAAAAGAGGTTTTTGGCATAGGAGACAATATGGCCCAAAATGAGTTATCATGAGGTACGTATCCAGATTGCGACACAAAATATGCCTTATCAAATTTATCTGTGTTGAGAACCTTACCAAAATTTAAGTGCCTGCCACAACTCGTTTATCTGTAAAACACCATACAGTGCAAATGAAATAATTTAAATAGAAAGTAATAAACTAGTTAAAACTCAGTGTCTATAACTAGGAATTTGGTGAAACTAGTATGTAAGATGCAGTTACACACATCTTATTTCTCAAGAATCATTTTATTATTCAACATTTACATTTAGTACCGTACCTGAATGTAGCCCTGCTCTGGGCATCTTAGGATCAATCCTGCAAATACTTACTTCTGGGTGTGACGTTTCATACTATGCATAGCTCCTCTAAAAAGGAACACTGCAGTTTGTACCAGCTCTCTAGGGCAGACTGACTTTTTGTGCTATTCATGCAGGACCTAGCACAATGGAGTCCTGGTTCAGTCATACAAATAAATAATAGGTGTTTGCATGATCAAGCCTAAGGTTACATATGCCTAGAGCTGGTCATTTAGCACAAACTTGTTTTCATTCAAAAAATGCCAGTTCACTGAAGCCAAACTCTTTAATGGAAATGTAGCAGTTTCAACTAAACTTTTGTTGAGAATGTTTGTTCAGATCCAGGATGAAAATTCTGGGAAGAGTGAAAGAAGGAGAGTGCCCAGGGCTTAAATTCTCACGAAGTATTTCTCAGACCCCATCACAGACAGACACCCATTCTCCATGGGATGTGCCCAGCACCAGGCTTCAGCCCTCTATGGAGGTACACTGGGACACAGGGCTTTACTCGTGGGATGGGAGGATGTGGGGTTTTAGCTCCAGGGGGCTAAAATATTTACCAGAGTTCTGCTTTGGATGAGTTCAGCTGAATTTAAGTTTTAGGTGTGCTTGACTGACTCTAAGACCTAAAGTTATGGAATGCCCCTGGGTGTCGGAATCCAGGTTCAAGACTGGTGCTCTTCCTGTCACAATCTCACTCTCTCTATAGTTGGAATGAAGTCAAATTTCAAAGCTACAACATTTTTAAGACAGGGGCTTCTTGTTTTTTGCTCAGTCCTAGATATGAGTGTGTTCACACAGCAGTCTTATTTCGAAACAACAGAGGTTGTTTCGAAATAAGAAAGGCCATGTTCACACAATGCACCATTGGTTCAAAACAACTTAAACCCCATGTGGGGACGAAACAACGTTGTTTCGAAATGATTGTTTTGAAACAATGTTGTCTGAACATGTTGTTTCGAAACAACGGTGACTCGTTTCAAAATAACTGTTGTCTGAACCTGCTATTTTGACCTGCTTTTATCCTTAATTCAAATTAACTTATTTTGAAATGAGGCATTATTTCGATACAACTTGTATCAAAACAACCTGTATCAAAATAACCCTCTGTTTGTGAACATAGCCTATGACTGTGTGTTGTGCAGGGTGAGAAGGTAAAATGGAAGGAAGGGATACTGTTGTGTTAAAGTCCAGTCTAACTTCTTTCTTTTCTTATACAGGCCATCCTACAAAGTCAGCACTCAGATGGAAATTCTGCACCTAGAGCAAGTACGTGATTGTACTCTTTAGTCTCTTTTGAAGATAAGTGGAATGCATACTCTACAGATACAGCAGTGCAGAACACGATGTGTTATTTATATTATGAAAGTCCCTAACAGGCTAGGGAAAGAATCCTTTTGCCCACAAGCCCAGATCAAACCTAAGTGTTCTTTGAGCAAGAGTGCCAGGTGTAGTGTGGTGCTGAGCAGGCTGAGTGCCAGCAGCCACACGAACACTGAGCTACCAATCAAAAAGAGTCAAACACAGAGCAAAGAGACCAGAGTTATCTGGCAGGGAAAAGATGTGGGTGAGCAGCCAGTGACATAAAACCTGAGTCATCCTGCTGGTTGGAGGAGGAGACCAACAGAGGAGAAGGTTGAACAACAGAATTGTGCAGCCATCCAAGGGGATGGGAATTAGAATGGTGTGGGATCAGGGAAAAAAAGTGCATTGCTGAGTGTGTCCAAGGCTCAGCCTTCATTTGAATTTATTTTATTTTATTTTATTTTATTTTATTTTTAGTGCTATTGGAAAGCCCATCTTATCACTGCAGGTCTACAGGAAAATATGAATGATATTACTGCAACAAAAACAATGAAAAACCCAAGCATGCACCTGTGCAATAAAGCACAGTGCATGACATGCATGAATTCATGCATGAATCTTCCTAGCGTAAGTGCTATCTAACCCATTAGGCTATTCCATCCTGGGTTGGAAGGCAGTTCAGGAGCAATGCATAGTAACGGATGCACTCACAGTCTGTGGTCAACAGGAACAGCCACCAGCACAAGTAGAGACCACAACTGAGCTATATGAACTGAACTGGATTTCAAACCAGATGGTGCTTACCTGCAACATAATGCAGGGAACAGAGTTATTATTTTTTAAATTGAAATCACAGTCAGACTGGCAATGCCCATGGCATTTTAATTTATATTAAAACAAAGACAATATTAAATGTGAGAAAGATGAGTGGGTCAGACAAGAGAATACTGATTAGAAAAGCTGTCTGAATAGTCTGAAAGAGAATCAGCAGAAAGCTGAGATATTGCTGTAGCCAATCACAGAAACAACACTCTAATTTGCCTTCGAGAAAAGACCATTACTCAAAACTGGGATGAGTACATTTGTTTGTCAGACAACCAAATCTGAGGCCTTATCTGTTTGTGGACAAGTTGTCAGAGCTATTCCTCCTGCAGCCTCAGGCCCAGAGGCGTCAGTTAGGATCCAGGTGCCATTGTACTACCTGTTGTATGCACAGTGGGACAGTCCCTGCCCCAAAGAGTTTAATATCTATGCACAAGGTAGACCGCGCAACAGTGGTGTACCAAGGGTTTCAGAAGCCTGGGGATCAGCGCTACATTTGAACCCCCTGCCTAGCACAACTGTATGGGTACCACCCCCAAGCAGCCCTGAGGGGGGGCTGTATCTAAGGGGAGGGGAATGGGTGCAAATTCAGGTTTACTCTGACTCCCCACCCATTTCCTGCTCCTACCTTGTGCATGTTGCTCATTGCTCAGACAGGTGAGCTTTCCAGGGTCAGTTTTGTTCTGTATTTTTGCAGGAGAGGCAGTCTTAATATAGATGTTTCCTACTGGTAAAAAAGTGCTTGTCCTGCTTTTGATTTTTTTTTGAAGATGCAAAGTCACATTTGAGGACTCAGGAAATGATTTTCCCCTCTCTTCCCTGCTGGGCAGCAATGGCCATTTCAGAGATTGAGGAAGGAGTGGGGGGGCTAAAGCCCCAGCTCCGCCCATCCTCCCCAGCTTCATCAGGGCTGGATGCAGCTTCAACCCCACAGCAGGAAACTTGGGGGAACCCCCACCTGAGCATGTTCTGTCCAGTCCATAGCTCATGCACCCCTCACTGCCAGTTCCAGGAGTCACCCTGGGCTCCCACTCATCCTTACTTACCATACTGCAGTGCTGACAGAATTCTTTATCCCAGCCAAGAAGGTCAGGGGACTTGGAAATCCTGACTGCACTTAAGCTGGGGTGGGGCCCACTATCTCCAGCTGGGGGTGTGTGTCACAGCCTTGCCCTCCCCAACCCTTTCAGGGCTGGAGGCAGCTTTTCAGCTTTATTCCCTTCAGCAGGAAACCTGGAGGGGCAGCACCCTGAAGATTTAAAAATCTGGCTGGACTCACCATCAACTTGGCTTTGTCAAAAGGGAGACAGGTCCCTAGCAATGTTCCCTCTAATTACTTGTAGACTGTGTGTGCAAACAATTTCTCTGTGTGTGCAAAAACATTTCTTTTTGAGCAACATTAGCACTATTTAATTTTTTTGTGAGCACTTTATTTTTTGTGTGTGTACAGGTTTCATGACCTGTGTGTGCGTGCACACACGCATGGCTTAGAGGGAACAGTGGTCCCTAGAGAGGGCACATTGGCTATGTCTACACTAGCAAATTAGTTCAAATTAAGGAGTCTTAATTTGAACTAATTTGAACCCTGTCTAGACTACACTTTGCCTAGTTCAAAAAAAATTTTATTTCAAATTAAGCAAAGCTTAGTTCAAACTAGTTAGTTTGGCTGGTTAGTCCAAACTAACTTCTTAATCTGAACTAATATTCATATTTAATTGGCACTGGAGCAATGTAGATATGCTAGTTAGAACTAAATAAGTTCACATTAGTCATTAGTTTGAACTAAGCACGTTTTTTTAGTTCAAACTAACCATGCTTTTTTAGTTTGAATGAAAACAACACGGCTTGTTCAACCTAAAAAGTTGGTTTGAACTAAAAAAGCATGTTTAGTTCGAACTAACTTTCAAACTACTTAGTTCAGACTAACCAAGTCCAAACTAAGATTTTAGGTGGAGACCAATGTTCCCTCTACGCAGAGCGGGCAGCTGAGCAACTCCTGTTGCTCGCTGCGCTCCCCACCCCCGTGGGGCTCGTTGTGCAGCCCCCCCTGCTCCCGGTGGCATCCCCCCCTGCTCCCGCTCACCCCCCCCCACTCCCGGCAGCACCCCCCCTCCCGCTCCTGGCAGCCCCTCCCAGCCCCCACAAACTTACCTTGGGGCTGGACTGGAGCCACACAGCCAAGCCATAACTCTTGGGGCAGAGAAGCACTACGGAGCATGCTCAGATTTTCTGGGCATGCTCCATTAGAGCTTCTCTGGGAGGGAGTTTTGAAAACTCCCAGCCCCAGAGGAGCTCTGTGTAGGGACTCTGGCTGCTGGCTGTGCGCTGCTGGCAGCCTTCTCTGCACTGGTGGCTGTGGCGGGCTGTGCTGCAGCGCGCCAGTGCAGCTTAGAGGGAACATTGGTGGAGACATAGCTGTTGAGAGTTGGCTATTGGGCAGAGGAGGCAGTTCTGTGAAACTCTGGGTAGGTGGGAGGAGTCGGAGGAATCAGGAGGATGCTGGCCGAACACTCACCAGATTCATATTCCAAAGGGGCAGCCATTTTAGTCTGTTCAGGCCTCCTTGTTTGTTTTACAGGCATCTCTGCAAGATGCTCACAGAGTGCTAACCACTCAAGCAAGTGACTGAGCTACAGGGCCAGTGGAGATCATTGGGGGGAGATGCTTAAGATGGGAGATGTGCTGCTCTCTTACCTCTCTTTACTGCAGGCAGCAGTGGACATTCCTGCTGCATGCCATGCCACAAACAGTAACAGGAGAGCTGAGCTAGGGCTACAGGGGTGCCTGCCCCTTCCCCCTCACTTCTCTGCTATTGGAAGCAGGTTTCTCAGTTTCACTGCCTCAGCCTCGTAGCAGGAGTTGGGGGCAGCAGCAGCCCCCACCCCAGCAGGTTACATCTATTCTAGCCCTTAGCTTGTGCCTCCACAAGCCCTCTCTCCATTTTCTCTTACTTACAACAGTACAGTTCTGAGAGAATGGGAAACTTTTTGAGAATTGTCCTGCCAAGTAGATTAAGGAATTTGGAAGCTCTCACTCCAGCTGGGCTGAAGGTGGGTCTGCTATGTTCAGCTCTCTGGGGATAGATGTGGGGGTTGCAGCTTCCAGCCTTGCCCTCCCTTCCCTTCCTCCCATTCTGCAGGGCTGGAGGCAGCTTTCAGCCTCTGTGCAATGGGAGGCCTGGGGGTAGCACCCCACCCCCACTTCTAGGCAGCCAATTCTAGGGGATCAAAGCCAGCCCTTAGCCCACCCCCACAACCCCAGGAGTCCCCTGAGCTGGCTCCCTTCCCTTCCCTCCACCCCCCTTGCTTACAACAATGCAGTTGTGAGAGAATGGGAATCCCTTTGAGACATGTCCAGCCAGGTAGATTAGGGAACTTGGAAGTCCTCATTGCAGCTGGGCTGGAGGTGGGGCCCCTATGTTCAGTACTAGGGGGCCAGAGGAGGGAGTTGCAGCCTTGCCCTCTAGTTTCTCCCTCCTTCAGGGCTGGAGGCCCCTTTTAGTCTCGGGGCACTCCTGGGAGGCTAGAGGCAGCACCCTATCTCCCACTTCTAGGCAGCCCATTCCAGGGGATGCAAGCCAGCCATTAGTGCGCGCCTATGCCTGGCCCCAGAAAATCCTTACCTTCCTTACATACCATATTGGTCCTGAGGGAATCCCCCCTCCCTTCTCCTGCTGCCTGCTAAGAGACAGACACACAGAGGGGAAAACAAGCAAGGAGCCAAGCTGCCCAAAGGAGGACATTTACAGACACATCAGGAGCTCCCTCATCACTCCCTGCCAGGCCAGCTTCTAGGGGCAAGGCCCCCTCCTACCTCCTGGGTCTGAACGTCACTGTCTAGCAAGCGAGTAAAGTGAAAAGTTTTCAGCCATTTAAAGTGTGGATTTTTCTAAGGCCTTGTCTACACTAGAAAGTTTGGTGACAAAAGTTACATCAGCGATTAAAAAGCACTGTAACTGCAGTGCTCATGTCCATCCACACAGCACCCATTGTGCCACCAAAGCACATCCACACTTGGGGCTCTAGGATCAACAATGAGAGCAATGCAGTGTGGGAAGCTATCCCACGGTGTATCTCACCACCTTCTTCTGCTGGGAATTGTGGAAAGTGAGAGAGAAGTGTGGTGTAATATAGATGCTGGCTCAATTTTGTGGTGTTTTGGACTACCTAGGGCCATTGGGGTTGTCATGGTGATAAATGGGAGGGCCGTTTAGGTGCTAGGGAAACTTATCTGTCAGGTCCTCTCTCTCACTTCTCTTTCAATAAAGACTCCTTACACAGCTCTGAATAGGCTGCCTCTCATTATTGGACTATAATTTCCCCTAAAACTCTACAAATATCCCATGATGCAATGATTTCTGTCTCTTTATTCACTGTAGTCCTGGCTGTATTTTGTGTCATTTTTCATTGGAACTCCCCTCCCCCATTTCCTGCATGTCCTCATCTCTTTCTGGAATGATGGTTACTGCACTTTTCTCCACTGTTGCAGTCCATACTCTGAGCACATTGTGGCTCGTAGCAGAATATATAATGAGCTCTGAATTGGAACACGAATCCGAGGTGCTTGACCTGCTGAGTGACACGCAAACAAACACTGCCACATTACTGTTTTTAGTCATGGAGCATTCTGTGTGTGTGAGACAAGCACTGTGTGGTGGCATTGTATTGGTATGCAGGTCTGGGATGATGAGCAGTGGCTGAAGAATTTTACAATGCACAAAACCACTTTCCTGAAACTCTGTGCACCCCCATCCAACACTGTCGGAACACCAGAATGAGAGCTGTTCTCCCTCTGAGTTGAGAAGTATGTGGTTATTGCTGTATGGAAGCAGCAACTCCAGACTGCTACTGGTTAGTCACTAATCAGTCTGGATCTGGCAAATCCACCATTAGAACTGTGTTATCCCACTTGCACAGGGTCATTAAACACATACGGTTGCAAAGCACCTGACTCTGGGCAATGTGCATGAAATAGTGGATGGCTTCACGGCAGTTGGATTCCCTAACTGTGGAGAGGCAATAGATGGCATGCATATTCAATTTTGGTCCTGGACCATCTTGCAACAGGGTACATCAATAGAAAAGGATGCTTTTCTAAGGCACTGCAGGTGCTTCTGGATCACCATGGGCATTTCACTGACTTCACAAGTTAGTCAGGGAAGATGTGTGATGCAGGCATCTTCAGGAACGGTGGCTTGTACAGGAAGATACAAGTGGAGACTTTCTTTCTAGACCAAAAGGCTGTGTTCACACAGCCTCCTTATTTCGAAACAACAGAGGTTGTTTCGAAATAAGGTTTCAGCTGTTCACACGATGCACAGTTGTTTCGAAACAAGTTAAACCCCATTTGGGTTCAAAACAAACTTGTTTCGAAACCCTTGTTTTGAAACAAGGCGTGTGAACCTGTTGTTTCGGAACAAAGTGTTCCGAAA
>ML681998.1:23896344-23940175 GCA_007922195.1 Podocnemis expansa | reverse complement strand
TGCGTCGTGTGGCCATGCCATTCCTTATTTCGAAATAACCTCTGTTGTTTCGAAATAAGGACTGTATGTGGACATACCCCAAGTGACCATAGGTCCCTTCTAACCATAATGGGCTAAGTATCTATGATCAGTGGTAGGTCAAAGTACCAGGTACATCATAGAGATAAAGAGTGCTTATTGTTCTCAAATCTTGTTGCCTTTATTAAACAGAAGACACTTTACAACACAAAACAAACTCGGGACTGGAAGGGAGAAAGCAAAAAGTATGAGCCATGACATCTGGCTGTAAGTCCACTGGTGTGCTCGTTGCTATCTGAAGGGGTGGATAGTAAGCTGGGCTGGGAGGTTGGTATGCATTATAGGGAATGTATTTTTTTATATTTACTGAGTAGCTGGCCATTGGATTTATTAGAAATCAAGCTTATTACTGAAAGCTGAGACATTAAGGCATAAACAAACCACTTTGCTGGAGAGCACTACATACCGCTAACAAAGAAAAGTTAAGTGGAAACAGTTACTGTTAAGTGAGAATGGTTTACTGGGATGACTCCACAAAAAAGCCATTAATAAGAAAGGCCTTGCTTTATTAAATGAGATGATGTCGACAAGGTATCAGAGAGGACAAAAGAGTCCTAAATATTTCATTGGTCAAAACTGTGTTTGGTAACCAAATAACTCATAAAGAACAAAGAAGGGGGGGTTAATTATATGCTGTATAATCTAATCATGTAACCTGCATTTTAAGGACAGTAAAATCATATAGGGATTTAGGCATGATGTATCCTGCTGTATTAGGAATGCACCTGTTGCATTATGTATATTTGTAACCCTCCTGCCAGGGTGAGATGGCAGAATAAGGGCTGGGTTCTATATCTAGAGGTTTCCAAATAACGTACAACACCAATCTGCCTGAGCCCCCACCCAGTCTTCTGGGAAATCCTGTACTATGCCCTGGACAGCCCAAAGGGATAATGCTTCCCCATTCACAAGCTCAAGCCTGAATGTGGTATTCAGAACTTTTAATAGTAATAAAAACAGAATGTAAAAGGCCCAATAATAAAAATCAACACTGATCTGGAGAATCAGGGCAGAACAAGGTTCCCAACAAACCTCAGAGTATGTAGGGAATGTCTTGCAAGCCAGCTGTCTGCCGCCACCCACTGGGCACTCACTCTGTCTAACTGCACCATCCACTGGCTCCACCCGCTGGTCCCTGACACTGTTCAGCCCTCCACTAGCTGCTCTCACTGTCTGTTGGCTCTGTCCGCTTGTCCTTAACACTGTCCAGCCCTGCACTGGCTGCTGCTACTGTCCACTGGCTCCACCCAGTGGTCACTTCTGGTGTTCAGCCATCTGCTGGCTGCTCTTCAGTGATTTCAACTCAGAGAAAGGGCTTCAGCTCTTAAACACAGAGCAACTGTAAATAGCTTCTTCCATTAAACTAACAAAATAGCCTGCTCACTCATCTATCCTTTCACAGTAGGACAGGGAATGAGACAGTGGCTTAGGCATAGTGCAGATGAACTAATGCTACTCCACCACCCACCCATGTCTTAGCCTCACCAGGCTGAAAGATGGGGATGGCCCCTCTTTCCAGTTCTTTTTTTGCTAATGGTAACGTTTATGCTTCAACTAACCTAAACAGAGTTTGCACAATCAAGAGAGTAGCATATTACAAAAGACAGTATTTCATATTTCTTTTCAGTAGAATTACAGATATTGACAGATTTGTAATCAAATTAACCCAAATACCATTACCCATATTGCCCTGCACCCACAGTGAGACTATGCTAATATGCTCTTTGTGCTCATGCAAATACAAAATTCATGCAGATTAGTTGTCCCCCACGCCCCCAGTTAGAAGTTGTTAGGCACAGCTTCTAAGCCTGCCTTACATCTTATAGCATGTTATATATATATATATATATATATATATATATATATATATATATATATCCCGTGAACCATGTATTCTGTGCTTACTTATACATTTCCAGGCAGGGCTGTGGCTACTCCTTGATAGGTTGGATGTAAAAGGCAGAACAAGCAATTTGATTTAAGGCACCATCTCCCCATTATGCTGCTGTTTGGACCCAATCCTTCTTTTCTTCTAACAAGAATGTGTGGGGAATATTGGGGGAGTGCAGGGAAAGCAGTTATTCAGTGCCTGCAAAGGTGGAGGAGGGTGAGCAGGCATGAAATCTCTATAACCACCTTATTGTCTTTTTCAGCTCCATCTACTCCTCCATGGCCTTGATCATGCGTGCATGATCTGCCATAATCCTTTCCCAGTTCTTCTTCCTTTCCTGTCTCTCCATCTTCTGGTTTTCAGACACTAATTGTCCCTAGGCCCTTTTTTCTGTTTTGGCCACCTCAGAGGAATGAATCAGTACCTGGAACATCTCCTCCTTGCTCCTTTGCACTAACATCCTCATCAGCTAAAGGCAGCCTGCTGATATAGGGGTTATCTCTGTGAAGGTTACATCTGTGGTGTTGAGAGAAAAGCTCGTTCTCTGCTCTGGTCAATGATGGAGCCAGACAACAGGAGGAAGAATCACCAGTTTATTGACACTCAGAGCTACTGAGTGTGGCCGGCCCCGAAGGACTGGTGCTAAAAGGGTTTTATACACAGGTACAACAACTTAATTCAAGGAAATCTAAAAATGGTTAATATATTCAAGGTAAACAAGATTAATACATTTATTAGTACCATATAGGAATAGTTTTCATACATATTCATATAAGATAGGAGAATTAGTAAAGAATGTCAAGCAGGCTCCTCAGAGCCTGGGAATGTAATAAACAGGAGAAACTGTTGATTAATAGGTGACTTCGAGACTGGTGCAGTTTCCCTAATCTTCTGCTTATAGACTGTTCAAGGATGAGAGGGGCTCTATACTTTTGTTAGTCAGGCTAGAGGTTGAAATAATATTAAGGGAACAGTGCTAAGATGGAGTCACTTATGCTCACAAGTTTGTGGTCTCATACAAATCTCATAACAGTGGAAGCACAAGAAACTAGGACCAGAAGAATTAGTGTGGGTGCGCTGACCCTATAGATACATTGCTCTTAAACACACCACTTTCTCACTGTCCAGCTCTGTGATCTGCCTCAGAATGCTGCATTTTGCTGGTGAGGAGGAGGGCCGTGGATCATCTGACTGGGTCAAGGTTCTGTGCAGGTCATTGCTTGGGGTGTAAATGCAGATAAATAGGGGGAAAAATCAAATTAACCACCATTTTTTGCAGATGGGCACCATAGAAAATTGTATCTCTCTCTTGAATGTTAACAGGGATGCTAGGATGTATCTCCATGCACACAGCTTCAAACTAGCCTGCTTGTGTACTGCTTTGGTCCCTGCAGAAATGATTGCTGATTGGCATGGGAACGTGTTCTAGTGGGGAGAAAGGAACAGAGCTGTTCTGCTCAAGAACCTGAGGCACGGACACATAAACTACCTGTAGAAATCTCCTAGACATCTCACCGGAGGACACCCAGGAAATCTCAGTGTGCTTTTCAGCTGCATTGCCTTGATATGCAAAGGAATGGGTAAGCACATGGAAAATCAACTACTCTTGTGTATTTCTATCCCTTCAACTACCCCTATATTTTAGCAAAGCTAAGAACCCCACACCTCCTGTATACAAGCAGCATAGTGTAGGGCTAGGGCTGGGCTTGAGAGCAGCTTCCGACTCAGCTGCACCAAATGAACAAGTCACCAGCTCTGAGTCATCCTCCAACACTACCTCCTTGTTGATGACTTCTGTATCGGGATTGACATCAGTGGTCCCAGGGCCACAGAGGTACCCATAGGTGTTGAGGGGGGGAGGGAATGTGAGGTTGCCACTGAGAATGGTGTATTGTTCTTTGTAGAAGTGGCAGCTCTTTGGCTCTGCACCAAAGTGAGGATTCTCCTGTCTGCCTTCTGGTAGCTCTGCTGCAGCTCATTGATTTTCACTGGGTGTCCTCTCAGAGTCCTTGTCCGCCATAGCACAAAAAATCTGGCCAAAAGTACCAAAGTTCCTTCAGCTGTGACTGCCCAGATGACACTCCCCAAAAGCCAATCAGGTCCAGCAAATCTGAGGTACTCCTTACAGGAAAGTATTTGGTGCATAGAGTCCTTATGTTCAGCTAGGAAAATGAGATGTGAGTTCTCCACGTCCACCAAGCAGGAAGTAGAATTTAAAAGATTCCTGGGACTTTTAAGGGAGAGAAGCAGGTGACTGCAGAGCAGCAGTTCAAACTGACAACCAGAGCCATCAGGTTGGGCATTGTGGGACACTCCTGCAGATTGTTTACAGTGACATAACCGAACAGGGGTTACTACACTGACACTTTTTCAATTAAAATTGGGCAGGGAAAGCTCTATGCATCTTGTCAAGGTGTTCCCATTTTGCCTAAACGAACGAACGAACGAAAAAACAAACAAACAAACAAACCAGTGCCATTTCATCACCAGGAGAGGTGTATATGATTGGAATGTGTATATAAGCACTGTTTTGTCAAAAAAGCTGACTTTTTGACAAAACAGCCTAGTGTAGACCAAGTCTAAAACTGTAGTTGCCCCCTCAGTTTATTTCCTACTGTGACTTTACTGATTCCACTTTGCCTAGCAACTCGTAGTTCAACTCACTAAAGCATCCATTAACACAGAGAGCTATTATTTGCCTTGGTCTCTGTCACAATCTCTACAGAATGATAAATAGAATTATTGACATTTTTCCACTGTCGTCTCATATATTTGACTTTTTTCTTTTCTTCTCTTTTGTGTCTTTTTCCCCATTCAGTTGTGCTATGATGGACACTGTCTTTCTCAATCCATGCTAGGATTATTTCTGTTCACTTTTAGCTGTCTTTAAAAGGAGGTTATCAACTGAAAATGAACATATTTTTTTTTAAAATCACCTACTTGTAGCAGTACAGCTTGTTGCAACTAGAACAAATTAAAATCTTGTTTACCTTTAATGGTTTGTGCTGTTTCTTTTACCTTTGGCATTTTTCTCAGCTTGGACAAGGAAAACAGGCTAGTCAATTTTCCTTTTTTTATTTTTAAACAGTGATTTTCCTTGAACTGTCAATTTCTGTGCAATATTTGGGATACAAACATTGAACTGGTGTTGAAAAATGTTTATTTGCTTTAAAATCAAAGGGATTTTTTTTTTTTTTAGTTCTTTCAGAGAACAGTTGAGTTAAGGTTATCAAATGTGAAAGTACAATAGACAATAGCAATACCTGAGGAAAGAAACAGGTATTCTGAGATTGGTGAGGCAAGAATACAGAAAATCCTTATACCCCATAATCCTGAACAGGCATTAGACTCACTAGTTGTCTCTAATATTGGTATGGTTAGGCTAATGTGACATGGAGTCTATCTATAACTCACTTGTGTCCAGGTCCCATATGTGTGCCCGGGGACCTGCAATTATTCACACTGCACGAAGTATTGGTTGCTGGGTAATACTGCAGTCTGAGCTATTTCACCCTGTGTGGCAACAGCTAGCTTGTTATATAAAATAATTGCCTACTGTGTTCTTTGCTTTAACTTCGAGTCCGTATGTATTTATCTTGATTTTAATTTTCCAGCCTACACACTCTGACATAAGCCCAGTTATTTACCTTATTGGTAGGTGTCCTGTTTCACTTAACTAGATTTTGAGAATGGAGGATAATACACTTTGACTCACAATTCCATATAACCATAGGAAAAGGAAATAATTATTTTATAATTGTATAGCTGCCAAGTTCGACAGGGTAAAAACATGTTAGAGAATGTGTGCTCCTTGGTGCAACATCTTTTGGTACAGTGTAACGGGAAGAAAAAGGTATACAGAGTTTTGCAGAGATAAAGGATGAAACAATCAACAAAAGGAATGGGAAAGAAAAAATCAATACGTGTATATTATCACAATCAGAGATTTAAAAATATCCATGGCCTTTCAAAAATATAAAGTTTAGCTTTAAATTACTTTTTTTTTTTTTTTTTTAAAATCATGGATACTGGTGTCTAGATCCTTTCTCCATTGCCTCCCACCTGGCCGGAATCCTTTCCTGCAGTGGGAAAAGATATATACTCAAACCCTTTAGGCATATCTATATTCTACTCACCTAAGCCATTCCTCATGGCGTAAGCTGCTATTTATATCTATGCTCACCTATGTACTCTACATGCTGGCACAAAAAGCATGCACTGTAGACATACTTTGATTCATACCAGTTGTGGATTAGTGCTGGACACATCACACAAGAAGCATATCTGTAGTTTATTCACTGGACACCATTAAAAACTGGAAGGCCACTTTCCAAGAAGTTACATTGGTAGCAATACTTATGGAGTTTCTCATTGCCAGAGAAGGTTTTATGGCAAGCATCTCAGTAGCAGTAAAACCACAATATGCAAATAACCGACTTTTAATAATGCTCATTGTCAGGACAAGGCTACACTGCTTGCCCTTTCAGTGGCAGTTGAACAGAGGTATGCAAGTTAAGTAAAATAACTTGTGTATCTGCATCTGGCACCCCTACTCCTACCATGTCCACTCTTCTGAGTTGAAGGGGCCTTGCTTCAGTTCAGTGCTATCCAGTTACTGGGGTGGTATTCAGTGATCAAATATCTTGATCAGCTAAGCGGGTCTTCACAGACCTGAGCAGCAATCATGGAGTTCAGACTGACGATGGCTAATTTGCCACCATCAGTGAAGACAAGTCCTCAGTGTGAACACATCCTTATGCTTTGTAGTCAAACTCCAGGCACATTCCCCATATTGTTATTTTTTTTTCTATTTTCACAGTCTCCATACAGGCGTTGGATGTTTTATAGGGCAAATAGAAAGAGAACCCTATCCTAAACAGCTTATAACTTTAAATGCCTTGATACGAGCAAAATTAAAACACAACATAAAGGGGACAGGGTAAAGTAAGATGAGCTGGAGCAACGAGATCACAGTTACAAATTTATGGCACATCAGTGTTAACTAGAACAGCATGACTGCCCCACTATAATATGCATCTTGATGATTCAATTACAGATCATTTTTATAAGACTCACTTTAATTGACTCATCAGAATTACAGGAACAAACCATCTTGGTGTGCAGAAAGAATAGCAAATATGGAAGGCAACTGGCATAGCTTAAAAGAGAAATGTGTGATTAACTAAAACATAAAAAGGAAGAAGTGGAAAGTTGGACAGATGACTAGGGAGGAGTATAAAAATATTGCTCTAGCATGCATGGGGTGAAATCAGGAAGGCCAGACCACAGTTGCAGCTAGTGAGCAATATGAAAGGTAAGAAAAAGGTACATTAGCAACATGAAGAAAGCTAGGAAAAGTAGCGGCACCTTAGTGAATGGGGGAGGCAATCCAGTGACAAATGATGTGGGAAAAGCTGAAGTATTCAATTTTTTTTTTATCTTGGACTACACACACAAGGTCAGCTCTCAGACTATTGCACTGGGCAGCACAGAATGAGGAGGAGGTAACGAGCCCCCAGTGCTGAAAGAAGAGGTTCAAGACTATTTAGAAAGGCTGGACAAGCAGAAGTCCAGAAATGCAGTGCTTCCAGGAGTGCTGAGGGTGTTGCTTGAAGTTATTGGCCATTTTCTTTGAAAACTCATGGTGATCAAGGAAGGTCCTGGATCTTTGGAAAGAAGGCAAGTATGTTGTCCATCTTTAAACAACAGAAAGAGGAGGATCGGGGGAGCTACAGACCAGTCAGTCTCACCTCAGTCCATAGAAAAATCATGAAGCAGATCCCCAAAGAAGGCATTTTGAAACACTTTGGAGTAAAGGAAGGAAGTCAGACACAATCAGCATGTATTCACCAAGGGCAGGTCAAATTTGACTAACCTGATTGCCTTTGACGAGATGACTGACTGTGGATGTGGAGGAAGTGGGGAACATGATATATCTTGACTTTAGAAAAGCTTCTGATATGGTTTTGCATAGTATTCTTTCAAGCAAGTTAAAGAATTATGGATGAATGGACTATAAGATGGAGCAAAAGCAGGTTGAATTGTTGGGCTCAATAGGTAGTAATCAATGGCTTCATATCTAGTTGGCAGATCGTATTAAATGGAGTGCTCCAGGAATCAGTTCTGTGGCCAGTTTTGTTCAACATTCTCATTAATAATCAGGATGACGGGGTGGATTGCACCTGCAGCAAGTTCACACAGGACAGTAAACTGTGGAGGAGAGCGGGTAAATATGCTGCAGGGTAGGGATAAGATTATTTCCCTCTCTTTCAGCACTGGTGAGGCCACAGTGGAATATTTTGTATAGTTTTGCCTCTCCACTAGAGAAAGAATGTGGACAAATTGGAGACCGTCCAGAGAAGGACAATAAAAATGAGTAGAGGGCTGGGGCACTTGATGTATGAAGATAGGCTCAGGGAACCAGCCTTATTTAGTCTGCCTCAGAGAAGAGTGAGAGGGATATGACATTAGCAATCAACTGCCTGAAGGGGAGTTTCAAAATGGAGGAGCTAGGCTGTTCTCAGTGGTGGCAGATGACAGAACAAAGAGCCATGGTCTCAAGTTGCAGTGGGGGAGGTCTAGGTTGGATATTAGAAAAATCTTTTTCACTAAAAGGGTGGTGAAGCACTGGAAAGGGTTACCTAGCATTAGAATTTTCATCTTAATAGGTTTGTATGGCGTGTCTGTACAAAGCCCTGGCTGGGATGATTTAGATGGGGTTGGTCCTACTTTGAGCAGAGTGTTGGGCTAAATGACCTCCCAACCCTAATCTTCTCTGATTCCATGATTCATACATGAGCTTTAAGGATTGGGATAAAGAGCAAGAAGTTGCTCAGAACTAGTAGGGCAGTGTAGTAGCTAGCATCTCTGCTTAGTATGCAGCAGCTCCTGGGTTCAAGCCCCAGGGGGTTGGATGTGATGATCTCATGAGGTCCCTTCCAACCCTATGATTCTATTCTGAGTGAAATCCAGCACTCAGAGTAGCAAATTGCTGATGGGTTGAGAGATTTTTGCTGGACGTTTTCCAGGGAAGCCAGTATAAAGACTTCCACTGATTTCAATGAGAGCAGGCGCTAAAAAGTTACATTGCACGTATGGGGGGAAACAAAGAAAATTAACCAAGACACAAGTTTGTGACCAAAATGCTGTCCTTTTGCAAAATTTTCTGTAACACAGAGAATAAAATTTCAAAACGGGAGTCATTAAATGCATGATCTTCCACAATGATCCATGTAATTTGCCCTGGAATTCAGTAGGACTACTCTGCAAAGAAACACATTGCCATGCATTCTGAGCAGCCAGGGAAGGATGGGGTGTGACATGGGTTACTCATTTGCTGGAGAAGCAATGAATGGACACAGATGTAAAATACCATACTCTTAGCTTGTTTTACTCAGGGATGTTTGCATTCTGGATCAGGATGTGGATGTTAAAAAGGAGCTTGCAGTCACACAGCTTACAATTCCCAGGAGTAGCTCCACTTTCAGAACTACAGCACCAGCTGCAGTATTTCAATCCTTCCAGTCAACCAGCAGCATTTCCTCACGTTCTGTTTTTTCTCCCAACACTGCTGTGTGCATTTGCTTTTTAACTCTGCAGGCCAACATATTAAATAATCTCATTGTTGAGACAGTATTGCTCTAGTAACATGGCCTAGGGCCAGCTGAAATCAGCTCAGTACCAGAGTCTTTCTGTTGCTAGCACATATCCATTCTCACTTATTGCACATGAGAAAGAACTTTACTGGTAGCATGGTAAGTGGCAAGCACTGTATAAGCACCAGCTAACAGTACTTGTTTGGGCTAGGCTGCTAGAGTCTTCATTCTGGCTCATTCCACTGTGGTTATTTTATCTCACCAAAGCAGACAGGATTTCAACCTTTTTTCACTTTCAAACCCCTCATAAATTTCAAATAGAGGTGCGGACCTCTTTGAAAAATCTTAGGCACAGTCTATGGGCCACCACAGGTCCATGAACCCCAGGTTGAAAACCACTACTAAAGTTTTAGTTTTATCTTTCTAACTTTTACTGTACCACACCCTGATAAATGTGGTGTCATTTAAAAGACTAAACCAGGCGTGGCCAAACTGTGGCTCGGGAGCCACATGCGGCTCTTGAATGAAAAAGTGTGGCTCCTGGAAGAATGTCAGCAAATCAATTTAGGAAAGTAGCCCCAGCTTAGGAGTTCAGGAGGGGGTTAGGATGGTGGGGAGAAGCGCAGCATGATCGGGGACGGTAGGGAGAAGTGCATCACGGTCAGGATTTTAAAAAGCTTGCCACTAGCCTGCAGTCTTCTACATCAAGCAGCAGCTAGGTTTTTACTGTACAGGCCCAATTTTCTTGGTAACCGTAAGTAATTATTAGAATCTGACATCAGTAGAATCAATATTTGCCCTCTTTTTATGATAAAATTAAAGTGTGCAATGAATTTTAAACTTAGTAATTTTGGAGTAAGTAAAAGTATATGGCTATACGCCTCAGGGCAGCTCTCAAAGGTTTAATAATCAACTTCTGTGGCTCTTGAGTTCCGTAAGTTTGGCCATCCTTTGGCTAAACAGTCTGGCTGCTGGCAAACTGTATCTGTTCCCTTTGTAGCTTGACTTTATAAAGCTAAAGAACACCCATCCTACAGATTAAACATCCTACGGGGTTCCATTCACATCATTTAGACCACCTTGATGCTACAATGTTTAGTTCACAGGCATAGACAACTAGCCATGTTCCGCCTCTTTGCGTGGAGAATCTGTCTAATACCCAACATTCCCTGTCTTTTTTCCCCCTTCTCCCATTCATTTTCCTCTAGACAGAATTCTAGCCCTTTATAGTTTAGGAATAACATATGCCCCAGTGATATCTTGGAGAGGCAGGTATCTTATGCCCTATGCAAAGTATGTGTGTTTGAAAATGCTAACCATTCCACTGGAACTTCAGGGAAAATGGCCACCATACAGAGATATAGGCAACAGTAAGAAAACACATTATCAGAAAGCTTCTCTGTCTCTGAGAAACAGAAAAAAATAGTAAATAATATGACTTACAAGATTGTAAGGTCTCATCTTACATAATAAAGAAAATGCTATATTCTGCTGTACATATGGTTGAGTGTACAAAAGGAAGGAACCTGCAACTTTTGCTTAGAATTTAATTTTATATAGTTTCTACTGACTTGGCAAAACAAAGGCATCCACCATGCTGTTCTCTCTCATGATAACAAGTAGCGGGAAGGGAGGAATCTTGTCTTCTGATGTGTTTATGAAGGGAAAACATTCTTTTGTAAATCCATGTGATGGAGGTGTGAGCTCCAAAGGGATCTTTTGAGGCTATTGCTTTGAAAATTAGAGAATAAAATACTGATCAAGAGAGGCATTTTGTTTTTAAAAATATATGTATTAGTTATCATTGCATTTGAGAAAGATTGTAGATACTTGAGAATGCACATTGATTACTGAACAGGGAAAAAGCAGAAATTCAAAAATAAACAAGCTCCATGGGTTTCCTGTTTGTATCTCTCAATAAGAGTCTTTATATATAGATTTTTTTTTCAGTAGGTTCTTTCTCCAGCTTGTTGTTAGGGATTATTTTCCATGTTTCTATGCTGGGTAGTGGATGCAATTTTGATTTTTAGATGCTTATTTCTTGATATGTCAGGTTGCTTGAGGCACATGCAAATGAACATCTGAATTTCAGCATACACATATATTAGTGCTCTGTGCTATGATTATCTTTAAATTGCACGGCTATTTGTACTTACTCATGCTCTTTGTGTTCTTGCACTGAACACATTTATACCAGATATACATGAGTCATTGGCAATAAACCAACTTGCTATCACATTCTTCTCTTTCACTGAAAAGTTGCAGTAATGCTTATCCCACATTTCTCCCAAATATTTGCCTGAGAAAATGGAAAACAGCTTGTATTTAAGTTTACATTACATATTTATATATTTTAGAACTTTGCAAGATGTCTTCTTTTGCTTTATTCTTCCACTGTTTTATAGCTTGAAGTTAGAGATAGTAGAATATAGCTACTATAATGTGAATGCTACAGGATTTATGTAGAACACTACCTAGACCATAATTTTTGAATACCTCATAGGTATGCTTTCCCTAACACTGCCAAAATATTCTGAGGATCCTCCAATTTAATGGAACCCACTGTTACAGACTGCTCGCCAGATCCCATCTGGTGTGTCGCTGTGACCTCACAATCCCCACTCCTAAACCCCGATTCACCCTGCTTTGCCAAGTGACCATTCACTCCTGAGTCAGCCCATTCCAGCCTCTCATGTGCAATCGGTCCCAGGCAGTGGGTGTATGCCTCCTGGCTACTCAAGGGACGGTCCCCCAGCAAGCACCCCAGCCCCAGTTACCACACCAGGAGCCACTGTCTGCAGAAATTGGGAACCACTCCCAACCACCACACACTCAAGTACGTCCATTTAACAAAGAAATGAATTGTGCCCAGCCTCCTTCACTCACACCAACTAAAGATCACACAGCTTTGGGTAAAACAACTACTAGTTTATTGATTAGATCATAATTCTAAGTGAGAATATTGCCAAGCATGGCAGAATCGTAGTATAAGTAAGTCAGGAGAGACCACAAGAAAATAAAAGGCAAAATACACATGCTAACCTAATACTTCTAGTTAAATTAACCTCATAGTCCAAACAAGTTTATGCTCAAGGTGTTTGGCTGGTAGATGTTTGCATAGTCAGTCTTTGCCTGAGGCCAGGCAGGGCCCATATCTTGCTTGGAGTTGTTTCAAGATGAAGAGTCCCAGCTCAAAATCCCCTAAAAACTTTGAGTTCTTCTTTGAGCACTGCTCAGATACATTCAGTATCAGGTGTCAACATGCCACAGCGAACGATTGGCCAGAAACTCCAACTGAGTCCTTCCAACAGAAACCTGAACCCGGGGGCAACCCCCACGGGAGGTATTTTAATACCTGTGTGAGCTCCACCTGGTGGATTATGCTCTATTTGCAGGCCTTTGTGAATGAAGGACTCAGGAAGACAGAGAGCAAAGGCTGAATAACGTAGCCCAGGAATGGGCCCTGCAGCTGACACTGGGTACATCTGTCACACCCAAGGATTCACCGGCACTGTGTGCCAGATGGGCACCAGAGTCCCCTCAGTGCTGCTTTCCGGCTATGAATGAAAGCCGTGATCGGTCTCTAAGTTGGCACCACATTCCTGCTTGGCACTGGAGCCCTCTTGGCACCACTCTCTGGCTATGAACAAAAGCCGCAATCGGCCTCTAACTCAGCACCATGTGCTCGGTCGGCACTGGAGCCCCCTCAGCACCGCTCCCTGGCTATGAATGAAAGCCACGATCGGCCTCTAACTCAGCACCGTGTGCTCGGTTGGCAGCAGAGCCCTCTCAGCACCACTTTCCGGCTATGAACAAAAGTCGCGATGAGCCTCTAATGTGGCACTGCATGCTGGATCGGCATTGGAGCCCTCTTGGCACCGCTTTCCAGCTGCAAATAAAGAGCCGCAATCGGCATCACACTCAGCACCCTCTCGTGCCATGTGATCTTATCACTGGCACCTTCTCTGTGAAGAAAGGGCTGGGACATCTGAGCTCTGCGCTTTGGCAGCAGTTCCACATGCCAGTCAGCACCAAGGGTCTCTTGGCACCACTCCCCAGCAGAGCTCGGGTATGTGTGCTTGGGGTCTTCAGCAACGAAGTGCCTGCGCCATTTCTGGCCCTCCCCTCCGGGGTGAACACCTGGGGCCTGTCATGGTGCCACCCATACCGGAGACCTTTGAAGTGGCAGAGGCCCTTTGGCTCCTGAACACACTGCCAGGTCACCGAAGCAAGTGGTAAGTCCGCCTTCCTTCCTCCACTTTACCCAGCACCAGGGGGAGCTGCTCACTACTTGGGCCCCGCACCACTGCGAAACTGCAGGCTTCAACCCTACAGTGATGACGCCCTTGCCTTGGCACTGCAAGAGGTTTGAGAGTGCATTCCTCAGGCCCAGCCTCTTACTGAAGTGTCCACAGCACCAAGTTCTTCCCGGTACTGCAATTGAAGCTGTCTATCACCTACTGAGGCCCAACTTGGTGCCATGGCCCGGGTGAGGGGACTCCAGTACTGGGGTTGTCCCTTCTCCCGACTACAGCCATGAACAAGGGCCGGAGTCTTACAGAGAAGACTTTACCACACTTGAACCCCATTCACTGGGTCACTGCCTACCTGAGTCCTTGAGGGGACCAGGACCCCTTATTTGACTTGGGGTTCGAAACCTCCCTGGTCGCCATTATGATTTTCCCCCTTCTTACTTGTGTCCTTGACATTGCTGGGACACACTGGCCTGAGCTGCCCTGATTCACCCCTAGGTCCCCTAGGAGTCTCAGAAAGTTTGACCTCCTGGGTAGAAAAAGCCTATTCACTTTCAGCTTTTCAGTTGAGGGTTGGTAGCCATCAGGCCTTGGTTAAGAGATATTCCCTAGACCCGTGGGATGCTAAGTAGTGTTTTAGCAGCTTCCTCCCACAAGAACACTTGGAGGATTTGGATGCCTTCATTAAGGAAGGTGCTTTGGCCTCATGTGATGCCCTTACAGTGGCATGGGATGCCTCAAACACGGCCAGCCACGGCATTGCTATAGCAGTGGTTATGCACTGAGCAGCTTGGCTTCGAGTATTTTGACCTCTCCCAGGACCTACAGCAGTCCATATTAGACCTCCCTTTAGAGGGACAGTCGTTCTTTGCCCATCCACTGACTCTCTGATCTGTGGCAACTGTGCCCATAGGTCAACCCTCAGAGACCTGGGTATGCTCCCCTGGCCCCTACAGCAGGGAGATGAGCCAGGTGCCCCTGGACCCCTCAGTGGGGTTTGGGGGCAGCCCTGGCACCAGTGTGAGCCACCCGGGCAGCAGTTCACCCCCAGGGGCCTGCAGCCCCCTGAAGTAGGTGGTGGGGTGAGCCGCCCTGCAGTGGCTCACCCCGCGGGGGCTGCAGCCCCCTTTACCGGACTGCGGGGTGAGCCACCAGGCAGTGGCTCACTCCGCCAGGGCTGCAGCTCCCCTTTGCCTGGTGCGGGGTGAGCCGTGGGGGCAGCGGCCACCCCGCAGGGACTGCAGGCCCCCTTTTCCTAGATGAGGGACACCTCTCAACACCCTTGCCAGGGTGCTGAGGGGGTGGCCCTTCCTCCCAGGGTGCTAAGCACCCTCCCCACTTAACTAACTACAACCTCCCCCCTGGGTCCCAGGCTGAGTCCCAGGTCCTGTACTCACGGCCCCATGGCTCCAGATGGGCATTACTGGATCCAGCTCTGTCCTTGGGCAACTGTCCCCAGCACAGTGTCCTTCTGTGGGTGTTGGCCTGGCATCCCAGGTCAGCCACTCTGTCCTCCCTGGCTTCTCTCTGCTCTTCTTTCTGTCTGCCTCCTCCCGGGGCTCTGCCTGCAGCCCCTCTCCTCAGCTCCATGCTCTCCTTCCTGAACAATCAGTCCCTCTTTCACAGGGCAAAGATTTAATGGAACCACACTTCTTAAGACCCCAAGGAGGTTACATGACATTTTGCTAAGATTAATGTGGAATGGAAGCTGTTTCAATGCATTTCTGTAGATTCCACTCAGAAGGCCTCTTTGCACTAGCATTTGGGGAAAGATCTCTCACCATTATATTACCACTGGTGACTTCACATGTAGTAGCAGCAGTGGGACTGCTAGTGTGAACAAGACAGAAGTTCTTCTACTATCTGATTGGTTAGACCAGATCAAGTCAGAGTTAGATGACAAGATGGTTAAAAAGACCCAGGGACATCATGTCTCCACTAATACAGCAATGAGAGATCTTCCAAACACGCTGGCTATATCTACACTGTGTGTTTAAGTCGACTTAAGAAAGAAAGAAAGAAAGTTGCTATTTCTTTTAGAGTAGATTGTGTGCAAGAAGGATTAAATCCTGACTATGGACTTTTTTCCCCATTATAACAGGTGATTTGACCTCACCTTCCTCTATGTGCCGTTTCCCTGTGTTTGAGTCCTAACAACTGCTACACCCCACCCCTGCACTGGCTGTTGCCCCACAGCACCTGTTCTGCAGCCAGAGGAGTCTGGGCAACACAGGGAGGATGTGGAGTGTTGTGTTGGCACATTGCTAGGCTACCCTGGGCTCTCTGTTGCCACACACAGTATGGAGGGTGGTGTGGTCACTCACTTCCTGTAGTAAAGGAGTGGCTGGGAGAGAGGGGCACCTCTGCTGTACTGCACTGTGGGCCGGGTACCCACTATGTACCACTCCTAGGGCAACCTAGCAGTTGCCAGTGTGGACGTGGGCAGTCTCCTGGCATTTTGAGTGTGGATGTGCTAAACCAGCTTAATAAGGTCTACTTTAAGATGGCTTAAAGTAGACTTTATTAAACTGGCTTAACCGAGCCCTGTAGTGTAGTCATAGCTGTTGACATCTTGCAAAGTTCTAAAATATATAAATATGTAATATAAACTTAAATATGAGATTTTTTCCATTTTCTCAGGAAAATGTTTGGGAGAACATAGAACTTGTCCACCTCTCTCCCAGGAAAAAGATGTGTTTCAAAAATGCGTATTTTAGTGAGCCTAGAACATGCCATGCCTTCATTGCAGTTATCATTGTGTAAAAGCCTAGTGGAGATAAAGGCAGCTTTTTTCTCCAACAGAGCCAGGAAAGGTTAACAGTAGTCGATCCCACCCTCTACAGTTGACCCAGCCTATTTACGTTACAGTAAAAACTATAGGCTATGTCTACATTGGCAATTTAGTTCAAATTAAGGAGGATTAATTCAAACTAAATTAGGGCACGTCCACACTGGCTCTCATCAGTTCAAATGAAGGAATACCTTAGTTCAAACTAAGGAGAGCTCAGTTCAGCATAGTAAAACCTGCCGTTTGATTTGAACTAATGGTTAGTTCAAACTTATTCGTTTGAACTAACCCAGTGTAGATGCATTAATCTGAACTAACTGTTAGTTTGAGTTAAACTCAGTTTGACCTTCTTCCTCCCAGGGTGCATGGTACCAGCAAGGAAGTGCCTGGGATTGGGTAGGGAAATGGCCCTTCTTGGGTGCCATGTTGCCACTCTTCATGGTGCTCCCCTCCTAAGCCAAACTACAAGGTCCTGTGCATGTACATGCTAGTTTGATTTTGTTTCTAATGTGGACATGCTAGTTTGAACTAAGTTAGTTTGAATTAATCAAAATTAGGTCACACTAATTAATCCGAACTTAGTTCAAAATAGCATTCTTAAATGTAAACATAAACATAGAGTCTTGTCTCCATTAGGATTTTTTTGACAGTGAAAATGTAGCCATAGTTTTAACATACTAGGATTCATTTTGACTAGCTAACACATGTGAAAACCCAAACTATCTTGTCTTCACTAGGATGTTAACATTCTAGCTTGAAACAGATTAAAAAGAACATTTTCTCATAGTGACGAGATAGTTCTAGAGTGGAAAAGCTCAGAAGAGCTTCACTCTTCTCCACTATGAGTAGATGTCCCCTGATGTTACTTCCCTCCAAATGTAGCAGTTATCAACTGCCACAGTGATCCTAAATGCTATTGCAAGGGAATGATCAGAATCCATTACTGTACCATGGATTAAGCTCTATGGCTATGTCTACACTGCTAAAGATATTGCAAAATAGTTATTCAAAATAACTATTATGAATTTATTTCAAAATAATTATTTTGAAATAGCATTATTTCAAATTTATTATTTCAAAATAGGAGTCTACTGAAGACTATTTTGAAATCCAGTAGAAATTATTATTTTGAAATAGAAGGTCTTTACTAGACTCTGTACTTCAAAATAAGGGAAGGCAGGAAAAAATATAGGGCCATTATTTTGAAAAAGCCAATTCCATGGCTTTGAATGGCTTTTTTCAAGGTAACTGTTTCAAAAGAATTTCTCTTTTGAAATAAAAGCAGATTTAGCTATTTCAAAATAGTGTTTGGTTGTTCTGAAATACCAGAATGCTTATTTTGAAATAACTAAATGCCTGCATGGATGTGAAACAGTTTTTTCAAAATAAGCCTTCTTATTTCAAAAAAAAGTTTTCAGTGTAGGCATACCTACTAGTGTTGACAAGGCCCCAGTGAAGGAGGAAATGGAGATAAGTGCGGCCTTGTTCAGGCCTGGGAATAAGAAAAGCATGGTATTCCCAAAAGATTTCAGCCTCCAATAGATCTGAACAGCAGAGTGGGGGTACTTGTCATTATGGCCCTTTCCACTGTTACCTGGAAAGGTTGCTTTTAGGAGACAGTTCAATAAAAACTGTGACCCATTAACCAATTAAAAAGAAATTCTCTCTGTCCTTATAAATTCAGTGAGCTCTGAGAACTTTGTATGGATGGAGTTACAATACTTAGTGCAAACTTTTATATTTTCAGAGTAGTTTAGGAACTGCACAGTGGCTCTTCTTCAAGGTCTTTATTTTAGCTGTTAAGGGCATCAAAAGGCACTCGCTCTTTTGAAATTTTTGAAAAAATTTAGCTTACAGTCTTAAGTTCTGGTGGTCAAAAATGAAAACAGTAATGAAAACAGAATGCTAGATATTTCCCATTCTAAATGAATGTTTTCAGCAAAAAGCTGTTGGTTAAAGGTTGCTGAGCAATTCCATTAGAAATCCTTATTCCAGGACTTTTCAATTTATGAACAATCTGCCCAGATTTGTAATCTAATGTACAGTGTTGTTTGTACCAGCAACATCTTTTCATCAAAGTTTGTTTAAGTATACTTGGCATGATTAAGAATCCACAAAGTCTTTTATACAGGTAGTCCTCACTTAGTGACCGGGTTCCGTTCCTGAAACCCGGTTGATAAACGAATTGGTCACTAAACGAGGAGCAGCCCTTACCGGTATTTCAGGCATAATGTACTTTACTGGTAGTGGGTTTTTCAACCATCAGTAGATAGTTTTAATGTCACCTTTGCATCATTTATAACATTTTTCATATATATTTTAAATGTTTTAAGCTCTAATGTACTGAACTTAGTTTGCATAGTGTACTGTAAATATAGGTAATCTGAGAGAGTTGATGCGAGTTCTCGTACATCGCCATAATACCAACTCATCAGAGAGCCGGTCATAACTCTGAGGGGTCACTAAACGAGTAGGTCACTAAGTGAGGACTAGCTGTATTTATATTGCTCCTTGATCCTAAACATTTTTTGCCAAATGAAATATTGCAGGTATTTTGTTTATGTTTAATTTAGGTTAGTTTCTTTTACTATGTGAGAAAAATTGAGAATGATAAAGTTATTTCAGTTAGAAAAAAAGAGTAGGAAAAGTAAATGTTTTTTATTCAAAAACCTTGATACCAATATTAGAATCATAGAATGTTAGGCTTGGAAGGGACCTCACAGGTCATCTAGTCCAACCCCCTGCCAGAGGCAGGACCACTCCTACTAAACCAACCCAGTCATGGTTTTGTCCAGTCGAGCCTTAAACACCTCCAAAGATGGAGATTCTACCACCTCCCTCGGCAGCTCATTCCAATGCTTCACCACTCACCTAGTAAAAAAATTTTTTCTAATATCCAGCCTTGACCTCCCTAACTGTAACTTGAGACATTTGTTCCTCATTCTGTCCTCTGTTACTACCAAGAACAGTTGAGCCCCATCTTCTTTGGAGCATCCCTTCAAGTAGTTGAAGTTTGCTATCAAATCCCCCCTCAATCTTCTCTTCTGCAGACGAAATAAATCTAATGCATTCAGTCTTTCCTCATAGGGCTTGTGCTCTAGCTCTTTAATCATTTTGGTTGCCCTCCTCTGAACTCTCTCTAGCATGTCCCTGCCCTTTTTGTAGTGGGGAGCCCAAAACTGAACACAGTATTCTAGATGTGGCCTCACCAGTGCAGAATAGAGTGAAATGATCACATCCCTTGATCTGCTGTTAACACTTCTTTTGATGCAGCCCAGTATGCCATTGGCCTTTTTGGCAGCAAGAGCACACTGCTGACTCATATCTAGCTTCCCCTCCACCATGACCCCCAGGTCCTTTTCTATAGTGCTGCTACTTAGCTGAATGTTTCCCAGCCTGTAGCGGTGCATAGGGTTTTTCTGTCCCAAGTGCAGGATTTTACACTTGTCCTTATTGAACCTCATCAGATTTCTATTGGCCCACTGTTCCAATTTATCTAGGTCTCCCTGAATCCTGTCCTTGCCCTCCCACGTGTCTACTGTTCCCCTCAGCTTGGTGTCATCCGTGAACTTACTGAGAGTACAGTCTATTCCATCATTCAGATAATTGACGAAAATGTTGAACAGAACCGGCCCCAGGACTGACCCCCGGGGCACACCACTCATTACTTGTTGCCAGCTAGACATGGAACCATTGATTCCTACATGCTGAAACTGTTGATCTAGCCAGTTTTCTATCCACCTTATAGTCCACCTATCCAACCCATACTTCCTTAATTTGCCAATGAGAATGCTGTGGGAAACTGTATCAAAAGTCTTGCTAAAATCAAGGTATATCACATCAACGGTTCCTTCTGCATCCAGAAAACCAGTCATCTGCTCATAGAAGGAAATGAAATTGGTCAGGCATGATTTACCCTTGATAAATCCATGCTGACTGTTCCTGATCACTTTATTTTCCTCTAAGTGTTCTAGGATGGATTCTCTGAGAACCTGCTCCATAATTTTTCCAGAGATTGAGGTGAGGCTGACGGGTCTGTAATTCCCTGGATCCTCCTTTTTCCCTTTCTTGAAAATAGGCACTACATTTGCTTTTTTCCAATCCTCTGGCACCTCCCCTGTTCTCCATGAGTTTTGAAAGATAATGGACAGTGGTGCTGCTATCTCATTGGCCAATTCGCTTAGCACCCTTGGATGCAGTTCGTCTGGCCCCATGGACTTGTGCACATCCAGCTTCTTTAAGGAGTCCCTAACCTGACCTTCCATCACTAAGGGCCTCTCTTTCTTTCTCCAATCTGCCATTCCCATGGTAATGGGCTGGGAGCTGACCCTGCCTGTGAAAACTGAAGCAAAAAAAACTTTGAGCACTTCAGCTTTTCCCTCATCCTCTGTCATGAGGATCCCTGCCCCATTCAGCAAGGGACCTACACCATCCCTGATCCTCTTCTTGTTATTAACATACTTGTAGAACCCCTGCTTGTTATCCTTTACATTCCTCACTAGCCGCAACTCCATTTGTCCTTTGGCCTTTCTGATTTTATCCCTGCAGTCCCTAGCAATATCTTTATATGCCTCCTTGGTCATCTGACCAAGCTTCCACTTCCTGTAAGCTTCCTTTTTATGTTTTAGCTCAGAGCAGAGTTCTCTGCTAAGCCATTCTGGCTGCCTCACATGTTTGCTGTTCTTTCTCCTAATTGGAATGGCAACTTCCTGTGCCCTTAGCAGGGTTTCTTTAAAATATAACCAACTCTCTTGGACTCCTTTCCCCTTCAGATTAGTTTCCCAAGGGATCCTGCCCATCAGTCCCCTCAGGGAGGCAAAATCTGCTTTTTTGAAGTCCAGGGTTTGTGTGTTTTGCTTCTTTCCTGCCTTCCTTTAATCAGGATCCTGAACTCAACCATGTCATGGTCACTACTGCCTAATTTGCCATTTACCTCTATGTCCCTGATCAATTCTTCCCTGTTTGTGAGCAGCAGGTTGAGAGGTGCAAGGCCCCTAGTTGGTTCCTCTATCATTTGTACTAGAAAGTTGTCCCCAACACTCTCTAAAAATTTCCTGGATTGTCCATGCACTGCTGTATTGGCCTCCCAGCAGATGTCAGGGTAATTGAAGTCACCCACAAGAACCAGGGCCTGTGATCTAGAAGCTTCTGCTAGTTGTCCATAGAATACCTCATCCACCTCCTGCTTCTGGTCTGGTGGTCTATAGCAGACACGCACCACAACATCCTCCTTGTTGCTTTCCCCTCTCAATGTAACCCACAGACTTTCTACTGGCATGCTTCCACTTCCATAATGGAGATCTCAGCAGTCATAGAGCTCTTTTACATATAGTGCTACTCCTCCCCCTCTTTTTCCCTGCCCATCCTTCCTGAACAGTTTATACCCATCCATGGCAGAGCTCCAGTCATGCAGACTATCCCACCACGTCTACATTATTCCAATGATATCATAGTTCCTTGTCTGTGCTAGTACTACCAATTCTTCCTGCTTATTTCCCAGACTCCTCACACTAGTGTATAGGCACCTAAGATACCCGGCCGATTGCCCTACTCTGTCATTTTGATTTTCAATTCTATTATATATACCTCCTTGCATTTTTTCTTGGAGTTCTCCTCCCCCATGCTCCTCACATATTAAATGTGATAAACCTGATCATGAAATAAATTCTCCACAGGAATGAAGGAATAACTTGCACTGGTTCAGTCTATTGAGCCCATGTTTAAGTACTTCTCTAAATAGAGAGGTACACAGAGAGGAAATTATTGGTAAGAAATTTTCTGTTCTGTTAGCAATATTTTCCATAGTTTTGGACATCTAGGACTGAGAACATCCAAAATTCATCACTTCTAGGTGAGATAGGTACTGAAAAAAAGGATGTTACTCAGGTAACTCTGACCTTGTGAGTGCCAGAGGAAGCTCTGCCACAGCCAATTTTGGTTTCATCCTCTTCTTCACTTGGTGAGGTAGTGGTGTCATGCTGGCCATTGTTTTAGACCTCCAGGGTTATCTTACCATGACAAAATGGAATTGTCTCGAGTTCCTGTGGCATATGGTCTGATACACTTTAGAGAACACCAGGCTCCATCTCAGGAAGCTGCAAGGATGGCAAGCTTTAGTGTACTATCAGATCTTGGCCTCTCTAGACTACTGAACAAACCCTTAAAATATATGTGTGGAGGGGGGTTGTTTGCTTCTCCTCATCTGTCTTTAAGTCTAGTTTTTGAGACTTCTGCTGTATATTGGGGGAACTCACCAGACTTCCCTGCAGCTGCAATGTTTATGGTCTGCCCAAGAGTTAATTCTCACCCCCTCCTCCCCCCTGGCTCACTCGCTCTGTCAGTGATTTGAGATCATTTGTCTGGCTTATCTATTTAATTTCCAAAGGGATAGCCGTATTAGTCTAGTCCAGAAAAAAAAAAAACCCAAGGAGTCGTGTGGCGCTTAAAGACTAATAGATTTATTTTTCACATGAGTTTTCAGATGCTTTGAAGATGGGTGAACTTACAGAATAACCTTCCCTTCCCATGTCAAAGGAAGAAATCTGCTTATGCTTACAGGAAATATAGCAACCGTGTCTCATGTGAACAAGCAACGACAAGCTCATTTAGCTTTTTGTCAAGAGGCACTTGGGCTGTAGGACTGATTTCCATTGCCAATTCAATGAAGGTCAAAGCCTCTAACCTTCTGTGTATGCAGGACAATTGGCTTTCTATTATGCTGACCCCCTGAGACAGAGCTCCACACCTCTACTGGACCCAGAACTAATCTCTCAGTATCACGGTTGTCTCCTCAACACCAACCTTAAGGCCCTCGATCTGACAGCCTGGGTGTTCTGTGGCTCACCATCAGGAAGAAGGATTGTTCAAGAGGAGTTCAAGGTATACTTTTGAACCGTATAAAGCTATCTACCAGCTACACTTATTTGGAAAATGGAAGAGATTATCCATCTGGTCTCAACAGAAAAGAGCTGCCCCATCCAGTCTCCAAGACATCATATTTTTTTACTGTATATTATTCCTAAAACAACAGGATCTGGCCATTATTTTCCATCAAAGTCCATTTGATAGCTATCTTTACTTTCCATTCTCTAAATGATAATCATTCTATTTTTTACAATTCTATGTTAATCAGGTTTTTGAATGGTCTGGAAAAGCTGTATCTTTACACAAAGGATCCTATTCGTCCACGAGATTTACTTCTGACAACACCAGATTTAAGTCTCATGGAGGAATAGTATCCTTTATGTAAAGATACAGCTTTTCCAGACCATTCAAAAACCTGATTAACATAGAATTGTAAAAAATAGAATGATTATCATTTAGAGGATGGAAAGTGTTGTCTGGTGTTGTCAAAACTAATGGTTCCTCTCTTTGAATCTCTACCTACAATTCGCTTGCTACTTCCTACAACAAAGGTAGCTTTTTGGTGGCAATTACTTTTGCCAGGAGAGTAGGTGAACTTTGTGCTCTAACGTCTGGATGTCCATATACAGTCTTCATTAAGAACATGGTTTACTTGCCTCCCCATCCAACGTTTCTCATAAAAATGGTGCCTCACTGCCACATCAATCAGGTAATTCCCTTCTTTTTCCCTAGAGTCCAATGCTCATAAAGATGAGAAAAAAACCCACACTTTGGATCAAGAGCATCAGCAGTCTACTTGGATGGGACTAAACCATTTAGATCATCCTTGGTAGCTGCTGCTAGGATGAAGGCTCTTCTCAAAGGAACTCATCATGATATCTTCCTATATACTCTTGTGTAATGATTTGGTCCAGTGTACCTCCACCAACCAGAGTAATAGAATAGTTAACAAGATTACAAGTAGCCTCTGCAGTTTTCTTAGCTCAAGTGTCTATTCTAGACATTTTTAACTCTTTAATGTGATTGTCAGTTTGTACCTTTGCTTTATATTATACCATCTCTCAGCAATCTAGCAATGATGACAAATTCAGATGTATGGTCCTCCAGTCCTTATTTAAGTATGCTTTGAGCCCCCTTTTAGCTCAAAGTACTTGTGAGTCATCTGAAGTAGAATGGACATGTGAGATCACCTGAAGAAGAAATGGTAACTAACCTGTTCTGTAACGCTGTTATTTGAGATGTGTTCCGTATATGCATTCTATGACCTACCCTCTCCTCCCTCCCAATTCAGAGTCTCTCTGGTAAGAAGGACCTTAGTCAAGGGTTTTACTTTTATACCATCATCACACAGTAGTATGAGGCAGCAGAGGGTACATACCCAGCACTGATAGGTACTGATGAAAGAAAAATCTCTGACAACAGTGCACTGGACATGCACACACTTAAAGAAGAATGGACATGTACAACCCATCTAAAAGAACAGTAGTCGTGAAACAGATCAGTAACCATTTTATACTTAAACATTTACATTCTTACTCCTCTTTTGTCATCTCTTATGTGTTTCCCCACTCTCTACAGCTATGTCCACATCTAAAATGTTAGTTCAGACTTGCTTAGTCTGAACTAAGTGTTTCAAAATTTACTTTAAACTAAGCACATTTTTTAGTTTGAGCTAACTTTTTTGTTCAAACTAGCCATGCTTTTTTTAGTTCGGACTAACTTTGTAGTTTGAACTAAAAAAGTGTGGTTCAAACTAAAAGTTAGTTCGAAGTAAAAAAGTGTGTTTAGTTTGAACTTATTTAGTTTGAACTAGCATGTCTCCACTGGGCTAGTTCAAACTAAAAATGCAAATTAGTTCAAACTAAGCAGTTAGTTCAGACTAACCAGCCAACTTAATTGAAATTAGTTCAGACTAAGCTTGCTTAGTCTGAACTAATTTGTTAGTGTACACATAGCCTACTAAACCAACCAAAATTTTGTAAAAAAGCTTCCTCCTCCACACATAGCCTACTCTTTGTATGTTACTACATTTTGGATCAAGTGACTATTTTTTTGTTTTCCCCTCCCATTTTGTATCTTTGCTGTCCTTCATTTCTGTCCAATCTTGGAATTGATCTGCTGCTTCAGGCCAGAGTTTGATGATAGCCTTCAAAGTCAGGATGCACTTGCTAGTATCTTTATTGATTGCATTTTCTGGAGATTCTCCCAAAAGCCCTTTTTGTATTACAAACCTCTCCTACACTGCTGAGTAACTCTCATGATTACTAAGTCTGTAAAAGTTACTTGTTTATTGAAAAACTTGATGCTGTCCAAATGGTTCTAAAGATAACAGATTTTAATGGTCTTTTTGTAGGAATATTTTTCCAGTGTTCAGTAAAGCTTTGTTTCCGTGAGCTTTGGTTCCATGACCTGAATGACTTGTTTGCTCCCATGTACTGTGATCTAGAATAATAAACTTGCCCTATGATTTGACACATTAATCATGTTGCACTCCTACTCATTTCATTCCTACAAGTTCTGACCTCCACGAGAAATCCAGTAATAAAATCATGGTAGATATTGTAGTATAAAATTTAGTCTCAATACATTTAATGACAAAAATCTTTTCAATGTTATTTAATTAGAGTATACTTAAGAAATATTTTGTCTTATGTGGCATTAGTAGGAATATGGGGCTGTGAATGTGAAGATAGAGTGTGTTATGCTTTTACATGTATTGCCATTAAGGGAAATGTCCCTAAGGAAGATTTTTATTAGCAGCACTATGTGGTTGGCTCTCCACAGGAACTGAAAATTGGTATCAGAGATTGGATGCTGGTAGAGCAATATTATTACCAGAAGAAATAACAAACTCACTATTCTCATAACTGATGGCCTGAATGATTTCTTTAGGTAGAGACACAGCCATGTTACTGCAAGCTATAATCTCCTCTGTTCTCATAAACTACAGGGTTGGCTTGGGTCTCTGTTTAGAAGGTTGGTCTTTTAGAAGAGATCTTCCTTCTAAATTAGTGGACTGACATCTCAGAGCTGTGCTAAGAAACCTTTACCACTACAGGGGCTTTCTTTTTTTGAAGATAATGTAAAACCTTAGTTTATAATAATTTGTGGTCATTATAGCACTCTTGGCAAGACTAAGGATGTTAATCTCATTGTTCTGGACAGTTTCTAGTTTATCTAGTTCTTGTATAGACCTCCCTCCCCCTTTCCCCTTTGGTTTCATTTGGAGTCAGTAGTTTTCATTTGCCCTACACTGTTGAGTATCATTGCTGTAGAGTAGACTATTGAATGTTTTCCACTGACCTTCCCAAGGGTGAGTACATTTCATTAGTGGGTGAAGTGATTCATACAGTGCATTACGTTCCTTTGGGATCAATCTGAGTGCAGGCACTAGGTACACTTAAGCTCAAAGAGCCATGGTGATGTATCAGTTTTTAAGCAGAGCTCCTCATATGTATGGCATAAGGCCATTAACACAGCGAACTCTCAACAGTAGTTTTATCTTCCTAGTTTATGTTTCCACTGCTCTTTATTTTTTGTAAAAATGGGGGAAAAAACCAAACCAAAACAAAAAATGTGAGGTTGTCATGGATAAGACAGAGAAAAGACAATTCTTGATAACAGAAATATAATCATAAAAATGAAAGCTATAATGAAAGCAATAACCTAACTAATGGTCCTGGTAACAAACTGTATTTTTAATAACATTTGCTTAAAATAAATGCTTCTCTCTTCTCATATCATGGCAAGATATAGTTCATTTCAGAGGGATTTGTCAGGCAAAGTAACCATATGAAGGCAGTGCTAATACAGTAGAAAGGATGACAGAGACAAAGTGATGGAAACATTCCAGTTGCCTAGTTACACAAAATGTAACAGTAGAGGAAGAAGATCACGAAGACATATTCTCCAAAAAGCAAATGAACTAGCCCGGCTAGTTCAAACTAATGGCTTAGTTCAAACTTTTTTAGTTCAAACTAGCCATTAGTCCTGGTCTATATAGCTCTAGCTCGAACTTAAAGTTCGACCTCAGCACTTAGTCTGGGCTAACCACTCAAACTTATTAATTTGGACTAACCTTTGGCTAGTCTGAACTAAGAATTTTTTTAGTTTGGATTAGTCAAAGGCTAGTGTAGACCTGGACCAAATTAGTCCATACTAAGATTGCTTAGTCTGAACTAATTGGCTAGTGTAGACATAGCCTAGTAAAGTGCAACCATTTTACCGGTCAAGTATGAATAAAACTGTGGTAGTTTGTATGCAGTAGTTATCTGCTGATTAAACAATAGTTCAGCATCTATTTAAATGCACTGATTTTCAGAGGTGCTGAGCAACTACCACTTTCACTGAGAACTGAGATGTTGTCAGCACCGTGGAAATTGAGGCCATTAGGTTAGCTAATTATCCATGGATTGAGGTACCTAGTGTGAAACCGATATTTAAAAAGCTTGGCAACTGTGCTTTTCTTTACCCCTTTGCAGAGTGAATAATTCATAAAAATTGTTTGCTTCAAAACCATATATATTCACAATAAAAGGTTTCACACTAGTCATATTTTCTGTCTGAGGAGCTCAAATATTTCCTTGCCCTTAGCATTTTGATCCTGAAGAAGTAAGAAAGGAAAAATTTTCCCTTGAGAGATCTCCTGCTTATCTGCTCGCATCTCAGATTCCTGTTGGTAGTTCAGCTGTCACAATGATTTTCTTCTTTGAAATGACAATAGTCATGTCATTAGCTAAGGAGGGGAAAGAAGGCAGATAGGGTCATCCTTTGGAAGAATGTAACAAACAGGAATTACTTGCACCCTTAGAGATGGTCGAAATTTTTTTTTCCCAATAGATAAATGACATTGATAAATAACTCTGGGGCAAATGTTTTTCCAGAACATAAATACACCATGTTAATTGGAATGGATGATAGTGCTGAAGACATGAGGCCCAGGATTGGTATACATAGTGATGCTATAAGTTAAAACTGAAATTCAGTGGTAAAGATGTAATTTTTTTCTTTATTTTTTAAAACGTTGAGCTCCTTTAACATGACTACACGACAGGGGTGCTAATAGCCAGCAAAGAAATCAGGGCCCAGGGTCCCATTTCTTCCCTGCCCCACCTTTCTCCCTCTGTGTGCACTTTCACCTCCCCTCACCATGTGCACTTTTCCTGCTTGCCTCTGACTGCCCCTTCTCCTTGGTCCTCACCCTGGCTCCAAGCTCTTTCCCCAGCTGTGCACTTTGCTATGCACCCTTTCCCCTCCACCCCCAGCTGCATGCACCTAGTCCTGAGCCCTTTTCTTTGATCCCCCCCAGTGCTTTTCGCACCTCTCTGTGGCCCTGCACATACCGCTCCCAAGCCCTTTTCCTCATCCCCCATTTCTCCATACCCCTTTCCTCACCCCTCCCCTATGGCCTGAAGCACTCCAGTCCCAAATCCCTTTCCTTGCCCACCTCGCAGCCTTGCAAACCCCAGCCCCCAGGCCTGCTGTGCACCCTGAGCTCTTTACCTTACCCCTTCAGCCCCATGCTCACTGGTACCAAGCCCCTTTCATTGACCCCTCAAGCCCCGCTTTGTACCCCAGCCCCAAGCCCCTTTCTTTTCCTTCCTCCTGCCTGCACCCAGCTTCCAAGGCCACCTGACCCAGCACAGCACTTTTTTTTTCTGTGGAGCCAAGGACCCTGCAGACGCAGTGCAGCCCAGCTTTTACATTTCCCACCTCACTCTGCCCTAAGCTATGTGCCAGGGAGTGCAGCAGGGAGGGAGATTTAAAATGGCCCCGTCACCCCCAGCTCCCCAGCACAACTAAGGGCACTCACTGGAACATTTGTGGCCTGCTCCCAATGGCAGAAACCCCACTGCTACACTACCATTGACTACTCAAGAATTCCAGATGATGTTTGCAGTGATAAATCAATTTGCATGCATCATCACAAATTGTATTACTTTTGTGTTCATGTATAGGGCCCTTGAGTCAAATTCTGGCCTGTTACTCTGTGGTGACTCCACTAAGAGTGGTGTTAAATACCATCAGTGAAATCCTGGTCCTGCTAAATCGATGGGAGAGCTCACTCCTCCTATTTTGATAATTTCTAGAGGGGTAGCCATGTTAGTCTGTGTATAGCCAAAAACAATGAGAGTCCTGTGGCACCTTAAAGACTAGCAGAGTTCTTCAGAAGTTCCAAAGGGGCAGCTGGTCAGTCTAGTAAAGCAAAAAAAGCAAGGAGTCTTGTGGCACTTAAAGACTAACAGATGCCTGAAGAAATCTGTTAGACATTAAGGTGCCACAGGACTCTCATTGCTTCTATTTTGATAAAGACACATTCAGTATCTTAGTACATCCCTGTGTTTTAAACTTCATACACAGATTCTTCCGGTCAAGGGTAGAGGCCTGAGCAGAGACAGATGCATCCTGGAGATGAACGTTTGGCTGCGAAGATGGTGTCGTCAGGAGGGCTTTGGCTTCCTCGACCATGGGTTGCTGTTTCAGGAAGAAGGACTGCTAGGCAGAGATGGACTCCATCTTTCGAGGAAGGGGAAGAGCGTATTTGGACGCAGACTGGCTGACCTAGTGAGGAGGGCTTTAAACTAGGTCTGAAGGGGGAAGGAGACCAAAGCCCACAGGTAAGTGACTATGTGGGAGACCAGGGGGATGGGATGGAACTTGGGGGGTGCCGGGACTGTAACTACAGGGATAGAAGAGAGGATAGTTGGAACATGCGGGGGGAATCAAATAACTTTCTTAGATGCTCTAATGAAGCCCTAATGCCTGAGGCAGGTGGGGGAGGTCAACACCAAAAGAAAATCCAGGGAGGTAGATACAATAGAATTGAATGTCAAAATGGGAAAGTAGGGCAATCAGCTGGGTATCTTAGGTGCCTATACACAAATGCAAGGAGCCTGGGAAACAAGCAGGAGGAATTGGTAGCACTAGCGCAGACAAAGAACTATGACATGATTGGGATAACAGAGACGTGGTGGAATAGTTTGCATGACTGGAGCTCTGCAATAGAGGGGTATAGACTGTTCAGGAAGGACAGGCAGGGAAGGAAAGGGGGAGGAGTAGCACTATATGTAAAGGAGCTCTATGACTGCTCAGAGCTCCATTATGAAAGTGGAAACAAGCCAGTTGAAAGTCTGTGGGTTAAGTTTAGAGGGGAGAGCAACAAGGGGGATGTTGTGGTAGGTGTCTGCTACAGACCACCAGATCAGAAGGAGGAAGTGGATGAGGCATTCTGTGTACAACTAACAGAAGTTTCTAGAGCACAGGCCCTGGTTCTCATGGGGGACTTCAATTACCCTGACATCTGCTGGAAGGCCAATACAGCAGTGCACAGGCAATCCAGGAAGTTTCTGGAGAGTGTTGAGGACAACTTCCTGGTACAAATGCTGGAGCAACCAACGAGGGGCCTTGCGCCTCTCGATCTGCTGCTCACAAATAGAGAAGAATTTATCAGGGAAGTAGAGGTCAATGGCAGCCTGGGTAGCAGTGACCATGAAATGATTGAGTTCAAGTTGATGATTAAAGGAAAGAAGGAAAGAAGCAAAACACAGACCCTGGACTTCAGAAAAGCAGATTTTGTCTCCCTCAGGGAACTGATGGGCAGGATCCCTTGGGAGGCTGATCTGAAGGGGAAAGGTGTCCAAGAGAGTTGGGTGCATTTTAAAGAAACCCTGCTAAGGGCACAGCAAGATACAATTCCAATAAGGAGAAAGCACAGCAAATGTGGAAGGCGCCCACTGTGGCTTAACAGAGAGCTCTGCACTGAGCTGAAGCATAAAAAGGACGCTCACAGGAAGTGGAAGCTAGGACAGATGACTAAGGAGGCATATAAAGACATTGCTCGGGACTGCAGGGATAAAATCAGAAAGGCCAAAGGACAAATGGAGTTGCGACTAGCAAGGGATGTGAAGGATAATAGGAAGGGGTTCTACAAGTATATCAATAACAAGAAGAGGATCAGGGATGGTGTAGGTCCCTTACTGAATGGGGCAGGCATCCTCGTGACAGAGGATGAGGAAAAAGCTGAAGTGCTCAATGCTTTTTTTACTTCAGTTTTCACAAGCAAGGTCAGCTCCCAGCCCACTACACTAGGTACGGGGGACTGGGGAGAAGAAGAGAGGCCCTTGGTGACAGAAGGTCAGGTTAGGGACTGCTTAAAGAAACTAGATGTGCACAAGTCCATGGGGCCGGATGAACTGCATCCGAGGGTGCTGAGGGAGCTGGCTGATGAGATAGCAGTACCGTTGGCCATTATCTTTGAAAACTCGTGGCGAACGGGGGAGGTGCCAGAGGACTGGAAAAAAGCAAATATAGTACCTATCTTCAAGAAAGGCAAAAAGGACGATCCAGGGAATTACAGACCTGTCAGCCTCACCTCAATCCCTGGAAAAATCATGGAGCAGCTTCTCAAAGAATCCATCCTGAAACACTTGGAGGAAAATAGAGTAATCAGGAACAGTCAGCATGGATTCACCAAGGGTAAATCATGCCTGACCAACCTCATCGCCTTCTATGATGAGATGACTGGATTTGTGGATGCGGGAAGAGCCGTTGATGTGATATACCTTGACTTTAGCAAGGCTTTTGATACGGTTTCCCACAGCATTCTCATTGGCAAATTAAGGAAGTATGGGTTAGATGCGTGGACTGTAAGGTGGATAGAAAACTGGCTAGAACAACGGTTTCAGCGTGTAGGAATCAATGGCTCCATGTCAAGTTGGCAGGCAGTAACGAGTGGTGTACCCCAGGGGTCGGTCCTGGGGCCAGTTCTGTTCAATGTTTTCATTAATGATCTGGATGATGGGATAGATTGCACACTTAGTAAGTTTGCAGATGATACCAAACTGGGGGGAACGGTAGACACCCTAGAGGGCAGAGACAGGATTCAGGGAGACCTAGACAAACTGGAGCAGTGGGCCAAGAGGAATCTCATGAGGTTCAACAAGGATAAGTGTAAAATCCTGCACTTGGGACGAAAAAACCCCATGTACTGCTACAGGCTGGGGAGTGATCAGCTAAATAGCAGCACTGGAGAAAAGGACCTGGGAGTCATGGTGGATGGGAAGCTGGATATGAGTCAGCAGTGTGCTCTTGCTGCCAAAAACGCCAATGGCATACTGGGCTGCATCAGAAGAAGTGTTACCAGCAGATCGAGGGATGTGATCATTCCCCTCTATTCTGCACTAGTGAGGCCACATCTGGAATACTGTGTCCAGTTTTGGGCTCCCCACTACAAAAAGGACATGGACAAATTAGAGAGAGTCCAGAGGAGGGCAACCAAAATGATCAAAGGGCTGGAGCACAAGCCCTATGAAGAAAGACTGAAGGAACTAGGCTTATTTAGCCTGCAGAAGAGAAGACTGAGGGGGGATTTGATAGCAACCTTCAACTACTTGAAGGGTTGCTCCAAGGAGGAGGGAGCTCGACTGTTCTCGGTGGTAACAGAGGGCAGAACGAGAACCAATGGTTTCAAGTTACAGCTGGGGCGGTCCAGGCTGGATATTAGGAAAAACTTCCTTACTAGGCGAGTGGTGAAGCATTGGAATAAGCTGCCTAGGGAGGTGGTGGAATCTCCATCTCTGGAGGTGTTCAAGTCCCAGCTGGACAAAACACTGACTGGGATGATCTAATGGGAGTGGTCCTGCTTTTTTTGGCAGGGGGTTGGACTAGATGACCTTGTGGGGTCCCTTCCAACCCTATGATTCTATGATTCTATGATTCTATGATTCTATATGTTGGGACTTAGGTCCCAAATCAGTTTTATCTAGCTTTCAAAAGCACTCATTGATGGTACAGCCCTTCTGTCTTGGACATTAATTTCAAAGGAAAAGGGCATAGTCTTGGCTTCAACTGCCTCCAGAACATTACAAGGAAATTCAGAGAATCGGAGCATGCTAGAGTTTCAACATGGTTGTCAGGATTTCTGCATGGTAAAAGAACCCAAGTTCACATGTCAACATTTTGATGGCAGCTTCTGTTGTTTAGAGCATTGTGTGTTGTTACTTTCTGTAATCTACTACATTTATATATTTTAATTGAAAGAGCTCCCACTGCTCTTCCCTCTACGCTATAGATATATAATGTGGTTGGTGGATAACACAGATTACAGAAAAACTTGCTTCCGGCAGAGAGCTGTGATCCACCAAAGAAAGTGTACCAACCTCATCACTAAAATGAGAGGAACCACCTGGGCAGGCCCAAGTGTCCAGCAAGTCTGTGTTGTCATCCTGGCTCTCATTGATTCTTTCCTTGGCCTTGAGCAGCTCATACAAGTTCTGCCTACTTTGGAGGAGTTGAGGCATGGGTTTAGCTGATGTATGTGCTGAAGTGCTAAAGGGAGCCATTTTTAGAGCTTCGTCTAGAACATGATGATACTTCTTCCTCATCAGGTCAAATTACTTACCAAATGTTTTGAAGATGAAATGCACTATACAAGTCCTACATATTAAAGATATGAGCTGCTAAGGCCCTTCCTTACCTTATCTATTATGACTGAGGCAGGTGCAACTGAGTTTATGGATTTGTTTTTAATCTTTCTGGCTAAAACAGATGGACTCTCTGTGGAGCACAGCCAGCATTTAAGAGAGATCTCTCCACAACTTTGATTAATTTAAAAGGTTAGATGTCAGCTATAGGAGAAGAGGGAATTCAGTGCTGAGCTACTGATGAGGCTCTTTAGTTCTGCTTCCTCCAGAGCTTGACAGTGCCTTCAAGCTTCCAATCTTTAAACATTTTGTAAATTAGGCCCTGAGTATCTTGCATTTCATTCAGTTCTAATTATTCAGCCAAACATGAAAGCATGCTAGCTTTGAGCAACTAGACAATCTGCAACACTGACTAGCAATCCGCTTGAAAACATCCTGCAGCTTTGATTGTTCATCCAGTTGGGAAAAGAGCTTCCAGCTCTAATAAAACCAAAACCCACTATATATTGCTGTGAAGTTAGTATATGATTCTGATTTAAGAATCACAGAGATTGGGAACTGCAGCTTATGAGCCAGGGAACTGATGTGTTACAGTCCACCAGTCACTAACAAAGAATTAAATGCATAAATGCTGAGGTAAAGAACATTTCATCAGTTTTGTTGAGACTGGAAAATTTAGTAAAGAAGGGCTGTTTTGCCATAAATAACATGAAAATCGTTGGTATGCTGCTGGTTGCTGGTACCTAGACCAGCATTTCACTAAGTTTTAAAAGCCACTTCCCCCTTCATGAAAAATAAAATCAATTCCACCCCCCTTTAACCTCCCCATTATTAAAAGCCTACCCAAAAATGAACTGTCACTTTGGTAGGTCGTATAATTTTCCTTAATATACTTCCCTGCTTTCCTTGCATATGCTGATGGGCAATGAAATAGTTAGTAAAATTCACATTTGAAATAGTGTCAGTGGTATCTAAGTTACCTCCAGTTGACATGAATTAGGGCATCTGCACCTCAGAGCTGTTGCTTCAGGATCTCTGCAAACTCCAGCAGTGTTTTCTGTATTGGTAATCTGGTAACCATTCAGATATCTTCTTTACACCCACGATAGCTAGTGAGGTTTTTTTAAAAACGGAAATTCAGCATGCTGGAGAACAGTTGAGACCTATTTGTGCCTTCTTGTTAGCCCTTCCCAACAACAGCGAGATCCCACCCTATGAGAAATGCTGAGGTAGGTGGTAACCTCCATTGTAGCTAATAGCAAGTTAATAGAACTATAGCAATTTTTTATAGTGAGAAGCTGAAGAGACACTTTGTTTTCCTTTGCATTGACTTATCATGCCCTTCAAACACAATTATACAATGGGGTTTTCTTCTAATGAATAATAAACTGAGTAATCCAAGGTCTGTAGTTTGATATCATCTTCTTTCTTTTTCTTTTTAGCTACAAATCATAATTCATAGATTCTAAGGGCAGGCAGTGTCATTGATCTGATCTCCTGTATAGGTTAAGCCATGGAATGTCTCCAAAATAATTCTGTGAACAGATCTTTTAGAAAAACATCCAATCTTAATTTAAAAATTGCCAGTGATAAAGAATCTCCCACAAGCCTTGGCAAACTGTTCCAATGGTTAATTACTTTCACCTTTACGCATGTTTTATTTCCAGTCTGAATCTGTCTAGCTTTAGCTTCCAGCCATTGAATCAGGCTATACCTTTCCCTGCTAAACTGAAGAGCCTTTATTAAGTATTTGTTCCCCATGTAGGTATTTAAGAACTGTAATTAAGTCACCCCCTTTCCTTCATTATATTAAGCTAAATAGAAAATTGTGTCCAGTTCTGGTGCCCACAATTCAAGAAGGATGTTGATCAATTGGAAGAGGGTTCAGAGAAGAGCCATGAAAAGGACTAAAGGATTAGAAAACATGCTTTAAAGCAATAGACTCAAGGAGCTCAATATGACAGCACTGGCACCATTGCTGAATACAGAGGTAGTATACAAATTATCTGCTATTAGTCAAGATTGCTCTGTTTCTATAGACCGGGATGCATGAGCTCTTTTGGCCACAGAATGACATTGGGAGCTCAAACTCAGTTCATTCTCCACCATAACCCCCAGATCATTTGCAAAGTCACTACTTTGCAAGAATTAGTCCCCCATCCATAAGTATGTCCCACATCCTTTGTTCTCAATGGGTATGTCTACACTGTGTGTTTAAGTTGACTTAATAGCCCTTAAATCGACTTAAACAAAGCCCTGTCCACATTGCAGGGCAATAAAGTTGACTTTAGCATCAGGTAAAGTTGACTTTACAGTTAAGTTGACTTTATTAAGTCGACTTAAGGCAATGTGGAGGGGAAGTTGCCTTAAGTTGACTTATTTGGCCTCCCAACCACAGAAAACATGGCAATGGAGGCTGGCTAGAAGACACAACACAGCTGGGAGTTTTCCCAGCTGTGTGGACCACAGCCAAACTCCCTAAGTTCCCTGACTGAGCTCCTCCGTTCTGAGCTGGACCGGACATCACAGCCCAACCTGGCATTTCCCCCATTCTCAGCCCGCTCTGCATGTCTCCCCCGTTCTTAGCCTGACTCCACATGTCTTCCCTGTTCTTTGCCCGCCCTGCATGTCTCCCCCATTCTCAGCCTGACCTGTCTTGCTCCTTCTCTGCCCAAACTTGTGTGTCTCCCCCTCGCCCTTCTCTGCCCGCCCCTGGGTGTCTCCCCCTTCTCTGCCCAAACTTGTGTGTCCCCCCACTTGCCCTTCTCAGCCCAGTCCTCGGTGTCTCCCCCTTCTCTGCCCAAACCCCTGTCTCCCATTTGACCTTTTCAGCCTGACCCTGCCTGTCTCTCCCCATCTCTGGCCAACCCTTTGTATCTCCCCTTCTCAAAGGACCCCCCTTGATATTGTAAAACAAACAAGGAGTCCAGAGGCACTGTTTAAGACTAACAGATTTATTTACTGGATGAGCTTCCATGGGAGAAAAATTCCACTTCATCAGATAGTTTGAAGATAGGGGAATTTACAGAATGGTAGGACATAACTACAGAGGAGTGTAAGATGTAGGATCAGATCACAGTCTAACAGCAAATCAAAGCAGTTGTTAAGATTCAAACACTGGGAAATAGCACATGGAAAGAATGAAAGAAAGAAAGTTGCTATTTCTTTTAGATTAGATTGTGTGAAAGCAGGATTAAATCTTGACTATGGATTTTTTTCCCCATTATAACAGGTGATTTGACTTCACCTTCCTTTATGTGCTGTTTCCTGGTGTTTAAGTCTTAATGACTGCTGCACCCTGACCCTGTGCTGGCAGTTGCCCTGCAGCACCTGTTCTGCAGCCAGAGGAGTCTGGGCAACACAGGGAGGTTGTGGAGTGCTGCGCTGGCACATCGCTGGGCTACATCAGGCTCTCTGGGCTCCCTGTTGCCACAGAGAGTATGGAGGGTAGTGTGGTCACTCACTTCCTGTAGTAAAGGAGTGGCTGGAAGAGAGGGGCATCTCTGCTGTGATGCACTGTGGGCCAGGTACCCACACTGCACCCCTCCTAGGGTGACCTAACAGCTGCCAGTGTGGACGTGGGCAGTCTCTTGGCATTTTGAGTATGGACATCCTAAGCCAGCTTAATAAAGTCTACTTTAAGCAGACGTTATTAAGCCAGCTTAACTGAGCCCTGTAATTTAGACACAGCCAGTAAGAGCTAAATACCAAGCCCTTTGAAATGTTCTGTGACTTCAGCATCCATTAACTTCAGTAGGCACTGTGAGCATCACGAAGCATCAAGCCAGAAATCAATATGCCTGATTCTCAACCATACTGGAAGGTTTTATGAGGTAATTTATATTTAAGGGAAAATGTATGGAACACCCAGGATTCAGTGAGTTTCAATAGTACACAGTATACATAAAACACACCATTATGGCAAGTACTTCATGGCTTCAACTTCTGATGTAATATTATCTTTATCCATTGCAATTGTTTCCTAATCTTGGATAGTGTTTTAGGGTTGATGTTGAAAACAACTACTGAACCTAATACTTGCTTCTAATCTAACGTATATTTCTATGGCTATGCTCACCACAGTTATTACTGCACTTGATGGGAAGTATCTTCATGAATTTGCTTTCCAGACATTAATTATGGCTGTAAAATTCCAATTTATATTTATTTAACTGAAAGATATTGAGATACATGAAAAAAGATTTATGTGAAGACAGTCAGTTCATACAGATATTTTGCATACAGCACATTTCTCTTAAAGGGTAGGTACTATAATTACACTACCATCCTTTCTGCTGTTGTTTCTCAGCTATTTTCTTACAGCCAGTGTGAGCCACTCACACAAGCAGTTCTATCTATTGAGTTTAGTGGGTGTCTTGACATTGTTATCTGTGTTTAAATTAGTTTTTGTAACTACAGAAATCATTGAGCCAATTTATTTTTCTGGCTATACCCATGTAATCGTGATTTGGCCCTTCTAAGCAGAAGTGTTTTTCTTCCCCTTTGATTAAAACGTTTCTCTAATTTTTTGCTAAGGGCTCTGAAGAGAGGGACTATGCAGACTTGCATAGGTCGACTGTAATAATATTGGATTAGTTTTCCACAGTTCCCAGTCATCATGACAAGGAATGATTCATATGACATTTTCTCTTCTTATTACAATTGTCATCGCAAAAATTAGATTTTAAATTCCTTAGTCATTCTGCAGAAGACAGCACTTTGATCTTTACATTATTTACAATTTAATTACAGAGAAAATTTTCCCTAGTTCTCTGACCCCTTGTTCCTTTTTTTAACAGATTCACTAACTAATGAGAAGGAAGTGGAAGGGAGCAGCAGTAATGCTTTGCACTTACATATATCCTTTCTCAAAGGCTATTCTAAACTTTAATTCTGCAGCCTCAGAAGGGCATCATTATATAGTCCCTGCCAGGGCATACCTCCTACTGATTACAGTGACTTACAAGGGAGTTTTGCAGGCATGGAAAAATCAGGGTCTGGCGCTTATCATCCTATTTTACAGATGGCTGAAATAGAACTGGAAAGGTTAGCAGATGGACTTGCAAAGTGGATGTTTTGGGTGCATAGCAAGGAAAATGAGCATTCAGCTTTGAACACTATAGAAATCACAGGAATTTCACAGGTGAGGGTGTTCAGTTCTGGAATATTGAAAAAATTAATGATAATATGAGTGTTTGTAAACTGGGGAGACTTGAGTAGGAGAATATCTTGCCTTTGTACTTGGCATTGGCGTGACTGCTGCTGGGATACCATGTCCAGTTTTGGTGCCCACCACTTAAGAGGAAGATGACAAATTAGAGAAGAGCCATGAAAATGATTAAAGGATTAGAAAACATGCTTTAAAGTGATAGACTCAAGGACATCAGTCTACTTAGCATAACAAAAGAAAATTAAATAGGGACTTGGTTGCAGTCTATAAGTATCAATGCAAGGAACAAATACTTAATAATGAGCTCTTCATTTTGGCAGAGGAAGATATAACCCAATGACTAGAAGCCGAATCTAGACAAGTTCAGATTGGAAGTAAGGTGTTAAATTTTAATGGTGTCAGGCAAATAACCACCAGAACAATTTACCAAGGGTCATTGTGGATTCTCCATCAATGATAACTTTTAAATCAAGATTGGATGTTTATCTAAAATATTTGCTCTCATAATTATTTTGGGGATGTTCTAGGGCCTGTGTTATGCAGGGAGTCATACCAGATGATCATAATGGACACTTCACAGAATCTATGAATTGATGAAAATTTCTGTTACTGCTCTGAGTGTGAAAGCCATTTTGCATAGTCATCAATATTTTTCAAAGATAGCTGTTGTATTTTCTTCCTTCTTTCCTATTTTATATTGCCCATCACTGCAGCATCTGAGGACCTTCCACATAGAATTGATAGCTCTAGCAAAGCCCCTAGCTGACTCCATGGAACCTGCAGTACTTCTTTTATTGTTGGGCTACGTATTAGAAGACACAATTTGGGCTTTTTAATTTTTGGAATTTTTTAATTCCAATTAATTTAATTAGAATTTAAATTCTAGTTTATTTTTTGTTTGTTACATGAGGTTATGGTACTCAGTTACTGCTAAGCACATGTCACTTCACTGCTCTCCTGCTATCCAAACCCTTCGCAAAGAGTCATGCTATGTGAGTCTGCTGACCTCCAAATGTAGGCACACTGTACTTTAGGGGCCTCTGAAATCAAGTAGGAGGTTAACATTTAAGCAGTTTCTATGTGCTGTAAGTTTCCACTGAGGGCTAACAACTCCCATGATCCCTTGGGAAAGAGAAAGGGACCCTGCCTGCCCCTCCAGGAAGCAGAGGGGGACAAATGGGGTCTCCACAGAGAGGGAGAGAGACATGTCTGAATCTGGAAGTGTTACCCCAGAAAATTGAATTGGTTAATTTGATAATTGCCAATTTGTCCCTTTGTCTGGGATTTAATTTTGAAACCCTCGGGGGCAACGAGGGGGGACCATTTTTTACCTGAATGGACAAATACCGGCACCCGGGATAAATGTCTGGCATGGAGGATACGGCTACAGCCCGCTGATCAAGCACAGACCAGAAGCAATAAAAGACTTAGAGCCAATGATTTGTCAAAGGCAAAAATCAGATTTATTGTAATATCTACTCTGGAAACTGACAAGGAACTTATATTTGCCTCACGGATAACTCAACAGTAATATAACACATTAAAACTATTCTATACAATTATAACATAGACACAACACTTAGGTATACAAAAGGAACATTCAGGAAATGGGGATCAGGCACTTGCTGAATGGAGAGATCTCAACTCTTACTATTACTCCTTTAGATCTTAATCTGGGTTTCTTATCTCACTCTTTCTAGGTGGTTTACTTATAATTATAAAATTACATTGTAAGACTTGGGCTTCCTGGCAGTACTGAAAGTAATCTAAAAATTTTGGGGCTTTCTACTAGTGTTCCTCCCCTCCTTGGGACCCTTTTCTTACCCCAAAATGGAAGGAAAAAGGCAGAGTCTCTTTCTTTCTGGGAGAGGGTGTGTTGCTTCTCCAAATGCTGGCAGCTGCAGGCTGGAACTGTCTCTCTCTTAGTCTCAGCTCAGCTCTGGTCTGGTTGCCGTGGAAACTGGCACTTAGGCACAGCTCAAAGCTTGCAGGTGCAGTTGCTCAGAGACCGGAGCTACAAAGTATCAGGTCGTTGCCCACAAGCTATACACAGGACTGAGTTAGCTGCTTGCTTGTGAGTTTTATCGGAGTGCCCTTCTGAGACTGAGTCCAAGACCCAGCTCAAGGACTGAATCGTGAGTCACCGCTCAGAGATACAGCCCCGTGCCTTTCAGAGACTAAGGCCAAAGACCCAGCTCCCAGGCTTCCACTAGAGACGTTGTTACTCTCTCTAGGGATGAGTGTGAGTGAGACTCCTTAGTGCAGCGGGAACATAGCCAGAGGCCAGTGGAACCCATTAAGGAGTGGGAGAGATCTCCAAAGTTCTGCACTGTGCAGCACCTTTTATTTGCTCGTCTGTCACTTCCATCTTCTTCTTGACCAATCTCAAAGGTATGATTTCATCTCCACCCAATTGGAAAAAGGGTGATTTCACCTGCCACCTGATCAAAAATCAGTACTTTGGATGGGTCCTTTGACAGGGGGTGGACACCTTAAAATCTTTGATGGGAGGGGGACTGAGTGAGTTCAAAAGTTCAAAATCTTCCTCCATCTTGACTTACTTTTCCAAAAAGTATATCTGTTGAATCTGCTGATAGAGATATACCTATGGAATCTGCTAACCCTATGATCTCTCCATTTTCACTTGCTGAATGCTCTTTGAATACCAGCTTGTTTTAAACATTGATAAATTATGATTTATGAATTCTTTACTACTGATTATTACATATTATGCTGTTTTCCAGCTTTATTTTAACATAAAACTTCTACTAGATTGTCTTACACTATTTTCTACCCATATGTGTTCTTATTTAATCAAGGTTTTTCTGTGATACTAAAGAGATGGCAAACATCTCAGGCTACAGAAGCTGCTGTGAGTGCTCCTGGGGTTCCTGAGACTGCTGGAGGCTCACTCAGACAGGGAGCGTCAGAGGTTGGTGCCTTGCTCAGCCCAAAGCAGGGTCTGAGCCTAGAGCTGACTGAACTGGAGCTACAGTGAGAGCGTGAGTGTCTGTGTCCCTCCTCCTGTTTGGAGTAGGGCTTGTAAAGCAAGAGAGTCTGCTGAGAGACTGACTGGGCCTGAGGGTAGGCAGTATGGCAGTCCCTTTGAACCAAGGCCAGACTAGAGACTGTGGGTTGAGATCACTCCAGATCTTCAGCGTGGTTCTGAGCAGATACACTGGATTAGCAGAGTGCTGCCTTGTCTCCTTCATTGACCTTCCAAGCGTGCCCACAAAGCAAGGGGCTGGGGTTTGGAAGTCTGGGAAATGTGCCCTCTGAGTTAGAAAAAGGGCTGTGAACATGCTAGTTAGATACGTTTCTTTTAAACTATATTCTGTGTCTGCTCACTGATTTATTTACTGCCCCGTATATTTAAACTAGTAGTAATAGTCAATTCCATCCTGTTATGATATGTTTCTTTGTTAAGTAAAGGTTTGTTACATGCAATTAAGCACCGTGAATGGATTATATATATAATTAGTAAGTTTGGATTAGACCCATCCTACAGGTTATTCTTAGTCACATAGATTTAGTCCTGGAGGCTCTCAAGGCACGCCACTGAGCGTGTACTGGACCCAGCCAGGTGGAGGCACCACCAAGTTTAATTTCCTGTAAAGCAAAGGGACTGCAGTAGAAGGGTGGATAGGGGATTCCCACAATCACAACATCACCACTGGGAAACTTAGGATCTCTTTGTCATCAAACTTAGGTGCCCGTGCACAGTGAGTGTTGCCTACTCCCAAGTAATCCAGGGAGATAAGGGAGAGGGTTACACAAATAACAAAGATCCTAGAACTACAGATGAGAGATAGAACTGGAAAATGTATTTTTCCAGAAAAGAGTATATCCTCATTTAGCTCATATTATGCTAGCTCAGGTCAGGAACAAGCAAGATGCTGGAGACAAGAGATTTATATAGTTTGACCCCAAAATGATTCATTGTTATAAAAATGGAAAGCCACTTTAGGTAATATCCTTTGCCCTCTGCACCCCAGAAAACAGAACTCCATGTTATCCCAGGTTGTACAATGACCAACTGTCTAGTAGGCTCTATTCTGTGAGCTGCAAATGGGGCTCCATGGGAGCAATCCTGAGTGGCACCACGCCTCTCACTCAGTTTTGGCCTCATTACCAACTTGTCATGACAGAGGGCAGGCAGGGTCAAACCTCAGCAGGCAGAGAGGCAGCCAGGGGAGCGTCTTCTGGCTTCTGCTAGAGGTGTATATATATGTAGGGCTGCAGGCACCTCTTGTACTGCTTCCACCAACTTGCCCTATGTTTCTCTAGCTCAGGGGTCTCAAACACGTGGCCCGTGGGCCATTCTGTAGCCCATGACAAGATCTGGAATTCAAGGGGGCCCAGCTCTTGGTCAGCTTTTCAACCAGCCTGCACCCTGCCAACTGGGAGCCAGCAACCAGGCTGCATGTGCCAGCCTCCCACCTGGGGTCCCGCTGCCATTGGCAGTGCTTCCGGGCTGGGCCATGCAGGCCTCCCCCCAGCCCACAGCCACATTTCACCTTGCTTGGGGTGGGGTGAGAGTGTTTCGACCAGTCTCTGGGCCAGACCTCCCTGTCTTCAGGGGCCAGCTCTCAGCAACAGCTTGAGGTACCTGGCAGCGGTCAGGGTGCCAGCAGTGGCAACCTTGGCTGGCTCCCAGCATGAAGCACTATGGCTGCTTGCCTCCCCTCAGGGGTTAGGGTTGAAAGCAGCCCTTTCCATTCTTTCTTTCTTTCTTTCTTTCTTTCTTTCTTTCTTTCTTTCTTTCTTTCTT
>ML681998.1:23876898-23896334 GCA_007922195.1 Podocnemis expansa | reverse complement strand
CTTTCTTTCTTTCTTTCTTTCTTTCTTTCTTTCTTTCTTTCTTTCTTAAAAAAGGCTAAAAAAATTATTTCAATTAAAAAGCTTTCTAAAAATTAGATTTCAATTAAAAATTCACACCAATTCAATTAATTAAACCCAATTAATTAATTTTATTTAAGTTACTTTGAATTCAACTAATTAGTTTTTAATTTAATTTTAATTAAATAAACTGGTGGCTCTGCTGTATGAAAATGTTTCAGTAGTGCGGCCGTTGGTCCAATATCCTAGTCCTCGTGTGGTCCTCACAATGATTTGAGTTTGAGACCCCTGCTCTAGCTGTTGCTAGGCTTCTTCATCTCTCCCCCTTGCATCCCGTGCATGGGTTGGGGGGCTGAAGGTCAGCTCTGCAGGGTGTGGCAAGGAGGAGGAGCCATGTCACTGCTAACAAGAGTGTAGGATGGAGTGGGGCCACCTAGAGCTGCTGAGCTGTTCCCATCTTCTCCTTTCCTTAGACTCCTCTTGTGAGAATGGTATCAGTCCTGAGGGCAGGGGAGAGCAAAGAAAGATTTTCCTGCTTCCTGTAGGAGCTCTAATTGGCTGTCTTCTTGACTGCTCCATCTCCTGCAGATGATCAGCCATTTGGACGGGGTGTTCCCCCAGAAAAAGTAATGTTGGGAAGACGGTTGGAGTTGCTTGTGTTATTTGGAGACTGGTTCCGGCCCTGGCCAAACTCAGATGGTCCAGGGAGATTTTGATGGACCAATAAAAGAGCCAGGGACCACCATCAATGGTGTAATAGTGGTGATCATACTTCTTGCTGACAGTATCCAGAATTGGTAGGCCTTTTTGCAGACTGATGCAGCATTGGCAGGACTAAGCTAGGAGGGGAGGGAAATGTTTTGTTCAGCCTTTTATCTGACACTGCAGTCCCCCCTTTCCCCATGATAAAGTTGCTGGTGAATGTGTTGGATCTGTATTGCAGGAGAAAAGCAAGAAGCTTATCTATATTTATCCTTTGGGATGTATGTCTAGGGCTTCAAGGACTGAGGATTCTGCACAAACGCACCTGGCTAATAAGTGATCTGAGGAAATCTCTTCATTAGCTTTTGAAACTGCTTGCCAAACAAGTCTTTTTTTTTTTAACTGTCATTATCTACTAAGAAGGATAAAGGGGGCTGGAGGGGAGAGGTTTGGAGTCTTGGGGGATCTCTTGGACACGATTTGTAGTCCTCAGTAGCAGGTGAAAGACAGGCCAATTGGAAGACTGCCACTGTACTATCTGAGAGCCAGCCAAAACTTTAGTAATTATTGAGGGTTAGCTGTGTTTTACTAACCTGTTGTAGAGGTATGTAAGTGCTTGAGTCTAAGTTCATATAGCCTGAAGTTGCCAAAGGGGTAGCCATGTTAGTCTGTGTATAGCAAAAGCAGCAAGATGAAGTGGGTTGAAGCCCATGAAAGCTTGCGCTTGAAGAAATGTTAGTCTATTGTTATACCAAAAAGGGCACCCAGGAGAGCACCCCCTAATAAAAAGAAAAGACTAGCAGGATCTTATTCAGGGGGACAAGGCAATATGCCACATTTATTGTAAATAAGTAAGAATAGCAAAAAGCGCACGCACGCACGCACGCACACACACACACACACACACACACACACAGTTCTGCAAGCTGGTGTGATGTAATTACCAGTCCTTTCATGTGTTGCTTGAGCCAGCCTAGTGGCCAACTAGGCTGGGCACAAGGAGGGAGCCAGGCCTCTGTCGGTCATGATCCGATGCTCCAAGATGTCAGTTGCAGAATGAGACCCCAAAGCTTTCATGCTCTCACCCATCTTTTATACTTGCAGGCCTTCATGTAAGTCTATGGGATTTGCTGTGTCATGTAGCCTCAGGGTTCCTGGGAGATCATTGGTCACCAGTCACTTGCAGACTTGATTGTATTTTGTTCTTTTCTTTCTGGGGTGGCTCCTTCTGTTTGCTTTAATGAGATGTCTGCATTGTTCAACCAGTTAGATGGTACTTGTGCTTCATCAGGACAGCTGGCAGTTGAAACTGGCCTTTTCACACACATGCCCTTCATTCACACACCTTGTTCACACATTTAAAAGAACATATACAGCATATGCCTAAACCAGATTTCATCAAGTATCCAAAATGAAGTACATTGTTTAAGTAGGAGTTCCAAACTGACAAGATGGAGTCTTGCTGGATATTGGTCACAATGTCCATTACACAGGGTTACAGTTATCTGTCTGTGCTCCACACTATAAGGTGCCACTGGACTCTCGTTTCTTTTGCTATAGGCTGAAGTGAAAGCACTCTTTCGTTGAACTGGTTGTGCCAGCCCATCTATCAGCTGGACAGCCATGTCTCCATTGATCTATTTTCTGACACCACCTTGCACAGAGTAAGTTTATCTAGAACTTTGAGTTTGAAGCGCCCTGCATAACAAGATGACTCATGAAGAAATTATAAGTTGGCATCACTGAGCAAGTTAGGAGCCCAAGTCCTATTGCCTTTTTAAAGGTTCTTCAGTTTCTTTTGGAAATACTATCTTTTATATTCCTTTTCAAAGGTGCTTAGCTCCTATTTAGACCCTAAAACTGGCCGAAAATGTCCCAGTGTAAGCTACGGGGTGCTGAGCACTTGAAAATCCAGCTCTGTGCTCTTATGAAAAAATCTAGTCTTTAGAGTCACCTTGTCAGTCCAGCCTCAATGGGTTTGCTATTTTTGAAAATGTGGAAATGCAAGTACCAGTAACTATGCTTGTAGTTTTTGTTCCTGTGATTATTTGCTCCTTGACTGTACTCACAAATCAGGGACTTTAGATAGGTAGATATAACAAATGCCCACAAATTTTCTCCCTAGTCCTCTTACTTACAAAGCCCAAGGGAAGAAAAGGCCTTGACATTATGTGAACAATAACACCTGACAAAAAAAACCCTCAGAAATTTGAAAAAAAAAAACTATTCAAAAAAGAAAAATGAAAGGTAAGATGGAATCCTGAACACTGAAGAGGATAGGTGCAGAGGTGAATTATGCATTCAACATCCACTGTCATCTGTTCAAAATAAGCATCTCCGGAAAAGGGATAAAATACCTGTTTCTGAGATAAACTGCTTAAGCACTGAAAGGTTTCTTGGAAAATGCAAACAATGAATGTATGAACAAAGAAAAATCCTTTGTGAAATAGAATCCAACAACAAAAGTAAGTCTGAAAAACTTGTATAAAACACACATAAACTAAATCTAAATTCAAAGAAATCCTTTGGGAAATTAACTTCTTCAATATTTGAGGTAACATTGAATAATCACAGTACCACTGCTCTTTCCCAAAGTCTTCTGGGGTACTTTTATTTCCAGTTCACCATGGAGACTTCATACAGTTCATATCTGAAATCCTGATTTAAATTTCTCAAAAACTTAGAGGTTGGAGTTGGGGGTTTGGTTCGGTCATACCTCTAGAAAATGAAGATTGTGTCAGCTCCACTGGCAGACCTGAATCTTGATGCTTTTAACCATCAGTCCTGTCCCTTGCACAAGGGGAAGACTTTATTCAAGTTCAGTCAATTTCTTAAAATTTCAATTTTGCTAGCAACCAGAAAAACTGCAACTGGAAATAAACTGAAAGATATGCTAATCTATACAGGTTCTAAATTTAACATAATTTTCTTACTTATCAAGCTATTGGGAAAGTCAATTGAATAAAAAATCCAAGTTAAAATTCTTGTTTTGTATTATTTACAGCTTGGTGGGAAGAGAAAAATGAACTGACCATAGATAAAGTCTAATGAAACACGAGGCTATGTCTACACTTACACGGTTAGTTTGAATTAACCGAATTTGAACTAATAATTATTATTTCGATTTAAGTTAATTCAAATTAACACAGCCACACTAGAAATCCTAATTCGAATTAGCATGTCCATGGACAAGACTTGCTAGTTCGAATTGGGTAAGGGGCGCTATTGCATAGGAAAAATCAAGCTGTGGTAAATTTGAACTAACAGTTAGTTCAAATTAACACAGCTACATTGGGTTAATTTGAACTAACGAGTTCCAATTAACCATCGCTTCAAACTTAAGGGAGGTTTTATAGACTCGAACTAGGCTTTCCTTAGTTTGAACTAAGGGAACTCCTCAGTTTGAACTAATGAAAGTTAGTGTGGACATGCACTCATTTAGTACGAATTAAGCCTAATTAATTCGAACTAAATTGTAAGTGTAGACATACCCTGAGTGAACATCTTTTGCAGGTAAATACTGAAAATTACTCAGTTCTCATAGTGAATATAGATTCAAACTACAGCATGGCAGATTTAGATTACATCTCAGGAAAAACTTCCTAACTGTAAGAACAGTAAAACAGATTGCCTTGACAGGTTGTGGAAGGACCTTCACCAGAGGTTTTCAAAAGGATAGTGGATAGCCATATCTCTTGGATGGTTTTGGCACAAAAAAATTCTGCATCTTGGCTGGTGATTAGACTAGATGATTTTTGCTGTGCCTTCTAACCCTATGGGCATGTCTACACGGTAACTGTTATTTCAAAATAACCCATTTTGAAATAAAATCCTTATTTGAAAATAAGTTAATTCGAATTAACAGTTTGTTAATTCGAATTAAGGGAAAGCCTGCTTTCGAAATGGCTGTTATTTCAAAATGGTTATTTCAAAATAAGGCCATTTGGACATGTTGTTTTGAAACAACCGTTTCGAAACAACAGCTATTTCAATTTCTGCTAGGTTTAACGGTTTCGAAACAATGGCCGTTAGTTTGAAACAATGGTTCCTGTTGTTTCGAAATAATGGTACGTCATGTGGACATGAGAAATTTTATTTCGAAACAATGGCTGTTGTTTCGAAATAAAACTCACGTCTGAACACAGCCTATGATTCTATGCTAACAAAGCAAGCTTGATTAGGAAAGAAGCAGTTTGGACCCACTGTAAGAATTTGCTCAGCAAAATTACTTTACTAAAACAAATGCAGATATCCTTAGGAGATGTCCTATACAGACCCTCAGAACAACCTTCAGTTCTTGCTGGAGATTTTTCTCCGTCTCATTTTGGGTATCTGAGACAGGTGTGTAGTATTGCTTTTTCTGTGTGTTGGGGATGGAACAAATATCTCTGAGATCCTGAACAGCTGACTGCTTATTTAACTGAATCAGAAGATTGGATGAATCTCCCTACTTATAGTTCCCATTAAACAGGGAGAGCAAATTAGTTCCAATGTCTCTTCTCACTGCAATATTTGTCCGCAGAATCAGATTATAATTTGAATCAAAAAGCACATCAGGCATGAAAATTCTATGTCAATTCATTACTGGGATAAGAACAGAAAAAAAAAAGCTTTATTCAGGATTTCGATGTCAGATATCAACATAATATTAGCTTATATTTATAAATAGACGTTTTCATGTATTTCTTGCTGTGGGCATCTCATTAACATTATTATGGTTCCTAATAATATCATTGCCCCATTGATTTGCTGAAAGGTTCTATTGCTGTGGAAGGATGTGGACAGTCTCAGCTCACCTTCTTGCTACCCACCGTGGTGCTGTGTGGGCAGGTCTTCACTACACTGATGGCAGCAAATGAAGTTCAAAGACCTGCTCAGTCAGTCAGGAAGGCTATCCTGCAACACCATCCCAACAACTGGGTAGTTCTCGTTAAAAGGGAGACCCCCCTACAAACCAGTAGAGTGTGTGTTCAGGGAGTAGAGAAGCCAAATATAGATATGCATGTTTTTTTTTAGGTAGCTTGCATATTTGCATTAGACTGCCACTGAATATAGAGCTGCCTTGTGCCCTTAATTTTCCTGCCAGTTCATCAGGTCTGCCCTCAAGATTCAGAGTCCCCAAACTTGAAGTACATAATGCCAAGTCTCTGAGTCTATTTAGGATGGTCTACTGGAAGTAGAGGTCTAGTAGTCTACACTTAAAAATTAGATCAACAAAGCTAGATTGATCTGGCCTGTGAAAAATGTAATCTGAAAAGAAGAAAGAGCTTCATGGGCATGCAGTTTTGTGTTCATTTAGAATATAATAAAACAGATTTAACATGACATAGGTTAAGTGGCACCAGGTAAAAGGAAAAAAAAAACAGAGATAGCTACAAGCAAATAAAAATCAAAACATGTATCCAACACTTAATTTAGCAGTAAAGTCTTTAAGATGGTTTCTCTCACCAATTATTCTTTGTCCCTCATTGTTAACTGTTTCTCAGTCAGGACCTTCCACAGCTGTATGAGGCTCTCGCACGCCTTGTCGTCTTTGTTCAAATAAAGATGGAGTCTCCCTCCATCCTTTATAGTCCCAAAGATTAGTCTTTCTTCCCAAAGTTAGGAAGACTTCCTGGGGATTCAGTCTCCTGTTTCTTTCTGGGATGCAGGAGCTATTTTAATTCTCTGTCTTCAAGTTCAGGCTCAAGACAACATGAGTTGGTTTAATTTGATATATTTATTTACAGCTACTATGTAAAACTGAGATAAACCCACATTCCTCCTTGCAAGTTCAAGTCAGGTAGGGGGCGCTATTGCATAGGGGAAATCTAGCTGTGGTTAGCAGCAGTTGGTTCGAACTAGCTAGTTTGAATCAATGGGTGATTCGAATTTACAGCAGGTTTTGTAAATTTGAATCGTTGTCTCGTTGGGATGCCTTAGGTTGAATCAGCAGAAAACTGTGTAGCCAGGCTATTTTTTAAATGTGACCTAATGAGCATTAGGTCGAATTAAAGCCTGTGTGTAGACATACCCATTCTGAACAAACATCATTGCAGTAGTATTTGTGTATGAAGAAGGGGTTCTGAGAATCACTACTAGACTACCATGGTATTTAGTCAGGTCCATGAATAAGTGATAAATGGATGAGGATTGAGTTCTTAGTTCCCAAGCAAAAAAGAATTAAACAAGGCTACAAGACTGGCCGGACCCCTTAATTAGGTTTTGTTAATTTTATTTTATGTAAAGACATAGTGGTTATTTTCCCAAATAAAGACTTTGGTGGGATTATATTCCCAAGAACTCTGAATTACTTCTGGGTGGCAAAGAAACACCTGAAAATCAAGGTGTTGTTTTTGCTGAAAATCAGAGGGTTACATGTTAGATTCAAAGATTGGGGGGGAGTGGGGGGTGACTTTGTGTGGGAGACTGAACTGTAAGTTTTATTTAGATTTGAACCTGGTCCTTGTTGCTGACATTGATTCCTGGCAGAAGTGTTACACCAAGCCACTTAAGAGTAGACTACTTGGACCAATATATTCCTCAGTCTCTAGTAGTTATGTTGGTTTTGCTTAGAAAGCATTTTACAACTTTAAGAAAAAAAAACCGTGGATAACACCCTGATTTCTTGCTAAGGTTCCTCATCTTTTTATCTAAAATTTGGTTTTGAGTTACTGTTTAGTAGAAAATTGCACCTACCACTTGCACTGCCTGCAATGATGAGCAAACTGAAAAAATTCAGTTGAATTTTTTTAATTAACTCATTTTTGAAGTTGTTTTCAATTGTTCTGTGTGTGGTTTTGAAAATATTTGCTCAAGTAAGATTACTGGCTGGAATGCTCACCAAAATACCAGTTATATTCAAATATTGCTGTGTACTAATGGCAAGACAATTTAGAAGTCATACTATGAGCATTTTCCCCTAAAACTGAATCCAAGAATGTGATGTGTCCATGAAAAAAGCTAATGTGATCCTAGGATGCATCAGACAATTTATTTCTAGTGGAGAGAAGAGGGTGTTAGAACCATTATGTGAAGGTCTGGTGCGACCTCACTTGGAATATTGTGTGCAGTTCTGGTCCCCCATGTTTAAGAAAGATGAATGCCAACTAGAACAGGTACCAAGAAGGGCTACTAGGATAATCCAAGGAATGGAAAACCTGCCTTATGAGAGGACACTCAAAGAGCTTGGCTTGGTAAGCCCAATGAAAAGAAGGTTGAGGGAAGATATCATGGGTCTCTATAAATACATCAGAGCAATAAATACAGGCAGGAAGATGAATTTTTTAAATTCAGGGCTAATGAGGATGCAAGAACAAATGTATATAAATTGGCCATCAGGAAGTTTAGACTTAAAATTAGTTAAAGGTTTCTAACCATTAGAGAACTGAAGTTCAGGAATTTAGAATAACTACTAAATACATACAAAAATACAACTTAGTCAGATAATTTTCTAACACAAAAAGAATAAGAATTCATTGAGTAAATGATTTCCTATGATTATTCATCCATCTCCAGATTTCATTATCTAAATCATTGTTTTAAAATCACTCTTGTTTACCTAGGTGCATGAAAGAAAAAGTAGTCTGTTTAAGTATATAAAAAGTACTTTATATAATTAAAGCTATTTTTCTTGTCTTCAGTATAAATATGAATATACAGTTTCTCTAAATATTAGCTGTCTAACTTAAAACAACTTGTTCTATGCTCATGCTAGTTTTGACTGAATAATATCACATAATTCATTGCTAACTGAGGTGACTATCAGAAAAGTATGCCAAAAGATTTGAAATTCATGCTGCATCTTATTTAGGTATAACCAGGTAAACTGCTGAAATATAGATTGTATGAGTTTATCTTGACTTTAGAAAATTATTGGGTATTTTGATGTCTATGTAGCATGTCCCTTGACCATAACTAAAAATGACAGTCCGCCACTCACCCAACTAAACCTCTAAGGCTATGTTCACACATAGATGCTTATTTTGAAATAAGTTATTTTGAAATACACTAATTTGAGATAAAATCCTTAATTCAATTTAAGTTAAATCAAATTAAGGAAAACCACCAAATCGAAATGGCAACACCAGACACAGGACTTGCTATTTAGATTCAGGAGAGGGGCACCACAGGAGCTGTGACAACATGGCCCCCTGGCAGGGCCATGTTGCCACCCAATCCCCTGGCAGGGTTTGTCCTGGAGAGCCAGGCAGGGGAAAACAGCCCCCAGGGTAGGGATCCCCATGCCCTGCATCCCCCACTGCTGGTAGAACAGCAGGGGAGGGATTGTGGGACACCCCTGCTGCCGCCCAGGGGGGTGCCAGAGCCAGCTTGTGCAGCTTGCCTGCTGCCAGCCTGGCAGGGGGTCCAGGAGCCAGCTCCCCAGGTTTGCTGGGGATGCCGGGAGCTAGCAGTCCAGTGGGTGTGGAGCCTGGTCTCTCTGCAGCCCAGGCTTGGTGGCTGCTGGCAGGCGGCAGGTGCTGGAGCCCGCTCACTACCTAGCCCAGGCTCAGTGGCTGCTGGCGGGGGTCTGGCACCCGCCATCCCGCCAGCAGCCACATGGCCTTGGCTGCGGGGCAAACAGGCTTGGCACCCGCCGCCCCACCAGCAGCCACATACCCTGGGCTGTGGGGCAAGCGGCTCCAGCACCCGCCGTGCCACCAGCAGCCGCAGAGCCTGGGCTGCGGGGTGAGTGGACTTGGAACCCACCATGCTGCCAGCAGGTGCCAAGCCCGGGCTGCAGGGTGAGCAGGCTCTGCACCCACTGCCCCCCACTAAGTGCTGGCACCCCCAGCCTCCCTAAGCCCCCCTGCACCTCCCCTCCCTCCCTGGCCAGGGTGCTGATCAGCTCCCTGGCCTGGGTGCTGGGGAGGGGTGGGCCTTCCTCCTAGAGTGCCATATACCCTGAAAGGAAGGTCAACTGTTATATCAATATGTGGGGCATATCGATATAATAGAGCCAGATGGGGTTATTTCAAAACCACAGTTTCTGAATAACTTTCATTTCTATACCAAATTAGGTTTTATTGTATCAAAATGATTTTCCTTATTTCAAAACAAGGGAGCTCCTTATTTCAAAATAAGGAAATGTTGTCTGGACATAAGCATTTGTAAATCAAAATAATGAGTGTTAGTTTGATTTAAAAGGTGCTTGTGGACATGTCCATACACAAACAGGCATATACACAGGAAAAGAGCAGCAAAGAGAATGCAGTTTCTGCCTGTTATTGATTCTGAATGCAATATTACTGCTGGAGAAACAAAGAAAAGGCACATGACCTCATGAACCATCCCAAGACCTAGCAGACTTACCAGTAAAGGGATGTCTAACACATTATTTTAACCATCTTTCCAGTCACAGGCTCAGAACAGAGTTGCAAAATATAGTCTTGGCCAGTTAAGTCATACTCTTATTAGATGGAAGGAAAGGCAGGCCCATCGACTTGGAGAAGAAGGAGGCAATTGTCCAGGGGCCTGGCAATTTAAAAGACCCGAGCAGATGGGAAAATAGATACATATTCTCCTCTGCTCCCCACACTTCTTTCCCCAACGCCCCACTGCTCATGCGCTCCACCTCTCCCTTGAACCAAGCTTATTTATTTTGCATTATGCAGATCCCCAGGTGGCTGAGGACATGTTATCTTCTACTCAGTTTCCTGGGTTCAGCAGTAACCTCTCTGGGGAGTGCAAGGGATTCCAAGGGACCTGGGAGTATGATGACAGCCATAAAAATAAGGAGTCTTGTGGCACTTAGGCTATGTTCACATGTAAACTGTTATTTTGGAATAAGTTATTTCGAAATGAGTTATTTCAAAATAAAGTCTTTGTTTTGAAATAAGTTAATTCAAATTAAGAAAATGTTAATTCGAATTAAGGGAAAGCCTGCTATCGAAATGGCTGTTATTTCGAAATGGTTATTTCAAAATAAGGCTGTTCAGACACGTTGTTTCGAAACAGTTGTTTCAAAACAACGTGTCTGAACACCATTGTTTCAAAACAGCCATTTCAAACCAACGGCTATTTTGATTTCAAGCGAGGTTTTACTGTTTTGAAATAATGGCCGTTATTTTGAAACAACGGGTCCCATTGTTTTGAAATAATGGAACGTCATGTGGACATAAGAAATTTTATTTCAAAACAACAGCTTTTGTTTCGAAATAAAACTCTCATCTGAACGCAGCCTTAAAGACTAACAGATTTATTTATCGCAAGAGCTTTCTTGGGAGAAAAAAGCCATTCCAAGACGCAGAATTGGTTTTTTTTTTTTTGAACTAATGGGAACAGATTCCCCAGCAGGGCCATGTTTCATCAGGGGAGGGATATCCCCAACAGGGCTCCCTTCCCAAACCAGGGGGGCTCCCTCCCCCCCCCCAGGGGAGAAATTCCCTGGTGGGGCTCTGTTCCCCATTCCAAGCCCCCTCAGCCTGAACAGAGGAGCTGACGGGGGGAGAAGATTGGCATTCCTGAGGGGGAACCAGCCTCACCAGGAGTTCCAGGGGAACAAGCCCACTGGGGTTTCTGGGCCAGATGGCAGGGAATGCAGCCCTGCTTGGGGTTCCCTGCCCACCAGCAGGGAACGGACCCCTGCTGGAGAATCTCTCCCCCAGCAGGGAAGGGAACCCTGTGGGGGAATCTCTCCTCCTCCACTTCGAGTCAGAAAGTCTAATGTAGGCTCTCTAACTTGAAATACTAATGCCTACTTTATTTCAAAATAGGAGTCTTACGAAGACTCAGTATTTCAGAATAACTATTTTGAATTAATATCAGCATAGTTATTTTGCAATAACTATTTCAAAATAACCTGGTCAATGGAGACATAACCTATGTGTGTGTGCATGTGTTAGGGTGGCTGATAGTATTGGAACAGTTCTGATATTAGGAGCTTTGTCTTATATGCAACTATATCCTCCCTGCCCCCATGTTCCAATTTTTACCATTTGCCATCTACTCCATCGTATTGGGTGTGTGCCTTGTTTCATCCTCTAGGAAATAGGACTGAACTTTAGGTAACAGTCCATGGTCTAACATTTAGTTTCATTCCTTTCTGTAAGTTCACCCATCTTCGAAGCATCTGAGGAAGTGGGATCTTCTCCCACGAAAGCTCATGCAAAAAATAAGTCTGTTAGTCTTAAAGTGCCACACAACTCCTTGTTGGTTTTTTACTGGGCTAGACTAACACGGCTATCCATTTTGAAATTGACATGGTCTAACAGCCCATCTCAATCAATACTTTCTCTTTTCTCCAGAAGGACAATTATCTACATGATTATAGTGTTTATTTAGGGTGTTTTCCTTTCTGAAGTTTCTCTACATTTAAAAGGAAAGGGAACAAAAAATGTTGTTAAAATGAAAGCATTACTTAATATTTTACATTATATTATATTTCAAAGGTTTTAAGTGTTTTTCTCCTTATTCCTTATCCTTAATAAAAGATTAAAAGGAATCTTAATTATGTGCTTCCCAGGGTACTAAGCAGGCAGAGGTTTCTGTATATCAGTCTCCCAAAGCTTACTTAAAGCTTGTTAATACTGGACAACTACAGGCTCATGTTAAGATCTTTAATTCTTTAGGCCCTTATATTCCATCAAAATTTAATACAAATGGCTAAGGAATTATGGGACAATCTGGAACGCATGAGGCTTCAAATTTTCTTTCATTGGATTGCACATGTAGAATTGATACTGTCAAGGTTTTAAAAATGCATACTTAGCTCTTCTAATTGTACTTCAGATCTTTTAAAACATGTCACTATATATGGTATGTCTTTCTCTTCTTATGCAGGTCTGTTGTCTGCACATTATTATGCTTGAGCTGTAAAGATGTATTATATTGTGGTTCATATGCATTAGGGTAATGAGCTCATGAGGCTGAGATGATCATTCAGATATTTGGATGAATCATACTTTTTGAAAACTAGTAACTTATGGTGCTTGCATTTGGCCCTAAGTTATAGGGTATTGGAAGGATCAGATTTGGAGTCATTTATTACATGTGTGTCAGTAATGGAAAGGATGTTTTACTTCTTATTGGCAAGACTCCTGGTCACTGGAAAATAAAATATTTCATTAATATTTCATATTAATGATGTGCTCATTAGAGCTGATAGCAATTTGACTGAAAAAGAAACTAAGCTGGAAATCTTCCTACCTTGCATGTGTCTGATTTGGAAATGGCATGGGAAGTTCTCTTGGGATGTGCATCTTTCTGCAGAACACAGAACCAGCAGGGACAGCCGCTGACCAAATGAGCTTGCAGGGCAAATGAGTAGTGTTGGGTGAAAAAAAGTGTTATTCTTAGAGCTGGCTAGAAAAGGGATTTTTCATCCTACGAAAAATTCCATGATTTCAAAAAAGAATTATCCTTAATTGGGACAAAAAGCCAAAATTTTGTAATCTTCATGAAACAAAATATTTACACACACACACACACACACACACACACACACACACACACACACATTTTGTACCAATTGAAATATTTCTTTTAGATGCATTTGATTTTTGTTATGATTTTGACATTCTTCTAAAAATATTAATATAAAATAAACTTCAGAACAAAAAGTTTATTTGCAACAATATATCACAACATTTTTGAGATGTTGAAATGGGATATTTTCAAAATATTTATTTAAAACAAAATTTTGTTCAAATGGATTCAATTTTGTGAACTGTATCAATTTTATTGAAACTTCATTTTTGAATAAACTTTTGGTGAAAATTTTCTGACCAGCTCTATTTTGTGCCACATAGGATATAGGAACCTAAGACACAGGACATGTCTACACTGGAAAGTTTTTTTGGGATAAGGAGGCTTATCCTGAAAAAAAATTTCCCATGTCCTTGGAGCCATTTTCTTTTGGAAAAAAATGCTTTGATATTTCAAAATATTGGGGTGCTTTTTTGAAAAAGCAAACCCTAGCATTTTTCAAAAAAGTGGCTTTATTTTGAAAAATGCATTTTTGAAAAAGCGCCCTGGTACTTTGAAATACCGAAGCACTTTTTTGAAAGCGCTAAACCTAGTTATCTGTCAGAAAAAAGGCATTTTCAAAATTGCTTTTTTGAAAAAAGCCATCACCGGCCACGGCAATGGCTTTTTTTTTTTTTTTTTTGAAAAAGCCTGGCTATCTTTTACATTGGCCTCCTTTTTTTCGAAAAAGAGAGTCCAGTGTGGAATTTCTTTTTTTTTTTTAAATAAAACCCACTGCCTTATTTTGAGATAGACAGACCTCCAGGACTCCTCTCTCAAAATAACATTTTTCAAAAAAGGCTTATTCAAAATAATTATTTTGCATTTATTTTGAAATAATTTTTTTCAAAAAAAACCCCCTTTTTCGAAAATGCTTTGCAGTGTACACATAGCCACAGAGCCTATATCTACACTAGGAAAAATTAATCTGAATTTGTTAATTTGAACTAATAAGTTCGAGGTTAGTTCAAACTAAACTCAAACTTATTAGTTCGAATTAACAATGTGGACTAATTCAAACTAACGTTAATTCGAATTAGTCCACTTTGTTAATTTGAACTAACTGCCCTCAGTTCAAACTAAGGGTTATTAAATTCAAACTAAGGGTTAATTCTTGTCTACAGCATCCTTAGTTTGAAGTAATGATAGACCTAAGGGCTTAGTTTGACTACCCAGCAGGTCTTACTATTTCAAAGTAAGCTTTCATTAGTTCGAATTAAGGAATCCTTAATTTAAACTAATGAAAGCCTAGTATAGACAGGTACTAAGTTAGTTTCAATTAAGCCTCCTTAATTCAAACTAAATTGCAAGTATAGACCGATGCAGAGAGCTCAGGTAAGTCAGGCAAGGTCATGCAAGAGGTCTGGGGTGGACCTGGAAATTTAGCCTTGTTGTTCTGAGTTGCTGTTCAAGACCTTAAGCAGAAGTGGGATCTTCTCCCACGAAAGCTCATGCAAAAAATAAATCTGTTAGTCTGAAAGTGCCACACAACTCCTTGTTGTTTTTTTACTTAAGCAGACCATCCTCTGCTTTATGCTGGATAGTTCTTGAGCTTCCATGAGCCCTAACCTGGTCCTCAGACGGGTATACTACTGAAGTTTAAATCCTGCATTTGATGGAAGATGGAGTAAACTCTGGCAGGCAGAGGGTTTTTTTTTTTTGTTTTTTAAATGATGTTTGTCTGACGCTGCTTAAAGGCTAGAATGTTAGAATAAATTCTGTAGAGGTAAATGAGGCAGAAAGAAATGTTGTAGTCACAAATGCACAAACTCCACTTATCACACAGTTCTGCACTTTATCATAAGGATATCACTACTACAAATGTGCACAAATTATGCCACTATAAAATAAATTTTCATCAGAGTAAGTAAAAACCGAAGAGATCAAACAATTATATGCATAAAGCATGACAAAATTAAGCAATTTTGAAATTTCCAGTAGTGTTAATTTTTATCACATTTTCTAATCACTTTATTCAGTGGCTATCAATTATTTCCCCGAAGCTTTTTCTCTATATTTAAAGTGGATTCCTTGTGAAAGAAAAATAATCATTATGAGAGCTATAGCAAGCTGTTTGCAAGCAATTCAAACTCCGGCAAATAAGCCCCTTCAAATCTCACTCCTGTTTGTCTCTTCTGACATAGGAAGACATACAAAGGACAACAATATCAACACTTTCCTATCAGTTCCTCAGTAAATTGATCCTGTAGAATATGCCCACTGGATCATATGACCACAGATGTTTAAATATCAGAAAACAAAGAGGGAAAAATTACTGATTCAGCCACCCACAGAAATATAGTAATAATTTACATGTCTTTAGAGTCTTTCATCTGAACACCTGAAAGCATTTTATGAACATCAATTAATCCTCACAGGTATGTTGTGACACAGGAGAGTATTAGGGATGAAGACCAAGAGAAGTGAGGTGATTTGCCCGAAGTCACAGCGAAAGTTAAGGCAGATCTAGGAAAAGAACACAAAATATTTATTTATTTTAACACTTAGCACTTATTTGTGGACCATAAAGCAATTCATAAAGGAAAGGCTTAACCCCATTTTTTAGATTAGGAAATGGTCTCATGAAGGTTTTCAGAAGCTTTGAGGATCAGTCACTTTTCTTTACGAATTTAAGACTGGAATGTACAAAGGAGGGCTGCTGAGAAAACAGTTTCATTTCACAAAAAATGTTGAGGTTTTGAAATTTGGTTCCATTACAGAACAAAACAGAGATCTCACATATTCTTTGTGAAACACAGAGACCGGCCAGAATAATTTGGGAGACCTGGATTCAAGTCCCTTCTCTGCCTGATTGTGATTAGGGACATAAAACTATTTTCTGTGTTCCAGGCCTTATTGTCAGGCTCATGCTTGGTGGCCTAATGGATATTTAATGATTTAACTGAAGTGGAACAGCTAGAGAGAGAAAGAGACTTTTTTTTTTTTTTTTTACTTGATGGTCAGGTCACCTAGAAGATACAGGAACAAGTCTCTGACTGTGAATTTCCCATGTCCCAAGCCAATGCTTTATCTTACTGGGATTGCTGTGGGTGGGGGGTCTCTCAGGTTTCACCCAGAATCTGAGAAGTCTTCCCAGTAGAATTTTGGTCAAATTCCATGTTTCCAGGTTAATTTCTGTTTCAACAAAATGACATTTTCCAAGAGAAAAATGTTTCATGGCCAATTGTATGAACTAGCTTTAGTTCAAGGGAACTTGAGAATATAATGACATGTTCCAAAGAGGTAGCTGTGTTAGTCTGGTTCAGTGCCACAGGACTCCTGGTTGGTTTTGAGAATATAATAAATGACTAATCAGAATGAGAATACACCTAGTCCAGTGCTAGCAACAGGGATTTTCTTCATTTCTTTTTCTTGTGGTTTGCAATTGCTGTTGCGCTATAATTCAGTCAAAGACAATCACTCTAAGAAACCAGTGATTTCGTGGATAGTACTTGTTCCATAACTAACCATCAAATTAAAAGCACCTTCATATTCTTGAAGAAGAAAATGTATTGACCTTCAGTTTGATATATGCAAGCTTGGGTACCCCAAGGGAACTTTGAACTTAATACGAGAGGGATATGGATATACAATGCCTTATCTTAATTTACCTCCCTTTAAACGTCAGTGGCAACAATTCCCAGCTTTGATCTCAACAGTATAAACTGTACAGTATTTGCTCTGTGAAAGAGCTTGATCGAAATATGTTTGAAGTTCTGCTTCTTTGTCTTGTGATTCACTTTAGAAGATCATAAGCTGTTTGTATTTTAAGACTGAATTCATAAAATATATAAAAAATTAAAATACTTCACAGATGAAAAGGACGTGCAAAGAAAAAAGCCAATTCTATTCCAATAACAATTAACACGTCTCACCTTTCCAGTGCACTGCCCAAATGCTCTGCTGAGCCAGTGGCAGAGGAAAAAAGCCCCTGGGGTCAGAGATGGGGGGGCAGGGCAGAAGTCAGGGTCCCTACAGGAGCTGCACTCTCTGGGCACTCAGTCCCCCAGCCTCTGGCCTCCTGCAAGTGGCCAGGGTTGATGCTGGCTCCAGCAGCCCCTAGCCACCTGCAAGTGGTCAGGGCAGATGCCGGCTTCCCCAGGTCCTGGCTGTTTGCAGGTGGCCAGGGCAGATGTGGGTCTCCCACCCCTGGCAGGCTCCGCAACCTGGTCAATTTCACAGGAAGTACCTTCATATTCTTCAAGAAGTGAAATTGACCAGGTTGCGGAGACTGCCAGGGGCTGAGGGAGCCGGCATCACCCCTGGCACCCTGTGAGCTCTGCCCCTGCCGCCGGGCAAGCGGCGGGGATGCAAGGCACCCTGATCCCACTCATCCCGCAGCCCAGGCTCCACTGCTGCTGGCGGGGCTGCTGCTGCCACAGCCCGCTGGCTCCACTGCCCAGGCTCTGCGGCTGCTGGGGAGGCAGCCAGTGCTGGAGCTGGCTCACTCTGCAGCCCAGGCTCCATGGCAGCTCTCAGGGAGGTCAGTGTGGAGCCAGCGAGCCAGCTCCAGCCCTGGCTGCCCTGCAAGCTGCCGCAGAGCCCAGGCTGTGAGGTGACCCGGCTCCAGCCCCAGCCATTCCCCCAGCAGCCATGGAGCCCAGGCTGCGGGGGCGAGTGGGCTGTGGCACCCGCTGCCCCCGAGCAGCGGCAGGGCCAGGGCTGCCGAGACCAGAGGTCTCAGCACCTGCAGGCCCCCCCACTAGCTGCCAGCACCCCCGGCAAGCTGCGGGAGGCACCTGGACCCCAGCCCCTGTGGGTTCCCTGTACCTCCCCTCCCTCCCGGGCCAGGGTGCTGGGGGGGGGGGGTGGAATTCCTCCCAGGGTGCCATGCACCCTGGGAGGAATGTCACCTGTTATATCGATATGTGGGTCATATCAATATAACAGAGCCAGATGGGGTTATTTCAAAACCACAGTTTAGAAATAACCCTCATTTTGATACCAAAATAGGTTTTATTGTGTCAAAATGATTTTCCTTGTTTCAAAACAAGGGAGCTCCTTATTTCGAAATAAGGAAAATGTCACCTGGACATGACTATTTTTAAATCGAAACAATGGTGGTTGTTTCGACTTAAAAGCCTCGTGTGAACACAGCCTTTGTGTCATCACAGAGGCATCAAATGGATTTTTCAAATACAGCAGATTTCAAACCTAGCAAATGCAGTGCTGTAGTGCTGTACAAACAAATAAATGGAGAAAAACAAAACAAAACCTGTTCACATTGCCTTGGCTGAAAAACCCAGTACACAAACAGGATGATTTTTTTTCCTGCTAAAAAAGTGAACTACAAATGTTAGTCACTTGTGACATACTGTTCATTACACTATGCTATGCTACCATCAGCACTGCATGGGGTATCTGGGCAGAGAGTTTAAGGGTTTTAAATTTGTATGAAGTGGTGTTAGAAATAGGGAAAGCCAGCTTCCAGTGCTGTGATAATACCATTAGACCTGAGTATCAAACACTGACTGTATGTGGCCCCGAGCCTCTTCCATCCAGTCTGTGACTGTGCCCTGCAGGAACACACTCTCTCCCTAACAGAGAAAGAAATCGTGGTTTTGCATACCCAGTGCTCCACAATACCACAAGAGTGTCAGGTCTCACAGCATCACCAAGCCCTGGGTAAGCAAGACTGCACTCCAATAACATCATAATCTCTAACAGAGACAGAGTCTTCCCTAGGAGCACAGTTTTGCATACACAGCACTCTGTGATACCGTGAAAGTGACATAGTATTTTCATTTATGGTATGTGTGGCCCACTTGAAGTATGTTTAAGTCAAATCTGGTCCACCATAACAAATGAGTTTGACAGCTCTCCATTAGACATTTTCTTTACTCCATGGGTATGTCCACACACACTCCTTACTTCGAAACAACAGAGGTTGTTTCGAAATAAGGAGTGCCATGGCCACACGACGCACGGCCATTTCGAAAGAAGCAAACCGCTTCTTTCGAAATGGCCGTGGTCTTTGCGAAATAACTTAAACCTTGTTACCTGTCGAAACAGAGTTGTTTCGAAACAGAGGTTTCGAAACAGCCCTGTTCGGACATGTTGTTTCGGAACAAAGTGTTCCGAGACAACATGTGCCCCTCCTCCCAGGGTGCTAAGCACCCTGGGAGGAAGGGCTGACCCCTCAGCACCCTGGCCAGGGTGCTGAGGGGTGTACACGGGCTGTGGGGAGGGGCGCAGGGCTGCGCCGCACGCCGCCGGTGCCTGAAGGGGACTGCAGGCACCGTGCCTCACCTGGCGGGTGCCTACAGCCCCCT